>JAPDLB010000016.1:0-600000 GCA_027569935.1 Clonostachys sp. G952 | reverse complement strand
TGATTGCTCCCTGGTGCGAGGCGATATCCTGTCTCTCAGGTCGCAGTAGGTGCAAACAGCCACCCTGCCCGATCCCTGTGGCACATTGCACCCTGCAGGTCCAGTCCAATCCCGTCCAATCCCAGCCTTACCAGTGGGTAATCTGCAACCTGCAGCTGAGCTGCAGGCCGATGGAAGGGTGTCCCCCATTCTCGGGCCCAGCAAACATCAATCCGCCCCCCCCCGTCCCTCCGCCTCTCAGGCCGTGCGAATCACAATCGTGCTGAGCTGTCCGAGTCCTGGAACTTGGAGCATACATAGCAGCTGGGCGCGCCGCTTTGCTAGTTATATCTCCTCCCTCCCCCTCCCGTCAACCATCATCAGCACCTCTACATATGCTGTCGCTTCCTGTTTGGCGTGGCTGACTCTTCCAGCCCTCGGTGCCAAGCTGCATCCTCCGTCCCTTGACCAGCAATTGGAATCGAACCTCTTTCGCGAGCGCATGTGGTTTTGCTTTACTAAGGAGGGCGACGCTTCACATTCTCCCAAGATGAATCTCGGCCGGTTTGTAAGTCCTCCTCGTCCAATTCTTCTGCTGGTGGCGCAAGGCAGAACCTGACCTTGTCTGGTAATAGCGAAGACGAGCCGATCGGGCTCCGACCATGTCGTTGACCGAGAACCGGAACCCCGAAAGCAATGGAGTGATGAAAGAGTTGATCTTCATCAGTACGATGTTCCTGCCCGCTATCAAAGGATGGCGCAAGCCACGGCTTCCCCACGAAACCTCGACCTGTCTCTCAACGACCGTTCCCACCCCAGATATGATCGACCTGAGCGACGAAGTTCATAAGCATATAAAGCGCCTATACGAGACCCTCAAGGGCACAGACGAGCTGCTCTCCAAAGAGAAGTTCTTGGCGTTCTTACGGGATGTCCAAGGCGAGCCCAAGGCCTTGCTCGACCGCGACAGCTACTCCCTGGGCGACTTCCTCTATACTTGGAACATGTTTTTCAGCAATGCGGCTAGACCCCTCCCAACCAGAAAAGATCTCTCGAAACCTCTGTCCCATTACTTCATCAACAGCAGTCACAACACTTATCTTCTTGGAAACCAGCTCGCCTCGAGAAGCTCTCCGGAGGCGTATAGAACTGTAGGTGCCTTTACTGGAGATTAGAGATGAGCTGAGGGCTAACAATGTCTGATCGTCAGGTTCTCAGAAACGGGTGCCGGTGCATTGAGATTGATGTGTGGAATGATGATGCGGTGACACAAACAGCGACGACGAAATCTCACCGAATCGAACATTCCAGGGGTATATCGACAATATCGGCAATATCTGGGAGCTCCCTCCCATTTGTGGCCGACACGCTTCGTACAATGCTGGGCGATGACGAGTCTACCGGGCGTTCGCGGAGCACCAGCAGAAATAGCCGCCCCCCAATTGACATCACACCTTGTTCAAGTACCAATTTTAAGCCGGATGGGAAGGAGTTGTCTGATACGAATGTGCCCAAAGATCCCAAAGGGTCCGGGGAGTGCAAAGATTTGAAAGGGCCCAAAGAATCTAGCGACAAGCTGGAGGTGATGAATGTCGTACGCCCATCCTCGCGATCTTCCAGACCGAGATTCCCCAAGGGGGAGCCCATCGTCACCCACGGTTGGACGCTGACGACTCCATGCGGCTTCCGTGAGGTGTGTGTGGCTATCAGGGAAACGGCATTCGTTGACAATGACCTGCCTGTCATAATAAGCCTCGAGGTCCATGCCGACACAGAGCGTCAGGAAAAGATGGTGGAAATCATGAAAGAAGAATGGCCAGATCTGCTTCTAGATAAACCGCTGGAGGGGCTTGACCCGAACTTCCAGCTGCCCAAACTGTCGGACATGCGGAACAAAATTCTGGTCAAGGTCAAGAGGGCCCCGGCAAGGATAATTGCACCCCACAACACAATAAACCTTCCGCCTGTCTTTGCTGATGACGAGGATGCTTCGGACTCTGACGATGAGAAACTGCCCTCTGGCCCACCAAAGAAGACGGCATCTGTCCCCATCACAGGACCATCGCCACCAGTGACACCTGAAATGAAGCAAGGCAATGTCAAAGTGCCGATCTGCGAAGCGCTGAGCTCTTTGGCTGTCTATACACGCAGCGAACGTTTTCAGAACGTCACCAAGCTGGAATCAAGGACCCCGAGCCATATGTTCTCTATAAATGAGAATAGGATTGTTGAACTGGATGAAAAACACCATGAGCAGATGTTCAAGCACAACAAGAAATTCTTCATGAGAGCTTTCCCAGCGGGCAGGAGGATCGACAGCTCCAATCCAGATCCTAGTTTCTTCTGGCAGAAGGGAGTCCAGTTGGTGGCCATGAACTGGCAGAACTTCGACGACGGCATGATGATCAACGAGGGCATGTTTGCGGACGAGGATGGCTGGGTCTTGAAGCCACCTGGCTATTTCCCTACGGACCGAGATACATTCACGGAAAGAGATGCAACCCCGAGGAACACTATCGACCTCTCCATCACCGTCTTCAGTGGTAGCCGTATCCCATCAAGCTCAGACAACGATGATGCATCTAGCCACGCATCCGGGGACATCAATCCACTGATTAAAGCCGAGCTGGTCATTCCAAAGTCTGTGAGGTCTAAGGACGAAGGCAGCTACAAGCAGAAAACAATTTCTGCAAAGTCTGACTACCCAACCTTTGGGCCGAAAGGTCACAAGCTGTGCTTTCCCAGGACCAAGGACATCCTGCAGCAACTCACATTTCTCCGGTAAGTTACCTTAGCTCTTCTTTCCTTCCTGCAAACACCACTTGCTTGATTCAAGTGGCTCTGGTATGATGCACATCATGCCGACACGGCCTGTCTGCACTTACTGCATAAACCCAGACACATCATTCTTCCGACCCCTCCCCCGACCTGAAAGCAAGTACCTCGGTCAAGGGAGGCGACAATGCATCATAACTCTCATTGGCTATCATTGTTCGATCGACTAATATCTCTCCTATAGGTTGAAAGTCGAAGACGAGGGAATCGTCAGCTCCCCCATGCTGGCGTATGCTTGCATTCGTCTTGACCGGCTCGGCCAGGGTTACCGCTTTATCAAACTCCGCGACTTAAAGGGCCAGGAGATTGAAGGCGGAAAGCTCTTCGTCAAGATTGACAAGATAGTGCGAGCAGCGACCCAAATGTCTGCCTAATAGTATTGGGCCAACAGACGTATCGGCATGGCCGCCCCATCACATGTAGCTTGATGTACTTGGTGTACGGATTTCGCATAACTCATAGACAGCAGGCGTTTGGCACTTTAGGCGATAATGGACCCATAATTGGCAAGGTATTACGTTGATTCTGATTTGGATTTTGTTCTTTTTCCCGCAAGCGGCCCTGGGTACGGAGGACTAAAATTGACATGGGAGATTTGCTGGGCTTGTTTGCTTTTGTTTTTTTCTTTCGTTATCTTTACGACCAAATCACTTTTGGGGAGACCAATGGGACGGGGAAAATGGTACACAGAACGTCAACCCCCCGGCCTTGAAAAAGAACAAACAGACGAGGGCCGGTAGGGACTTTCTATTAGCGAACAGGGAACCGAAAGCTCATCGTTATGAAAAGCAAGCATTTTTTTTTTTTTGCTAAGCCACTCAGCGTACTCCGTGAATCTTTCAAGTCGTTTACAACCCAACAGCTCAAACATGTGATATCACAACGTAGCTAGTCAATTTAAGATTTCCCCTTCCACACTTGATTTCTCCGATTCCGTTGCCACATTGGGCGAGTCGCAGCTTGAGAGTCCGGGGCGTGGGAAACGACGCCTGAGCCTTTTCTTCTCTCGTTTATCCTGGTTATGCTTACAAGCTTTACGCCCTCCAACGCAGGCCACGTCAACCACGCCCCTTGGGGGCGGTTCTATTATGTGACAATACTAGCTAGACAGAAAACGGCCATTGCTCTTATCCGTCTCACCACCAAAGGGGATGGGTGTACGTGCAATCAGCAGAAACGGCAAACAAGGAACGGAGCACGGAGCATTTTGAGGCACGGGATGATACCAAGCTTCGCATGAAAAGGGGCGCCACGGCAAGAGGGTGATCTTCTTGCACTACCCGTAGCTGTTTAGGGTTACTTCCCGACGAGATGGGGGGTTGCTGTCGTGCAACAGGCGGATGTTGTGTAACCAGCTCCCAAGACCCAATCGTAGGACGAGGCGAAGTAAGATGATCGTCCGGGCCGATGTGCTACCCAACACCTATGTCCTTAGCCTGCCCCAACCAGCTGGTTGATTTTAGAGACATCCCAGTAATAGGAGAGACTGGCGAGGCCGTGTCTCAAGAGGGACTCCAAAAAAAGCAAACATGGGAGAGAATTACTGTCTATATCGGGATGTTTTGCGATGGCCTTCGCAACGGGATGACCCCCGCTTACGAGCTTCTACATTGATACCAGAGGGGGGGGGAGAGATCTCGCCACCGACTAAACTTGAGTGGTGCGAGTGAATAAGACGCAGCAGCATCTGATAAAACAGAGCATGAGCAAACCTTGGCAGGGCGAGATTCAGGCCCAAGGGAATCCCCGGCGTCAGATTGGCTCTTCCCGCCCGTGAAAAAGCGGAACGATCCAAGACAGGGCGTCGAGATGTGTGTGCGTAGATGTTTCAAAGGTGAGCGCTATCACTCTCTTCCGGGTCTTGGAGCGACATATCGAGAAGATATACTCGGGATATTTTCAGCCAGCAGCAAAGCATGCCAATCTCGGTTGCCCGATCGTCCAGAACGGCAGAATGACACCGAGTTCCGGTCAGTTGTCACAGAGGCTGGAGCTCGTACTCGGGCCTTTTGAGCCTGTCTGAAACACACAAAGTATAGTTGTGATGATAGAATGCTGGCAGACTAGCAGAAATACAAACCCTGTGTTCAATCATCAAGACTGGAAAACGTCTCTGAGACATTGGCGAGGCGGCCGTCATTGGCTGTTGGGTTAAAAGAAAGAGAGGACGAAGGCAACAGCTAGTAGCCGTCGGGCTGCATGTCCGCCGAATCACAGCTGATGAGCCTCGAGCCTCATTGGTTGCTTGCTTTTTCCTTCAAGGTTTTTTGGGTCGTGATGCCTGTCCGGTGAGCAGGCATTGGTTTGACTCATCTCCACCATCATGCATTAGCAACCTGTGCTTGGCCGTCAACTTTGCTCCGAGTGGATGGCTCCTGCCGCCCTCCCCCAGTTATGCTTGGCACAGGTAAGCAGGGCTTTGGCGATCACACGCAAGTTTGAGCTTTGGATCTACACATGGAGGTAGGGTAATCTGATGTTGTCTCTCATCGCTCCCACGGAGAGGAAACTGAGCTGGAGCCCACATTGAAAACCCGGCCTTTGTAGTCGAGAGTCTGATGTGATAAGAGACCGACCTGGGAGGAGGTAAGCAAAAGCAAACAGACGGCGCAGAGAAAGGGAATGTCGTAATCAACGTCCGGTTCAATCAGGGGTCGGGGCGGCAACCCGACCAAGTTGATCAGACTGTTGTGTGGTGCGGTGAGATGGCAATATTTCCTCTTATTCAGAGATCAGATCCTCAAAAATAGTAGATTCGATCATCGTGACGCGAGAGTGCGTGATACATCCGAGGAGATGTTGTCGAGGGATCACCAACATCGTGCCGCCGCTGCCCAAAGCCCGCATGCTCGAGGCAGCCAGGTATTGCTTACCTATCTACTACTAATGATACTCCTGGCACATACAGATCTCGGTCTAATACAGGGGGACTTACGGGACGCATGTACCAGCGGTATTCTTTTCAGTTTCCCTGTGGTGTGTGGATCATCACGTTGCATCAAGCTGTAGTGCCTCCTCGCAACCTAGTCAGATTTAGGGTGGACAGGTAGTAACGAGTAACGAGTAGCTGTTAACCTTGATGCATAAACCGGTGAGTAGCGTACCTGACCGGTAGGTACCGTTTGCGGCGGGACGGGGAGGAGAGAGAGGAGAGGAGAGGAGAGGGAGGAGAGGCAACTTGGTGAGTTTCTCTGGTCCCAACTCTGCCTCTCGAGTTTACCAGGTTGGGTAAAGGCATGTGAATACATGCAGGGGTTTCCATAGCTCGACGGCCAATCAGCTCGACTACCAGCTTTTATGCCATGCACTGGCCCATCCCAAATCGACGCCACGTTCCTGAAGACATGACTAGTCCCGCCTTTCCGCGTGGCCCTGGAATAGCTGCGCCCCATCCAGCCAACACTTGGTGTGGTTCGGTATGAACTGTGTCACGAGCTGACGTGACTCCAACGACGGCTTGCGTTTGCGAGCTGCACATTAGGCTCAACACGAGTGTGGAAGCCGGACCCCATTGTGGATGGATCGAAGGCTTCGATGGATAAGCCGGATGTCAACTCCTAGCTGGAAGAGCGAGAGAGGACGCAACGTGAACCTCCTCACTCTTCCGGCAGTGAGGAACCCCTGCGCAACTCTTGGTGACCGGGGCCCAGGCTTCAAAGCCCAATGACCTGGTTCCCGGCGGGCTCATCGGCAGCAGATCTTGGTCTCTGGGCTCAGCCATCTGAGGATCCCTAGGTTCAGCTTTCACAAGGGCTCCATGTCTCATATTACATGCAATACACTTGCCGACGCAAGCAAATAGCCTGCAGGCGCACACACCCCCAACTTGCCGCTGGGGTACTTGCTTTTGAGTTCCCCCTTGACTATGTAAGAAGAGAGGTGTGTGTGCGTGGAAACCCCCAAAAAAGAAACAAGTGCCCCCATCACCCCCTCTCAACTAGTACCAGCAAAAGAAAGGAAACAGAAATCCTCCAGCAAATAAAATCGACAGTCTCTGCATATGTGGGCGACTAAGTGGGTCGGATAGATCCCATCTCCTGTGCTCCAACATCAATTGATCCTTGCACCGGAGACTAACAGCTGCCAACAGCCAATAGCCGCCTGTCACTCGAGGTTGTGAAAAGTGCCTGACTTGGAAATGAGAGAAAGTGATGCGACCAAGCCTCACAAGTCGGTGTCCGCTGACAAAACCCATCGCGGCTTTCAGCTACCGCCGGTTCTCCCGGGTGCGTGTATCAAGTGACACGACCAGTGCCTCTCGGTCTCGCAAGCATGCATGTCTATCGGAGCCTTGGCAACCGCATGGATTGGATTGGTAGAGATAGATTTTACTTCCGAAACGCCCTTCTATCTGTCGTTGTATCGACTAGTGCTCGCTGACCTATCCATATCTCATCTTCATGCGAGGGTGATCCTGGCCTAGTGCCCGTCACTCACCAACCTCGATGAGCCCCGTCTACGCCGCACTGTCCACGAAGTTTCGCTTCCCCGTCGCTGCCTATCTAGCCTTTTGCCGTCAGTCGTATCCCGGGTTCCCAGGTCGATGCCCCGGGATCAGCACCTACTCTCGGATGTCCACTTTAGCCTCGTAATCCACCATGTAGGCATAGCTCTCCCGCGGCCGGTTTGAGAGAGCCTTCTCATCGATGTACCATCTGAGGCTCTAGCTCCCCCTAAACATTTAGGTGACCTTTAGCCTCGGGTGCTTTAGGTTGAATCCGTAAACCTATATTAATCCCCCTCCCTCCCATCGTTTCTCTTGATCCATCCCTCAGATCTCTCACACAAACCGTACTCCCATCTGTTCAAGGACCACCTTCTCAGCCAAATCATCAGCAATCTCAAACAGACATCAAACTGCCTCATTCAACAGCTCATCCCACCTACCTTCTTTCATCATGGGTGTCCAAGATTCTCTCTCTCTCGGCGGAAGACGAGCTGCTGCTCTCTCCCTTGACATCAACTCTAACCCCCTAAGCCCACATGCTAAGGGAACTATTGAAGCCGGCAAGGCAAGTAAAACTAATCATGCTGCTGTCCCATGGGCCGGGATCGATCTGGAACTTCAGCTAACAGATTATACAGCTCCCCGGCACTCGATGCCCCACCTGCGCTCAGGAGGGCAAAGAGGTCTGGGTGGTTCCAGGCCTCAACTGTGCTCAATGCGGAACCCCTTGTGACTGAGGAAGCCGGTCCACCAAGAGTCTCGCCTGCTTCAGCCCGGCATCTCTGCGCCGGCACTCGCTGATGGGACCCGAAGCTTGAGCAGAGCGGCTGTGAGATCATGTCAAATCTCCCTTCCATGCTGTTCCACTACGTGTTTGCTTTTCCAATGATTGGAGTTTCTGTTTGGCGGCGTTATACCGCTATTTGGAAGCTTGCTGGATTTTATGATAATGGGTTATTTTAGGGAATTTTCTTCTGTTTGTTCTGTTGAGATATATAGGGCGAATACGAGCCTGATTCTGACGGGGCCTACCATTTACACAGCTCGTCTTGTGGGAGTGGCATGGGCAGGAATTCAATTTTTGGTTTTGTCTTTTTTTTCGCCTCTCTTTCCCAGTTAAGATGTCTTAAAGTAAAGGAAGTACATGTACTTTTCTATTTTGGAATACAGAATGTCAAGCCCTTCGTGGCCACCCCCATGGATCATCTTAAGCGAGATCCGTTCGTTTATACTCTGGTGGGGTTTTGGATGGTACCTAGATATCTATCTATACACACCGCAATGCTAATATATCGAAAATGCTACGTTGTGACTGTAGATTGCAGATGTGGTACCCAATCATAGATGATTCCGCATCGCAGCCGCAAGTAAGACTGCACTCCTGGGCGGTGTACCTGAGGAGGGTGCGCCTCTATGCATGAGTGCAGTGTAGGACCGATCTTGCAAAAGGGGCGTCTCTTCATGCTCCTCGCAGGGGGAAAAAGTCCGACGCAGATGAGTTATCACCAGGCCCTGGCCGGACAGGCGGTGTCCTCATGGACTTCACAAATCTCGATGTTCCAAGAAAGGAAAACTGTTTCTCCCCCCTGGAGCCCCCGATGTCAAACCAAAGCAAATCTAGGATCTGGCATGTGGCCCTACCAATGGGGAACCAGGTCTGGTTACCCCTGGCCTGGGGATGTGGAGATAAAACATGGACTCAGCTGCCAAAGATGGTCCTAAATTCTTTCCAGTTCCCGGTGGAAGGTTACACCTGGAGCATTCAAAAGTGAGGCTTGAAACTCCTGTCGCCTTGCCTTGCAGTTTCATTCGCGATACAGAGAGCACGGCTTGCTGACCGGGGCTCCGGCTGTCTTGGATTTTCAACGCCATGCGCAACCATTCCGGTTCTTTTTCCCCTTCATTTCCTCTGCGTCTTGCCAACCATGCCTTATGCAGCCATGCATCTCCTCCAGCCTTCCTTATTCGCCCACAAAAGCCGTGGCGTCCATCCTCGCCGGTCGGTTGTCGTGGCCACAACAGACAGACGGACCCTTGCTCCTTGCCAAAACGATCTCCTGTGGAGTCGTGGAACGGTTCCGACCCTCCTTCCATGTCGCTACCCGATGGCATAGTCAATGCAGAGCTGACCGAATACCAGTTCATCTTGTTTTTGTAATTACCGCTTCTGCATCTCAGGTTCCAGACCTACGTGTTGGAACTGGCCATTTTAGGGCTGGAGCGGTGTCTGTGCTGGCTGCACAAGCATCCTTGTCAGCGTGTGATCTTCAACGAGGGGGGCTAGGAACAAGGGGCACGTATTGTACATACGCGGTTTCCACGATTGCCAGTATGTCACGGCATGTCATGGCTTCAACCAGCAGTCCAAGGACCTGCCAGATAGGTAGCTCGGCACTGTGTCGACTCTCTACATGGCCCGATATGTTATACCCGTTCCAATGGTTTGAAGAAACCCCTGTTCATGATGACCAGCTGTAGTGACACTGGAGCATCCGATCCAGTTGGGCCGGGGTGGATAAGATTTAACATCGCATAACAAGATGTGATGACTGCATCTTGTATCTCCCCCGTGCTTATGCCATTTCGTCCCACTACCGGGCTCGCATCTGCTCTGCTCTGCATTTGGTAAAGGTGGTTGTGCATCTGGAGCTCGATTAAACCGACAGCTAATGCCACTGTGACATCACCGGCTGCTGTTGCCCCGCACTAGATGGACAACGATAACCCACGATAAGAGCTTGAAGCCACCCCCACCTCGGCTTCGATGATCCCTCGATAGCTGTTTGCAGAGCTCCGGAAGTCAATTGACGAGCTAGGACCTTCTTTTTAGAGCTCTTTTCCCGCACAGTGTGTGCATCTATTGAAACTCTTGCTTCTTCTCGATTGTGACTGCTGCCCGCCCAGGATCTCCCCAGCTGCCTTCGCTCACACACACCCCATCTCGTCCGACTTCTTCCATGCAATCTTCTGCCCCGCTTCGAGGCACATTCAAAGTACTAGCCCCGCGTAACTCCGTTTCCCAGGCCTTCAGTCGTCGAACCTCCTCAGCTCCCTTCACCTCACACCCCATATCTGTCCCTGCGGCTCAATCACCTGCCTCTCAGTTACGGCAATCCCTTCCATCTCAACCCAAGCTCCGCCAGGACTTCTCTGCACAGCCCCTCAAGATGTCTCGCATGCCAGCTTCCCACGGCCACAATGAGGCTTGCTGTAACATCCCCCCGGTAGTCTCCAAGGGCTACCAGGCCAAGGGAACATACGAGAAGATTGGTGATTTCAAGACGTGTAAGCCGCATCTCCGAGGCGAGACGAGGCCAATGACATGCCGTGGCCCCTGCTAACAGCGTGCTCCTTGCAACAGATGTCACCGGCCCAGCTGATGCTACCAAGGCCATTGTCATCGTCTATGATATCTTCGGATACTTTGACCAGACCATCCAGGGCGCAGACATCCTCGCCTACGGCGACAAGAACCAGAAGTACAAGGTCTTCATGCCAGACCTGTTCCACGGCGTGCCCTGCCCCATTGAGATGTCTGTTTTGCAAACCACCCCCAGCTGTGGTACGTGATGCTGACTATGGCTATAGCTACCCTCCCGACAACGAGGACAAGCAGAAGCAGCTGGGCGCATTCTTCGGAAAGTACCCCCCTCCCAAGGTAGCCGCCCAGATCCCCGGCTACGTCCAGGCTATCAAGGACAAGGACTCGTCTCTGTCCAAGTTCGGCATCCTCGGTGTAAGTGCCCACAGCTGTACCAGGAGTGGAAAACCTTATCGACGAATAGTAAACTGACGCTTTGTCGGAAACACTGCAGTTCTGCTGGGGTGGCAAGGTCGTCGCTCTCGCCGTCAAGGCCGCCAACAACCCCTTCGCCATTGCTTCATCCGCCCACCCTGCCATGGTCGACCCCGCCGATGCCGAGGGCATCGACGTCCCCTTTGCCCTCCTCGCATCCGAGGAGGAGGAGGCCGATGTTGTTAAGAAGTTCGAGGACGCCCTCAAGGTCCCCAAGCACGTGGAGACCTTTGGTGACCAGATTCACGGGTGGATGGCTGCTCGTGCCGACCTGAGCGATGCTCGCGTCAAGGAGGAGTACGAACGCGGCTACAAGGTTCTCCTCAACTTTTACGCCAAGAACTTTTAAGCTGGGATGAGGCTTGATCGAGTTTGTATTGTGGGAGTCTGGATCTTTGTTCGCCACGATGATGGGGACAGTCGACCCAACAAATAGCAATACATGTTCCAAATGAAAGAAAAAAATTAATCATAAAAGGCGTGCCGAGAGCGAATATATGTCCGTCTATCGGGACTATCACGTACGTTGTCTATGTATTCGAAGAAATGACCTTGGTCCCCAGCCCGCTGTTGAAGCAAATGCCACATGACTATACCCAAGTCTGGGAGACTCTCACATCACCTTGGAAATCCTCTATATCACCAAACTTCTTCTACGCAGGAACCTGCCCAGCCTTTGCCTTCTCACCAAACTCAATAACCTCCTCGATATCCAGCAGCTCGTAGTCCCCAATCTCCAGCGTCTCCCCATCCTTATTCCGCCCAACCGACGTCCCAATCATGTACAGCTCAAGGTAATTCACCAAGTGCATGTCCACGTTATCCAACTTCTGCCCGCGGAAGTAAATCTCCAACTGGCCCTCCTCCTCCGGCGGCGCAAACGACCGCATCTCCAGCACGCCGAGCCACGGCGCCAGCAGCGCCTCCCCCGTCATCTTGACGTACGCCTCCCGCAGGCACCACAGCGTGTAAAAGTACCGCAGCCGCGCGTCCACGTCCGCCACGGGCAGCCGGTCCAGGTAGCTCACCTCGCGGGGGCAGAAGACGTCGGCGTGCATCTCGAGGAAGGCGAGCCACCCCTCGGCGCGGACGTACTGCCGGTCGCGGTCGCGGCGCTCCGAGGGGCAGACGACGTCGACGCCCAGCGTCACCCCGGGGGGAGGGTGGAGGGCCGCGGCGACGACGACGAGCCCCGCCTGGTGCGAGACGTTGAAGATGAGGGGCTCGGACCCGTCGTCCGGGTGGAGGAATACCGGCTTGGTGTCCTTGTTGCGCGTGGCCACGGCCGCGTCCCAGGCCACGCCGGCGTACCGGCTGATGAGGTAGCGCTTGAGGAGCTGCGAGCCCAGGGCCATCTTGGCGTCCTTGCAGTGGACGTAGCGCAGGGCGTCCTCGCGCTGCGTGGGCGTCAGGAGCTCGAGGGCCCTGGCCGCCTGTTGGGGGGGGGTTCAGCAACTGGTACTTGGATGTCTATCTTCTGGAGCGGAGAGACTTACATATTGTCGGAGCTGGCTTGTCTGCGTCGCCTGCGGCCAGAGTTTACGGGTGTCGAGGACCCATTGAATTACGACTGTTTTGTTGTCGTTGGCCATAGTAGCGCTCTCTCCAAGTGTGATGGTGTATGCAGTGAGTGATGTATTTGAAGATGAAAACGAGTGTTTAATCTCCTCACAACGGTTACACCTTGTCGCAGGGAGTGCCTACGTTGGGCTCCAATTAAGGAAATATGGGCGACCATTCAACTACCTACCTAATGTAACACATGCAAGAGACATTGTAAGCATTATTTTGAGACAGGTTGCAGAAGGATGCATTGGCCCAAAAGAATGCGGGTAACATGCCCAAAGTTTAGGGTAGGAAATGGAAGGCGGCATAATCACAATCAGCCATTGGCATTGTCCTTAACGTATCATGCTTAATTGATTTCATTTTACTCCGAACTTGAGAATTTGTTCTCTGTAGGTACCTATACCTCTAATAATCCATGCTAGACTTGGGCATGCTCTACTGCTCAGGTTCCTCCGCAGGCGCTTCCAGTGAAATCAGAAGCACCGGGTGGGCTTTCTTCTTGGCCTGCTCATTCTTCTCATTACCTTTCTCGGAACTCTTGTTCTCAGACTGGCCTTTGTGCGTGTCAGCTTGGGTGGGATTGGAAATGTCAATCGTGGTGTTGACCACTCCATTCTCAAGCTTTCCAAGCGTTTTGACTGCACGGCCGTCCCCATCCACATCGACAATGACGTCTTTCGTGTCGAGGCTTCCATCTTCAGTATATCCCCAGATCAACTTGAGCTCTCCTCGTACCAAAGCCGTGAGATAGATGGATCCCAAGACACCAGGGACAAGGTACAGCAATGCCGGCTGGCCGTGCCTGAAGATCAACAGCATCGCCAACGTGACGCCCATACCAAGGCTGTATCCTACAAGACTGGCAGTGAAGTAGGTCTTGGTGAAGCGGGATCCGGCGAGCTCAAGGGGGGCGTTGTTGGGTCTAAAAGATAGCCAAGAGTGGGACCAAAAACGGTCGGCCCATCTGTTTTTGACGTTGATATAGGGCATCTTGATCTCTCGATGCTTGGTCTCGCTACGAGTGATGAGCGCACCGGATGCGTCCTTCTCAATGAGCTTCAACTCGGTTGGCTCGTACTTGACCTTGCGCTGGTAGTGAAGCCATAGATCAAGACGGAGAGCGAAGGCCATCACAATGCCAGGAAGAACGATATCACCCAATCCCAAGATGCTCTTTCTCTCCGCCGCTTCGAAAGTAAGCTTGATAGGAACATCTAGTTTCGTCGCTACAGTCACCATGTAAGGCCTATATTTGTTTGGTTAGTTTTTGTTGCAGCTGCAGGAAGTTTTGGGTACGTACGTGTAAAAAACCATGATGATATCGTAGAAAAAGAGACCAATCATGACAAGTGTTCCAGTCATCAAATTTGTCGGAGAGAGTAGCATGAATGTTCCATAGCAGAGTCCATAACCAAGAATGTTGGAGAGGAAGGGAGACATTGTCGACGTATACGCGATGGCAGTACCGACAGCGGTAACAAATGCCGTCATGTGGGAAAGCTGAACTTTGGTCGTCAAGTCCCCAAATCCATGGGCGTAGAACTTGAAAGTCCACTGCTGCACAGCAAGGCTGCGGATATCCCACGCCGCCTTTCTTGCACTATTTGTGGGGGTGAGAATGGACAGTGGCCATGGCAGAGGGCTCGAATTCGTGTTGGGAGCTTCGATGACGTTTCCAGCATCATCACATAGCCTCACGGCCCTAGCTCTTTGGTCGACTTGACGAAGTTTGCCATCCTTGCCACGCCAGTAGTGGGGGAAGAAGAAGGAGCTAACCAGTTGAAAGCCATGGGTATATAGGGTGAGCAAGCTGAGAATCGACATGGTGGACAGGTACCAGCGCAGGATCTTGTTGAGAATTTCCGGGTCTTGGAGGTACTGGATGAGATAGTAGAGACCGACAAGCATAATTCCTGCCATGAGGGGGAACATGATGGCGTCAGAGAGCTCTAGGCCCTGGGAGAAGTGCTCCTCCTTCTCTGCCTTCTGACCATTTCTTTTGGCCTTTGGGGGAGCTGCTGAGGGGGGTCGTCGGAGCGCGGCATGGGCTCCAACATAGATGATTCCCAAGGCGCTGAGGACGAGCTTCAGCTCCAAGGCGAGAAAACTGAAATCTTGCAAAGTCTCCCAAATTGTTTCGGGGACGAGAGCAGCCTTGACAGTTGCGTTCAAACCGTCTAGACCTCCTTCGGGAGGCATCGAAAGGGAGGGGTCGCCCGACATCTTGCTTGAGTCGAAGCGTCAAAAAGTCGTGGGTCTGAGTGTTCCTCTTGCTGATGAGACGAAATTGTTGGTGAAACAAACCATGAACCCAAACGTGTCCTATCCAGGCAGACAAGCGTGCGTAAGCCTAGCTCGCTAAAAAGCCATGAGCCGTGTATTGAACAAACGAACGAAAGGGAGAGAAAGAAAATAGTCACTTCTCTCCAAGGACGAGGGAAGGCACACCTGCTTAATGATTCTTCCTGCTTGTGAGGTGTGTGGGAACCATGGCAGGGTAGGTGAATGATGAAATAGGTAAGTAAGGTAGCCTGGAGGAAAGGCTACCCTGAACAGAGATTAGATTAGTGCCCCCAGGGCGGCTGCTAGGCGATCCACCAATACAAGCTCAGCGCCCCCTGGAACTCTCCTGTAGGGCCTGCAGTGGATGTTGCCTGTGGCGCGAGGTGGGGCATGAAGAACAACTTCACAGTAGAACCAAGCTTCCCACCGCACACGAGAGTTCCAGACACACGGAGCAGTTCCTTTCCACCATGGATCACGACATTGTATTACAGACGTCGGTGGTATGTAACTAACTCCTCTGGATTTTCTGAACTCGCAGATCACATGGCTAACAGCTGCACCATAGGGCCCCATCACCGTCGAACTTTACACATCGCATGCCCCCAAGACCTGCAAGAACTTTGCGACCCTCGTCCGCCGCGGCTACTACAACTCTACCATCTTCCATCGCATCATCCCTAACTTCATGGTCCAGGGAGGCGACCCCACTGGCACTGGCCGCGGCGGGACCTCCATCTATGGCGACAATTTCGAGGACGAGATCGATCCTGGACTGAAGCACACGGGCGCCGGCATCCTGAGCATGGCAAACTCCGGCCCCAACACCAATGGGTCGCAATTCTTCATCACGCTTGCCCCTACGCCCTGGCTCGACGGGAAACATACTATTTTCGGGCGGGTCAAGCACGGCATGAGCTCGGTGAAGCGCATGGGCCTGGTCAAGACGGGAGCCGAAGATCGTCCACTGGACGAGGTCAAGATCGTCGAGGCCAAGGTCGTTGATGCCGAGGAAGAGGCTTGAGAGCATAGGTCTACATAGGTTATAAAAGCACGGCAGAGTGCAGCGGCGTTCTGGAGTTATCACTGTGAGTTCCGGTTTGCCTTCATATCAGGAGTGCTCGTGCTCAACATCGTGCCATGTATTTGGAAAAATCAATATGCTTCTTTTATTTTCTCCTTTTGCAATGCCGTTACTCTTTTGCATCTCTCTCAAGAAGAATTATATACATAAATGCATTTCGAACCCTTAATCGCAGAATGACCAACTTGTATGAAAGAATGAAAACGACGCCCTGATCCCCTATACGCCTGATATACCGGTCCGTAATGCTGTTAGAATGCGGTCGATACCGGCAAAGGCCCATGCGCAGGTCCTTTGCAAGTGAACGACAAGAAAAAAAGAACAAACCAGCCTTCCGCTTCCAAAATGCTCTTCAAACGAAATCAAGAAAAAGAAAATAGGCCAAGAGCAAGATGCGGAGGCAATCCTGAGACTTGCCCCGAGTTCGAGCAATTGTGTATCCAGCCTCGCCTGGCTCTACCTTCATGATCCAGATAGAGCACGCTGAAAACAAAAGTAAAGAGGCTGCATTATACGCTTCAACTTATGTTTGTGATGGCATCTTCATCTTGATACGCTCTATGCGGTCGTTTGCGCAACCGCTGGTGGTGATGACATGGTCATTGACGACTCAGAATCCACTTCGGCATCACCGCCATTCTTAAGGGGCGAATTTGGGATAGGCCTGGAAGCCTTGAGTTTCTTCACGGGGCTCATACCCAGACCCGTCGACTTCTTAGGTGCCGTCTCCCCTGGTGAGCTTGTTGGGCCTGCCTTATGCTCTTGGCTCAGCTGAGATGGTGGCTTCGAGTCCTTCTTATTCAGGCTCGGCTTGCCGGTTTTGAGAGTGATCTTCTTCGGGTTGCCGGCCTTGAGTTTCTTCTTCTTGTGCGCATTTTCAGACTCCTCTCCAACGTCCTCACTGGCGTCGCGTTTCCGGGGGCTTGCTGCACGAGATCCCGGCGCGGGTGTCGCCTTCTGGGATGAAGGGGGGGTCTGGTCGGTTTGCGAGTTGCCGTTGCTCATCTTCTGGGCTGCAGCTCTGCTGGCGTTGCGGCCGCTGTTGCCAATACACGAGCCCATGTGGTTGTTCAGACGGGTCACCAAGATGCATCGCTTGCACTTGCTGCATGTTGCAGAGGGGAAAGAGAGCACGTTGGGAGGTCTTTGTTCAGGAGTCGCTGGCGCATCCTCCTTCTTCTCCATGTCCTTCTTCTTCTTGCCCCTGCCGGGTCCTGGCCCGACCCAGCTCTGACCGTAGATGTCACAGCCAGGCTTCTCAATGAATGGCTGTCTCTTGCAGTAGAGAACGGTCGGGTCTGGCTTCTTGGCTCCCTTGCCGTCGGTCGGGTGTAATAGCCGGGGCAGATGGCACTTGGGGCAGAGGATATCTTTGGTTGTCTGGAGAGGGTTGCCTTTGAGTAGAACTTTGCCATCCTCGTAGATTGCAGCGTCGGTCTCGATTCGGACATCGGGTCTAGAGTCTGGAGTCGAGCCTTCGGAGGCGTCAGATGCAAGCTTCTCGATATGAATAGCTGCCGTATTGGCTTTTGCGGTCTTCTCTTCTCGATGCGTCTTCATTACCAAGTCGGATATGATGTTGTAAAGCACGTCGTCCAGGACCGATTGCGCCTACATCGTTCAGAAAATGCTCAGGTTAGCAAAATGCACTCTTAACCTCTCAGCCGAACACAGTCAGCTGCGCAAACACGCCCAACAAAGCATCAAGCTGTAGGATCCCCATCAACAAGCACCGCCAGCAGAAGTAAAGAAGAAAATCATATGTCGGCGGGTTATGCATACCAGTTTGTCCATGCTGCCGATATCATCGCGAGGGCGGATCAGGCCGGCTCTGCCTGTTGATGAGTCCATTTTGTTTTGAGGGGACGAGGGCCCCGAGAGTCGAGGTTGGAGTGGTAAGAAATGTGGCCAATTCTTGTGTTACCCAGTCGTGTGATGGTGTCGGCCAGTACCGGGGAAATGGGGGAAGCCTGTCAGGACCGGGAATACAGGTTCAGTTCGGGATTTGTCAACTGTCGTCACTAGCGAATCATTGTACGCTCGAACGGAAGCCAATCGAGAAATGGTCAATTGAATACGGGGGAGAAAGCTAGATAGAAGAAGTCGAGGCAGAAGAAGGTTAAAGTGACGGCTAGCTCAGAACTTTGGGGCAGGCAATGCGAGGCAAGGTAAAGCAAAAGCAAGTCAGGTTCAGGTGAGAAGCGACTGAAGGCCCCTAAGAAAAGTGTCGGAATGATGACAATCCAGCGATGGACCCCAGTTGGACGATTTCTGCCTCTCGGAAAAAGGAAAAATGCATTGGCCAAAGTTTAGCACTCCATCTGGTGCCTGTTCCCCCTTGATGAGTGCACCGAACAGGTGCCCCTAGTGACCCCCCCTGTAGCTCCCGGACTGCAACCACTATCAGCTAGTGGGTCGGCCTCACTAGTCCGCTCGCCTCAGCGTTCCATGTGTATTATTATTAGTGACCTCCATCAGCCCCCCATATTACTCCAGCTCCGTGTCGAGCATGAGCCTTCACATCATTGGAAGCCCAAAGAGCCACATTGTCTTACAAAAAAACAAGAACCCCCCTCGACATTGATTTGTGTTACCCCGTTCTGAACAACATGTTACGAGCCTAACCGCTTTCTTTTTCTGCGTGGCTTGACGATCTCCCACCGTGTTCTCCTCCCAGATACATTTTGATATAGCACTACTTTTCTTCATCATGTCTCTCCCAACAAACCCAATGAAGCCGGCCCAGAGCTCGATCCGCTCGTTCTTCCAGCCAAAGGCACCAAAATACGCACCTCCCCCGGGGTCACAAGCTCCCGCAGCAGCACCGCCCGCAGAGGATTCCGCCGACACCAATGGCTCCCTCCCAGAACCAGCCGCCCCTCCCCCGAGAGAGCCTGCCTCGACCATCACCGCCCCTAATCTGCCCCGCGAAGCCAACATCCGCCCCATCACAAGCGCCGATATCAACGCCCTACGACGGATAAACAGCCTCCTGCTCCAGGTCCCCTACAGCGACCTCTTCTACGACCGTGCCGCCGACAAAGGGGGGGAGGGCCGCTTCTCCAGAGTCATCACGTGGACCCACGAAGGCGAGGAACCACAGGTCGTAGGCGGGGTCGTGTGCCGCGCAGAACCAGTCTCGGTACACTCGAAAGATCAGTCGCTGTACATCCAGTCCCTGTGCCTCCTGTCCCCCTACCGCTCCCTCGGGCTGATCACCGCGGCCCTCAACGTGGTCATCCAGGCCGCCCTGGCCGAGCCCGAGCTCAATGTGAAGTCCATGTCCGCGCACGTCTGGACGGAGAACGAGGAAGGGCTGCAGTGGTACGACAGCCGCGGCTTCAAGAGGAGCCCGAACCCCGTGAATGGGTACTACATCAAGCTGCGCCCGGACTCGGCCTGGCTCGTTAAGCGTGACTTGACCGCCATCCCGGCGCCGGCTTCCGCCAACGGCGGTCAGCAGCAGTCTGTCGAGGCCAGCGCGACCGCTGCCGTTGTCAACCTCCCACCGATGGGCGGGCCTCCCAGGCCTGAGCCGGCCAGCAGAACTGGGTCCGGGCAGTCCTTCCAGAACAGACGGGCTGAGACGGAGTGGAATGACTTGCCCGCGGATATGGCCAATGGGCTGGTCCCGCCGCCTAGGAGAGGCGCTCCAGGGACGGCATCTGGCCACAGTTCACGAAGTAGCTCCACCCAGAGGAAGAAACGAGATAGATCCTACCCTGCCGCAGCATTTGGAAGCTAGAAGAGGTCTGACACGGGCAAGGTACATGCTTCCAGAATGCTAGACTCACGTCTATGTGCCGGAAGGGGGATAATTTGATTTTATGATATGGAACAGCCAGACACACTAGGGATAGGATAGATTACAACAAGAAATAGATAATAGATGAGCCAATATCAAATACACGTGGGATCCAAGTCGACGTGAGTCGCCATAATTGGTTGAAGACATGTGAAGTCGGTGAGACCATAGAAAAGAGTTTATTCGATAACACTATAGTTACAGCACCAACGCCTCACCCTTGAGCCTTCAAGGCAAGGGGCTACCCAATTTTTTTTTTCTTTCGATATGAAGGAGCCGACTTAACGACGTTGTCTACCCCACCAAAAGGCTGCACTCGCAGCAGCAGCAGCTAGAATACCACCCGTCACCAGGTTGGAGTAAGAAAAGATGGACCTAGCTTTGGGGAGGTTAGCTCGATGGATCAAGGAAGACGTGCATTGAAAGCGCCCCATTTACTAAGCATTGTGAGATGATGACATACCTTCAGTAGGAATTGACTCCAATTCCTTCTTGATCTTCTCATTTGCAATGGCCTGGCTGGTCTTGGATGACCTGTCGGCAATGAGGGCAATTAATGCAGCACCAACACCACTTCCATCCTTGGCAATACCAATGCGGATCTTCTTAGCACCTTGGGGGCCGATCTCTTTGATAGACTCCAAGGCCTCGTAGATCATTTCACGGAACTGAGGGTAATGCTCAACAAGACTGCCATCAACACCGATATCAATGACTTCTTCCTTGGGATCCTGTACCTTGCCAGACTGAAGAGCAATGGCACCAAGGGCTACAGCAGATAGTCTGGCAGCTCTGCGTCCCACCGCGTATGAAACAGCCTTGAAGGTCTGGGCATCCTCAGTAGTGGGGACAAAGCCATTCAGTAAGATGCTCAACTCTTGTTTGAGGTTGGATAGGTCAGCGGATTCGTCTTTGGCCGCAGCTGACATAACGGCACTGTCAAGACCCCATTGCTCGAGGATGGAACCTCCGGCAGCAGCGACGTCTGGGTTCTTGAAAAGAAGTGTCTTTTCATCTTTGATTAAGTCGACCACGGCGAGCCGAACAATCTCGCCCAGGAACATACCCGAAACACGCTTCTCAAACATCTGGATCCCGGGGTTGACGCTGTCTCTATCGAGAGTTTGGTCCCATGGGGTGTTGGGCAAGACGTTGAGCTGATTGTCAAAGGAGCCCCATTCTGCATTGATGACCATCTCACCTGTAGACGTATCGTAATCTCCCACAATCTTTTTCTTGATGTTTGAGGTCTTCTCAATGTAAGCACCGTTGGTGCCTGTGCCGAAGATTGCACCGAGGATAGAGCGGTACTTTCCGGTCGAGGTGTATGAACGGGCCATGAGAGTTCCCACTGTGTCGTTGACAAGGGCAGCGACCTTTACTGGAAGACCCAGCTTGTCAATCTCAACCTGGAGGAGGGCACAGACGTCCTTGCCAACAGCATCTGGGATGTCGAAGCCCTTGGTCCACCTCATCAGATTGCCCTTGTTAATGGCGAGCTGCTGAACGGGGAAACTGAAGGTGAAGCCAAGATGGAAAATCTCCTGTTCCTTGAACCCTTCGGGTGCGCTGCCGGTCTTCCGGCGCTGCAGGTGGCACTCAAAATGCTCCGCGTGGTGCTTCCGCAGGAAGGCCTCCACCTGCTTCGCAAGAAAGGAGAATAGCTCTGAGGCCGTCTTGGCAACCATGAGGTCCTTGGGAATGGCCACCTTGTCAAAAGTCAAGTCAAAAGTGGTATCGCCATGGAGGGTGACTGAGCAAACGCGGAAGTTGGTGCCTCCCAGGTCAACAGCCAAGTATAAACCCTATAGTGCGCAAAAAATAAGCACGCGACCTACGGTTAGGCATTGAAATGATTTCAAGGCTGTACTGTACCTTTTCTGTGCCATTGGGCACGCCGGTGACATAGGTTGGGATTTGGCTCAAGCTCGTTCCATCCTTCTCCAATCCCTCGCCTATGTAAGAAGAACGTCATGTGAGCATGTCATTGCTGAGGTTGAAGATGTATGCGAGGAGGAAAAATGTAGAATTAAGGAGAGGATGATGAGGAGATCATGGAGGAAAGGTGCGAAATGCACATACCCATCTGCTTTAGGAATTCCTGGACATGGCGGTTGATGTCGGCGTCAGAGAAGTCGAACTGGGAGACGACGCGACTAGCTTCTGGGTGAATCGCCATCGTGTTTAGGTGTCGCGAGTGGTGAGGTACTTTCGGGAACAGAAGCTGCGCCGAAGCAGGATTACGACATGCAGGCTCTGTCTGGGAGACGGAGAGCTGATCAGGGATGAGTGAGGAGGAGGGGAAGGTAGGAGATGACGACGATATATGGCCAGGGAATCGAAGCTGGAAGAGACGCTGCTTGGCGTGGTAAAGGACGAGCTGGGCTAACTTTGATACAAGGTTGTGTCAGCAGCTTTGGCATCGTTTACAAATGTGGGCGCATTGGGGCGCATTTTCTGGGTGGTAGGGACGGTCTACCGCGAACCATCTGCCAGAGTAAAACCCATTGCGGGGGATGTGGCCAAGCGCCAAGGGCAAAAACTGGGAGGTATCGAGGCAGACCCCCAATTCCACCGAGGTTTAATTGTATGGGGGGTGTCCGGGTAGGAATGGTGGTTGAGGCAGAACGAAGCTAGACTTACTGAGATGCTGGCCAAGAGCAGGATGAATGAAAACAGACTTTTGAGCCCAGAGCTTCTATACCAGGGCCACCGGGGAGGCTTCTCATCCTTATGAGCCTCGCACACGGTCTCCTGGCGCTGAAGCCACCGCACCTTTCGGCTGCACCGTCGCTTGGGAGGCGACGGGGAACCAATGCATGCGGTGCAATCAAAGGCGGACCGGGTTCTCTGCCTAGCAGGAGGCTTTAGGATCACACTGTGGGCTATAGCAACTGCTGCCCTATTATCCCTGCTATCCAAACGGGCCGTCTGGTGCTATCAATTGGAAGCCAGTGATGACGCACAGTGCCTGCTGCAGGGGCGGGGTTTCGGTGGTGTGGTGGTGATGGTGTTTGATAATAGGTAGGCCAGGGTTGGTTCGCAACCGATTGAAGAGACAGGATTACACGTGAGAGCAGACTGCAGGCACTTTTAGGCTAGCAGGAACCCAGCATCTGCGCATGCTGACGACTTTGTGAGCAATTGACGACTAAGTGCGAGGCTCTTGCATCCTTTGGCAGCTTGCGCTGTATTATCGCATCCCCACACCTGCACCTTAGTTTGGGGGTGCTTTGGGTTGGACTCGGCCTCACTCATGTGGCCTGGAGTCTGGTGTGATGCCCCTGACCGCCGGCCCCATGGCCCACCCTTCCGCTGGGGAGATCGCTGTTTCCTCCTATACGACCTGCACTCTAATACAACGGCGCCAGCCAGATTGTCGGAATTGAACTTCTAGAAGGAGACCCCTATCTTCTCCTAGGGCTGGACGGCTGCTTGGGAGCTAGAATGCAGAACACATGCAGCTGGTCCCCGAACCCCCAGTTGTCGTCAATATGGTGGCTCGAATCCTTGTACCCAGAGCGCATAAGTTAGGGGAGGTTGGTAAAAGGCCCTACAGGGAGTTAGCTGGCACTGTGAATCGAACATGCCACACCACATGCTTCGATTGATTTGGCGACAGCCTCCTATATTGTCTTACAGAAGCCCTCAGGGATAGACGGATATTAATTCCATGCCAGGCCAGCCGCAAGGCTCGTCATTGAATATCAAGCCACTCTCAGAACATGCTACATCGGATGAGGCTACAATTACATATTGGCAGTCAAAGCACTTGAATCTCTCATCGTATGATCAACAGGGACCGGCCTAGAGACCTCAATAGCGTTAGCCATAACTCGTATGCATTCAATCTGGAGACTTTCATGCCCTCATAACATCACAGCTTATAAGAGGCGTCCCAAGCTTTTGACCTTCGGTTTCTTGCCATGTTAGGTCTGACTTGGACCGGTGACGGCCCAATGTCTCAGCAACGTGTCTCATGTCTATAAGTTTTGCACCAAGTTTGAATGAGATAAACGTCCCGCTAATATGACAGCTCGAGAACTTGGGTAATAACTGAGACGCATCAGCTGACCGTCTTTCCTGGCACAATCGACTCTCTCTGTCCGACTCTTGAGGAATCTTGTTGATGTGCGCCCTACGGTATGACCTCCTGGCCCATCAGGTCGAAGCGTAATGAGCGATGCAATTCCTGGAAGGGCCTTGCAGATATGCAGCGCCGCAATTTGGTCCTATAGTTAGGTATTTTGAACCGCCTCTAGAGGCTATTTATCTAACCAGGTCGATCAGTGTGAAATATTTCAAGTCGCAACCCTTACATCCCACCAGCGATCGAGGATTGATTTAGATCATCGATACGCCCGATAGAGTCGGGTGTAAGGATTGAGGTGGCAACACAATGAAGAATTGAAACACATGTTCAAGGTATTGTCTTTCTGTATGGCCTTGACCGCCCTCGTACGTAGCAATTTTCTCTGTCCCACTTCGCTGCGTCCAATCATGAACATCCCAGCAGATATATCAATATATTGTCGGAAAATGGGCTGAAATAACAATTGGGCAGCTGTGCGCAAAGTACGCAATTGAACTAAAAAGCATGCAGCCCTAGCAGGTCTGCAACAGTGCCTCGACCTTCCCCAGGTTTCTACTGCCCCGACAGTGGAGGTGACTGGAGACTGTAACAATTGGATCATATGCAATCGTCATTCGAGAGCACAGAATGATGGATGGGCAACTTGGTGATCTCACAGGTTTCATCTCAGCCGCACTCACCCATAGGAGCTGCGAGACCGGTGCACATTGTGCGGAGGTAGCAATATCGAGGCAAACATCGCCAAGATTAGATGCAGTGTCCTGGTCTGTGGTGGTTTCCTCTCTAACCAGACAAGTTATTGTGGCAGCGAGAACGCATACCCAGGTTCTTCACATGCCTGCATGATTCCATTGGCAAGGACTGTTGCTGCAGAAGGGCGACGATTAGTTGCCTGTTACTTAACCACTCCTTCATGGATACTATATGACAAGGTCCTAGCCTTCGTGTTGCCACAATGTGATATCCTTTGTTGGCGACTTGGAACAAGTTGGGACGGTACTTAGGATGTAGGTAGCGGAAAAGTGGAGGTGCGGCTGAGACTGGTCGAGCAAGGACATCCTAGTTGCTTAGGATTTATGTGTGGCTTGAGTTCTTGCGTTGTTCCTAAAAAAGATATGTGGCACTTACCGCTGCCTCCACAACCAATGCACTGCCCACTGGCTGACAGCGACGGTCTTGGTAAGAAGGCTCAAACCCTCAAGATTGTCCAAATGATTTCCGAAAAGGGATGGAACCAGAATAGGAAGATCTCGAACGTGGGAGAACCACCATGCCCAAGACTGGTCGTATGGAGCGCCGTTATTTGGGAAGCAACGTTAAAGCCAAACACCCTCCAAGCGTTGTATCTAGCTGAACAGCTGGTGGTACCTTGTCGAGTTTTCGGCCTCGTAGTTGGTACCTTAACTATGCGAACTCTATTCAATGCCAAGTCAGAAGAACGGGTGCGCCAGAACGGCTGATCTAATGGAACTAACAGGAGGTCTGGCTCCTCGTCAACAGAATTGCCAGATCGCGAAAACAGCCAGAAGCGAAAAGAAAGGTGGTGGTGATGTGATCCCGCTTACGTGTGCGGCGAGGCGAGCTCGCACCTAGTCCTGAACCCCACCCTGCAAAGTCCTACACCAACATCAGACCGGTTGGCCACTTGAGGTACAGGTAGGAATGTGAGAGTAATTGTAGACAACTTGGTGGGCGGCATGACCAATGGATGGCGATGGGAATGCCTTGGCGGGTAGGATTGAAGATCGTTTGTTCAGACGTGTGTAAGGTCGCCGATCAAAGATAGGTAGAATGAAAGGCTGGTTAACTCTGGATCAAAGCTCGGGACATGTTCCTCTCTAGCGCCAGGGCTGGGTTGCTACGCTTCCATCGTCCTTCCATTTACCGCCGTTGGCCGTGATGGAATGGGGTAAGATAGTGCATGTAGACACCCTGCAATTTGCGCAGCTCTCTAAAACAATCCGTAAGCACTTGATTTGGTAGGAACCGGAAATGCCCATTGCAGCTGGCCTCTAAGGCTCATTTCCTGTGCGGTTCCATGTGATTTGGGATCGGAGGACAGCCAGTCAGACCATGTCGCAGCCTAAATCTGACGCTGGATCTGATCTCAGGACTTGGAAGAAGGACTCAGGACCGGCATTGTGCCTGTGCTCGCGTGTCTGGGCCTTGAGAGCCATGCCTAGGTGCACTCAATAGGGCCACTCGTGCGTTGCTGTGCGATGCGATAGGACAGGGGGAAGCCGCACGTTTGGTGTCTTTGCTTGCAGCGCTAGTGATAAATCTGTGCTTGGAGGCTGTGGTTCTAGAGGGCCTGGCCTGTGCTAGGTCAGAGAGAGATGCATCCCCGTCCTTCAAAGGTAGTGGGTACCTCGACGACACCTTGGGAAGGTACCACTACCCAGCGCCTGCTTCACAACTGCACCGCGGGCAGCAGATTGAGCCGCCCGCCAAGTAGGGGTACATGCAATCAGTGGGTGCAATGGACACCCATTGACTGACGCCCAAGCCCAAGGACCTGGTCAGCAAAGCCCAGCCCAATGATTTGCGTGTTGCTGCGGAACATTGGCCTTCGTACTCGTGGACGCAGGACCTGGTTCAATTGGGGCGCACCACTGAGGATTTTCCCTTAAATCAATCCATCGTGGCCTTTACGAGCCAGCCCTCGTTGCCGAATCAGTTCGCGAATCATCAGCTCCATACCAACCGGCCACAGCTATTCTTGCTCCCCCCCAGGCTTGACCTGTGCTGAGGTGCTAGTCGCAAACGAGGCTTGTTGTAAGGCTCAGCTACAGGTCCACTAGCTGGAGCCCTGGGCTGGAGGAGGTATAGGCATAGACCCATATTCCCTCGGGGTGGCTACCTCCCCTCTCCCCGCTCCCTACTCTCATATGCAAGTTGGGTTGACCAGGGTACTTGCTAAGCAAGTTCTCACCTCTCCCCCATTTCCTGCGATCTCTTCCTCTGGCGTCTCTTTTCCTCCCCCCCTCTTCCTCTTTTCTTCCACATGAACTCTATGAATTCACGCTTCAAAGGCCTTGGCTTTGGTTTACGCAGATCCAACAGCAGCATCAAAGGTCCCGACGGCCAGAACCAACCGTCCAACCAAACCCCGCCTTTAGGCCAAGTCCCTCACCAGCCGCCGACCCCAGGACAGTCGCCCTCTCTCGGCGCCTCCTCCTCGACGACGAGTCTCCCCATGAACCATCCTGGTATTGGGAACCACCCACCGAGCTACGCGAACAATCTTCAACACGGCCCTGTAGGCCGCAACAGTCCTCTGAATCAAGGTCCCGTCCGCACACCACCGAGCCAAATGGCTGGAGGACCCCCTCCTATCAACACCGGAGCCCCCGTTGGCTACCCACCGGGCATTCAGCACCCAGGTATGGGCCATGGCCCCCCGATGGGCGGCCCTCCACCAGGATTCGGTTCTCAGACTGGATATCCCCCTCCAGGCGGACCGCCAGGCGGTGGAGTTGCACAGCAGTTCCAGCGGGGCAACCCAGCTGCTGAGGTCGAGGGTGCCAGCAAGAGCAAAGCTCAGCTGATTGTCGGAATTGATTTTGTAAGCTGCCTACGGGCCCGGACGACGAGCCAGGCCATGCACAGGCTGACACGATAGTTAGGGTACTACTTTCTCTGGTGTTGCTTTCGCCTTCGCTACAAACAACGAGGCCAAGGAGGACATCATTACCGAATGGCCAGGTGCTGGTTCTTACGCAAAGCAGAAGGTGAGTTGAGCCGGATCTGCCCTTAGTCGAGCTCCCCCGGGATAATGTCCAGTGCTGACAATATGGTCTGCTCGCAGATTCCCACTGTTTTGTACTATGATCAATACCAGAAGGTGGTGGGCTGGGGACCTGATATTGCCGATGCCCTCGCCCCTACCGGATACCCCAAACCTGGTGTGCAGAAAGTTGAGTGGTTCAAGCTGCAGCTTATGCTTAGCGGCAACACATATATCGATCCCATCAACCTCCCTCCCCTGCCACCCGGTAAGTCAGAGATTGACGTTGCCGCCGATTACCTCTTTAAGCTCCGCCAGGCTATGCGGGCAGCTCTTCAGAAGACCCTTGGTGAGGTGTTTAACCGAGAGGAGAGAAATATTCGGTACTACTTGACGGTGCCGGCCATCTGGAATGATGCTGGAAAGGCTGCTACGCGTGCTGCCGCTATTCAAGCTGGATTCCTCCGAGATGAGAACGACAACCGTCTTACCCTGATTTCCGAGCCCGAAGCGGCCGCAATGTTCTGCTCGAAGACCGGTCTGCTTAACCTCAAGGTGCACGATGCCGTCCTGATCGTGGATTGCGGTGGTGGTACTGTCGATTTGATCGCATATGAGGTTGAGGATGAGAACCCATTTACAGTTGCTGAGTGTACCGCTGGATCTGGCGATTCTTGCGGTTCAACTGCCCTCAACCGAAATTTCAGTAATATCCTCCGAACTAAGATCCGCAAGATGAAGCTGCCCGACGGTTCCAAGACCGCCGGCCGTGTCTACGCCAAGTGTATCATGGACTTCGAGAACAGAATCAAGGCCGATTTCCGAAACAACGGCCAGAAGTGGGCTGTTGACGTTGGTATCGAGGCAGAGTTCCCCGAGGCTGGTATCGAGGAAGGTTACATGACCTTCACCAACGAAGAAATCTTGCAATGTTTCGAGCCTGTCGTAAACCGAATTTTGGAATTGGTGCGAAACCAGATTATTGCCATCCAGGCCCAGAACCGCACACTGCAAAACATCCTTGTTGTCGGTGGTTTCGGTGCTTCCGAGTATCTGTTCCAACAGATCAAGCTTCACGTTCCTCCCCAGTTCCAGGCTCGTGCCGTGCGACCTATGGACTCCGTCGCCGCTATCGTCAAGGGTGCCGTCACTGCCGGTATCTCAGAGAGAATCGTCACTCACCGTGTGGCTCGTCGACACTATCTCATGGCAACTCTTCAGCCTTTCAAGGAGGGTTACCACCCTGAAGCTTACCGTGTGCCTTCCCTTGATGGCAAGGATCGCTGCAAGTTTACTCGCCAGATCTTTGTCCAGAAGGGCCAGAGGGTCAAGAACGGTGAGCCTGTCAAGGTATCATTCTTCAGGCAGGTGGCTCCCGGTGCTACTCTCATGTACGAGGATGTGCTCTATGCATGTGACGACGATGTATGCCCGGAATATACCAAGGATCCCCGTAAGTTTACGTCTTTTACTCATCTTCCTATATCACATCTAACAGCTTTGCAGGCATTAAGGAAGTTGTCACCCTCACCTCGGACCTTTCGCGTAAGAACCTGGAGAAGGATTTCGAGCGCATGGATACCCCACAAGGAACCTTCTACCGCGTCTATTTCGATATTTACCTTACTCTCGACGGATCAGAATTCAGTGCCGAGCTTGTCTGCCAAGGCGAGGTTATGGGCCGCTGCCGTGCTCGCTTCAGGTAATTCGAGGCAAAAGGGTGAAGCGATTAGATGGTATGAGGAAAATTATAAAAAAAGAATATAGGCTCTAATGAGTCTCCCGAATTTTTTTTTTTTTGCTGGAGTCGTCGGGATGATACCTATTTTGCAGAGATATGCAAACCAAAACGACCGGGCCAACCCCGTTTGGCCAAAACTGGAACAGCACGCCAGGCAGCGCCATCGCAAGCTGAGCTAGTGAAAGTTGTTAGATACCGAGAGATTCATGTCCAGGCAAGAGAAAGGGCGATCTTGGATCAGATCTTCGAGAGATAAACTATGGTTACCGTAGACTGAAGGCGATGACTTTGGAGTCGCTCTTGATCCCGGGTGCGGGAAGTGTTTCGGTATGGCGTATATGCATGAATGATATATTCTAATGATTAAATGTTGGTTTCTCGTTCCTTGACCGAAATGTGCAATTCTTGTGTGGCTCAGGGAAGAGGTTCATTTTGGGTCTCTTGGGCGTGATATGGCGGCCAGTCATTGGACGATAAGAATGGAAACTGTGCCTGGTTGGTTGGACCTGCAAGTTCGGCCTGAGTATTTACGTAGATGGAAGAAAGCCTTATGAGGAAAGTCTCCGTGCGCATCGTTGGTTATCCTGGCATGCCACGCAGACAAACGATCGAATGGAAGGCAGTTGATCGATCAGTTCCTTAACCTGAATGGGAGAGGAGGACCCCGCCCACCTAGTTTGAAATCGCTATACCCATGTACCGCCCTATCCTGCCCTGTTCGCGGAGTCCCATCCAAGCAAGATCAAACTGGGCAGCTTGCCTGTTCCTCCTGTCGCTCCTGCGTCATAGCTTGATGTTGAGTCAACAATCAAGCAAAGACGGGCTGCACTCTCCAGAGTCAAATGCCCAAGATGGCGCCCCTTGATCTACGCTCTCGTTTCCCTTCCAATCTCTCTCTCCCAGCAACACCGCACACCATCTGCATTGATATCCTGTATCCTGTAAATCGAGTTCTTGCGCAACGAATCCCTGCCAGTCGACTTCCGACTGCCCTCTCGACCTTCTTTTCTCACAACTTGTCTTCTTTCTGTGGGCGACACGCTGCATTATCATTAGGACCTATAATCAACCCTTCTTTTATTCTACTTCCATCTTCAGTCTTGGCCTTCGGCCCAATCTTGGGAACGAGCCCAGTGGTGTGGAGAGACGGGTACGGATAGTTGATATACTCGCTGAAGTTGGTCTTTCGACACACAAGCTTCGAGATTGGGTGCTTGAACAAAGCCTCCTTTACTCTTACCTATCTTAGAGGACACCGAGTCTGCCTCTTCTCACCCAAGGACTTCAAAAGCTAGCGATTTCTGCTACTAGGCAGTGAGTCGGACCAGAAGACATGGTCCGCTCGCGTACTCCACGGATCTCTCTTCACATGAGACTCTTGCCCATCGTGATTCTCGTTGGCGGGCATCTAGTGGAAAGCCTAGCAGCAAAAGAACAGTTTGTCTTTCGCCATGGGTGGCAACAAGACTTCATTCGTTTCGCCCCTCCGTCAACTTCACTGGCTAGCCGTGGCCCACCACAGGAAGGAAGTGGCCAGATACCTTTGAAGATTTCCAACAACTGCGAAGCAACAATCTGGCCGGGAATTGCAACTCAGTCGGGCACGGGTCCTGGTACGGGAGGTTTTGAGCTTCCCTCCAGAAGCACCACCGACCTCTGGGTGTCTCCTGACTGGCAGGGTCGTGTATGGGGTCGCACGAACTGCACAGTCAATGGAGATTCTTGCGCATGCGAAACGGGGGATTGCTTCAACAAGTTAGATTGTGAATTCAGTGTAAGTGAAGCTCTGAAGAAACCACCAGGATTTTGTCAACTGTTACTGATACAGGATCAGGGCGCTACGCCAGCGACACTGGCCGAGTTTAACCTGGCTGGTGGATTCAACGGCATGCAGACCTTCTACGACATTTCACTTGTAGATGGATACAACATACCCATGGCCATAACCTACATCCCAGCAAAGAACACTACCTTCATCCCCCCCAATCTGACCAATGTTGCATGCATTGCTACCTCTGGCTGGCTCCATGCCCAGAATCAGACCGGGACATACTACTCAAACGCTACATACCCGATTCCGCTGGAGTCCTCTGAAACCAACAATAGTATTCGCAACTGGTGTCCTTGGGCGTTGTTGGTATTCCCTCCGATGAAACCTAGAGACGATGTATATCACTATCCGGACGACGCTCTTGAACGCCCTGAGTTCTCACCCTGCCACAGTGCTTGTGCAGCATCGGGCCGGGACCAAGACTGTTGCATTGGCCGATATCACGACCCGAAGGTCTGTAAGCCATCCTCGTACAGCAAGGCTGTAAAGGCAATATGTCCCGACGCGTATAGCTTTGCCTTCGACGATCAGCAATCTACATTCATCGTTCCGAAAGGGGGCGGATGGGAGGTAATTATGTGCCCTGAAGGCCGATCGACTAACATTCTACGCCAACTCGGGAATGAAATGTTTGAGCTCGCGAGTGCTGGCAGCCTATCGCAAATGACGGTCTCCAAGCTTCGAAATGCCACTTATATCAACAGTGACAAGAGTGCTGCGACCAGGCTGCAGCTCCCTCCGCTTGGTATCCCTTTGGCCACGACCCTTGTCTCGTGGCTACTGAATTGATAGAATCTCTGGATGATTTTAATCAGTTTGCTCTACGCCTTCGTTTAGGAAATACGGCATGTCGAGACTTCTGGGTCGGAGGGCTGATCGACGAGATGGTAGTTGCTTCGCGGAAAAGTGAAGAAGGCGCCGTGTTTATTTATTGTTACCTGCTCAAGACCTTTGATACCCTTACGGTTTGGATCATAGACCGGATGCCATGCTTGCTTGAATATAATTTCTTGTGTACCTCTATCGCTATCACTTGGCCCATGAAATACAATCAATCAATCCACATGTCGTCTCATGTAGAAATCTACCACAAACGCCTTTTTTCAACCAGACATATATATTCTAGTAACCGCGTTTCTCCTTCCTCCTCCGCTCGAACTCTTTCCGTTCCTCTTCGTCACTGCCACTGAACTCGGCATCGTCGTCACTCTCTTCGGGCTGGACGGGGGCAGCAGCCCCCTTCTTACCCTTGGGCTTGTCGTCCTCCACATTCACGTAGTCGCCGGCGTTCAAAGAGGCGAACTCGTGCTTGCGGATGACGTCCTTGAGCTCGTTGTTGGTGGGGTCGACGAGCTGGACGGCGGTCAGCCCGCCCTTGTTCTTGACCCTGGGGTTCGAGCCGGCCTCGAGCATCATCCCGACGAGGGCCTTGCCGAAGTCGCGCTGGGCGGGGGGCTCCGAGTTGATCCAGCGGATGGCGGAGTGGAGGGGCGTGTCGCCCTCGGTGCGGGTGACGGGGTCGCATTCGAATTCGGGCTGGTCGAGGAGGAGGTCTATGATTTCGTCTGGAGAGGCCCGGTCAGCTAAGCATTAAAAGAAAAAAAGGAAAGTTTTGGCGGGTTGGCGGATTTGGGGGGGTGGTTGTTCGAGGAGGAGACTACGCACAGTTGCCGCGGAGCGCGGCCTCGTGGTAGAGGTGGTTGCCCAGGACGGTGGTCGTCTCGTTGAGGAGGCGGGTGATCTCGGCGTCGGGCCTGCCCTCGAGGAGCTCCTCGAGGAGCTCTGTGTTGTTGCCGCGGCACGCGGCGATGAGCTGCTCCTGGACGGAGGCGCCCTGTGGGAAAGGGGGAATCTCTGTCAGCGGTGGGCGGTTTGGAAGCAAGCATGGGCGAGTCCGTTTGGTTGCTCGGGCGCTGTGGGAGCTGGGTCGTTAGGGTGAACTTACATCGTGCTCCTCACCACCCATGCTGGCTCGCTTGTGGTGGTTCGTTCGTAGAGTCGGGACGCGTTGTTGGAGAGAAGGGATAGGGGAGGTGAAGTTGTACACGAACTCTTGCGACTCCTTTGGCGGTTTCAGTTGCTGTGGCAGTGCCAGAGAGCGAGTGTAGGAGCTTGTTAGTGATTACCTGCCCGCCTGCGCCTGGATGGCCCGGGCTGTAAGTATCAGGCGGGGTTGTGGCTCTGGGCCTGGGTGGATGGAGGGGTAAAGGCGCCTGCAGGCCCAACGACCTGCCTAGCGAGTAGCGGTCTCTGGGCATCCACCGCCATGTAAAACGTTCGCTGTCAGGCTGCCTGAGCTGGTCCTCCGAATTCGCAAAAAGAATGACATCTCATGAACCAAACAGAAAACAATACGTGTATTTTCCATGAGCTGGCTGCGCAATTGGGAAATTAGAGGCTCCCACACTCAAGTTCAGCCTGCCGTGCGCTAGGTAGACAGTGGTGGATTACCTAAATTGAAGCTGCCAAGGCTGCGATTTTGATGTGGGTCTGAATGTCTTGGTGCCCGCTCTTTTTTTGCATCACTCTCTCGAGCTCGGATGTTGAAGATCTACCCATCACTGCGAACTTGGCAAGGAAACAAAGCACATTCGAACCAACACAGCACAACTTGATTCTCCCAAAGACGCTGGTATAAAAGGAAGGAGTGGGATTTAATTCCTCTACGGCCCATCATGTTGCTCTGTGAGGTCAGCCCGCGAACTATGACTCTGATCCAAGCTAACCAGTATCCTTCAGTCTGCCCCCATTGCGCCAACATTCTAACCGTCTCCTGCACGAACCAAGGCACGAACCGACTCGAATGCCGAACATGCCCGTTCGAGCATAGCATCACCGACCCTGTCTTCTCCCGTCGCGCGTACGAGCGCAAGGAGCGGGAAGACGTCTTTGGCGGGCCTGGCGCCTGGGATAACGCTCAGAAGGCCAAGGTTGCATGCTCCAGCGAAAGCTGCAACGGCGATGAGGCCGCCTTCTACCAAGTGCAGATTCGATCTGCCGATGAACCGATGACGAGCTTCTTCAAGTGCATGACCTGCGGCACCAGGTGGCGAGAAAACTAAGGCAGGGTTTGGCAGTAAGATGGGGCCATCTCAAGATATTGCATCCCTAGAGTCGGGCAGACGGGATTTTCCAGGCGCAGAAGGAGGGAAGTTTGGTGTTTGGGCGTATTTATGCGGCACATTTGGGAGTTTATTGCAGATAAAATTGGGTGAGGCGTTGTCGATGTTGGACCTCGAGCTTTTGATAAAACAATATATGACGACTTTATCTCCCATAATAATTGGGTAGAAGGTGATTTTCGGGTATGTTGATATGATGTGAAAGCTACGAATCAGCGTTCAGAGCTAGCTTCATCGTGATCGCCCACTCATGTTTCGCGGTACCAGTCAACCGCGGCTTTCATCCCGGCCTCGGCAAGCTGGGCCGTGAGGTCTGGGCTGATGATGTTTGTTCGAAAGGTCTCCTGCTGGAGGAGCTCGAGATGGCGAAGTGTTGGCCCTGGGTAGATAAGATACTTGACATATGGCGGACGCGACCAGTATCGGAGGTAGGCGAGGTAGGCGACAAAAGCTGGCTGGGTAAGGAGCTTCTGGGAGGCGAGATGGTTGAGATATAGAGGGTTCGCGAGCGATTGGACAAACTGCCAATTGGGTTAGGAGAACGTCGTGCACAGGGCTAAAGTGCCAAGCTGTAGGAAATGCCGCCGCGAAAACTGAAGGCTCTAGCAACATACCTCAAGCTCAATTTCGAACCTCGAGAACCCGCCGTACATCGGCTCGCTGATTTCTTCCTCCGAGGGCGGCTGAGGAGGTACAGGAGAATTGATTTGGGTATCCTGAGTTGGTGTTGACTCCATAGCTGTTGGCTGGCAAGTGGGTGCTGGCTCGCGTTGTGATATATGGGTTGGCGGATTGTTGTGAGAACAGATCTAGGAGCAGTTGCAGGCTCTCTGACGGCTAGTTGTTGGCCGCATGGACCTCCCTCATTGTGGAGTTGGAGGAATAGACGGGCACTAACAGCACTGGCTTCACCCCGCTAGAAGTCCCTGTGGTCGCTGAACCTACCTACACCTCTTGGAACAGAACAATGTCACTTCCGTCGCGGCAAGCTTCCAGCTCCTCTGCTAAAAAACGTACTATGGAAGGTACGGCCCCTACATGAATAAGGCACTCTCGAAAAACCAGGCAACTATCGTTAAGACGAGTGCGATAGGCCAAGTTTCCTTCCCTAAGGGAGGTAGGTTCACGAGCTATTGTGGTTCGGTGGCTGGCTACCTAGCCGCAGGCAAACAGATAGCTGCCTAACAACTGTCAAAGAATATTTTACTCCTCGTTTTACCTAGAAACATTCATCTTTATTCATCCAATGAAAATTCATGTGTCGATTGTCAACCATTTTTTTTTTTAATTAGAGATCGTTCCTCTTGCTGCGCGCTGATAGATACCTGTGCCGATACTGGCGTCGTTGATTCACTCTCTACACCCCACACCCGCCAGCGGCCAATTGATTGATCTTCATCAATAGGTATCAAGGAAAGATCATAGGCAGAGAACAAGCATTGCCTGTGATATCTCGCTTGAATATCTTCCATTTCTTGTCAATCGTTCGAGTCCGTTTGCCATACCCTTGATAAGATGGCAGCCGACGCCAAAATCAAGACTCGAGTTCTCGTTATATCCGATACCCACGGTCAAGTGCCGTATACTAGAGCCGATGGTAGCCCGGACACTGAAGATGAGCTCGGAAGCGACGAGCTAGATCGCGTCCCAACAGGCTTTCGCGACCCGTTACCCAAGGCAGATGTAGTCCTGCATTGCGGCGATCTCACCATGAACAGCGCACCGGAGGAATACCGAAAGACCTTCTCCATGTTGCGGAAGTTACAGGCTCCCATTAAGCTAGTCATCGCCGGGAACCACGATAGGGCCTTGGATCGGTCTTTTTGGGAGAAGCAACGGCTGTTTCGTCCCGAGCGGTTGCCGTGGGCTGACGAGGCTAAGAGCGTCATTGAGGAAGCACGGGCAGATGGCGTTATCTACCTGGACGAGGGTGTCCACACATTTGATCTGGACAATGGCGCCAGGCTAAAAGTCTACGCCAGTCCTTGGACTCCCCAGTATGGGAGCTGGGGTTTTCAATATGATAATGGTCATAATTTTGACATCCCATCAGATGTGGATGTTGCGATGACCCATGGGCCGCCATACCAGGTTCTGGACCTCGCTGGGTTCGACTTGACGAACGCTGGCTGCCCTGATTTGCTGAAGTCAATCTACGAGGCGAAACCTCAGATCCATTGCTTTGGACATATTCATGAGGCATGGGGAGGATATCTGGCAAGGTGGAAAGAGCAAGATGGGCCACACGCGATTCCTAAACATATAATCGATGATCAGAGCTCTATCCTTATAAAAAAGCGCAAGGACCTTTCGCTGCCGTTCAGAATCTCGAGAATTGAGGACTTTGGGGCAAATGTGGAAAAGCGAAAAGCTCTTGTGGAAATCAGTCGGCGTCGAGGCGTCCATGTTGACCTCACAGAGGGAGAGACTCGCCTTCAGCAGGGAGAGAGTACGCTGTTCCTGAATGCTGCCATTATGAGCATCCGGTACCGGCCCATCAATCCGCCTTGGCTAGTTGATCTAAACCTCCCTGCCACTGAGCAAACGTCGACGTCATCCTAGGAGACGTAGGGTACGAACCTTGGACAATTCAACTGACTGTTGCTATTGTTCAAAGTCCCGTGGGAAATGGTCAAATGATGGCTAGAAATCGGCAGTCTGTCTTGTTTTCACACACACCGCATAATATAAGTGCGGCAGGTGGACAGGGAAGCTGGGTAGCTAGATTGTATTAGAAAGGTAGTGAGGACGGAGATGGAACATAGATTGCTGTGACCATTTATTGCCACCGACATGTTGTGATTATTGTTGACCATTAATTAATAACCTAGGCTACATTACAATAACATGGGCTGATATCGTCGCCAATTGCCCTATCGTAAGCTTTTCATTATCTTTACTTGCGTTTCATCGATAGCGTGTTCCATTGACAATGGTTTGGGATGCTCCCAGTGAAAGCAAAGGCTGTCCCAGTGTCATCCCAATCCTATACGGAACATTCCACTTCTTTCACTGATAATCCCTTACAGAGCAAGGAAGGCAGCGAACATGGCGAGACCGGCTCCGACGACAGGTCGGCCGGCATCACCAGTGCCAGTCGCGGAGGCGGAGGCGCTGGCAGCCGAGCTAGAGGCGGAGCTGGCAGAACTAGAGGCGGAAGAACTGGCGCTCGACTGGCTCGACGAGGCGGAAGCGGCGGTTCCAGTAGTGGAGGCACCGGAGTCGGTTGCGGTCGAGGATGCAGACGCAGAGCCAGTGGTCCCGGAGGCAGAGCCAGAGGCAGATGTAGAAGCAGATGCAGATGCAGAGCTGGAGCTGGCTGAGGCAGAAGCAGAGCCAGAGGCGGAGATGCTGCCGGAGACGGAGGCGTTAGGGCAGAGGGTGGTGAGGAGCGACTGGGCGGACTTGAGCTCGTCCGCGCTACAGTTCTTGGCGAAGCAGTCGGCTCCATTGGCCATGATGGTGTTGATGTTCTTGCAGATACATGTGATGTCGATGCCCTGGCAGTCGGTGCCGCTCAGGGACTGGGCCAGGCATGAGGTCTGCGTTGCCAATGGTTAGTTTCTATAGCTCCAGTGGCAGTAGATCTAGATACGTACAACACAGGCGGGAATGTTCTGGGCGGCGGCGAGGCCAGCGGCAGCAAGGAGGATGATGGAAGCCTTCATGTTGATGGTTGTTTGTTTGTATCAAGGGAGCTTGAATTCGGTCAAGTAATGTGGTATCTGGTTGGGCAAGAGAAGCAATGTCGAGCAGATTGGTACGTAAGAGCGAAGGGAACGAGGTGAGGGGGGAGGGGACAAGCCACCGTCTTTATTTACTTTCAGCTACATTAGCCTTCTCCAATGAGTGCAAAGCTAGAATATGCACGGTAGGATACAACGACGGTGGTTGAAACCTAACCAATTAACGTGGAGCGGTTCTTAGACTCTCCGGGATGATTATCCTTGACCACGCAGGTCCCATCGACCTGCAGCCTGACTACGACCCCAGCCGCAAGGGCCGGAGCTGGGCTGATTTCCAACATTCGACGGGTGTGAGGGCTGAAATTGAGCTCGGCAAGGTCTTATCCGGGGCAGCTTTGCTTGTTTTGTATCGAGCTGACCATCCTAAGACAGTGGCTGGACATCGGGCGTCCACTAGACGCAGCCACCGGCTATCTCCCCTCGGTGACTTGCAACTTTCTGCCCGAATGAGTGTGTAAGACCTGGCGAAAAGAGGGCGGCCAGCAAAGTTTGTGGGCCCTGTTCTGGTTTGGACGAATCCGAGAAATATACGCCAAATAAGGATGTCTCAATGACCACCCACCCTTGTACGTGTGTCTCCTCATCCATAGGGAAGCATTATTACGTACGGCGTACCACCAGAGCTTTCCTCCGTATTTCTGCGTGCTGGGTGATAGCCAGCTTGTCGCAGGTAAGCACCAGGAGCTTCTTCCGAGTCACATCCGAAGATTGATACTCACGGCAGGGGCGTGATATTCCCAGTTCGTATAATACCCGTAGTGAAAAGAGCTGCCCATCACGGGGCCCGGGGGTCTGGAAGAAGCTGCCGAATTAAGTAATATCCAAAAAACCGGCTGTCGGTTTACCAAGCAAGAAAACGCTTCTTGACAGAAGCTATGGTAATTAGCAATTAGAAAGGAAACATGGGAGTTGCCTTGCCTGCCTCTATCCGAGCTTCGGCTTGGTTGCCAGGGGTATGTGTCATGCTCCGCTCCCATGAACCACTTGAATTCCTCGAATGCTTGTTTCCCCAGCTCGCAAATTCAAGCTAACCCATCATAGCTATCGCAGTGGGCCTAGACTCTTGTCCAGTGCCTGGGGATGCGCCATGTCTGATTGACAAGGTGATTTACCACATCCTGACATACACGGCAGGTTGCCCAGCGGCATGTCTGAGTTTCGTGGAAGTTTGTTCTCGTACTGTGTACCCCAGTGGAGCAATCCCCTTGGCTACTGCATTTCTCTGATCAAGTGAGCTTGCTTGCAGTCGGGAGCGTCAGTCTTGAATGTCCCACAATTGATCTCTAGGTGAGGTCTGCCGGATGAACCGATGTTGGCAAGATGATCCAGCTACGAGCTGATCACAATCGAAAAAGCAGCTCCCGATTGTCGGTTCCCTATCCTGACAAATCAGATGTACAAAACAACGTCCACTCTGGGCAACCGAGAAGACAACAGTCAACAGCTGCGAGACAGAATGTATACCCGGGCAGACAGTCCTAGATGTGAGATGCTAACATCGCTGACGTGTGGGCTTGGATGAAGGAACGCAAACCTCACATGGGCGAACTGCTCGAATCTCGGCCAATTGCTTGGGGGATAGTCGAGAAATAGTGACGTGATGGGAAACCTGCTCCGCGTCCTCTTTCCTTATTACTATTATGTACGTTACGGTACCGCATCTATACTCTATCGTCCCATTGCTGCCTGCTCATAATGATGGGCCGGGCAGGGTCCCAAGGACCTCGAATCTCATTCTTGTACTTCTGCAACCCAATTAGCCACCAGCTACAGCCTCCAGTGGCCAGAGTAGCAATGATGATGCTAACAATCATTCCTATGATGCCGCGCTTCCACGGCCAAGGTTGATCCTTTGGCAACTTCCCCGACACCAGCCCCACGCCCAGGCCAGCACCGAGAACGAGGACGACGGTTAAACAGATATGATGTTGAAAGCTTCGATGCTTAACGTGACGTCGAAAGACGGGGAAAAGGCCGAAGACTTCGATGCTGAACAAGGTCAGGCTAAACACCTGCCTTGTATCTGGAAGGCGGCTTGCCAGGACAGTAGATGCCATCAAGGCGGCATTGGTAGATAGCGAGGCTGGGAATTTGGTGCTCACCCCACCCGAATAATCGAAAGAGAATATGTTGACGAATAGAAGCCAGAAAGACATGGCCCATATGCTATCGAGAGAGGTGGACTGGGTGAGAGATTTGAGTATCGGGCTGAGCCCAAGGAGGGTGCAATAGATCAGAATAGCTGATTTGATGGTGCCCAGGCGTTCGTGCGTCCGGTTTACATCTTTGATGATAAATGGAGGGGTCTCTGTCTTGAGACTCTCGTGGCTAGGCCTAGAGACGAGGGATGGGGCTGTCGTGGATGATCTTAGGGACAGCTGAGGAGGTTTGGAACCTGCAATTAGATTCGTCGCTGAGCTGGTGGCAGATCCTTCGCGTGATGGAGGCTTAGATGGCGGCGCCGAGGGAGCGACAACCGACAGGCTCGCTTCTGTCCGGAGCGGTGTCGGGCGACGTATGCTCGCAGCTCTGGTACGGCGTCTGCTGAGGCTCCCGCTCCTCCCAACCAACGTCGAGACACTCGTGTTCAGCTCTTCGACCTGATCTTCCTCAGTTACCCATCGCTCCCACATCAGCCATCCCACAAATGTCCCGGCGCTGCTCCAGCTGACGACTGAGACGGGAGAGACTCGCTCGCGATGGATGCACGCGAAGCAGACGACAAATATGATGACAGAGCAGACATGCTGTAGTATCACTGTGGAATCTGCCACCAGGGGCCAGAAGTCGTAGGGTTTGAGTCGGGGATTTCGCTGCAGGTTCTCGAGAAATGTCGCCTGGTCGGTGTAGTTGTCCGGATCTAGAGGTCCAGTTGATTAGCCTCGGCGCTCTCCTCCATAAGCCTGTAGGTCTTCTCGGAGTACGAACATGACTGCTTCACCCACATGAGCTTCTTCCAAGCCCGCTTCCGCCTGCGACTGCCGCCTCGATCGTTGACGCGCCTCAGGCGTGAGTGAGTCGATTCAGCTGCACTGTCGCCGCCGTAGCCACGCGATAGAGGGGGCACGAAGGCATCGTCGGGGGACAGGAGGCTGCTGAAGGTTGGCTGGTGGTCCAGTGTCGGGAAAGGGGTCTCGCTCTCGTCATCATCGGTCGGCGACAGCATCGTATACGTGTGTGTCCAGACAGCATGTGGTCATAGCCGTGACGGCAGCCAATGCGGATGGATAGGTGTCGTTTGAGATTGATGTTGAGGCGGTAGCCATTGCAAGGATTAATTGCCAATGCGGCGGCTCTACCCACTACGCCAGCTGCACTTGGCAGGCGCATTAGGCCGAGGTAGATCAGCTAGAAGAGAAGCACTGAACCCCTCATCACCGCAACTTTGCGTGCATTGAATGCCTCAATTCTGTTCCAATTCTCCTACTACGACTGTATTGGATTTACTTCTTTCATCTTCCGACACCCTTTCTCTTACTGCACTTTCAGAGGACCCGAATTGTTGGCATCGAGCTCGTCATCTCAAAACACCTCTAGTACATCGGAGACCTGTACCTGCCCACTGTCTAACAGCACCCGCCTAGCTCTACAGTGCTTCTGTCTGCGACAAACGTGCCCTCCATCTTGCCCGCCCGCCTCCTTCCTTCTACAAAAGAAACAAAGCCGGCTATAGAGAATAACCTGAAAATATGGCGACATACGAAACAGCCTTGGATCAACGCATCACTGTGGGAGATCAAACATTTGCCTACCGGCTTTTTGGCAACGCCGGCCAGGGCGTCACTCTAGCACTGCTACATGGTTTCCGGTATTTGCTGACCTTCCCTACGAGACACAACACAGAAATGTATGACTGTGGAGCAAACCAGCATGGCACTAACGGTGCTATTGTAGGGGAACAATGGATCATTGGGATCCCAAACTTATAAACGGTTTTGCAGCAACGCGCCGTGTTCTTCTTGTTGAGAACGTTGGTGTCGGCAGATCAAGCGGCGAGGTTCCCATATCACTGCCGGCGTGGGCGCAGCACTACATCGACGTCTTCTTGGCGCTGCACCTACGCCAAGTTGATATTCTGGGGTATTCAATGGGCGGGTGTGTTGCTCAGCTTGTCGCCCTCAATGCTCCAGCTGGCTTAATTCGACGCATTGTGCTGTGTGGTACAACTCCTAGTTCTGGGGATGGTGTTGTGAGGGCGCCGCTGGGGCCATTCAACCAAATCAAAGCAGCGCAAACCGAGAGTGAACACAAGGACGCCTTCCTGTCCAGCTTCTTCACATCCTCAAAAGCTAGCCAAGCTGCAGGATTAGCGGCTTGGAATCGGATGGTGAGTTCGCGCCCAGACCGAATCGATCATGTCCCCGCCGAGGCTGCACATCGACAGGCTGTCGCCTTTGCCAAGTTCATGGATCCCAAGCAGGCATCTGAAGGGTCTTATGACCGATTTCGCCAGATTCGACAACCCGTGTTGATTGCAAACGGTATAGTTTTTCCATGCACATGCGCCCCCCCACAACCCCCGGTTCCGACTGACGAATAATGCAGGCAGTAATGATCTCTTATTACCAACAGAAAACAGCATCTTGATGTGGAAAATGCTCAAGGACGAGGGTGCGCAGCTCCATCTTTACCCAGATTCCGGGCATGCCTTCCTATACCAGTACGCGGCGCAATTCGCGAGAACGGTCAACGATTTCTTGGATGAACCGGCTCCTACGGCTAGTAAACTTTAATGCCCATTTATGACCGGCGCACTGGGTCTAGTACGTTGGAATTCAGCTGGATCTTCAAACGACCTGATGCCTACATCTGTCTGTCAATATGCCAAAGTGCTCTAGCGGACCATGAGTAATCGGACACTGCTATATTTTTGGAATGGAAGGCCGAGTCATTTGACTGCTGACCCGTGCCAATGGATTCTGCTCATCCGCTAAATTGGCCACCTGATACCAGGCTGGAAGCATCCATGGATGACAGGATGCTGGCGCGGTGCAGGCATATGCCAGTCGTCTTACCTGGATTTCGCCCGGGATGCCAACAGTGCGATTGCCAATCCGCTGCTGCAGGATTCCGATGTCATTCTAGCGCATCAGGCCGAGGCGGCGGCAGCTAGCCTCGAGAATCCATCACTCACGATAGCGTCCTTTTAAGCTCAGCAGCTTCTCCACCTTGCCCAGGCTTCGCGATCTGTCGCCGCAAACGGATGTGCATTCACATCTCCAGTAGAGGTGACGGCGATGCGGCTAGGCGAACTCTGTCACACCGCTATTTATAGTTCGAAGGCACAGCGATCTTGCTCCCAGGAGGATCGTCACTTTTGGCTTTAATATTCACCTGGCCGTTCCCCCCACCCCAGAACTCGTTCGTGACACTCTGCCATCTCCTGTCATGTTACCCATCACATCTCTGTCGGCAGACAAACCAACGGCCGCCCCGGATAGTGTGGAGACCCGTCCGGTGTCCAAATTCAAGCTTCTCCCACCCGAGATCCGACTCAAGATATGGTCCTGCGCCATTGAGCCAAGGGTAATTCTGTTGGCTGATCTCGCCCAGAAGCCATGCTCGTACCCCCTGCCAGGGGTCACGCAACTGAACACGGAGGCGCGAGACGTGTCTCGGCGAGGGTACGAACCGGTTGGCAATGGGTCGTTTGTTCAATTCTCCAAAGATATGCTCCTGTGTGATCATGTATTCACTGAGCAGCGTTCTAATCCCCTGCTGGAGACAATAGCCCCAAGGATTGAGCGCGCCATCTTCTGGGACTGCATACCTGACGAGAGAGTCAGACGCCCGGCCGACTACTCGACTTACCTCTCTACCTTCTATGGGGAGAACCGGACTGGGCACATCTGCTTTGACAAGCTCTGGTTTCCGAATCTACGCGAATACTGGTTCATCAAAGTTGGGGAGGTGGACAAGGAGTGGATGATAAGCTCTGATCGCACCGCGTCATTCGACACCCGCACCCAGCAGATGGCGCGCGAGTTTAATTACTGGGTAAACGACAACATTGTCGAAATGGCGCATCTCGACATGCGAGATTCGGGGGCGCAGACGGTGCTTCGTGAGGGGCGCTGTAGCCTGGATAATTGCCGGTCGCTGAACCGTGGTCGCAACCATATCATGTCCAAGGTGAATTTTAAAGACGGGAACTACCAGGCCCCGGATGACGGAAGAAGCTGGGTTCGCATCTCTTCTGCTATCGATGGAAGCCAGCTTGCCTCTAGCACGGCAGCATCTAGCCGGCGGATCGTGAACCACACAAGATGGGCACTGGTCGAAAGAAGCCTGACATTTATGCTACGCCACGACTGGCCAAGCTCACAACATAGGCCCAGGATCAAGCGTGATCACCGGTCATAAGCTACAAATTGAGGGATATCGCGAAGGAATGACGGGATGAGGCAGGAGGTTATTGTCACAAGATTGAAGGCTGTATTCGTTGGTTACCTTTCTTTTCAACCCATTTTGGTTTCTCTTTCTTTTTTGCTCTCTATATCGGGGCGTGCTCCAGCTTGTTTCTGGGCAACAGACATGTTATTGGGCAGATTTTGAGGAGTCATGCACCACGACGCAATCATGATGGACATGCTTGCTCTTGTTGAGGTCTGTTTTAATTCTATTTGATAATATTTCTATGATATACTTAGGTACCGTGTCAGAAAGAGGCGAGCAATGTAAAGATAGATATGGGGTTGGCAACGGAAACCTGTACATTATTGTTAGGGTAATGGGTCGAGGCCAAATCACGTTGATTACAGACGGGCCACTCGCCCGCTCATTCTCTTATAACCAGTAGTTTGAAGCATGATGTGGCCCAACCAGCCGTAAGTGAGTGTCCACATTGCCGTGGCCGGCCGAAGCGGCGACGGGATGATGGCTGAACGGATGGATGGCTGGATGCAAGTCCTGAGCCGTGAGAAAAGCAGACATCCGCGGGGGCCGAAACGACCCACGTGGGAACATCTAGATTTCTCTATCCAGCTCCATGGGTCAAAGACCAAAGCCGGCCCCGGCCAGGCATGTTTTGGGTAAGGGTTTGGGTAGCGTCGGGGATGAGGTGGAGCTGGCAACGAAACAAGCCGAGGCATCTCAGCTTTTTTGGGGGGTAGTCTCCTTTTTATCCTGCTGGCGTTGCAGAGGCTCTCTCAACAATTGGAGTACCTCTCTGGTTGCCCCGAAGGTGATGTGAAACGGCTGCGGGCGAGTCAGGAACCCGATGCAGGTGTCGATTGACCTGCCTCATCTGGCGGTTTGGCTGTGGTTATGGTTAAATTATGTCATCAGCTCCGACGGCTCAACAACACCAGCGGCTCCCAGCTTACTTCGTGCTCCATCTAGCTCCATCTTCTCCATTGTTGGGGCTCGGCTCGTCGTCCTTGTTCAAAGTATCCAGCACTACTGAGTGACGCATTCTGGATAGTGGGCGAGTTACGCAAAGTCTCCAGTTTATTGTCATTGAAAATGCTTTGGAAACGGCCGCCACTGGCGCCGATGGCCAGGCTCGCGCAACATCTAAGTAACGGCCCGCGACCTGGCAAGAGACATCTGGCCTCCATCCTGCTCGCCACTTTCCTCATCTTACAGCTACGCAAGCTTCTCCGGCTCCTACGCAGACGTCGCACAGAAACCACAATGGCTGCCGCAAAGAAGGCTCCCGCGATCCCGGGCTTCACGGCCCTCTCTGAACAGATCTTCGTGCACCAGCCCGACCTGAGCGATGGAAAGACTGTGCCAGCGGACGACCCGGACGTGGTCATGGTCTACGGCTGGGGAGACTGTCTCCCCAAGCACGTCGCCAAGTACGCCGACGGCTTCCGCGAGCTGTTCCCCCACTCCAAGCAGATCGTCGTGCTGTCCCCCATTTCCAAGGCCATGTTCTCCGATCTGAAGACCCGCTCGCTGTGGATGACGCCCATCATCGACGAGATCTTTCCTTCTGGGCCTCACGCCCCCGACGCTCCCAAGAAGATCCTGGCCCACACCATGTCCAACACCGGCGCCGTCTTCTACACCTCAATGATCAATGCCTACCAGGACCGCTACCACGAGCCCTTCCCCCACCAGCTTCTCTCCATGGACTCCACCCCCGGTAGCACGGACTTCCACTGGGCCAACCTGCAGCGCTGGTCGCGCGCCATGGCCCTCGGCACCGCTGGCTGGTTCCCCTGGCCGTTTGTCGTCACGCAGACCATCTGGGCCATGGCCCTCTCCATCAATGGCCTGTACGAGTCCCTCATCGGTCGAGAGCACGCCGGTGCCTGGGGCCGCAAGGCCGCCAACAACGAAAAGTACGAGGCCAAGGGCGCCAGGAAGCTCTACCTGTACAGCAAGGAGGATGACTTGATTGGCTATGAGGACATTGAGATTCACGCTGCCGAGGCTGCGAAGTTGGGCTGGCAGATGGACCTCGAGATGTTCGAGGGCAGCGGGCATGTTGGGCACATGCGTGCGCACGCAGTCCAGTACTGGAAGGCTATCCAGGATTCATGGAAGAGGGCCATTGCGGCGCCGGCTCCTGAAGCCTCGTCGTAGTCGGTATTCCCATTCCTTTGCTGCGGTTCTTTTCGGTGCTTTTTTTTTTTGGGTCCTGTTGCTCCAAGGCTGTTCTGTTCTTTTGATAACGACCTTTTCTGGGGCTCATCTGCAAGGTGCCCATGAAAGGCGAAGATATTTGGTTGATCTTAGCGTTGAACAATGATACACTCTGGATGCTTACATATAGATGATAAATGAATGGTAATTGGTATTTCTGACTCTGGCATTTCAGTTCTAAACTCATCAGCTCTCTTTGACATTTATGCTCCGCCATAAGCTCCCAGGATCGCCGCTCTTGCCACATCCTATTGCAGCGGAGTTCGTCTGTAAAGACTCCACGCTTGGTTCTCATATCATCCTCACGGCATGCTTCCGGGACTTTGGTGTATAACGCAAAACAAAGTGCCCATGGGAAACACTGCCGTACTGGCTTCCCGGCCTGTTGAATCCATCGCAAAGGCTTTGGTGCGTGCGGCTTCTTGGTGAATGGGTATCGTATTATCACTTATTGCCCCTCGCGGCTGGACCTCTGGCACAACTCGGCACACGGTTCGTTGATGCCCGATTCAATAACTCTGCCCACACGCAAGTGTTGACTTCTTTTCTTCGTCCACCCCTCCCCTACCAACTTCTCAGGATTCTGCCACAGAAGCTGAGTTGCCTTACAGCCGCATGCATGCATGCATGCCTTGATATTCCACACATGTGGCAAGACTCCCGAGCTCAGCCAACGAGAACGCTTTCACATCCAAAACGAGCCTTCCAATCGCGTGCCACAACGTAATTGTCAGCTTTCCGGCCCAATGCCGCATCACAAGTCCACAACGGAGCTCGGCCGCTATAGCATTATATCGTACCGGCTTACAATACGAGGAAAGCGAGCAGCGGCACAGAAGCCATCTCATCACATACCTTCTTATGATGCCAAGGTGGGATACGGAAGTTCACAGCTATGCGCTGACTGGGCCGCCAGGCTGACGGACGATCATTGCTGCTTGCTCGTGCCGCTGAGTGTTGAGGCCTTTGCCAGAGACACCGCAAGCCACCTCACCATGTCTTGATCCAGCCCGCACCGCGTGATCCCGTAACCTGTCTCTGACATTCCAGCATTTTTTCATTTCCTCTCACGTAAAAAGTGATCAAGCGAGCAAGTTTTGTCTTTACCCCGCTTCCTCAGCCCAGTTCCCGCCCGGCATTTCCATCAGGTCGGGTGATCTTCTACGCTTTGCTGTCAATACGAGGCGGTCGGGCCTGGCGCAAAGCAGCCGCCAGCTTATATGCATGATAGTGGGAAAATTGCAGATGGGGAACTGCCTGCCCCCAGCCCATAGGAGGCATCACAGTCTCGCGACTCTATGTCGAAATTGGAGGCTGCTTCGTATTTGAACGCAGGGAGCTGAGCTAAGGTAGTTATGCATCACCCTAGCGGTTTGATCTGCAAGAACAGGATTTTGTCGGGGGGAGAACTACCAATGGGGAACGCTCCCAGCCCTCAGCTGATGACTCTCGTCACAAACGCAAGGGAGGTCGCAGCCGAAGTACTCAATCCAAGCATGCCTCTTAGTGCGTCGTTGTTAGCGACGCTGGTTTGACATACACTGGTGCTTGGTATTTTACACTTTGCTCGTTTTGAGCACCATTTTATACGATGGTCCCAAATTCGCGATATGTACATGAGAAGCGAAGAATCGGCACATCACATCCAGCTGAACCACAGTGTCCACGCTGGCTTACTTGTCTCTTACTGCCGCCTCTTCCGTTCCCGCGCCGTGGGCATAGAGGTGAAGAGGCCGGTAGGTGAGACCAAGTGACGCAGCTGGCGGCGGCACTTTGGCTTAGTGTGGCCCGCAGGAGCTGTTCATCCTAACATGACTACCTATGCATTGTCATACCGTATTCCTACGGCATGTAATGCGAGCATCGGCATCTGACTGGCTGGGGTAACTTCGATCTCCCCACGTGGAGAGGGGGTGATCTGACACCACAATGCGGAGCAGCCAGGCAACGTCGAGGAATGGTAGTATGCAACCATACGAACTGTTTCCTCCCATTGAGGCCTTTGGTAAATTTTGTACCGTGGGTCTTTGGAATCCATGCCGATTTTAGGTTATTTACGTATCATTGAGAAAGAAAGTCTGTTTTCATCACCATGCTTTTAAGACGAGAGAAGAGTGAGTGCAAATTCCGCGTTTGTTTGCTTCTATAGCATTGTATAATATAACTAGCATAAAAGGATCGTACTGAACGTTCAGGTAAAAAAATCAAATAACCAGATTGAAGCTTCGTAATCTGCTAAAGGATCGTCTGAAGAGAAAAATTGCGTGTTCACGCTCCGCCGCTCTTCTTTCATCATCACTCATCCATACCATCAAGATTGGCCCCTTTGATCAAGAAGGCGCCAATGCCCCAAGCCGGGCGATGCTTGCAGCCCTCTTAAGGGAAGTGGAAGTCGGGAGGCACGCAGTAAGGGCTCTTGCTGGGAGGGTAGAACTTGCAGACGGTGTTGGGGGGGCAGCTGCCAGAGAACTGTAGTGGATCATGTCAGTAAACCGATGGACAAGTCTGTTCCCCCCTTCTTTTATGAAGAGTGGAGGGAGGGTTTTGACTTACAACCCACTGGCCGTTGACATCGCATGTCTGCCATCCAGGGCCACCGCCGGGGGCGGTTGTGCAAGAGTAGGTGCCGGGCTGGCAGCCAGGGTTGGGATTGGGGGCCGCAGAGGCCAGGGCAAAGAGGGAGGCGGCGGCGATGGCGAAGACCTTCATCTTGGTGGATTGGGAGTGGATGGTTTTGAGTTTAAGGTATTGAAAAGAGTTGTTTGGGGGGGTTGTTCTTGGTCTGGAAGGCTCTTGAGGTGATGCTGGTTGGGAAAGACTTGGGAGACAGTGAGGAGGAATGGCCTCAATTTATAGAAGAATAAAGTTCGTCCTGGCCGAGCAAGACACATTCCATGGATCTCCCGATGCCCGACAATAGACAGAACCGATACGAGCTCGAGGAGCTGCAGGTGTCTTGCGGCTGACGGAGGATACGAGTGTGATGATGGCCTGTTGCAGCCGCCTATCCAGACATGGCGCTCTGCTTAACTCTTCTTGGAAGTGTCTCTTACTTGCCAACAATCAATATTCTCGTGAGCTCCCGGCACCTCTACCCGTCAGACACGACGGCTTTCGAACAACCGGTGAGGGAATTAGTGTTGGCCAAGCCGGTAGGTCTTGACGCCGGTCGGGGAATTCTCCTGCGTAGGAGGCTGAGCTGAACAACGAACAAAAGGAGTTGTGGAGATGGCCGTTTTTGTTGAGGGTTTCGACTTGCATGCCACTCCATAGAGAGTGTGTCGATCAAGTCTCACTCCCCAGGCAGACATTAGGCTCAGCCTAGGAGAACCGACTGACTCTCTCCACCGATGAATGGAATCCAGCTAGACAGTAGGTTGTGTCCATGACGTTCCGTTTGCTGCTTGGCAGCTTATTCGGTCTTACTTTGGAGGCATGACGACGACTTGGTGAGAAAGCCGGGACTTCAGGCACTTGGAGGGCCTCATTGGACAGCAAGTTGGAGGCGTTCGGCCTACACAGACTACGGGTATCGCTTCTCCCAGCTTTGTACACAGCCATCTCGGTCTATTCATAGAATCAACGCGGTATGGAAGTCCTGATGCCACTAGTTATCCATCGACTTGGAGGGAAAATCCGGGGTACATCTTGGGGGCGTGGGTGTGGGTCGAAGAAAGGGCCGACAGACTAGAACCAGCCCGTGGTCATCTCCCAACTACATAGGTCCCAAGATGTGGGAAGATGGAGAAGACTCGATTCAGGCATGACGAGAAAATAAGGAGCGGGGAGGGGTGCGAGGAAGCTGCTCCAGTGGTGGCTCACCAGGTGGATAGCAGAACAAAGCCGCCGTGGGATGTGAGACCTGGACGGACGATACGAAGCGAACAAGGTTTGCACCGGGGAGCGGTGAGGTTCCCTTCTAACGGAGGTGTTACGTACTACAGTAGTGCCCTCAGCCATTATTGCACCGAGTAGGGCTGAGACGGGTCGCGACACCCGGTGTCTGATCGGCTACCGGCTGCAACGCTCCAAAATAGATCCAGCCCAGTGCCTCGAGGGTAAGCGGTAGATGACATCGGCCCGCCTCCGGAGTCGCCTATCCCGTGGACGCGCCAGCCAACCCTGCGGGATTCAACGGTCCCGTGGATTGAAAACGTAATTGAACATTGAACAAAGGACCCTACTAACTCATTTCGTGCGTGTTGATAAGGGCCGATAGAACAGTTCGGCGATGAATGCGAGTGCGATCCACGGATTGGAACGAGCTTTAGCCCGGCTCTTGATGAGGATAGGGATTTTCTTTCGGCACTTCCCGTGCTCAATTTTCCAAACTTCAGGGTCCGGGGGCAAGGAAAAACAGGGCTTCCAATCATGTCGTAGTACCATAGATACCTGTATTTCGCAAGATCCAGCTCGTTGGTTCTCAGGCGAGTACCTAGACAACGAGATACTCGGCAGTACCTCCCTGGGATTTTCGGCAAGTTAGCCTCATAACAGTTCATTGGACTACTGTAAGGAAAGGTACATCGGGTGTAAACGAGAGTAAACTCTTGGGTTTACTGCAACCTGCAGTGGTCACCCAGCCCAGATGCGGTTGGTAGTAGAGCAAGCAAGGCGGCTTCAGACAACCTTGCCAAAATCACCATGTTTTGAATGTACGAGTATGAAGACTTTACAGAGCCTATCTTGTAGACTTTGGGCGAGAGATGTTCCAACCGCTATGATGTTTTCACCTTCACCTAGATGTATCAACTACCCTAAATCCCAAAGATCACAAGCTAGTCATCATACAATAGCATAATGCAAGACTGTCAGATGCCTTATAAAACTAACGAGTGTTGAGAAAAGTGGTCATTTGAGATGCATTTTTGAACCCCTCGATTTATGTTAATATGATTTGCTGTTGCAGAACTGGATACGTTGGCAGGCGGTGTTCCTAGGTCGCCAAAGTGAATTAGTGTGTAAAGCGATATGTGTCCAATGATTTTTTGACATTGTACTGATAATGGAATAAGAAAACCCTGGTATCAAGCCTTTATTCATTATTACTTTTAACAAAATATGTCGTTCCAGGGCAGGAGATATGTAGTAGTGCTCTATTACAATTTCTCAATATGGGAAAAGGAGGCAGCCGGTTCAGCCGCCACCATAGAACAGGTGAAATACAGCCCTCATTGCATTCATGAGATCTACCCGAGTGCCACAGCGCCGAGCCAATAAACAATAAATTTCGTGATGTTGATTCGCCATTGAAAACTAAAATGTATAGGGATCTTCCTGTCCCATGGTTATTTATATCATTACTATCACTGTGGATTCGATCCATGTCCCGTTCCAGCACTTGAGGGTCATCAGTGTACAAAGATGATCGGTCTACCCGATATTGATCGCTTGATATCGCACTTCAGCCCTGTGAGCTGGTGGTATTGTTGTCAGATTCGCCTTCGCCCTCTCGAAAACCATTCTGGTTATTGGCTTGATTGCCTTCGTTTGCTTTCATCTCGCACCCCTTGACAAGTCGATGTCTCTGTAAAGGCCGTGTTAGTAAATCAGAGTGGACAATGCAAGTGCCTGACTGAGCGAAGTTTACCTTGAGTGCATCCTTCCGAGAGAAAGTCTTGCTGCAATATGTGCAGGGGAACGGTTTGATGGCGAGGTGAATTCGCTTGTGCCGCTTGAGATCGTGATTTCGACTGAAAGACTGAACACACTGATCGCACTTGAATGGCCGGTCCTGTGGTGTTTGCGACTGTTGCCCGTACATGATATGAGGGTGTTGCGAAAAGGTAGGAGGTTGGACCAAGCCTGGAATTATAGCCATCTGGCCGCCTGGCTGATGAATGTTGCTCATGACCGGCCCGTTCAACTGTGGCAAAGATTGGTAGGGATAGGGTCTGTAAGGTTGGGGAGGAGCCATTCCCGAAGCTGGAGGAGGTGGACCAAAAGATCCGCTGACAGGAAGAAGTCCTCGGGGTCCCAGCCCAGTGGGCGGAGATTGGGTTGTGGGAGACGGGAGAGTCGAGTACGACGACAGATGGTGCTGTGTGGACGAGGGAATGCTGAAGTTGGGTGGCCTCGAGGTTGTATAAGAGTACGAGTCGAGATGTCCAGAGGCGCTTGATGGAGTGGGTGATGGGAGCGCGTTGTATGGGGGGAGATTCGGGTGCGGCTGCTGTGGTGAGTTGGAGAGGGTGTAGTTTGGCGCCGTTCTCGTGAAAGAGTAGGAGTCGATATGGCTCGCTGTCGTCGTAGGCGTTGGTAAATGTGGCTGTGAGGATGGGAGTGGAGGGGCAGTTCGTCCTTGGGAGCGGACTGGCTCAGGACCTTGGCTGGTCGCCGCCTGGTATGCGTCCATTTCTGAGGACATTGGCCTCTCTGGTAGATACGAAGAGGAGGACGAGGATGGCCAAGAGGGCAGTATCTGATCCGATGGCCGCTTGATGGTGGGATCAGGAAGCGCAGAGCTGGTCAGAGGTGGATTTGCAGTCAACATGACATCCAAGGAATAGCGATCTCTCCTAAGGAAAACGAAGGACTGCGTAGACTTGTGCTTTGGCGGTAGTAGGCAAAGCTGTGCGTTTTGCGTTCAATGGTGTTTGATGCGGCAATCCTCGATTTTGGTTCTGGCTGGCACCAAGGAAGATACGAAATGCTGTCTAGGAAGTCCGAGCCTGAGATGAATGATCCGTAGAGCTGGGTGGGCAAGTGAATAAATAGTGTCTCCGCAATGTCGATACAGGCAAACAATATATATCAGAGTTGATGCAGATGCAGAGTCAAGCAATTGTGGGTTGTGATGGTGGGTATCCTGGAGTAAAGTCCTGCTGAGTGGCCGGGGGGGGATGAAAATGGTGGATGGAAGTCGCTTGTGAGGGAAAAGTAACAGGCAAGGACCAGTTTCAAACTTCGAGAACGCCGCCCAGTTATATGTATGTATGCTGCGGTAAAGGCCGTCTGCCGGTTAGTCGAGTAAAGGACGAAGCACGCGCCAGGCCTGAAATTTGGAAAAGCAGTATAAAGTTCAAGTAACCAAGAGTATGATGGATCCGGGCGAGAGTAAGGGTGGCTAGTGGCTTCTAGAGGAGGCTCTCTGAGGCAGTGAGACGGGAAAGGAGAAGTAAAAAGGACCCAGACGCCGGGATAGAATACAACAAGAATGAATGGATCAAGGAGAATATGGAGAGTAGCTGAGAAGTAGGCAGGTAACAAGGAGATCGAGAGCGGACGAGATTCAGATGATTAAGGTTTACCCAGGTGGCGTCGGTCTGGCGTCGCCGACCCTTGAGAAATGTGGGCTACGAGTAGTACGTATATGTATATGTCTAGGCAGAGGAAGGTACAGGCAGTAACAGCGAGAGGGCTAGCTGGACGGAGTTGGTGGCATCGGCAGCCCATTGCGTTCTCTGGCGTTGACGAGGACCGTACCTACATTACATGGGCATCCAATCACCCACGGCTGCTGGGGTCCTGGGTCCATGCTTTGGGGGTGGGGAGCGAGCAGGGCCAGGGCCTGGACCGCAGATAGGCTTGGCAGCATTTTGAGTTTAGCGCGAGCAATACTCTAGCCTGGCAAGACCTGCTGTGGAGTGTCGCTACTCCCAGGAGCGGCCAGCCTGACGGAGGGTGAGCGTGAGGGAGGGAGGTGCGAGGAGGGCGTGCGAGCCGTACCTGCCATGCCTCGCTGCCCCCGTGCCCCAACCCGGCCTCGAGCTGAGCAGGCGCGGCAGGTACCGAGTACTCGTGGCTGCCCCCAGCCGCAGTGGCCAGCGCCGGTCAGGTCTTGCTGCTAATTGTCGAGGCACCTGCGCGACGGGACTATGCGCCCAGCCTGTTGCGGCTGTCCTCGCTCGACCTCAGTCAGTCGGGGACCTGGACGTACGTCTCCATCTCCCTCCTAGGCTAGGCCCACCTACCATGTACCACGCCCTGGTCCTTATGGAGGGCGGGATCTCAGGAAACCTGGCCGGAGTGGGCCTCGTGCGTGGATGTATCTGGCTATTGCAGCAACCGACATATTATCGGATGGATCAGAGCAGGGGCATATCTCAGCCTTCTCGACTAGAGCCACTGCCTGGCGTGTCACGAAGGACCCGCCCCCCCCCCGGCCCATCCAGGACCCCGTTTCTTGGTTGGAGCCGTATGTATGTAGGTAGGGTAGATGCAGACGCATCGGGCGGCTTCATCGACGCTGGAGTGGGACGAATCTCTCTCACAAAATTCTCAATGGTCTCAAGGATTATATGTACTTGCAGGCAAGGGCTAGACACATCAGATTCTGCCAAACACCAAGTTGGCGGGGAGGCGGCCGGGAAAGGGTGGTGTGTGTGCTTGCGTGTGCTGCACTGCGCATCCGGCCAGTTAGTCAGCTAGCCAGCCTGCTGAGGTACCTACCTACATGATTACCTCCTTGCGGCTGTTGCTGAGGTCGTCAAGTAGCGGGTGCACATGGCGGTAGAAGGAGGTGCCGGGATTGGGCCAGGTACTGGAGATACCTAGCAGACCACTTGCAAATACCTGAGGTGTGGCGGCTCGTCCGTGGCGTGAAGAGTGTCTCTAAACGGAATTCACCCTGATCCCTCGTCTTTGCAGCAGTGTCAGGGGTGGCCCTATGACTGACGGCCTACTCACTGATTAATTACATGTAGGCTCGGAACTAGACAGCAGCTGAAAGAGCGGCCAGAGCACGCTATCAACGAGAGAGAAAAAAATAGAACCTGGAATGCTGGGCCTTGTTCCTTGTAGTGACTGGACGGTATTGAATTCCTTGAATCAAGGCCTCGTCGGTGCTTGTCAGCCAATTTCGGGACGAGGCCAGACTGCGCGCATCATGCCGTGAATTCAATGAATTGAATTGTGCAACAAATATTAATAGAACAAATTAAACAATAGCCTCATTACCAGCTGTAACCTGCAGTTTGGTTTTGACACTAGTGTGCAGGTATGCATGCAGTAACAGGCTCGCAAAGTCCCTTTCTGCCGCTTCTCTGGGAGTGTCAACTACCTAATTGCGGAACAGGTGTGCGCTGAGCCATGCAATGCCTCTCCAATTTAAAAATCGCCAATCTTCATATTATTGCCTCGAAGCAAGCATAAGGCTTTCTGCATCTTTTTTAATACTGCGTCTTGCCCATCCAGGATGAGCATGACAGCACGTGGCCAATGTTGTTACTCTACTCAGCCCCCTGAAGGTCGGCTTCTTCTGCTGCTTTCTAGGCATGCTCGCCTGTGTAATCATCGAGGGCCGGGTCCAATTATGGCGTGGAAACCAGCGTGGCATCTGGCTTTGCTTGAGTAGACTGCATGGTTAGAAATGAAATGTCAGGCTTGTTGTGCAACGCATTGTTGGCTCCTTTCTCTTCCCAGGCCCCCTTCACGAGCTCGTTATTTGCTTACATGTAAGACCGTCTCGCTTGAAATGGCCATTTCATTCGTAGGTGCTTCCGCCCAAAGGAAGATCCAAAATGCCTACAATATCTGGAAGGGGGAGTGCGGTAGGCCACCACTGCCGAAACTTGATGGGCCAAGGCTACGTGATATTGGGGCCTGTCCCACGCTGCACCAGGCCTGTTGTGCACGCCAAGATGCTCAGCTCTAAGATTCCCAAGCGTCCGGAGCCCAGCTTCTATTCTCAGCCTCAACGAATTGATTGCTAGCACCCGCCCTCTTTTGTCGCTACCGACTTTTACAGCAGAAGGCTGAAATTCCCCGATAGGCATGCATGGTCATCTCACCATGCCTTACCGAAAACATGGCGTTTGGCAGCCGCCGTATCCTTGCTAAAAATGTATGTCATCTGCCGACTTCAATTCGCCGGGCTCCTCATCCAGTGGTACCTAGCACCGACACGACCGCATCTTCTCTGATATTCTTCTAGGGTGATGGCATCAAAGCAGGTAATTATAGCCCGCAACTTGACTACTGTTTTCTCTCGCGGGGCAGACTAGGGGACGGTGGTTCTAGAAAATCGGTAGGTCGTTCAGCCATCACGACTTTTGGTTTTATGGATGCTAGCAACATCATGGTGTTCAGATAGTCGGGAGCGAAGTGGATTGTGGAACCAATATTTCCAATACATTTTTTAATACACGGTGGCTGTACCTGACCTACGGCTCGACGCACAGCTTCATTTCATCTGATCGAGTACCAACTCGGAATGCTGCCTCATCTGCCCACAGACACCGATGAAAATACAACAAGAGAGGGCTAGGAGGGCGGTGTATGCAACGCTGGTCTATCCCCATGGAAGCTCTACGTTCCTGCCAATCTCTGAGTAATATTTGTGAAGACAGGTCCCTCCTTCCCCTCCCTTGGGCTGAATGAATGCTGGGGCAGGTACGCACACGCAATTAATGGCCTTGCTGCCACAATTAGAGCCCCTGCCCCTGCATCCACACCCCGCCCAATGTCACACAGTCACATACCCCCGGCCCGTATCTACTCCCCTGAGAATTATTATGGATATCCATGCATTGCCCTGACCCGAGGTCTCATTATTCTCTACCACCAACCGCCGCCACAACCAACAGCCCGATTCCCAGCCAGGCGGGTTGCTGATCTCATCTGTCCCTCGTCATCGTACCGTCATTGACCTACAGACAGCAAAGCTACTTGTGCGGCTCATCCGGTGGTTTGGGACTGAGGTCGAAGCTCCTCGGCCACGGCTTACAGATGGCGGTGGAGGCGTGCCCAAGCATCTGACACCAACTGATCGGAATGCGCAGCCGCTTCGGCTTGCACGCCATGGCTTGAGTATGCCACTCTATGGTACCTAGTAAGCTCGACCTTTGGCACCAGTTACGCACATTCCATCCCTTGAGAGGCATGGCCGTCACCTCACCTCATTCGTATTGTGCGATGCTTAGCGGCTCATTCAATCCTTCTTTGTAGGGATTTTGATCACAGGTATTTTCGGACGAGATGAAGGTCCAAAGCCATCGATGTTTTAGTCTACACTGTCCTACCAACTAAAGCCCTTGTTGTTGATGAACGCGTTCCATGGCTGCGGAAGATACACAAAGCCAAATTCTGGAGTCAACATGCACTGCACATATGGTGATAGCCAATGTGTGTCAAATACCAGCACCTCAGAGGTAGAGCATCCAGCCCTTCGCTCCCTCCTACTACTACATGGTCCAGTTCTTCGTGTGCTAAATTCATGGCCAAATACAGAGTTTTCTGAACAGGCCATTTGTTTCCTTCTATTGGGAACCATGAACGTCAGCGTGCTAGCCCATGCTCCGATCTAGAGATCAATGGCATCGGAATCGCCGTTCATATTGCTCCAGCTCGTTCAGGTCGAACGGATTGGGAGCTTTCGAACTGAAATCCCTGGCTCAATCAATAATTCTACGGACCTGACCCGCTCAAACAAGGCCTGGACTCAGCTGAAGCACTAACCGACAGGGAGTGGGTCAGCCGCAGGGAGTAACGACAGGCGATCATTCGTCACTCCTTAGCCCCAGTCCAGTGCGGATGGGCACACATGCGATGTACCGCAAGTACCTACGTACCAGTCTGTATTCACTGCCCCAGAGAGTTACATACATCAAGATTTGAAGCGGACTGCCAATTACCGAACATCTCAAGTTGACCAGCGATGGCTTCAGTAGCCTGATGGCTTCAGTAGCCTGATGGCTTCAGTAGCCTAATAGGTTGCCTTGGCTGTCCCAATATATCTAGGCGACTTCTCTCTGATCCTCACGAGTACCTTGAAACAAGGCGTGAGCGAGAACCGTCCGTCAATGCGTCAATGGGGAGGGGAGCAAGACAGACGAGACACTACGCCGTTTGCTAACGGCTAGGGCGTCAAAGGCGCTGCCACATTCCACATTCAATTGACGAGCCATGGAAACTTGCTCTCCATCAGTAGCCTTGCAATGCAGTCACAAGTGTCATGGCATGACACGGCACGGCCGCCCTTTGGTATGTGGTAGGTCAGAGGCAATCTATCAGGCCAGGGTTCCTCTATCCAAAGACCCCAGGGGGAACTATGAAAGTCTAAAGGCATACATGGCTTCAATGCTTTCCTTCCAGCTCTAAAATCCAACACTCGGATTGATGGCCTTTGGTTTCGTTCATCTCCCTTTCATGCGAGGTTAATACAACGCGATCTGGATCGCTCACCAAGAATGTGGTGTGGGCCTCCAGAAAGCTTGCCGCCCTCACGGGTGATTCCGAAATCCGGATCGTCATGTGTTGCATCTGGCGCCCATTCCGCGGGTCCTGCAAGTCCCGCACCAGCCATTGAGGTAGGGCGAGAGCCAACGCCGCCCCCATTACACTTTCCCTGATCCAGGGAAGCCTATACGAGAACTGGATCTCCTCACACGTGTTGAGCTGCTCAAGGAACCCCAGTGATGCTCACAACCCGGCGCATGGGTGCATTGAAATCAACGGCTGGTACAGAGTTCGATGTGCGCTTATTTGCTGACGAAATGCGCGCTTGACGAATGGATATGCCCATATACTGTGTTTACACATCATCGATCAGAGCGACGCTCAAAAGGATACGAGCGATATCCGGCGCAGTCATCGTCACATCCAAAGGCTTCTGAACAAACGGGTACTTGAACTAACTTTGCTGAAAAGAATAATGAGCACACTTATTGATACATACGTATGTAGGCTCTGTATACGCAGAGGTACTGGGCACAACAATGCTGGATTGACTAACTGGTGCGACAATTGATGGGTGGAACGGTGATCAGTACGGACCACCCGATCTAGACAATGGCTGTCAAGCCACCATGGGACCCGGCTAATCCCTGCCAACGAGGCTGCGGAATCCAGCCGCCACAGTGGAAAGCCAAGTCTAGCGGCGCCCGGCAATGGCTCAGCCTTTTTCTGGGGTTGGCAAATTGGGTAGGGGGAAAGCTAGGGTCTGGCGGCGAGGCGCTGGTGGCGCCTTGGAATGCAGATCACAAGCTTTTCAGATCTATTCTGGGGTCACCGGGGGGCTCTCTTTGACATCAGGTGAAGGAAGAAATGCGCCCGGCATACATTCATTGAGGCTAGAATTTTGAAATTGGGGCTCAAGTGCTTGAGAAGCTTGCCATGCCGGAGCCATTTGGGGCCCTTGTCTAGACTTTGTGAGTGTACGAGTCAGACTAGGATGGAATGTTGCTGGTCTACATGGCACGGTTTAGCTAGACCGGCGTGCGACGAATGCTGGGCAAGAGAAAAGGCGACCGTGACAGGTCTCGTTTGGAGGCAAGGGAAATAGGGGGAATGTCTTTCCAAGTCATGTCACACAAGAAAACAAGTGTGTTGGGGAGGTCAAAGAGAGACAATCCGATATGCGCAGCCGCAACTGTCGTCGGAAGCTGTCGATCTTTGAGAAATGTGTCGCTTATGGGCAGCGAGGGTCTTCCCGGGCAGGGGGTTTTAAAGGGACCATCAAGAGCCATGAATCAGCACAAAGAAAAACCTGGATGCACCCCTCCCCCCGGTCACAGCCTGATTCTTCACAGTCACCCTATAAGCGAAATGGGAAATGTGCCTCATAACGATGTGGAACGGAGACTGCTCATTCCCATAGGCTAGGACCTGGAGGTGTTGAGACATACCCGCTCAGAAAAAGAAAGCAACGGACTGGTGAGAGAGTTGCTATGCATCTCCTTGGAAAGGGGGGACGGTCAATGAGAAGAGTGGGCCGAGGGACAGGGAGTCAACCACGTCGTCTTGCAGGCAAATGCTCAATGTGCAAGACTAGCTACATTTCATCAGCTGGTACCGTGTTGGGTGCATTATGTGGCCAAGGATTACGTCGGTCTCAATCAAACAGACTGCAAGGATAACTCAAAGGATGTCAGCTCGGGAGGAGCGCACAGGTTTGATCCAATGGTTTGTGTGAGTGAGTGAGCGGCTGGGCTCCACACCATTTGCAGAATTAGCACGAAATGATCACCCAGCCCAGTCACATATTATCGACGAGACTGATTGACTTGATTGTACGGCGCAAGGAAAAGACCGGGGCATACGGTCGGTCCATCTTTAGAACCTTAGCATCTCCGAAGGTCCTCCGGAGAGTGGCTTTTGAGTAACGCGCAGGATGCCTCGAACATAGCACTCGAATGGGAAAAGGCACCATGTTCAAAGTACACCGAATGCCATATAGTTAGGGAGACCCAGCAAAGGAGCCGAAATACATGGCTGATCACTAACAAGGGAGGCTTCGCCGGCTCCGGCGCCTCGATGCAGGACACGGGAAGGGCTGCAACGATGGCCGAAAGAGACAGCTGCTGATGGTCCCGTTCTAACGGCTTGTTTCTGGGGCGTGCAGAATAGTGCCCTAACCGCCGCCAAGTCTGGATGTCAAACTAAGTGGATGGGTTGTTGGAGTGGCATCACTGTTTGAACTTTCTTTTTTTGCTTTCGGCCTTCTCTACCCTCAATATGAAAACCTCCTCGGTGGCTTGAGCTACGGTTGTTTAGTTCTTCCCCTGACAGGCGGTGACTGACAGGACAGGTGTAGAACTGGCCGGGTCCATTACGGAGCCGTTGAGGATGCCAAGATAGGGCCCAGTTAGTGGCAGCTGAGGGCGATGGGGAGGGAGCCAACCGACGGATCGGCATTGGCCATATGCTCTAAGATGGGTTTGTGGAAGGCACCAGTTCTTCAGCTCGTCGCCAGCCTGCCGAGAGGGAAGAGAATAATTGCGTCACAGACGCATTTCCAGGCATCTGACTGCGGTAGAGTTCGCCGGTCTGACATTGGTCAATCAAATGCGAACTCACCTTACATGTGACCCGCAGGCGCCGAACCAAAATACTACCACACCTGTTTATCTCCCGGCTTGCATACATAGAAGCTGGGCAGATGTGATGTACAGTGGCCAAGTGTATGGCAGTCATACAGAACCTTGTGACTGGAGGCAGAGTCACTTTAATCTAGGGTACAATGAAGGGGTAGATCGGAGGCAAGGATAGAAGCCCTTGGCATCGCGCCACGCAACTGCGAGCGATCATATGGAGGGGTAAGCAGGCAGCGTTCCACACTGCCGGTGGTGGTAGTGGTATCAGTTTCCCCAGGCACTCTTCAGCCTGAATGCTGTGCTACGGACCAAGAAGAGGTCTTAGTTGACGTCGACGTACAGGCGATCCTATTGCGCAGGGAGCTGAATGGAACTGGCAAGGATAAGGCTATATTCGCCCATTATGGAACGCTGCGGCATGGGTCACGGAGCTGAACGTGCAACGACCGGCCCTTTGAACCGATGGTCCAGCTTCCCATGCATCTTGGCCACCCTGTTGGCAGACAACTTGCGCGAGCGACACCCTTTCCTGCCCAGCTCGAGTCGGGATGGTCGATATGATCATCGTCAGATAGGTAGGGCATGATGAGTGTTCGCACTCACCGTGCCGTGTCCTATCTGGTACAATATTCGATTGGTTTTCCTTTTGGCTTATCACCGCCCGCTCCTGTCCCAGGGTTGTTCAACATGGATTACGAATGGTGTTCGGTCCTTGGTCAGCCCTGGCGGCCGCCTCTTATTCCTTTCAGTGCGAATGCTGCCCTTCCACCCGGCATGATCCACCCAACCCCCCTTCACCCTCAATGGAGGGTCCCAAGTGCTGAATTAGCAATCCGATCTGGACTCTGGGTCGAATCTATCACAAACTTCCATTGATACCCTAGTGCATCCGCCAGGCATGCACCCCTCATACCAGTGTTTGCCTGCCATGCAATGTCGCACCTGGGCAGCGTTCGAGCGTGGATGGATTTCCCTATCGGAGGCATAAAACACGTGCGGTGCTGGTGAGGATGGATTCGACCATCCAATGTCCCTTTATGAGCTGCGAGGCCTATTCATCTACGGGGCAAATACAGGACCGTGCCCATGGCATGGAAACACGTGGAAAAGAGCCTTGACTCCAGTGGGTCATCAACAACAAGCATTTTCCCACTCACATTAAACAGCAACATTCAGGAACCCAAGGGGCCTAATACCGTACCTCTGAGGCCACTAACTCCTGCCACAGTGCCACCTACCACCTACTGGGGTCTTGTCAATGGAATGGCTCGGATGGCCCCATAGTGTCGCATCGGGTCACCCCTGCGCCGATCTGGCTGTTATGGGCTACCCTGTCAATAGCAAGCCAGGTGGTGGGAACCAGCAGAAAGAGGACGGAAAAGAAAGGGTGTGAGCGTGGTGGCCATCTGCAATGCAAGAGATAGCGTTACATAGATGATGGGAGGCTTTGGTCATCCCATCTGCATCACTCGCAGAGGCTGGACGAAGTGAGACGCAATCTCACCCCAATCATAGCAGATTCCTCAAACCCCTGTGTCCAGGAACCAGACGGGGGCAAAGAGTTTGCATACCCTTCTACGGATAAGGATTCCCTGTCTGGAAACAATGTCTTTCCACAGCCGAGGATCCCAAAGCAAGTACAAAGCGAGAAGATAGGGGGAAGAGAGAGAGAGACAGTCACCGGCACGGTAAGAATTGGTTGTGAGATGGTTGTCTGTACAGGCAGGTCTCGGCTGCTGCCAGTGTCTCTCGTCCATTTGCCTGCAAGGTGTCTAGTTTCTCTGCTCAGCCGTCACACCCCCCCTCGACGACGACAACCCGAAATGTCGTACGTTGTTTGAATTATTACCATACATTATTGCCTTTCCTCGACGAGTCCTCGTTTTTGAACACCGAAAATAACCAGAGGTGTCTCGGATAGTGCACCATGTCTTGTGAATATCATGTGCACCGGATGGAGATTCCGGTGTCGAGGGAAAAGAGGGGAAACCATTCGCAAAGAGGAGGGTGTGCCCCTTCACGCGATATGATTTGCTCCTTTCAACGGTGTGAGCCGGCGAGCGGAGAGGGTAATGTTGAGGTCTGAGATCTCATCCACGTCCCCACTGATGTTTCTTTTCTTCGAGGTATTGTTCCGAAAGCAGGGGAAGGGGCGGATAAAGAAGGGGGGGGCGTTTGGATCCCAACGCTCCGGGCCACGCTATCATGTCTCTTCTCTAGGCTTCCCTCCCTCTCTCACTCAACAGGTATCTCGCCTCCGTCAAGTTTCTCGTGCTGCGGACGTCCGTGCATGCTAGTAGGAGCCAGCGATCGTTTGGGTCTCTCACCTTGGCTGCGAGGGCGTGGCCAATGCGGTTCACAATTCCATGCTATGCCCACGCGACGCCATGGAGATTATGAGGCAGGCAATCGCTAGTATCAAGCCATCAACGGTTTCTCCTTTGTTTGTGGGCTGATATTCACGCACGGTCTCCAGGTGGCAGTTGCCGGTAAGCTCTTCGTCGACCCATTTCCCGTTTTACTTTCCTTTTTTCGTTTCTCTCACCGTGGCCTCATGCCGGTCACGACTAGCCAGCCTTATGAAATGCATACGAGAGAAGAGGGGCCAGAGAAGCAGGCGTCGCGCACTTGCCAGCTGACCACCGCGGAGGGTGTTGGACTCGCACCCGTTACATCCAGGGCTGATCATTCCGTACGTGGGGTCCCCAAAGTGCATACGGGGAGAGCAGTGTGTTTGACGATTCTATATGTCAGAATGTCCCAACAAGCGGCGGCATGATCGAACCAGCTCCTTGCTATCATATCAGCAGGTAGTCGGGGCTGGGCGCCGGCCGCGCGTGTGCATCGTACCGGCAGTTAGTCACCCGCCTCGGGCGCGCCCCTCCTCCATTCTCGCCCCAAGATCCCGAAGGATTTCAGTCCTTTGGTTCGGAGGCTCCTGCTGGGGTCCATCTCCTTTTCCTCGGGAAGGATTTGAGCATCTTTGGGTCTCGATAACCAACAAAAACAACCTTGTAAACCCCCTTTTTTCGCGCTACGCCCCCCCTTGGCAAAACCCCCGGCTGGGCTGGACGACTGAGAGGTCTGTGGGATATAGACCGTCCTCCGACGCATGGCCCAACCATTTGGTCAGACTTGCATGCAGCAAACCCTTCCCTCCCTGTTTTCGCTGCCGGTGTCCCCAGGAGGGGGTGGGTTGCTTACAAGGAACAAGCTTTTCCATATTCTTTCCACTATCCTATCCTACCCCCTCTCCCCTGGGAAGGCAAAGCCGCCTTGAGGGCTTTGTACCGATGGGTATACTGCCAATAAGGAGATGGGTGAAGGGGATTTTGGGGGGGCGGCCAAATAGGAGGACTTGCTGCACGGTCCCCATAGCAAAGGCCTAGAACGTGAGGTGGCCTGGCTCTGCTTTGCTTTTTCTGGATCGGGAGGGGTTTGGTATTTCTTTTTTTTCTTCATCATGCTGGTAATCATGCCACTACCAATTTTTCCCACTGACCCAAGGGAAAGGCACCAATGGCGTTCGCGATCTGATCGATGGGCCAAAGAAGCAAAGTGCAACGGTATGAACAAACGAGGGGAAATTTTAGGGGAGCATCGCCTTCTGAATCAATAGCGTCCAGCTCCGGGCGGGTCAAACCGAATGGTCGAATTGCTGGTGTGTGTGCCGAGTCGTTCTAGGTCCTTTGCGGTATATTTCGACCGGTACGCGACAGCGGCTCTACTCTCTCCGTTTCTGCAAGTCAGTTACCGAATGAAAACAAAGAACAAGCGATCTATTTCCTTACTTTTCCTCTCTCGGGTGGCCAGCCGATGCGGAATGACGGATCATGACGCTCTGTCTCTCATTTTTTCTTTTCTTTTCTTCAGGTCTTCATGCTTGTCCCGTCCCTGCCTGCGCCCCCCCCCCCCCCCCCAGGGCGTGGAGTTGACTCGTCATGTTACACAAAAGCTAATAAGTGAGCAGCTGAAAGGAAAGTGAATCAGTCAGACCGGCCGCCGTGATCTTTCCCGTCTGGTGACTGGTCGGGGGGCCGGGAACGGGTGACTGGATGATCGTCCCATGGCTGCCTTGTTGTTTTGTATTTTCGCTCTTGGGGGGTGAGGGGGGGGACCCATAAGATGATCAGAAGGAGAGGTACGAGATGCCTTGCTTGCGTTCTCGAGCAAGGCTGTCGGCCTTCGTTTCATCTTTTGTGAGGGTGGGATGAAGGGTGGGGTTTGTTTTTGCAGAAAACACGCGCCCGGCAACCTGCCGTCTTACGTACGGCTTAGAATAGAAGAGCTCTCAGCTTATATCACCCGCTTGATGGATTACATGATAACCCTCGTGTTGAGTTTAGCCAGCTGAGACCTTGGGCTGAACTGGTGGTGGTGGCTGAATGACACGAGGCTCGCTGGCTAATGCAGGGAAAGGAACGAACCCGCCCGATGTTCGGCGCCTAGGTAGCGAGAGCAACTCAAGGTACTCACTCATGTTCTCTGAAATATCTAGGGTAGTCTAATCACGTAGATTCAACATGATCGGGATCGAGAGACCACAATGATACTAAAGACTTGGTATTGGGTTGTCTTGTTTCTCAATTTGATATAGCTCGTCATTATGTGTTAAAAAAAAAGGAGGCGCCTAGATGCATGGAAAAAAAATAACCAACACTGCTCAAATACCGCCCGTGTCCACATCTTTTTTCATCACCTCGTTCCTTACAGCTTCGATGGTGCTCTGGGGGCCCCAACCTGGGTGATCTCGTCGTACAGCAACCTATCGATCGTGGTCAGCAGCTTGTTACATCCATGTAACCCAAAGGGATGTGGGAAAGAATTGGGGGCCATCCTCTCTTTTCTCCGGACGGCCTCGCAACACGAGGAGGGGAGCCTGAGCGGAATAGACAGGGTGTGAGGACATCAAGAAGGATGGAGGACTTACGTTGTCAGGAAGTCGGCGTAATCCTCGCCAGTCACCTCGCCGGCGAAGTACTGTGCCGCGAGGTGGAACTTGTTGCCGGCTGGGGCGTTGGCGGCCAGCGCGTCGGCGCACTCCTTGAGGAGCTTAAGGGAGTAGGCCTTGTCGACCTTCTTGCCCTCAGCGGTGGTGATGCCGTGCTTGGCCCATTGCCAGAGCTGGCTGCGGGAGACCTCGGCGGTCGCAGCGTCCTCCCTGTAAGTGGCAAGCTGGTTAGTTCCACAAAGTCTTCTTGCGGTGTTGTGGTATGGAGTGCCATTCTCTGATGAACTGGTGAGTGAGCGAGGGGGGGGGAACTTACATGAGATAGTTGATGGGGACGCAACCGACGCCGCGGATCCAGGCCTCCATGTAGCCTAGACCAATGTTCAGGTTCTTCTTGATGCCCTCCTCGGTGACGGTGCCAGGCACGTTCATGTTGAGCAAGTCGTTCTGCCCAATCTTGACGTCCTCGCGACGGACGAACAGCTGGTTGGGAGTGGGCATGTGCTTGTTGAAGATCTCGGTGGCGATGCTGGCGAGGGCGGGGTGGGCGACCCAGGTGCCGTCGTGGCCGGCGCGGACCTCACGGAGCTTGTCAGCGCGCACGCCATCCATGGCGCGGTCGTTGGCCTCCTTGTCGTCCTTGATGGGGATCTGGGCGGCCATGCCACCCATGGCGTGGACGCCGCGCTTGTGGCAGGTCTGGATGAGCAGCTTGACGTAGGCGTCCATGAAGGGGACGGTCATGGTGACGGCGGAGCGGTCTGGGAGGACGAAGTTGGAGTTTTGGCGGAACTTCTTGATGACGCTGAAGATGTAGTCCCAACGGCCGCAGTTGAGGCCGGAGCTGTGGTCGCGCAGCTCGTAGATGATCTCATCCATCTCGAAGGCGGCCAGGATGGTCTCGATCAGCACGGTGCCGCGGATGGTGCCACGAGGCATGCCGATGTAGTCCTGGGCGAGGTTGAAGGCGTCGTTCCACAGGCGAGCCTCGAGGTGGCTCTCCATCTTGGGAAGGTAGAAGTAGGGGCCGAAGCCGCGGCGCTGGGTCTCAAAGGCGTTGTGGAAGAAGTACAGGCCAAAGTCGAAGAGCGAGGCGGAAATGGGCTCGCCGTCAACGGTGACGTGCTTCTCGTTGAGGTGCCAGCCACGAGGCCTCACAATGAGGGTAGGCAGAGTGCGGTCAGTGCGGAGCTTGTAGTCCTTGGGACCCTGCTTGAAGTCGACCTGGCGACGGTTGGCGTCGTACAGGTTGACCTGACCATTGATCATGTTGTCCCAAGTTGGGGCGCTTGAGTCTGTAGAAGATATTGTCAGTCAAGAGCTCTCACCACGTGGCAGGTTTTCCATCATTTCTCACCTTCAAAGTCGGCCATGTAAGTGTACACATTGGCGTTGAGAGCGTTGACCACCATCTTCCTGTCAGTAGGGCCGGTGATTTCCACCCTGCGGTCAACGAGGCCGGGGGCGGGGGGAGCTCCCTTCCATGTGCTGTTCTCACGGATGTGCTTGGTCTCTGGCAGGAAGTCGGGTAGGACGCCACGGTCAAGCTCGGCCTGTCGCAGCTTGCGGCGCTCAAGCAGAGACTTGCGAGTGCCATTGAAAGAGCGATGCAGGAGTGCCAGGAAGGCCAGGGCTTCGGGTGTCAGAATCTTGCGGTGCGCATCGTCGACCTTGCCGAGGATGGAGACACCATTGAGAATTGCGTCTGTGGAAGCCATTGTGGTGGTTGTGATGAGATGTGGAGAAAAGCGCGGCGCGGAGGAAATGAAGCTGATACTGATGGAGAGGATGCGGACGAGGTAATATAGGGAAAATAACCGGAAGCGAGGAGGGTAGGATCAATCCCAGTCGAGGATGTTAGGGGGGCGGTTGAGAGCAAGCTCTGTGACTTTCACGTGCTTGTGGTGTCGCGAGGAGAACAGAGCCGGCTGGCCTCAATGCGAGGGGCTAATGGGGAGCAGGTCACAGCAGGTAACCTTACTAGGAGCAATTGCGACAATGATTGCGATGCTAGCCAGGGTGATTTAGTCCAGGCAGATGGATGGGCGGATGTGCGGATGGGAAATATGAGGAGAGAGACCAAGAAGGGAGAAACGGCTACGAGAGGCAGAAAGCTAGATATATGTAGATGCTGGAATCGAGTGGCGGCAGGTACATGCCTCCCTCCCTCCTTCCTCCTGTATGACTCTGACTGCAACGGCTCCGATCTTCAACTTCCCCAGACCCGAGCCACTAGCAAGCTCTTATCGAGGGCGACGTCAAAGCGACGATCCCCAGCTGCCGGCTCGGCTTAGCCTGTGTCTGCATCTGGGGACTGGCTGTTACCTGGCTGTTTTCAATGGCTGTTCACATCGGCCGCGGCCGAAGATGGCCCCGCCGCTGCTCTCCGTCTCGGTAAAAGACCCGGCGGTCGGTTTGTCTCGGGTGTATGGATGGATGCGATGCGATGCGATGCGATCCAGGATGCGGAGGAAATGATAGATCGATACAGACAGATACTGCCCGTCTGTGGCAGGCAGGCAGGTACATAGAAGGTGGTTCGCGCTATCTGATTCATCTCCTACAACAACAACCATACGCATTGGCGCCTCTCTATCTACCGCCATCTACCAGGCGCAAGGCCATAGCTAACACCTGCTGTACTGGCTGCGACGCCCTACGTAATGATGCGGTGGGCGCCCTGGAAAATGCGGGGAAGATCCGGGCCAAGCCCAGCGCATCTCCAGCTGCAGCTGCAGCTCCAGTGCCGTGTCCCTGGCAGCACAAGCAGAAGCATGTGGTCTCCGTCTCCTTCTTTTCGCCCGTGGCAGTAGACAGCAGCCCATGAACTATTTTCGTTTGATATGATCTGATCCGAATAGGTAGGCAGTGCCGGCTACATACTTCCATTCTATCCTCTTCATGTTATATCTTGTGTGCCCCGAGCCAACTGAGAATACCAGCCAACCACAGCTTCCCCAGCAATCTCCCACGGCGTCTTACCGAGCGGTTATGCCCCGAAGGCGCGGATTGCAACCGAATCGCCAGCCAGAACCCCCCCCGAACTCCCCGGAATATCACAATCTACTAACACATGCACAACCTCAATCCAGCAGTCCAGCCCGTTCGCATCAGCGATCTAGCTCTCCCATCTCTCCATTTGCCTTCCCACCTTAGCACGGCACGCCACCCAGACCCAGCCCCAAGCGCAGGTACCAACGCCCACAGGCAACGGCACTAGATGATCCAAGTACCCAGCCAGCCAATTAACCTTGGGTAGCCCCAACCTAGAAACCCTTGATCCCCCCGACCGAGAAGCCGAGGCTCTTCAACCACCACCGCTTCTCAAACACAAAGCGCCGTGATCCATCACCAACCAGCCCTGACTAATTCGTCCCGCCACCTCCAGTATCCGTTCCTTTCCGACCGCCGCGCTTTGATTCCATGTGAAAGCAAGCCGGCCGGCCCATTAACTCCTTTGGTTTCCGCGCTCGTATGTCCGAGGGTTCTTCGAGGACATCGCAATGGCCTTTCATATGACTTAAACTGTTGTCTTTATTAATTACTTGATTGCCGTAGCCGGGTAGCCTAAACGTACAAAAACATAAGACAACCACAAGCTTACAGCCAATCATAAAGAAACCCTCCCATCTGGATACATGTTCGGGATGATAACAGAAAGAACCACCAGCTCCCTAATAAAACCAAATGCAGCAATTAATACAATTATAGCCTCTCTAACATCGGGGATGCTACCCGCCTGAGAGGAAGCCATATTGGCCGTGCCTGGCCACTGAATAGAAAGTCTTTCCCGTGTCGAATATTAGCAACAAGTTATACATCTATCTGTGTATCAGCCAACAAGGAGCTCAAGGGCCTCTAATGCCACCATGCCCCATTTCATCCAACAGCTTTTTTTATCCATCCTAAGAAGAGAAATCCTAAAGCCAATAAACTAGTTGCAGCAAACCCTTAGCAAGCCATAGGCGTACTACTCCTAGGCATCACCCAATATCATGTTGCTTTTCATCTCTGTTTCTTCTTTTCTTTCTGATCTGCTCATTAGATTTTCTGGTTCTCAAGAGTTCAATGTCTTGATCATCATCTTCTGCTTCCCCTCGTCGGCCACCAAGAGACTGCGGCTTTCGAATACGTTCTTCATGGTTTCGACAACTTTGTGGAAGCTGCTTGCAGCACCACGCTCTTGCGTGAATCGAATAATGCTCAGCTGCTGCTTCTTCCCGTGCTCAATTACCGTCATCACCTCGGCAGCGAACTCCACTTCTTTAAGGTCCAGATCTGTCTTCTTGTCAGTGGCCAACAACTTCCAATCAAATTGTTCATATCCTTACAATTTTTGGCTCCCACGCGAGCAAAAACGATGTTACGTTGCTTGTCCACTTGGATACCTCTAATACCGTATTTTCTCCATTCACGGAGCAGGATTGCAACTTCTTGGCGAGCACGCCTACGGGAAATTGCCATGCAGAGGTAGCGTGTGGCTGGTTTGACCCTGAATAGCCGGGCCAGCCAGTTTTGCTTCACTTCAATGTTGCGCTGACTGCTCGCGGTCGAATCCCGTTTGTCCTTGCTCGGTTGGACTGTGATCACATTGGAGGATCGCACCTCCTTGGCAGAGGCAGATGGCTCTTCTGGGTTGTTGTTAGTCCCTTACAGATATCCTAACATCACATCAAATCACATGTTGAACTTACCGTCAATTGACATGGTCGAACCTGCCATCTTATTGCTCTTCCAGAATGGAAATGTGAAACTCTTCTTCTTGTTATTAGCGATGTGGTTTGGATTGGTATCGCCTTCGTTTGCGGGCTCAGAGCCGGCATGTGTCGTCTGATCGTGAGATCTACTGGAAACCGTCCCACCACTATCAGATTCAGCTCTAGATGTTCTCCTGAACCACATTTTTCTCCTCTTCGCGCCGTTTTGGGCGTCCTGGGATGTGTTTGCTTGGGTCTGGCTGGCGTCTTCCTCGGTTTGGGGTACCAGGACCTCTGTTGTACTTTTCTTTCTCACATTCAGAGGCTTTGGTATCTTAACCGGGCTCTCTGATGGAGAACTAACAACTCGGATCGAGTTTTCCACCTTGCTCAAGTATTCCATGTCGTCGCGTAGCTCTGCATGCCTTCCCCTTGGATTGTGTGGAGGGGCCGAGACAATTCGAGTCTTATCACCCGAGGTGCTATTGAGAGCCTTGTTCTCGTTGATGGATGGCATAGTAACTGGTTTCCTGGTAATATGGGTTTGAGCTGGGGCGGAAACGACACGTCGTTCAACTGAATGTGTTGGCATGACGAAAACAGAGTGTGTGGGTTGTTCCCCACCACCACTTGTCGGCGAGACTGCATCATCAGTGTCACCATCTAATATATCGCCCTGGGCTGAATTGTTGGGTGGGAGAGGTGGTAGTGGTCTCAAGTCCCATGGCTTTGCTGAAGCCCCTGTTCCTTGAACCGTATCTGGGGTGCTGACAAGGCTGAAGCTGAAGGGAGACTCTCGTTGTTTACGATCGCCATCTGTCATCGACCCAGCCATAGATTCATCTTCGATGAGAGAGCTTCCAAATGCTTCATCACAATCCTTGGCAATATTGCTGCTAAAATGCCGGAGCTCATCATTGAACAAGACATCCGCAATGGGGGCACCCTTTGCCATCGGATGTGTGCCGTTGGCTTGAACCGGCAGCTCTGGAGATACGGATCGTTCAACTTTAGGCTGACTAGCCACGGGCTCCTTGATCTTCGGAATGTCCTCCGCCTGAGCCTTGGGCTGCGCAGGTGGCTGTGCTTGGGTTGACTGTTTTCTCACTTGCGTGAAATCAACGCCACGCTTGTGTCGCAAACTCGTGCCAGGTGCTCCCAGCCCTGCATGCCGGGCGCTGTGAAGGGAGGCCATGGAACCTCGAGACGATGCAGGCCGGCCATTCGCAAAGGCTCTACTCGAGTTACTGCGTACACGGTGGGTAGTAGAGTTACTACGCATCCTAGTCGAATGGGGGGCTTGATGCCCGCTGCTGGCTGGGCGATCCCTGTGCACAGTGATCCTGGCTTGGCTGACCTGTGAGCTGCAAGGCTTAAGCATACGGCTTCCTCGGTATGGATCGTAGCTCTGGACGGTTTCTGCCTCCGTCTCCGCCGCGTTTGAAATAACTGTGAATTTCGACACAGAGCGGCCATGTCCGTTGGCACGTGGCTGAGCAAATTGGCAGGTTGCGACACGTCTCTTCCAAATACCGGGTTTGAGATGGTGATAATCACTGGTTGAATGGGCGAGTTCAGGCCTGAAATCCTCGAGCTGTTTCTCGCGATATCTATAGAGCAACCAGTAGAATGCCTTTTGATCATTTGGCCTAGAGAGGGAACTGTCAGTGTAATTCTAAGCCGGGGTGGCAACGGGCAAGTAGAGCATACTCTTTACAAGATAGTTTCATGGCAAGATCCTCCTCGCTGAACATATGCCACATTGATCTCAGCTGGCGGAGTAGCTGGAAATCAATTTCCTCCCGAGGAACCGGGCTGTATTGGAAGCCCTTGCGAATGTCCGGCGGCTGCCCATTGTTCTCGCCGTAGTTATCTAGGTAGCTATATTTCTGAACAAGTGGATGGCGCCAGATATCTTTGAGGGAAATTCGACGATCAGGATTCACTTGGAGCATGCGCTTGATAAGATCCTCGGCTTCCAAACTGATATGCTTCGGCATCACATACTGACCCTTTTTGGTCTTGTTCATCATGACTCGCAGGTCCGGGTCGTCGAATGGGAGGGTGGCAGCAAGCATAGCGTACAGGATGACACCCATACTCCAGATATCAGCTTTGTCACCTCGATATTGCCGGTTCTTGAGAAGTTCAGGAGCCGCATAGTGAGGACTACCGCAAGCCGTAGCCAATTGATGAGTGTCGGTCTGATGCAAGGCAGCCATGCCAAAATCAGCTATTTTGATTTGCAAGTCTGCACTGATCAAAATATTCTCAGGCTTCAGATCACGATGGCAAATGTTAAATGAATGGCAGTACGTGATTGCGCTAATCATTTGACGGAAGAAGTAGAGTGCAATTTCTTCGGGCAATCTCCCACGGGAGTTGATGTAGGTGAAGAGATCTCCTTGATCAATGTATTCTAAAATCAAATATCTAGGTAGACATCAGTTAGCAAGAGGGCGAGCGTAGTGTCACGACATGGGGAGTGGGGAGACCAACATTTCAGAGCGGTTCTCCCAGATATCATACAACTTCATGATATGAGGATGCTCAATGAGTTTGAGAATGGCAACCTCGCGTTCAATTGCCATGGGCACTCGCATTTCACCATTGATTTGAGGAGGCAGGCTGCTGTCCCACTTTGTGAGAGCGGCCAAGCTGCTATCCTGTACTAGGTAGGCCATACGCCTGTTGACGATTTTGACAGCCGCAAGCTGGTTTGTGGCGGCATGGCGGCATAATCGAACGCGTGCTGATGAACCTTTGCCCAATGTTCGCCCCAGCTGCCAAGGACCAACATGCGTCTTGTAGTTCTTTTTGCTCCGGTTGCTTGAGGTCGAGTCGTAGGAGGCTTGGGAAAGTCTTCTCTGATCAACCTGCTCTTGAGTCGGTTGTGAGGGAACAACCATCGGCGGGTTCGAAGCTAACGGAGCTGCGGTGACACGGATATCAGGTTGGCGGCTTGAGCTGGTATGGCTCCCACTCGGTGCCCGCGTTGGGATTTGAGTACGGTGCCGTTCATTATATGGCTTATATCGACCATTTTGATCAATTGGTGAGCACGGGGAGTTGACGCGATTAGTAGCTTCGGTCAATGGAGGCCGGTTTTTGTGAATCGTGGTGTCAGCCATGGCTCCAAGTTGCCGTGACATTCGAAGAGATTAGTACATAATGTTTTCTGAAGGGACAGGGTCTCCGAATAAGGCGAGGAAATGAAGTCAGGCCAGAGGATCGAACAGGTTTCTTCCAATGGACTTCGGGCGAGGCGTCGACAAACGACAGGTGGTAGATTCGACACGAATTTGACACGGTGCAGCGTCGACGTGGAGGGGGAGGTCAGATAGGAGGGGAAACACAAGATGAAGGAGGGGGACTGGGGCAATTGAGAAAAAAGATTGAAGACGAAATATGGAAAGCCAAAAAAGCAAAGACAAAGAATGAGATTTGCCTGCCGCAAAAGACAAGGTGGTTGAGACCAAGCACCACGCGTTTGAGGAGGGATCAGGAAGTCGGGCGGGCAAGAGGCGAGATGGAATGCAATGTTTACTCGAGACGCAGCGAGACTCGAAGGCTGGGCGGGCTGCTGTGGCTTAGCTCGCAGCAGTGCCAGTGGCGGGCAGTCCAGCAACTGATGGCCAGTGCAGTGAGGGAGGACGCCTGCTGGAAGGGAGGGAGGAAGTGGAACAGCCACTGGCATCTGCTCCTGCCGTCATTGCTGGCCGTTGACAGCTGCCCGGTGGAGAATTGGGCGTGTAATAACAGCACTTTTTAGCAGAGCGCGAAGACAACATCAACAATGTTTTCATGTATAGTACCTACCAGCCGGCTCCCGGGCGCCTTGCTTGCTGGCAGAGGTTGCTTCAAGGTTGTTGCCTGAGATCTCAGCATCTTGGTCGCTTGAATTGCCACCCAAGCAAGCCCCGGCCGACATGAACGGCATCGATAAGCTCCCTTCCATTCAGCTGCTTGCTCACCGTGGAATTTCTGCAGCATGTTTATGCCAACCTCGAGCCATTGATATCCAGGAGCTTCCCCATACTATGCATTCCAACTGTTGGCTGACGGCCAGCTCATTTTCTCTCCCCAAGTCTCACTTGCGCACAAGATGGAATGCGGAAACAAGGACTCTCCTCACCAGAGATATTACCGATGGCACAGAATAGTCATCATGATCGTGCCTGTTGTTGTTCCATGGAGTGACAGGTGGATGGATAGGGTCCTTCAACAAGAACCTAGTCCTCTGCCTTCCCCAGTCACCATCCAATACTTCGTGGCCAAATATCGAGATTTGAGCTTTGATTATGACTCTCACGAAGCTCAATGCCTAGAAGGAGGGCCTAGCAGCGCCTTGAAATCCTCTGCCTGGGATAAACGGGAATGAAGGGCTTTGCGAACCGGCAATATGATTCGGGACACCTCATTCAACCAGAATGAAATTTATTTCCAATAGCTTGCATGTCACAATAGGAGAGGGTAGAGCCTAATGGAGGGTCGCATGCCTTCGAGGTTTCTATTCTCAGCTCGAAGGGAGATCATTGCCCCTGTGAAGGGAGACTGCAACAGAAAGGCATCTGTGAGATGATATCGCATGGCAAACTCAGTTCCGACCGTTATGAACGCTCGCGCCAATGAATTAATCCGATAAGGGGCACGATCGATGTAATCGGTGGTAAAGTTCCATATGGCCAATGTCGGCGAGGTCTAGGTTGACGTCCACCTTCGACGTTGCTATTTTTATATCCTCCAGGTCTCATTGGATCAGTGCTTTTGGAGAATTTCGTCACGTGTCTCGCGAACCATCTGCATATTTCTACCTACCCTAGACATGACGAAGTTCCCAGCGTGAGCAAAGGCCGATTACAATCTCACAATTTAGTGTACTCTATAATGATGATACTTGTATACTTTTTCAATTGTTCGTAGCTTTTAAACTTGTCTATAAGTGCAGCAATATATGTGTTGCCAATGTCGTGATAAACCTTATCATGCCTCCTCTGTATAATCGTGGCGCTCCCCAAAACTCCCTTTCTCAGCAACCAACATGGCCAATTCTGCAATTGTTTTCTCACTCAGAATTTCAAACACTGACACCTGAACACCACAGTTGCTCAGAATCCAGTTCCGGACTCCCACAGCCACCAAAGAGTCTACACCATATGAATTGGGCGGCTTCCCTGTGTCCATTTCCTCCAAATGCATATTCATCGCCTTGGCCAACATGGCAGTGAGTCCAGTGCACGCGATTTCCGCCGCCGCATCGACACTGGCACAGCTGGCGAGGCTAGTCTTGATATCCATCACTAAGCCTGCATTTCCGCTAGATAAGTCAGGCGGCGGCATATCTACAAGGTTGAGATAGCTGTACAGCGCTGTACGCGACCAGTAAGGGTCTGCCGGTTGATTTTGCAGCATCAATCCACCAGTACCGACACCGAGAATCACCTGTGCAGGCATGCGCTGACCCGGCAGGATCTCCATGGTGATGGCGTGCTCTAGGACCTGGAGGAAATCCTCGTGCCGGATGCCGTAGAACCCGCTTGCGCGGAGGGCATCGAGGATACCCTCATCCTCAGCCAGCATCCCTGCACCCAGGACGGGCCCGAGGTCGATTGAGACAGCATGCTTCCCGCGGATTCGAAGGTTTCGCGCGAGGGCATCCTCAAAGCAATTTCCCGAGGCATAGTTGGCCTGCCCGCGATTTCCAATCACTCCGGCTGAGCTGGCTAGAAAAATGAAGAAGGGGTCTTGCTTGCTTGCCTCCACCGCCTCCACAAGGTTCCAGGACCCTTCTGCTTTGGGGCGAAAGGCTGATAGCCAGTCTGAGTAGGTCATGTTATCAAAGACGGCATCTTTGATGACAGCAGCGCATTGGAACACTCCCCGAAGAGGAGGCGCACCAACGGCTGTTATTTCTTGGAGCGTGCGAGCCATCGCTGACCTGTCACATATGTCCACTTGGAACACACTTGTCCGCACACCCTTCTGGCTCAGCTGGTTGATGAATCTTTTTGCCTCATCAGTTGAAGCCCCGGAACGAGATAAGAAAGCCAAGCTTCGGGCACCATTCGCGACAAGAAGCTCCGAGATGCTTCTCCCAAGACCACCTAGACCGCCTACCAAAAGGTACGTCTCATCTTGGTTAATAGCATTTCTGAAACGCGACGAGATATCCTCCGAGAGGACCGGAACTCTCTGGGAAGGGTTATAATCTCCTATGATTGTGGCATGCCCAAGGTACGGCGCTTGCCCCATATGCCTCAAGGCCTCCATGGGTCTATCGATTCCGAATTCAGCTGAGGTGCTTGCCGAAGTCATGAAATCTAGAGGCTTGTCGTGGATTAGGTCCATAGTGAGTCGGAACAACCTCGCGACGTCATCAATGTCGTCGTGCATCATCTGGCTAAGGTCAAATGCGACGAATGATCCCCGGATAGGAATGTCCCTGGCTATGCACCTCTCTACCTGTTCAAGCTGGATAATGCTCCCACCTGAGATTTTGTCAGTACGAACCATTTCTGTTGGATTGATTTGCTTGGAGAAAACCTACCGCGGCGAACACATCTCACATTAATGCTCGCATGCTCTTGCGTTGGGTTATACAGGACGTCAACCCCCCTTCCACCTGTTTTCTCCACGACAACATTTAGAAACTCATCCGAGTTAGCTTCTATTATGTGATCGGGTTTCAGTCCACCGCGCTCAAGCGCATCCCTCTGTGAGTTGATTTCGTCTCCTATCACTGTGGCAAAGACTTCCACGCCGATGATATGACAAATTTGAACGGCAGCAAGGCCGAAGCAGCTGGCGCCACCGTGAACGAGAGCTGTGCGGCCAGAGACGAGCCGGCCAATGTCAACAAGAGCATAGTATGCGCTGACGAAGCAACTGGGAATAAGTCCTGGGCGATGAGTTGTCACAAATCTAGAGTCCACGTGGAGTATATTTTGTAAAGCCCCATCCGCCACCAATGCGACGACTTGATCGCCTGGATTGACGTGGGCGACTTGTCTTCCTGAAGATACAGCTCGCCCAATTATATCCATGCATATACTGGATTTGTTTGTACGCCCTTTGGCCACCTCAAGATCAAGATGACTGGCAATAGCACTGCTGAATCTGATCTTCACTTGGTTGGCCTCAAGGTTCTGACTTGGGCACCTCGTAAAGTATGCCCCTCCGTCTGCGAGCCCGGGCCTGGAAATCGTAAACTTGAGGCCGGGCTCTGGTGTCGATGGTTTGGGATGGAACGGAATTTTGGATATCAACGCATCGTTTCCCGACTTCTCGATCATCTTATTTAGATTGCTGACGGGAGCGAGTCTTGGTATGTACAGCTGACCACTCTCTTCAGCAAACTCAGTCTCTCTAAGAGATGACGTGGATGATTGGCCAAAAGAGCGTAGCAGAATATTAGATACGAGGCCACATATCTTCTCGTGGCCCGGATTTGTACCTGTAGCGAGATCTAACGTTACGATGACTTTGAGGGGGTCCTCAGACATCAAAGTCCGCGCCAATGCCACGATGGGGCTTGCTTTGGGATGTAGAGGCCGCATATGGGCGCCCTGCGTGATCCACAGGATCCCCTTTGCCTTTTGTTGCACGTGATGAAACATTTTGAACTCTGGTTCAGTCCAGTTGTATGTAAAACAGGCTTGATCAACATTTCGAGCCAGGTCGAGAAGAGAGACGACGATTTTGTCCGCAAGAATTGAGGGATCGGCAACCGACTCGCTCAATGAGATCGAGGAGGTTTCTAACATAGAGTTGGATGAAAAAGTCGCAATCAAATTCGATATTTGCTCATCTGGTTGGTCATGATGTAAGAAAGCAATGTGATGTGAAAGGACATCTCCAGTTGCTTGAGGTTTTTGAAGGGTTTGTACTTCTATTTGCCCAAGCTCTGGAATATCAATTCCGGAATCCTGAGTTTCGGTGTCAATGCCATTAACGGCATCAATCGTGTTGAAAGTTGATATGTCCAAGATACGACCATCTAGCTTTAAGTAGGACCCGAGGGAATCAAGATCAACCCCCATCTTATTCACCACCAAGATCAAGTGGTAGGCAGACAGGTTTTCTGATCCACTGAATTTCACATACTCGATGAAAGGGACCGCTCTTCTGTCTGGGAGAATTTCATCGTCTAAAGCCACCTCTTGGTCGCCCTCAATGTGTCCAATTGTGTACCGAGAGAGCCTTGGGGCTACACAGCCGGATGGGCATAGATTGGCGAGAACTGCGTGGGTCAAGGAAACTGATGCCCCAACTTGTAGGATAGATAGCCCGGGGTGTTTGTGCGCCCAGAAGTTCAGAACATCTCGGAGATGACGTGGCGTTGCAAAAGTTGCGTCCTTCTCCCAGACAATCTCTGTGCAAAGGTTACGATGATTTGGCAGAAATCCACCTGATTCTGAGCCTGGCGATGAATTCTCGAGAGCCGTAAGCTGGAGCCCTTTGACCACAACAAGAGAGCCGCTATTCCTTTGACGCATAGTAATGTCGGCTCTTGCGTTTCCAATGCCAACACGGCTAGCAGTTGAGAAACCAGAGAAATCACGAGAGCTGCCTAGACCAATATCCGCAGATACATATATTGAGTCGATCCATGTAGGAACCATCGGAATAGGCTCAATTGCAAACAGAGTTTGAAACATGGAGTCGAGAGTGGCTGGATGCAAAAGATGAGGGTATTCAAACGCCGCTGGCATCTTCGACTTGGTATCCGGAATGCGTACTTGACTGGAGCAGCAACCGTTACCTTGACGGATCTCAACAATATTCTGAAATAGTGGTCCATAGTTCATCCCCAGAGTGTCCATATGCTCATAAAGCTGGCGAGGTACCAGTGCGTTGGTGCAATTTGCCCTCTGCCTCTCGAGATCATCAACCTCACACTCAGATGCTTCTTGTGGCCTGGAGCTATGGAGGCATCGTAGAAACCCGGTCGCATGGCGCTCCCACGGAGCCCCGAGCTGCTTTGAATAGATGGAGAAGCTATGTTGGCCGCTGTTTCCATCAAGATGTGGTTTCATTTTAATATTGAGTGCCATCTCCAGACCATGTTTGGTTGTAGGAATAACCATAGCCTTTTCAATTTTCATCCGGGATATCTCATACCCTCGAATATTCTCATCGCCGTGTGAAATCTGCTTAGCTCCCTCTAACACCATTGAGATCATTCCAGCCGCAGGATACACGATGGTCTTTTGTACTTGGTGATCCTGGATCCAAGGATTTTCCGAGACGCGCAGAAATCCACGCCATCTTGGTTCAAAAGGAATCGAGTCCGCAGTTGGCGCCCCTATCAGATCTTGACGAGGATATGCCCTGAACCGATTCGCTTCCCCCAGATGGGATTCGTGCCAGTATGAATTGCTATGATTCCACGAATAAGGAGGCAAGTCGGATAGACAGCGGGGGAGAGCACCGCGGGTGATAATGGGTGACATGTCAATCTGATGTCCGCGCGACCAGAGCTCTGCCGCAACCTGAGGAACTGATCTGGAGAATGCCAGCTTTCTATCCGCTATCGAAAAATAGGCTGGCGGTGACTTCAAGCTCAGGTCTGATAATGTATCAAGTATTGGAGACTTGAGAGACATCTGAGGGCTCAGCTCAACGAAGATAGTTGGCCTTTCTTCACTAGGAAGGCCCATCATGTTCCGAAGAGCGACCTGGAACTGTACAGGAGACACCATATTAGTAGCCCAGTATAAGCCATCAAGCTCGGGGCCTTGTAGTCTACCCCCATGAACTGAGGAGAACATCGTGGTGTCTGGCCTCAATGGATTGGCTGTGATGTGTTTCAACAGGATCTGATAATATTCTTCGACGCACTTCATTTGTCGGGAATGATAGGCAACATCTACAGGTAGCAACCGATAGAAGACACCCCTTTCTTTCAGCTCGTTTGCGACACGATACACAGCCTGAGACTCTCCTGACAATGTGACTGACCTGGGGCTGTTGATACAGGCGATGTCAACATCCCACCCTGATGAATCAAGATACGTCTGGGCTTCTTCAAACGACATGCCCGTAGCAAGCATCGCGCCTTTGGGATCTCCTTGACTATGTGATAGTCGTGCTGCAGCCATTCCTCGAAAGTATGCTATTTCCCAGGCAGCCTGTCGGGTCAGGGCACCCCCTGCGTAGGCAGCCGCGATCTCTCCAGATGAGTGTCCGATGACATGTTGGGGCGCAATGGACAACGATTGGAGAAGATCCACCATGGCAATCTGGATAGCAGTCGTTGCTGGCTGAGCGATTTCAGGCTTGGATTTCGACTCAGTGGGTGTCAGTATTTCGCCCATGAGATTGAAAGAGCTCCCCAAGACGTTTTTCAGATACTCGCTGGCATCTCGTAGGCTCTTCTCAAAACTTGGATACTGAAGCAGCTCTTCTATACTGGACCATTCCGAGCCCTGACCACAGAAGGCGAAGCAAATTCGTGATTTTTTGTCAATGGCGGATCGCCTCAATCTGGGCATTTCTTGGCTATTCATTTTGTCCAGCAACTCATCCGCCGAATCGGCAACGATGTAATGCTTCCATTCCAAGTTAGAACGGCGGCAGCAGAGTGTGTAAGAGTATGATTCCAAGAATTCTTTGGAGAGCCGGGCCTTATTATCTTCGAGATATCTCAGATGAGACTCGATGATCCTCTTTACGCCCGCCTTCTCGTTCGACGAGAAACAGAAGATTCGGGGGGTTGCTTGGCAGTTCACTCCGTGTAGCTGGTCGTGGTTCATAGACAGTAAGGGGGAATTTTCAGCCAGACCGTGTGCTTCAAGATAGCCTTGGGCTTCTTCAAGAATCACATGCGCGTTTGTTCCTCCAAATCCAAAACAGTTGACGCTTACTCGTCGTATACCCGGAAGTGGCCAGTCCATTAATCGTGTAGGGACCTGTTTGGTTTGATGAGTACAAGGGTTAATAAAGTGACACCAGGCGGTGGACATACCTTGACCTTCCATTCATGAAAATTGATACTGGGGTTCCCGTGTTCGAAATTTATGTTTGGGGGGATCTTTCCATGCTCCAATACAAGCACTCCTTTGATCAGCCCTGCAACCCCTGCAGCGCCTTCAAGATGGCCGATGTTAGGTTTCAGCGACCCAACAATAATAGGTTGATCAATAGGCCGGCCTTGAGCAAGAGTTTCTGAAACGGCTTTGAGTTCGCGCCAATCTCCAGCCTGGGTTCCCGTGCCATGGCATTCGACGTAGGCTGTCTGATCAAAACTAAGTCCCACTGATGTGTACAAGGACCGGATGTTATCAACTTGTGCCTCTTTGCTGGGAAGAGTGATGCCTATATACAATGAGTTTGGGATTGAATTTGCGTACGGATGATTGCAATCATGTATACTCACCGGGGGTCCGGCCGTCCTGGTTCACTCTTGTACCACGGATTACGGCCCGGATGGTATCGTTGTCACGCAAGGCATCAGACAGTCGTTTGAGAACAACAACTCCGACACCTTCTCCACGCCCATATCCGTTGGCTCGGCCGTCGAATGTGAAGCATTTACCGTCAGGACTGAGAAAGTTGAGAGCCGTCATTGGCATGATGGTGTTCGGGGTTAGAATCAGTCCTGCACCGGCCGCAAGGGCCTATGTAGCATTGATCAGCAAAGAAAATGAAACAAGCCAACAAGGGTCTTACCAAAGAACACTCTCCATTCTGAAGGCTCTTTGCAGCAAGGTGAATAGCCACCAGACTCCCGCTGCATCCCGTGTCGATGGTCATGCTCGGGCCATGGAAGTTGAAGGCATAAGAAATCCGGTTAGCCATGATAGCGATTCCATTTCCTGTAGCCGCGTATTGTGGTTGCCAATCCGGATCTCGAAGGCATATTTGCTCGTAGTCTGAAGAATATTAGAGGCGTTTATTGATAGAATGCTGGAATATTAGTTACCTTTTACGAATGATCCGACATAAACCGCAGTGTCACTTCCCTCAACATCCTCCTTTCTGATGCCAGCTGTACGATATATTAGCCTTCGTCAATAAGCTTCTTTCATGCTACTAGTGCTATGGCATACCACTTTCCAGGGCCTCATAAGAAACCTCGAGCAAGATTCTTTGTTGTGGGTCAATGGCTCTGGCATCGTCGACAGAGACAGAGAAGAACTGAACCATTAGTATTAGACATGGCTTCAGTTGCTAACTTTTAGACAGATATATACTTACCGGTGCATCAAATGTAGAGACGTCATTCTTCAGAAAATGAGCCCCTTTGAATGATATCTAGAAAGGACTATCAGTCAATTCACGGCCAGCAGTAAACTGCGTCGTGGGAAGCAATACACTGCCCTGGCGATCTCCACCTGGGTGGAAATAACCTTCAATGTTGAGTCGATCCTTTGGGAATTCTGACCATTGAGATTCGCCACCTTCGAGCACTCTCCATAACCCCTCTGGCGAGTCTGCCTCTCCAGGGAAGCGTAAGCCGACGCCTATCACCGCAATATCGTCCTCCATCATGTCAAGGTTTTATATGAGGTGAAGTAAATGACGTTTTCACATGTGCTATTATTCAGTCAGGCAAAGGAAACTAACCACGGGGTGAATGAGAGAAGAAAGATCCAGAAAGGGGTAGAGCTCACTGGTACTAGGTATGCTTATTGTCAGCCTAGAGCAGCCTAGATATGTCCTCTCTATTTCCCTAACCAATAATGAAGAGCTTATGGGATAGAACCGGCTCCCGGTGTTCTTCAAATGCCTTATATATGGATATGGGGCGGTGCCAATGTTCTTTGGCAGGGCGGCTTGGTCACCTGGACTCACCCAAGGGGCCAAATTCGGCAGATGCTGACAGCAATACAATAGAAGGAAGGCCAAGATTATACCAACACGGGAAGCCTAAAGGAGATAGTGGCGACCGAGGTAGGCGCCATATTTCTACGCTCTCCATGGCGTCCGATCTTACCTCTCAGGGCAGCAGGATGATGCTGAGGGTGTATCTACGCAGTTTCCAACGATCCAGTCAGATCGTTCGGCCCTGCATAATCTTGTATCCAGGGTGTACAAGCGTGAGATTAAGTCCGCGAATAGCTTACGGGCAAGCAAACGGTGATTGTTTGCTTGTCTTGAAGTTACGGGATGCTCCGGACCATGGGAAAAACGGATCCGTACGGTGTTGTGCTTCAACGACATGAAACAGAAAGTTGGCTGGGCGTCTGCGCAGGTAGCCTGGGAAATCCCACGTTTTCCGGCCCGAAATAAAGTGAGTTTATTGATGGCAAGCAGGGTGCACCGCCCCAGCCGTGCAGTTGTCTATTTATTACTACTGCGGCTGGGATCCATCCACCTTCAATCCTGGGCTGTGAGTGGCTCGGCGTCAGCGATGCTGTGAAGCTGGGAGCTATTGAATATAGGATGCGTGAACTTCAGCTTCTGGTGGAATGGGACGCTGAATTTGTCATCTTATGGAGAAACCTGGGGTGTTGAGCTGGCCACAGATTCGTTGGGTACCAAGATAGGAATCAATATGGCCCATCATCTTACTACATCTTGCAGATGATGATGCTGCTGACCCTTTCAGCCCAAAAAAGACTAATCTATCCCAGAGGATTGCCGAATTGAGATCAATACATGCGAACTTAGTCCTAATTGATCACGGTAAATACTCGTCATCGAGAGTGCCCTGATTCAGCCCTCCCCTCATCAATGAGATCCATCGCCTTGGCCCAGGAGCCATGAGATCCTTTTCCTCGCTTTGAATTCACTATTTTGATAGGTTCAGTTGGTCTTTTTGAAGCGAGGCCGAAACAAGTAAATGTTCCGAGCGTGGGCCATGAAAAAGAGCCGCACTGAGATGGCATCTCTTCGCAGTAGTCTCGCTCGATGTGACCCACCGAGAGTATCTTTCCTTCCATTGAGGCTCAAGAGCCTCTACTCAAGGCTTATTAAGTTGGCGGGGCATAGGTTAATCCATGGGAGACTTAAAGATGGTGGGCACTCAAGCACTTCACTCTGATGTGTCACTTGGCATACGATGACATAATGTTGAGATGGACGGAGAGCACAATTTGTGACCCCTCGCAAGCCACCACGTAATAAGAAATGAGATTTCCAGTTCTTCAAGTTGCTGATTAGAAATAGAGAGGTTCAATCGTTGGCTGCCTAACCGCTCACAACCAGCATCCAGGTTCCAGGCTAATGGCTCGCGGATGGACTGTGAAATGGGACTTAGATTCCAGATATTCGACATAGCCGTATTCCATTCAAAGAGAATCCCACCCCCTCCATCATTGTTACACGGCAAAACGAGCGTAATAGTGTTGGTTGGGTACACGTTTATTTAGTCAAACATCTTGTCGCAGCTGAATATGAGAAGGGCTAGATCTTCGTCTTCCAGTTTGCTTTCTTGGCCTGCCTTCTCAAACAGAAGGAGACTTCTGCGGTTAAACCAACACTATCTCTGATGCCATATTTTTGCTCATCATGGTATATAAAGATTCAAATAGTCTACTTACGATTTCGTTGTCAAATCGACAATGCCTTGTCCACCTCTTTTCACTGGTCAGCCAAGGGTGTTGAATTTCAAAGCTGTTTCAGAACGAAACAATTGTTCGAATAAAAAGAATAAAAAATCGATAAAAAAAATCTATCGATTAGTCCAAGATATCAATGCCCGATCTGCATTCTACTCTCGGAGCTTCTTCAGCAGGTCACCTCCAGCGGGACCTTCCCATTGATGCTTAATGAGGGTGGCATCTCCAAGACCCTGTATTCAAAAGACGCGAGTGATTTTCATCCCAAAGTATAGATCGAGCGGGTTGGAGGCTGTGAATGGACACTCCGATGCATATACCCCATCGTTAGGGAGGCAAAAATTGCCGGGTTGACTCTGGTCATTCGACCAACTGCAACACCAACCTCGAATGCAAGCAATCATCCCAGTGGCTCACGAATGAAGTTGAACTGAGTTGAGATTGCGCGTTTGCACCACTGTATGAGTCTGACACAAGACAACGGCATCGCGCATGTGCAACCAGGGGGAGAGTGCAAGCTTTGGTGCAAGTTGCGCAGTGCGACATTCGAGGGATCTTGTCCCAGGATGAAACTCACAAACAGACATTGACAGGAGTGCCGATCTGTATCGTCTTGATAGCCCGTCCCCCGTAGTGGCACAGCGCCCAGGGCAGCTGGCGCCACCGTTTGTCGCACTTCCCGGGAAGCTCTCTTCTTGATGCTAAGACCGAAGACGGCCATGAGCCCCTAGGCGAGGGCGAGGAAAGCGACATACGTCTGTGAGGATACACGACAATGGCAGCACCGCTGACCATGGAGGCCAGAGATGTCTTAGGTGCGTACTTATTCAATGAGGCTCCCTCGCCCACTCAGTCGCATTGCACTGCATGTTCCGGCTGCCTGGCAATCACGTTCTATGTCTTGTCTGCCCCGACTGACTGAGGCTTTGCTGGTTCGCTCGTCTCGCCTATCTGTGTTGGTCGCTTTTCTCGCCAACTTGTCTCGGCAGCACCGTGTCTGGGAGGAAGGTGCTCTCGGTACGCGCCTGCCTGCCGCTTGGCCTCCTCGATCACTGCCTGCCTCAAGGTGACGACCTCGCTGTTCCTTCCCAACCAGGCCCTTACTTCCTTCCCTCTCTCACCGCAAAACCACCGATCGCACGAGCAGCTGATCTTTATCTTTTCTGTTGCGAATGAAAGAGCCGGCTTTTTTTTCCTTTCCTTCTTTATCTAGACCCTACCTACTTCTTCGGTGACCGACATCGATCTGCGAAGTTACTTCCCCGTCTGCTTGCCGAACACATTATCCGCCAAGCTACTCGCCTCTACGGCGACCACAATTCTTCCTCTTACACTTCTCTAGTCTTCCCAACGCCCAAGGCAACTCCGGAGAACTATCCACGCTACAAAGTGGTCTGAACTCTTGACTCAAGTCCACATCTTCCCCGAGGCAAGTAGTGGGAAGTTGCCAGGTAGCTTTGACGACTACGTTTTCTTTCTCCATTTCTGACAGCAGGTCTGGGAGTTAAGCCTACTTTCCGGCCTCCATAGTTCCTCCTCCATACCTCCATAGCTCGCGGGTTTCAACTTCTACTTTAAACCCCAGTCTTGCCCTCGAGACGCTTAAGCAAGCCGACCTGGTCGGAGAAAAAGCCAATCCAAACTCCCATCTCTTTCCAATCGGTTTCGAATAAATATGGCGGACGAGGAAGGTCGCTTGCCTTTGTCATATCCAAACCCTTCGCTGGGTCAGATGGCAACGCCTGCAGGGGGCTCAGAAAGCTCTCACACCACCAAATCAGCTCGACTGGGTCCTAAGCACCCAGTTCAAGGCGCCCGCCAGGTGGTTCTAGTCATCTCGTATTAAGTTCCTGTCCTTCTTAATTGAGTCTACTTTGTCTAAATTTGTCCAGACTTCTCCTGGGCCTCCTTTTCTCAACACTCGACACCTCCATCATTGCCACCTCTCTCATCACGATATCACATGAGATGCAGGACTTTTCAAATGCCCCGTGGATCGTTCTTGCCTATCTTCTGACCTATATGGGTAAGATTCTTCTCTTCACCTACCATTGATGTTGCCGAAGCTATGTTAGGCGGCGATGTGGCTGATAGTATATTCAGGTTTTGCGGTCTGGCAGTCTAAACTCAGCGACATCTATGGTCGACGAAATATGATAGTTATATCCTGGGTTATTTTCACTGGTTTCTCTTTGGGATGCGCAACGGCCAAAGACATGATATCCTTGTGTGTATAAGAACAACCACTCAAGAAGCTTCTTATCTGACTATTAACAGGATAGTCTGTCGAGCTTTCCAAGGCGTGGGCGCTTCAGGCTTATATAGCTTGGCACAGATTGGCCTGGTTGAGGTCGGTCCCGTGCATCGCCCTAGTCTGGTCGGGGCCATGATCGGTGCAACTCTCGCTGTTGCTTTCGTTCTCGGCCCCATCATCGGGGGCGCTGTTTCCCATTCCTCAGATTGGAGATGGCTCTTCAACATGAAGTAAGCTCAACTTGACGTGAGATCCAGTTCTCAATCTGATTTCTTGTAGCATTCCATTCGGTCTGGTGGCTATTCTCGCAATTAGCAATCTATGGCCTTCAGAACAAGTTTCCAGCATATTCTCATGGGATGCCTTTTCCAAAATTGACTTCCTCGGAGGAGGCACCCTACTCCTTGGTTCTGGCCTCTTGGTTTTTGCCATTCAGCAAGCAGGCTCTCAAACATTTGCTTGGGGAAGTCCTGCTATTATTTCTACTTTAGTCATCTCTGGATTGAGTTGGATCGGGTTTGTCATCTGGGAAATCCGCCTTCAACTGACACCTTCCCAACGCATCGAGCCTATCTTCCCTATAAAGCTGATGCTCCATCGAGTATACTCGGTTGGCCTCTTGTGAGAAATTAACAGTTCTTTCGCTGCTTTGGCTCAAGTTAACGACAATACAGGGTAACTTTACTTACAGGATTTCCTTATATCGCCCTGTGTATCCTGATCCCGGAGCGTTTTCAGATAATCAACGGCGAAAACGTCCTCATGGCCGGAGTCCACATTCTGCCCCTTCTTGGTGCATGTGCGGCAGGATCTTTCCTAGGCGGCGCGATATCGAGTACCAGAAACAACACGTCCCCTACACTAGTTCTTGCATCTTGTCTTCAGCTTCTTGGAACTGGACTCATGATGCTCGTCTCGTCTCCTGACTTCAGCCCTGAATCCCAGTATGCCTTCCAAGCTATTTTTGGACTCGGTGTAGGCCTCTCATTCTCGGCCGCAACAATTATGACCAACATCATGGCCTCGGAGGATCATGAAAGGGCTTCGGCTCAAGGCGCAGTCGCACAAGCCCGGGTTCTAGGTGGCTGTATTGGGCTTTCTGTTTCTACCGTGATATTCAATGGATATGCCAACCGTCACTTGAGTCACTTGTCAGAGGAGCAGCTACAAGCCCTTCATCGATCACCACTTACCGGGCTCCAAATTCTGAATGAAAGCGACCGAGAGCTGACCAGAAAAGCCTACGGGGAAGCCTTCTCTGAACAAATCAAGATGATGATGCTAATCTGTGCCGCGATGGTAGTCGTTTCCCTACTCACCTTGGAACGAAAACCCGCGCCACTGGAGCGACTTACTACCTACACCAAGGACCACGACCAGTCACCCAGAGGGAGCGACTCAGTCACGGAGCTGAATGATCTGCCCAGCGTCCGCCAGTCGATTTAAGCATGAGGCCATGGTCACTTCCACTCCAATGTGAACGTTGCTCTATTCTCTCCCTATCTCCCTTGATCGAGTCACTTTGGGAGCCTAAAGACTGAGGAGTTCTGTGATTTGTATTTTATGATGTGTTTTGTTTTCTCCCAATCTGGATCGTGCTCATCTTCTTTTCCCCTGCTCTGCACTATTTTTGAAGGAGGATAAGTAAGTGGTTGGTCGGTCGGGCTTACGCAGTTTGTTCTTCACACCAGATTTCAGACGATACTGAATTTGACCAAAGCCAAATTGTTACTGGGGGGGATTTAGAGCCCCGAAAAATGATGTGATACGATGTGTCGAGCTCTAGGTATTCGCCATGTATCAGGCCCAGGGTCATACGCCCTTGGAGCTAAGGCAAACAAATCTCATTGGGAAAGAAACCAATGTTTCCTTCCCCAAATTTCGTTCCTATCTTAATAGTATAGAAATATAGTTGTCTTTTCGCACGCCTTCCAAGAAAGATGGCCAGTGCCTCATCTCGTGCGTCACTGAAGTCTCACAGTGATAAGGTGGCAAGGGTACGCAGACCAGACGATTGGACAAGCACATACCGGCCAAGACAAGTCTTTGAATCGTCTACTCATTTAATTCCTCAGTGGTCACCCTCGTTTCTGCCAAGGGTGGCAACAATATTGTGCAAATGACCAGCCTGCTTAACGTTACACGGAAGTGTTGCCAGAGACAATTTTCGGTTCGAGATCGGTCCTCATGCTCCATATTTTAAGAGACCAAGCGAAAGGCGTACATAGCGTTGGTGCGACTTCAAGCTATTATGGGATGCCGAGCTATCAGAAGAATCAGGTTTTCTTGGAATCAGCGATGTTTCCTTCGTGCGATATGACGTGGGCTCGGTATGAGGCAGCTCGGGCCGAGCCATGGTGGCAAGAAAGCGTTACCATGCACAGGTCATCGTATGCAGAGATTCTTACTCTCAACCGCACCGAATTTCTCATCTTCACTTGCTAGAAAACGGGTTGATGAGTCTATAAATAAGCGTTTTTTTATTCTTGTTCTTAGCTGTTTCTCTCTACGAACGAACCTCACCAAAGTGGAAAACTAAGGTTTCGGGCCAAGTCTCTGAACTCTTCAACGCTGCTCTCCTTCCACCCTTTCAGGAGCTCCTGTGCCTCCTCGTCTTCCTTCAGCGCATGAGAGTTCAAAGAAGGGTTGAGCACCGCACAGGCCAACTGTACCCGCAGACGTTCCAGCAGAGTCGGGTTCCTAGGATCAGGGAAGTTGTCAAGTGATCCGAGGAGCCGGGCGCCAGAGACATAGACGTGTGCGAGGTTGGTGCAAGCTTTTCTCTCCAGAAGGAGGTAGTCCTGATGATACGGCTTCCCGGACTCTACAATAGAGGATAATATGGCCACGACACGGTCAGTGAAGAGAGGGATTTTTTCCAGTGGGCTGTCGCGGCCGTAGCTGATGCTGCGTAGATGGAGGGGGAAGCTTGGGGGAAGAACTTCAGGCTGCCGGGATGGATTTGACTGCCACTCCGGTGTGCGAAGCGAGTCGACGTACTCAGTGAGGTAGCTGAGCACTTTTCCTCCCCCCTTTTCCGTGCCAATCCCACAAGTTTCGTGGTTTGGTTCGATAGGGAGCGAATTGACGATGGAATCAAATGAACTGAGATCGGCCTTTGCGATGTAGGCTTTAGATATCCCAATCAAGTACTCCTCCAAGTCCGCAAGGGTCGCCACCGGGATATCGGTCATTAGATCGTCGCGGCTGTCAAAAAGATCTAGAGCCGACACAGCCCATGTTCGAGTCCTATCGAGAAAGTGTTTCGGCGTTTCTGTGAGCTCGAGCCATCGAACGGAGGAATTGGAAAGGGAATAATTAGGAGTTTTCTTGAGAGCTTCGTTGATGGCCACGATATCCTGCGGCAAGTGTAGGCAGAAAAGATGGTGGCGAGCCACCGCCTGGAATAAGTCTCGGGGAACCTTGGTAAGACTTGAGCAGCCAAACGTATTCGAAATGGCCCAGGGAAATTTAGGGATAGAGCAAAGAATATCCAGGCTCTCCGAGTCCAGGGTCAATCCATTCCTTTTTAGGAAGAGTCTGATCCAGCGAGCGTTCTCCGTAACGGATAGACGCTGGGCCTCGTATGCCAAATCGCCTATTTCCTCAAATGTGTGTGGATGTCGGTTGCCTTGCAAGAGGTCTACGACGGGAGTTTCTTCCGACCCCACACTGACCTCGGGCAGCTTGGCATCACTATTCTCAATGGCTTCCCAGTCCTCTTCTGTCAAAGGCTTCAATCGCTCATTGAGAGATGCAGCCATGGGGACGGCGTAATTGCGAAGAACGGCAAGTGCTTCCGGCGTTGGGTCTTCTTTGTAAACCTCGAGGAGGCTCGAGAGGGCTTTGACTCGGACATCAACGTGATTGGCGTGACGAAGCAGCTTCCTTGCAATAATGTCAAAGCTGAAGGATGGTCCGACATACTCGGTGTTTCCAAGTAGCTCCAAAATCATCTTGATCGTGGTGATCTTGAGAAATGGCTTCTTTTTCGATTTATAACTTAGCCTCTCCGCGAAGGAGGTGCAAAGCGAAGAAAAGAAATCCTCGGTGGCTTGATGGCCCAAGGATGCCAATGTGCCCTTATTCAGGACAGCCCTGTGCCAAGAGCTCGCATTGGGGAAGTCCAAGACAAAGCGAGAGATGAGAGGAATGGCAAGAGAAGGCTCGTTACTCCGTGACAGGAGCTTGACGACTTTGGTGAATACTTCGTAAGGGGCCTGGGCCACACTCTTCTCGGATTCAATTCGCTCAAGAATAGAAGACGCAAGCGTTTCCAAGAGCTGTGGGGGGACATGTCTGTTCAGGCGTGCCAGAATCTCCAAGGCTCCATCGTGGCTTTTCCCTGTACGCTCAAGAAAATCTTCTTCCAGATAGACTGCTGGGAAACGCCAACCAGACGCGTTCGGGAATGGCTTCTTCAGGAGCACTGATTCTAAACCATAAGTGCTGTTGAGTGAAAGAACAGCTGCCGCGACGAAGGCATCAACATACGAATGAGCAAGAGATGACCTTCTTGATGGCAGCAACTGCCAGAATTCTTTCGGTGGCTCCGAGGCCGGGACGATTGGTATCTCGTAATCCTCGGCGAGGACATTGTCACTTCTCCACTCGGTGTCTCGGTGGCGTTTTGGAGGTTGGAGCATACGATCCAAGCAGGTGACCTCGCTGAGGACTCGTTTTTTGGAGACTTTACGCGAGAGACCGTGCAGCATAGGGTCGGGATCCCATTCTTCGGGCTGTCCCGGGATATCAGGCTGCTGGGGGAGCTCTGCAGGTAGCCTGTCATTCATAGACTGGTCAATTCCAAGCAGGGACGTTTCTATTCCGGCTTCCTCGAAAACAGGCTTCCAGAAGCGCTCAGCCTCCTCCCGTGTCATCCTGTCTCTGCTCAGCTCATCCAAGGCGTAGTTCCAGGCACGTCGAACGCGGCCCTCGTGATTGCGAGTCCTTTTTCCCTGATAAGCCCATAAGCCAAGAGCATTGGTCCAGTCCTCGAGGAACCCGCTTATTGCGAGTTGAGTTTCTTCGTCTTCTGGGAAGGGAGCGAGCAAGAACTTGGGATCGCAGAAGATGACGGCTTCAGCACGCTGCTCCACATATGGTACAATTAATTGATCCCATTCGGAACTCTCACCTGCCAAGGACTCCAAGGTGAGCCCGCGTGGCCAGGGTTTTTGCAAAGTAAATACCGCTGGGTTCTGCTCAACTCGCGCCTTAAGCCACATGTCGTCTCGTGCCTTGGCTACGGCGTCCAGGAATCGCAATGCAGGCTGCCTTGTTGCCCAAAGTGTTGAGTAAGGAACATAGATGTCGGTAGACCGCTGGCCTGGGTATAGACATTCATTTTCTGCCTTCAGAACGTGTGATTCGGCAGCGATGATCAAGTCCAGGGTTGGCTTAAGCACAGCATCATAGACCTCATCATCAGACAAGTTTAGTCTATCTTGAAGCCCGTCGATGCGTGCAAGGCGGTCTGAAGCGGCTATAGTTACCATCGCTGTTGGCCGATGCCAAATTTGAGGTTCAAATGAAGGCTCTTGCACGGCTAAGCTCGCTGTTTCAAGGAAGGACAAGAGGAACTCATTGGCCTGGTATATCGCGGCCAAGACATCCTCGGTGTTTGCGTGAGACGTGCCAAGTGCTGCGATCAAGTCACGAGTTTGGCTTGCACCACACCATGTGTGATTGAATATCTGCCTCGCGGCAAGGCTATCTTTGAGAAATCGTCTACACCATGCCAGTGTCTCCGTCATAAGCTTAACATCACCAAGGGCGACGGAAAGGGCCATAGCAGATTGAGCATAGAAGCCTCGTTTTGCAGAGTCCTGTCCTCTCATCGCTTCACGCCTCCGTCGTTCAAGCTCTTCAATCCTCAAATTCTCGAGGACAGCTGATGGGTCGATGGGTAGGACTATATCATTGCCTTGCGCTTGACGAATCAATAACGCTCGGATAATATGGACATCGGGGATATTAAGCTCTGGATCGAGGTGATATGACATCAAAGAACCCCGGTTCGAACCGTGTCCATGGATGAATTGCAGGTCCGGATTGGCTTCCAGCCATCGCTCAAAGAGGGTCAATGCTTCAACCCCGGGGAGATTCTCAAGGAGAGCGGTAGGTAGTTTGACGTTCGACAGCATGGCACTTTCCGTGTAGGAAGGCGGCCCCAAATCAAATTGATAAGCAACTCCGTGTTTGAAGAACAGGCGTGCAAGAGGATATCTCATGGACGGTGATACCACAGATGTCAACTCCACAAGCAAGTCGGGCGTGCATCTGTTCTTGTGAATGAAACCAATCAAAGTAGCGAGATGATCATCCCCATAGCCATTGTTCGAATCATGCCTCCATGCCAAGAGGGCAGGGGAGATCAGGCCAGCTGGTCTATGCCACATTGCTTTGTGTGGAAGTATTTGTGCTCTCAGAGAGTCATGTTTTTTCAAACATTCATTGATCAAAGTCCAGAATTGAGCCAGGTGCTGTTTTAGCTTTGAGGCTCGACGAGCGAACGGAGCAACGAACGTTAAGAATTCGTTTGAAGGAAGCCCACGCAGGGAATCTAACTCTGAGAGCTTCTGGACAACCACGAGCAGAAAATCGAAATCTCGGTCACAGAATGGCTTGAGCGGCTTAAGATCCAATATCTCGTCGTCCGAAAATGCCTTTTCGAAGGTTGCATGTCTGAAAATATCCCAGTGTGCCTCTCGTAGGCCGCGGATAACAGCACCTGTGGCGTCCTCAACCTCACGATGCTCGATCTTGATAGCCCATTCCTGGGCCACCGCGGGCGTACAGGCGGGAGCTATACGTGCATAAACGGAGCGCAGTGGTCTTTGGTCAGGATTGCTGTCTTTCGAACAGAGCAGCTGGAGGAGCTCAGACATGTGCTCCTGCCGCTCAGCGCGGAGGGGGGAATTATCAGGAGCGGAATTCGCCGTCTTCTGTATTGCTGTGCAGAGGGCCCGGATATCCTTAAGGCTGAGCTCTGCCATGAGGCTCACGAGCCCTTGGGCTCCGCCGATCGAGTTCCATGTTGGCTTAAACGTTGCCTCGTTGCAGATATACTTGAATAGAGACTTGATGCCATACTGCCAGGCCAGACTGCCCCGGCATTTCTGGGTGACGTCCACGGCGACAATCGGCGACCGAGCGACTCCCAGCCAGATTTGGATGACGGAAGGCGAGACTGAACCTTCCTTGACGTGCGATATCAAAGTGTCTGTCAGTTGTGATCGGCTGGTTTCGGGGTTCTCCGCCAACGCGGCCTTCAGAACAGTACTTTGTTCGGCGGGTGTGCCAGCACGCAGGCGCTCGATGTTGAATCCCACCACCATGGCTTGTTCCGTGGCGATCCTTCTATCTCTGGGTGCAGAAACGAGAGACAACGGTCTCAGAATGCTTTCAGCGGTGTTCGGATAAGCAAGCCTCTGGTGTTTTAACGCCCATTAGCGTTTCCCCCTTGGATGTCGGTCAGCTCAATTGGTGGCACTGCGCCTCCTGCTGCCGATTGACTCATGGCCGGCATCAGCACAGTGCTGCTGCTGCACGACAGCACGTCAGCAGCCATCTCGGATCCCTCTTGGGTTACGCTCGTCTACAATCGACACGTGGAAAATCTACTACACACCCGGGATGCAAAGCATACCGGCGAGGAACGAATGCTTCACCACACATCAAATTGGTAGGGAGGCGAATGCGGAATCTAGGGTAGGTGCTACTGGAGGCCGCGTTCGGGATTCTGCTCAAGGGAGCTCCCCCATAAACATGCAGCGCACGAGGGCGTTCGTTATTGGCTGCGATCCCAGTATGTTTGCCTGGACAGGAGACACATCACAATTTCTCGCGTTTCCACCTGGCTTGACTGGCGGCTGCAAACAATCTCAGCCCTTCCCCTCTCTCGATTGTGTACATACATCGGTCGATCAGCCTCGAACTGGAAGTGCTGCCCTAACATTCCGGGCGCGGTTCCTCTGGAAGATCGCCCCCATGTACTATCGTGTATCATAGCAAGGTGCTCACTCCGTGAAACCATTCTAGGAAGCGAGGCTCGCTGTTATTCGTGAATGGGAGCAGAGGCGCCTTCCCTCGTAGGGTAGGGATCTAGCCCATCTGGCCCAAAGCTGCTCCGTGTCCCTCTGCATCGCCATTTTCCGCCCCGGATACATCCCAGATTCCAGCCCGCGGCCGCCGCCCCCCTGCTGCTGACCTTGCCATGCTTTTGCGCCTGGAGCCATGGCAGCAGACTAGGAGATCGAAGTCTCTGACAAGGAAAATGGAGCCTAGGAGGACGCTAGACATGTTGTCAGCAAGCTCAACTTTCTGGCCGATGCTCCTTCATCGATCCTTGGTTTCCTCACGAGGGAGGGTTCACCCCACTTTCTGTATTACTATGGAATGCATCTTGTCGTACAGAAGGTAATTAAATATCAATTTATACAGATAACGTAAAGCATGTACATAATAATATGTATTACGGGTGTCCAAGGGTAGGTTGCCATCGTTTAAGACCTCCTCCTCGTCAAGTCCCCGCCCATTGTTGGCCAGGGATCTCGGCCTAGTGCCATGGGTTGTCAGTGTCTATCCTTTAGTATGTCATCTCGGGGCTGTCACATTAATAACTCTCAGGGACCGTGCCCGTTTGTAGAACCCGGTCTGGATGTATGTAGACACAGGGGAGCTTGTGGGCCACTCATCGACGAAGCAGCTGCATAGTACAAGGGAGGGGGAGAGGCGGAGGTGGAGGATTTTTTTTTTTTCTCACTAACAGCAGCTTCAGCATCTGCGAGAGAGCTCAGTGCTGTGGTACCTGTTTGCTTAGCTGCAAAAGTTCGCCATGTGGAGTGTATCCAGCCCCATTGGTAAGATAATTTCAGGATCCGTCATGAGGACAGCGAGCATATCTCTGATTCGATTGGTGTTTTCCTGCAGGCAGCTAGCAATGGCAGCCCATCAGGTCCCTTGAATTTCGATAATTGAATCACCTTGCTCCTCTCCACGGCTCAGGGCGAGCTAGCTTCCGCCGTCGCCTTGATGGCCACCGGACGCGTGACCACCCAGCCTAGCCATCCTACCCAATCTGGCCTGCTACAGCGTTAAGTGGCACACTGACATCATAAGGGGACGATTGCTTCGTCCATCCAAGTCGTCATTTTGCACACCAAACAGCCTCTCAGGGACTCTTCGGTTCTCGCGTCGGGGGCTGGCACCTTCCTAACCCCGAAGACCCTGCATCTGGATACCTATTTGAATGATGTCGGTTATAGGGTAACAAAGCAATGCTTGCCTGTGTCTAGCGGGATGGGGAAGATCTCGGATGGCCTGGAGAGATAGGCGGGTCATGGAGAAGCGATGGCGTGTCCGCAGTGTCTGAGTATGTGGCACAGTCCCAGGACCGCCATGGAGCAGATCCTGGCATGACCCATGCACACCGTCGAGTGTGCACTGTCGACGACGACCTGTGACGCACTGTATGGGGCCCAGCGTCGAGGTCAGACATGACCGCGTCGTACGAGTTGGCCGAGCCTCAGTGGAAGCCTCTGGGTGGTGGATGGTAGCAAGCAGCTCAGTCAATCTGGAGTCATATGTGGTATGTGTATCGATCTCCATCTCGTCTCGCCTGCCGCCGGCGGGGTGGACGAGAACTCGGCCAGTTTGCAGAGCCTTTTCGGAGCTCTGTTTTGAGGTGGTTGGTATGCAGATGTAGAGCAAACCCTGCGACTTATGAGAGGGGTAAGGTCCCAATATTTCAGCGCCGACCTGTTGTACTATGGAGCAATTAAACTTGCTGCCGCCGCCGTTGGGGGGAGGCTAAAAAAGTCCGTCTACATGGTATGGAAGTCAAAGCTTGAGTGAGTAATAGTCTCGTACGTATTGCGAAAAGTGAAAACAGCCTCTGCTGCTGTTGACAAGTGTGCTATTATTAGTGGATGGATTCAATTGGCGAGATCAACGAAGCGGCACTTCCACTGTCTGACCCGCCTGTAACACAGGACATGGAAGCGAGGCGATAGTACCTCGGTAGAGCAGCATTTGGTCCTGGCGTGACACACCGAGGCGCTGCCCACGTCCGGCGTTTCTCCCCTTGCAAGGCGCCACTCCTCAATCAAAACATACATTTGGCATTGGCAAGAGACGACCTAGCAGAGCGACACGCAGGAGCTCGTATAAGAAGGAGGCAGGCTTGCAGTTCGGTTTTCGGGCTGTCGAGACAACCAAATCAAAGCGCGCCTTATCAGCGTTCCATTGACATGTTTGGTTCCCCAAACCAATAATACACACCTCCCGCTAGCTTCACACGAGCTTGACACAGCGGAGACGCGCTGGGTGCCTAGCGGATCCCATGGGGGACCGATTCACACGGTGCGAACAAAAGCGAGTGGGCTCGTAGGTTCCTTTGATGGTCTTGTTCTCCCCTCCTCCGCCCCAGCCCAACCTCTCTCCCTCCCTCCTGCCCCCTTGGCCTTGGCGAGCCCTCGCTACGTTCGCTGCATGTACCAGTGGTCGCACTCTGGCTCCCCCCTCTTGCTCCACCAGGAGCCGGTCGGGGTGGCTTTCCAACATTCCTCTCGCTCCACTCAGAGTGGGCACCTATGCCGCCCTACCACAAATTAACGCGTCTCATTGGCTCCAAGGCCTGCTAGCGGCCTAACAAAGGTAAAACTCAACCTCGCGAGTGCAGGTAAGCTGGACAATGTACCTGCTCTGTGCACGCAACCCCCCGAGAGGGGGCCTCTTTCCGCCGCTGCACGCATGAGATTGGACCGAATTCTAGCTTTGAGGAGAACTTGGGATGTATTCGCGCTGGATAAGCGCGTGGAAGCCGATTGAGCAAAAGCGGCACATGTGAAAGTCTGCGTATAAAAGGTTCATGTCCTACCTCTGCGTTTGTATTGCACGTGCAATAATAGGCCCTTTCTGAGGGCGAGCCAGGCAAGGAGTTTACGTGTGCGGAATATTCGCCGAGTGTGGGCTGGAATAAGCGCACTGCTGGCTCCTTGGGCAGCCCGCCAGGTAGGTACCTCCAGGCAGGCACTTCCTGAGTACTTCAGCATGGGTGCAGCTTGCGGTACCCACCTGCCAATCATCCACCCTGCTCGCCCACACCTTTCTCTCTTTCACCCTCAGCCCGGCTTCTGGCTCAGGCGGTGCGCCCCTAAAAGTAAGGCCAATTTTTCTGTCGCAAAAAAGGGCACTTCCCTTCCCTCTCCGCTCGTCTCCAGATTCAGTATAGATCCATCGGCACCACGCTCAAAACAGTATCTCCACCACTTTTTGCCTTTTACAGCCTGTGTGATACCAGTCGATTGGATTAGCAATCATGGCCGACATCACGGATCAGCATGACCAGACTTCACCAAATGACCTTGCCGAGTCGCACTCGGTAGGCAATGGCAATGGCGGCGCTCAGGAGAGCCGCGGTATCAAGCGCGCGAGGCCGGCGCCCGGCGACGACGACGACGACGATGACGAGAAGGGAGGACGCGAGCGTCGCAAGATTGAGATCAAGTTTATCAGCGACAAGTCTCGGCGTCACATTACCTTTTCTAAACGCAAAGCTGGTATCATGAAGAAGGTCAGTCACGTCGACGAGACCGCGCTGGGCGTTTTTCCCGCGCGAATCTGCGTTGTCCCGCGCGGCTTCACGGGAAAACAGAACCCAGCGTGGACGGGAACCCGTCGCGTCACGAGCGCGACGCAATATGAGCATTATAGCTAATCCATTGTCTGTAGGCATACGAACTGTCCGTGTTGACGGGAACTCAAGTCCTGTTACTCGTCGTCTCAGAGACCGGTCTTGTCTACACTTTCACAACTCCCAAGCTTCAGCCACTGGTTACCAAGGCCGAGGGCAAGAACCTGATTCAGGTAGGTGACAACCTCTTCTAGAGCCCTTTCTCGGCCGCGTGGTATTCTTTCGCTTCCGATTGATTACACGCTTGGTCTTTGCGCGTCTTGTCCCGACGCTACCGGCCCTGCCAATGTTTTCACCGTACTGACTGATTCTCAATAGGCGTGTCTGAACGCTCCCGAGCCGTCTGGAAACGAGAATGGTGTAGACGCGGCCGACCAGGTTGAGTCTCCCGAAGAGTCTGCGAGCAACCAACATCTCCCTCCTCAGGGCAGTCGCCCTGGCATGCCCCAGAACCCTCATATGCCACCTGGGTACAACATGCCTCCAAACATCCCCATGGACCCTCAACAAGCCATGGCATACCAGAGTTACGTGCAGAGAAATCAGGGCTACGGCTCCGGCATGCCCCAGCCTGGCATGCCACCAAGCAGCCACCACCAATCATGATTACGAAAAATCATATTGAGCCGATCTGGTCGTCGATACCCGGCTTTCAACAGCCCCCACCTCAACTTCGTATCCTCTCAATACTAAGGCTTTGAGAGAGAGACTTATTGATTCTTTTGAAAAAGATGTTGATATGCCATTTCATTCTTGTGCCTCTCTTCTTCTTTTTGTGTCTTCAAAGCATCCTCTTTCGAACCCTTGAACAGCTAGTCTAGCAGCCTGACCCGAGTTGTTGTGGTGCTGAATAGCAATCACACAGAACCTCACGCCAAGGTATCAGCTTTGCAACTCTCCTTCGGCTCCTAGACAAAATGGGTTTGGTGAATTGTTGTCGGCGTCCGCTTTTGCGCTTGAGATTCAGGTGCAGGATGGCGTTAAAAGGAGACACTCACCTTCTCATGGCGCGAGGATTCCGTCTTTCATTCACAGTTTTCTGCTATTCTATTGTCTGTTCACTCTTTTCTTCGGATGGATCAAGGTCATATTTTTCATATCTTGGGAGCTGCTATTGCCAGTGATGGGGGTGGAATTGGGGATATTATTGCAAGGGAAGTGCTTCGTGGATGGTATATTGCAAGGAAGGATGATTACTACGATAGCATGAATGTGTCTGATTATTTGCTTTGCGGCTGGGGGGGTGGAACTGGATCTGACACATATATCAGGGGCTGAGAGTACAGACTTTGACCTAGATAATATGACTTCAGTATTCGTGTAGATACATTGGGACGTGCATGGTTGATAAAATAATGTGGTGACAGCGCAAGACCAGGAACTGGTCTCGAAGAGGTAAGTGGGGGATCCAATGTCGCCTCATGGCATGATCCAGCTATACGAGTCATCGCAGAAGTCGGTATAGCAAAGGGACGCACAAGCCACAGCCGTTACAGATATCGGACAAGAGGTCCTGGCAGGTCGTTGCCCACGAGATTCATGCAAGGTCGGTAGCGGTCGCGGGCGGCTGCGGGATTGGCGATGGAGCTAGCAACCTTCTTTTGTCCCACGTTGGCAGGACCCTGAAGATGCTAATAAAGCGGAAAATGCGGGGAGCTATCAGGAACCAGATGAGAAAGACGTCAGAGAGCCCGAAAGGAGTAAGAAGCTCCAGGTTTTTTCGACAACGGTTGGCGCGCGGGTTCCCGGGGGTGGGCAGATACTCCTTTGGGGATATTATAAACTGGGCTTGCTTTGTTTGTCTTGGTGCTTTAACTTGTTCTGGATTGGGAACGCGGCCGGGAGAGTCAGGGCAGGAGGGGCGATAATTTAAAGGTGCTGTGCATCGGGGCGAAGAGGAAAAAAGAAGACGAGAGGGCGGAAAGAAGCAGAAGAAAGGACTATGGGTTTGTTATTGCCAGCAGCTGTCTTGTGCCTATCGACTTGGCGAGGACGGTGGTAGGGGACGTGTTGGTGGGATGAGGTAAGAGATTTCTGCGTGTCTAATTTTCGATTTCCTGCAGCGTTGGTATTGAAGAGGCGAGAGAACGAGACCATTTGAGGCAGTTGATAGTGAACCCGGGGCTATTTTACGATAATTGAGCAAAGAATTGACATCCAGATTAGTTTTGAGTTGGCTGGCAACTGGGATCTCTGAAGGGGACTGCTCCGCATGCCTCTGTGCTAACTCTCAGCGCTATTTCTACTTCTAGCAAGCCTAGACCCCGTCCAATAAGTAGGTAGTTCTAGCGATAGCGTCAAGCCATCCAGTCCCGGCACTCCATGGAAGAACTTGTCATTCCGCTCTCTGTAAACTTCAACATCAAGCTAATCAACTGCAATTGCCTCTGAAGCGCTTTGGTTGAGTTGCGCGTGGAACGGATAAATATGTCTCCACTGTTTGATCTGATTGGCAGGCCAGCCGCTAAGCACCAAACTATGCGGTAAGCGGCAATGCACCAACGTTGGAAGGAGCATGAGCAGGTTTGAGAAGGTTTCCCCAAGTACCGGTACATTCGTTTTGGTTCGCCTTGGCCGCAATCTAGCTCACCTGAGTGGCGAGAGCCTAATTCTTCTACACGCCAAGAGTCAACGTAGTTGATGAATTAATTAGAGAGTAAATTGTTATATAGGATCTAGGGCGCTCATGTAATGCTTCTCGTGCTAGAGTGATGTGACTTGAATCGTGAGGTCGTGTATATGTATATACTTCCAGATCTAATGCTCTGGGATAGACGAGTATCGCCCAACTGCTAGACTTCCAATGAAAACACCGGCCAGGACAGACAGAAAATATCCAACATTCATCGTCATTACCGCCAACATGCTGAAAGGCGATTAAGAGTGTTAGCAGTTGCATCTAGTTTAAATGCATTGATAGCGGCCCCCTCTGAGTAGATGACGGGGGGGGGGGGGGGTTGTACTGGGAGACTTACAGAAGATATCCAACACCAACGATGACCGTATCCAAGGCTGCACGAACAGGATCAACACTGAACCGCCACGGCCTAGTCTCGCCCGTCTTCTTCTCAACGACAAATACACTCTCTTCTACACCATTCTCGGAGATGACCACCTGCTTGGCGTCGCGGTCCTGGGTGATTCGCTCAGCTAATGGCTCTTTCCCGTTGACGGCGATGTAGCGACGCTCAGCAGCCTGGTTCGCCCACCGGGTCTCCTGCTTCGACTTGAAGGCCACCAGGAGGCGGGCGATTATGGCGAGCACGACGAGGAAGATGCATGCGCCGGCGTAGGCGCCGCCACTCTTCGGCGTCCACAGGTCCGAGTAGAGCGGCGTGCTGCTGTCCGTCTGGAAGGTCATCATCATGTGGCTGGTCGAGGAGGTGGAATTGCTCCCCGAGTCGCTCCCCATGCTGTGGTCGGAGTGATCCATCTTGTTCCAGATGATGTGCTGTAGAAAGGGGAGCAACTATGGTTTTCGAGAGCCCCGGTTCCTCTTGGGAGAGACACGAGCTGAAAACGGATGCCGGGATGAGACAGGTGTAACTAATTAAACCAGTCTCTCGGAGCGATGCAATTTCGGCACTCACAGCGCAAGGAATGTGTCGATATTTATGGTGGACGGTTTGGGTATTTCATCAGCGAGGCGAAGAATGCAATGTGTTGAGGATCCGCGTCGAGGACCTGCAAACGTATCTATAGTCGAAGAAGAAGGTGAGATACCCTTCTGCTTGACATCCCGAGCTAAATAGGAACGGGATAACGGTATTTATGGACCATGTTCTTGGAAATCAAAGAGGTTCATGCCTACTTCGGGCTTGGGAGACTGGGGCTTGTGTTGTACGAAGGAGCGGAGGTACCGGTACTTTGTGCCATTGCTAGTCGCCTGGTACACACTGTATCAACACCAAATCACAGCCGACTGCTGGGAGTCCATTTGAGCGGTTTAATAAGAGCCAGGAAGCAACATCCTGCACTGCAACAACAGATGTACAGCCGTACCGTTCATGCGCATGGGTTTCGTCGTGCCTGGTCTGGCTTATTATCACTTCAACTCAACGCAAGCACCTCGTATAACCGAGTTGTGACATCAACTTTTCACCTCTAGCATATGGTCTTTGCAGGTCGGTTACACACATTATTCGCCATTTATACTTTCTGTCTTCTGTAAACCGCTGATATGCATTTAGAGCACGCTCAAAGCAAAGCTTGCAAGAGCCATGCTCTCTATTTACTATACAATTGAATCATTACCTCTCCTGTCAGGTTCTGGGCTTTCAACTCTCTCAACCTGGCCCTCATTTCGGTAGTCCGAAACTGATGATGGACCATCGCCAGTCATGGTTGAACTGCTCGAGGGTCGCCCGCCGCCCCATTCTTTCAACCATCTGAAAGAGAGCATGCTGCTGAGCGAACCCGAGACCGAGTTGGTTCGTTTCCTCATGTGTCTGCGCGCCACAAGACCAGGAAAGCCTGTACTCTTCCTCCGGCGGCGGCTTGACCTCCTTGGCGTTGACTCGGTGCTCGCACTGGTTTCCCCAGTAAGTTGAATGTTGCTGACGCTTCTTCTATTCTGGGCAAGCAGAGGACTTGACTCAGCACGGCCAGGGAGAGTCATCGAGCGGAATCGCCCAGTAGGAGTGCTCGGCTCGTCCTGATCTTCCAGTTCCCCCCAAATCTCAGCCCGCTCTGCCCAACGGAAGCTTCTCTTACGTGTTGGCGTCAGAGGGGTGGTTTCAATATGCCTGTGGTCAAACGTATGATATGTAGCAGGGGCCTCCTCTTCCACCGCAGACTCGGACCCCAAGAGTGATTCTTCTTCGCCTTCTGTATCATCCACAAGTCCCAAGCCGGGCGCGAGCGACGATTGTCCAACTCCGGGGGTATGCTGCTCCTCGCTGAGCCTCCATGAGAGGGCGAGAACTCCAGATAATAATATAACGGTGCCGAGGGCGATTAAGCAGGCTCTGCGTGTCGAGATGAGCGCTGTCTGGTCAAAGTAGATCAACCCGTCGAGGATGGCGATGATGTTGTATATACAAAAAACAAGAGGATATAAAACTGAGGTTGAGACCAGCTTAAGACCTCGATGCAAGTAGTAAAGCTGACAAAGAGCCAAGGAAATAAGTGCCAAAACAATCATCCAGGCTTGCCAATAGATGAATTGGTTCTTCCCGCCAACTGTTTTGATGACTAGTTCTACAGAGGATTTGGCGAAAAGGAGCGAGTGTGCGGACAAAATACCGCTGATAACTCCGTAAACAATGCCGCGGACCAGCCTGAACTGTGCGTTTGAGGCGATGCTGGAGACGACACTCACAACATCCATAATGACCGCTATCGCCACGACAAACAGGGCTTGCAGAATCATCCAAATAACAAACGGTTTTCGGGCTAAAAGAACAAGCAGCTCGTTGAGATCATGAGCCGGAGAGGGAATTGCCCCGAAGATGGCAATTAATATCGCACCAGACGTAACTAACGTAGTGCCGTAGAGAGACCATCGCGTGAATGGTTCGCTGAGAATGATGGAAGCGCATATCGAGTTGAAAACCAAGCCGGCAGCTTGAAGGGTCGAGAGCACTGGAAGAGGGAGAGTGGAAATTTGCACTGAGCTTCCCAAAATGTTGGCCACGAGAAACATGGCCATTCCCACCTGCCATCTTCTTCTTCGGTAGGGCGGTCGGCGAATGTCGTGCGGCCCCTTCTCGTCCTCCAAAATATGCGACTTTCGTTGAAGGGTCAGCCCAACACTCTGAACGCTGGTCGATAATATTCCCACGATGATGCCCAACTAAGAATCACATAATAATGTTAGTGGTAGAGCTTCTGGAGAGGGAGATGTGGTCTTCTTGTGTTGACGTACGGCTATGCCCCCTCCAGGGGAGAGACTACCCAGGGAGACCATTGCGCCGTGTCCAGACCCGTGGTCATCTGGCACCGAAGAGGCCTGGACGTCGCATAGGGAAGTGTTGGCAAGTATATGTGTCCGCAAAAATGACAGGATATGGGTGCAAATAAGCTTCGAGATACGGTCTTCAATTGGACATGCGCTATCGAACGAGTTCGTGTTGCTGAGAGGGGCTGGGCAGGGGCGCGCGGTCACCGACAGGAGCTATCGCACAGACGATGAAGTATGTAGAGTCGAGTATAATTGAAGTGAAGAGCGAAGGTAAATTGCGCAAAAGTCGGTATAGCACTTTCTAGCGATCACATGAGGTTTGGAAGCGTGCCCATGCCTGCAGATGGAAGGTCGCTTTCCTCAGCCTGAAGGATGCAGCCAGGGAAAGCTTAAGATGAATTCATGTGGCGGTGCGATCAGGTGACAGACGTCATGCATTTGTTGAGAGGGAGCGTTGGAGAATGTGGCTTGACCTGCCAGGCATGTGTGGCTGGTGCGTGTTCATTGGACCTGAGGCTGATGAACCTTATGCGGGAGAGGTAGCTCCATCGTCATCAGCAGCTCGGCGACGGCACTCCACTTAACCACACCTTGTGCATACACGCCGACGTGCTCCTCGACCGGTCTCGCCTCACGCCCAGTCCCTATCCTTCTTTTGTTTTCTCCTACTTCCGCATCTAGGGACATACCTGCATCACCTCCGCCAAGATGTCTCAACACGCATTATCTGACCAGCAGGTACGCCGCGAATTGCCAGCGATCCTTTTGCGCAGCCCCCCCAATGCTTGAGGGCCATCCTGCTGACTGTCCTAACCCAAGGTCAACAATGAGCTCAGCAAGATGACTGCGTTCATCAGGCAGGAAGCTATGGAGAAGGCCCGTGAGATCGAGATCAAGGCCAATGAGGAGTTCGAGATCGAGAAGTCCAAGCTCGTCCGCCAGGAGACCGACGCCATCGATACACAGTACGAGAAGAAGTTCAAGCAGGCAACCATGTCGCAGCAGATCACACGCTCCACCGTCTCGAACCAAACCCGTCTCAAAGTTCTAGGAGCCCGCCAAGAGCTCCTCAACAGCATATTCGACGAGGCCCAGAAGAAGCTTGTTGAAGGTGTCAAGGATAAGACCAAGTACCAGAAGACGCTCCGTGGGCTTATCTTGGAGGGCTTCTACGCACTGCACGAACCAGAGCTCCAGATTCGCGCGAAAAAGGCAGATTTCGACCTTGTGAAGAAGGCAATCGCCGAGGCCGAGAAAGACTACAAGAAGGAGGTTGGCAAGGATATCAAGGGTACAATTGACGAGTCGCAGCCCCTTGCTGAAGGCCTGTACGTTCTGCCTCCTGATCCTTATATTCTTGAATTCGAGACAAATTGATACTGACTAAAAAACCAGGGCCGGCGGCGTGGTTATTGTAGGTGGCAATGGAAAGATTGATGTTAACAACACTCTTGAGGCTCGACTGGAACTTCTTCAGGACTCTGCCGCTCCCGCTGTGCGGGAGGCGCTGTTTGGAAAGAATCCTAACCGCAAATTCTTCGACTAAATAAGTTGTCCTTGGGTCCTCTATACATGCATGCTCTCGCTTAGCGGAGAACATCGGGCTTTTCCTGTTTACTCAGACCTGCACGTACGCCGTGTCTTTTGCGATTTGTAGCTAGAAGTTGTATCATGAATTCATTACTATTCGCCGTTTTGCACAGGTTTTTGCTGTCTTCATCCTGTCGCGTACATCAAAAGACCCATCCTCGAAGCTGGTATCTTGTTAGGCCTTTTTGAGGAAGTTTTGCATGTACGCGCGCTGTTGCGGTATGGAGTGGTCTTCGGCTCTATCCAGGGTCTGGAATATATCCGCCTTTCTCTGGCGCTTTGTGCGAACTGACAAGGAAATGCGTTTTTGAATCCACTCAATCACGCTTTTGGCTTCGGCTCGGGAAAGCTTCATGCCCGAGTCGTTTATCTTCCGAGTCAATGCGGCTAGGATGGCTGCAAGTTCGTCGACCTGCTCATTGAAAATCTTCTCGTTTTCTGCATTCTCAAAGGGTGAGAATGAGCCGCTGGCGATAGCTATGTCAAGAAAGATGATCTTTGCTTTCAGTTCCTCGAAGTCCGTCTTCCGAGTAACGGCCAAGTCAGGTTCTTTCAAACGAGTGATGCAGCGCTCGACGGTGACGTTATCTGTGGGTTCGCGGTCCCCAAGATTGGGATCATTGAAGAAAAAGGCTGTAGCAAGTCTGCGCCTGAGATTCCGCGCCCTCTCATTGCTGAGTGGAAGGCATAGAAGAGAGTTCAGACGGAGAGAGTGGATTGTAAAACCAGTGAATAGAAGTTTGGTAGTTTGTAGACACTGCTGATATTAGGAATCATGTTTCTAGGGTTGAATAGACAATGGAGGGGATATTTGCTTACAAACGAACTCCATGATGAATCTGGTAAGCTATCAAGAAGCGCCTCAATTGTTCTTCCATATTCGACCACAAGATCAATGTTGCATATGAGAAATTTATCCACAGACATCTTGAGAAGCATTTGAATGGCGTGGTGAAGAGACGGTGCCGACAGAGATCTTGATAGTAGAGATAGAAGTTCCAAGAATGATCGGAGATTGGACCAGTCACGATTTTCGTATGAACCTTCTGTAGACATGGAGGTTTCGAGAACATCCTGTTTGAGGCGTGGAATGTCAATACATCCGAGGTTGGAGAATAGCTGATCTAGTCTTTCGATGGTAATCAGGGACTCTATATGACTCGGGTGGGTGGAGAGTAACCGACAATACTCTTCTCGTACTAGGATCGATTTACTACAACAGAAATCATCCAAGATCCATTGGAAGAGTTCCTCTGGAAGGGTTTTGCCTTTTAGAGCAAAGGTAATTGGTATTCCAGATGTTAGAAACTGTTCGCGAGTTTGCTCATCTTCATGTGCCAATAGACACCATGGGCCTGATTTTATGCCCCGGGGAGGCTTGGGTGCAGCTCGAGGCGTATGAAATGTTTTGAAAAAGAAGAACCGTGGACGCTTTGGACCTGAATCTTCTGCTCTCTGAACAGCTCGGAGGATCTTGTGAGCATTCTGTCCACCCTGGTCCTTAAACACGTTCATGAAAACCTGGTCCTTATCCAAGCCATTTTCGACAGGCTGATCAGGTCGGCTTTCCTCACGGGATTCTTTGGCCTTGATGAAACTATTATTTATCGCTTCATCTTGCAGCGAGTCCCTGAGTAATGCATTCATGTCAAAAAGGAACTGCGGTCTGGAATCGCTGGAAAGTGACGGGGATGAGTGCCCTGTCATTGTCCTCTTCGACCCAGGCGTCTGAAACGATTTTCGTGGTGGGGTTTGCGGTGCGCTCTTCCTTGGATTAAACTTGGCCATGAAGTCCTCGAGCTCATCTTCGTCATCGGACGAGTCCATTTTATCATCTTGGGCCCCATCGCAACCGTCATCATCAGACGCTGCGATCTCGACATCGATGGACGCCTGAACCGGTGGCGAGCTGAGCGGAGACGTGGATGGACTGGCGACCACGGGCTTTGCCGGAGAAGAAGGCGTCTGGGACGCCTGCTGCTGTACCGGCTTGAAGAAACTTGTTATGGAACTATTTTTTGCTGGTGGCCCCATGATGAATACTGGGGGGGAGAAGTGATGATCGCGTTCACGCGTTTGCTCGAGGTTGCAGTCGGGACGTTAGATGGTGAATCCACGGTACGTACCCACGTCGCTTTAGCGATTTCAACCACCACCTACGAGTCGCGCAGTGAGGAGGCTGCTTGATTTATTCAACAACAACTCTCCGAAGTTGGATATAAATGCTTGCATTGGGCAATATTTGGAATGGAAATAAATTTTGTAGAACATTTCCAGCATTCTAAGCCACCACCAGCTTGAGCTCCTTGCTGATTAGAGAAACAGCGTCTTGATTAATTCTTTGTTTCCCTTGTGCTTCTCGGCCCATCTGTAATTTAAATGCATATTCTTTGTTCCATTTCCTGATTCTCTCGCATATTCAAATCCGCGGAGAGAGACTCTACGATCGTTCTCCAATCCGTAGTCACTGTCCATATCTCCAATTCAGTAGCCAATGGCCGTTATGTTCTTGCCAGATGCTTTCTCATTTCCCCCCTCACTCGCCATCTTTAAAGTCTCCCTTCCGGATCGACGTTGGTGCTATGAGGGCTTTGGTGACCGGCAAAACAACAACGAGGTTGCTTAGTTGTCGTAGGAATGATTACTGATTCTTGCAAATTCGTTTGACGTGTTAGGTGACAACGATTGGGCAATGGTTAACATCAGAGGCATCGCGCTGTACACTGACCAATGTGTTCTATAAGTATGGCAAACCAAATATCAAAGGGTAGATGACGTGACGTGCTGGGCGGCGACTTTCCGGCTCCTTTCCCACGATCTAAAACAATAATGCAATCCCTGATTATCCAATCACAAATCAATAAAAACGCCTTCCATGCAAATGTGCAAACCTGTATAACATCCGCGAGAGATCGCAAAATCCACCGCCTTCCCATTTATCAATTGTCATCGCAGGCCAGTTTCCAGATACTTCCTCCATTCTCGCCGCCCACTGGCCTACTGCGAAACCGCATGGGGTCGCTTGCCACCCGAGTAGAGCTGGAACTGAACAAAAATGATACAGTCTTCCACAATGGTGCCAATCGAGCCGATCAGGAACGGCAGAGCATTGAGCAAGTACTTCTTCTCTTGGCTGTACGAGACTAGACTGATTCCGTATGTCAAATTGCCGGTCAAGGAGAGCATGAAAAACAGGATGGCGAGCCCTAGATGAACATCGTTAGTGGGTGAGCCACCTTTGCTGCCAAACATGAGCAGGAGCTTACCTTCACATGACTTTTCTCGGTAGTTCTTGAGAATCTGTGGAATTCGGGCACTATAGAGGGGTCAATCGATGATCATTTTCGAAGTCCATTCCAGTGTCGTCATGCTCACCATAGGTAAAATACAGCGCTAATGTAGCCGAGAGTGAGACCGGCAATTTCAAGTGGGCTTTGGCCCTCGTCGTCAGGAGAAGGTGTCTTATCGTCTCCGGAGTCCCATGCGCCGGCCTTGTAGGAAATGAACCACGCTGCAATGCCCACTACATATACAGCCACTAAGCTGGCTATGTTGGATCCCCACTGGCTGGCGGTTTCACTCTCAGTCTCATCGCGTGAATGTTTCCTTGTAGGTTCGGTATGCGCCTCGTAGCCGGACTCGCGACGGAGGAGCGGTGACTCTTCAGAAACCCGTGCAACCTCGGCGCGGTGAGAGTGTGACGCACGACGCTTGTTTCGAGTATTGTAGTATACACATTGTAGGATCAGGACCAAGTCGGCGAAAACGAAATAACTGGGGAGTATGATCGCAGTCGGGGCTAGGTGTGTAAATATGGCACCTAGAATGCAATCGTGTTAGATTTGAATGCAACAATTACAACCGCGATAGGCGCCAAGAGATTGCGCTGAGGGGTTGGCCGAAATGGGAAGAAACACGCTCGGTTTGGACAAGTTCGTTATCAAGGGGATGGCGCTCAACATACCGAGCAAGTTGGTTGCATCGCCCAATACCCAGACGACAAGGAACATCATGCTGAGACCGTCGGCACTTTGCGCCTTGAAATTGGCGACTAATTGTGGGAGCTAATTGGCAGCTGCGTTAACCACATGGCTCGGTCAGTTTCTGTTTGTGCGGTATAGCTTACAATAACGCATATCCAAGCAACCAAGCTGATGCTTCCGAATATTCCAGATATGGCTTCGGAGAGGGGGGGAGGGTGAGTCGTTGCGGACAAGGCCGCGGAGACGAGGAACGAAGCCATGGTTGTGAAAAGCGCCTTGACTTGAGGCTGTGAAGAACAGGAGCCGGGAAGAGAGACGACCGAGGGGCGAGGTTTCGTAGCGGCGAGCGTGTCTTTTGAAGGCGACAACGGTCAATCCTCCGGGACGATGAATGTCAACAGGCTTGTCTGTGCTGGCCCGTCAGGAAAGAGGAAGGAATAGTCGACTAGAGGCTGGCTGAGACCTACATCTTGACTAGGTAGTCACACGGCCACCATCCTTATCAGTGGATGATTGAAAAATCCTTGTTTGCATTGGCTCGAGGTGTGTCATTGGTGGGGGCGGATGACCACCTTGGGTTAGTAGATAAGAAAGAGGCGCCGGTACCGCCTCTGTCATAGGCCGTATGACCTATATCACAGGGGGCAACTGCTAGACTGGAGATCCTCCGTTCCTCAGCGCGACTGTATCCATCTCAGGAGCTTTATCGGTGCTTCCATTGACACAAGTGTGAATCTGCCTGGGGAACCAAGCGTCAAAACCTCAACTTATCGTTGGATTTTTTTCTCTAGAACGCATGGTGATGTAACTGCAACCCTCCCGGTTTTGTGGTTCGTCGTACCTCATGGTACATATCGGCCCCAGAATTATAAACGTTAAATCGGGATGTATTTGCTTAGAGGGGTTTGGCTTGCCAGCAGCCTGCGCTGCACCAGGAACATAGCCACTTATCGCTCCATATACAAAGTTAAGATGCAGAAGGAATCTAGGGACCGCGAAATGAGACTTGATTAGTTCTCTCAATGAGATTCTGGAGGCTGCACGCCGTCGTCAAGGAATGCTCTCTACCTCACTCAAAAACGGATTGTTCGAGGTTTAACCTACATATGGCGATGATACTTGATTTTGAGAAACGGTATCCATATTGCTTTCCAGTCCCCCATCTCCAATTCTGAGAACGAGGATTACGTATTCAACATAATAGTGTGAATCTTGAAAGGGGGAAAAGAACCCCTTCGGCGGCGACATGGGCTAAAGATTGCTTGGTAAGGTTCTAATACATGTCGGAGAGTTCAAGTACTACCCAGGTAGTTCCTGTGTGACCTGGGGCATCATCAAAGGAAAAAAATTGTAGAACACTAGCTTCTTCCGTCGGCATGAAAGCTTTGCCAATTTTCAACTATCAGCTCGGATTACTCCTTTCTCTAAGTTTATGTAACGGTTATGCATGGCACCCGCGGCCCGTCCTTGAACACTCTCGTATATTTAGGGTTTGGGTCTGCATTATCTGCAGATACGGACCTGGAAAATACTTTATGTGGCGTTACGATATTGAGGGCTTATTGGAACGGAATAGCTTCAAGTGAAATCGAAAGACGAAGAAATTAGGGGACCCTGAGACTCTCTACGGTTCGCTTCTACTTGCATTAACAGGCTGGCTCGCTCGAGCTGTGGGCACCCTTTTACTAAGACTTAGCTCTGAATGGACTATCTAGCCGTGATGAAGTATCAATGATGCAGAATTCCGATGGTGCTTTTATTTCTTCATTGATCAGGAAGGCTGTGAACATCAAAGCAAGGCAATGATAGGAAACAGGGCCAGGCACCAGATACGCCCCAGATCTTCGGTCATAGCGGGGACACATGATAAGTCTAGTCTGCTTTCGGAGTAGTGGTTTCGGTAGATTCACGTGGGGCTGATTTTGCCTTTTTGATTGGTCACAGCCAGGCGGTTGCTCCCTTGTTACTCCAGGCAACTCCGTGAACCAACCGAATGCCGCACACGCTCTCAACCTGAATCATCATGATCTGAGGCTGAGCGCGAAGGTCACGAGCTCTTGCTTCTTATATAATAATACTCCATAAGCTGTAGTTATTATTTATCTCAGTCATTCTACCTTCCCAAACCTGTTTGCGTGACCTGCTTTGCCCACCTCAGCTTCTTCTAGTGTGCAACCTTGCTTACGCCGCGACCCTCGTTTACAACTTGTACAACTAACAACCCAGCGCCTCTGAGATGAAGCTGGCCGGTGCCGCGCTGGCCCTTGGCCTCTTATCTGCACCAGGCGTCTCTGCCTGGGGAAGTAAGTGCTTTTGCCCCCCTCAGCTTCTCAGGCGAGAGCCGAAATTGACACAATGACAACCAGGTCTGGGCCATATCACGACCGCCTACCTCGCGAGCCACTTTGTTTCCAACACCACCGAGGCAGTCTTCAAGGAGCTGCTCAAGAACGACAACGCCGATTATCTAGCCTCCGTGGCGAGCTGGGCCGACTCGGTCCGATACACTAAATGGGGACGATTCACCAAGACATTCCATTTCATCGATGCCCACGACGACCCGCCCAGAAGCTGTAATGTGGACTTTGAGCGTGATTGCAAGGAAACAGGATGTGTGATCAATGCGCTGGCCAATTACACCGAGCAGGTGGTTGACACCGCGCTTCCAGAGTGGCAGCGTGCGCAGGCTGCCAAGTTTGTGATCCATTTCGTGGGCGACCTCCACCAGCCTCTCCATAACGAGGATGTTGCTCTGGGAGGGAACCGTATCCACGTGCTATGGGATGGCCGTGGGTACAACTTGCATCACGTCTGGGATAGCTCCATCGCTGAGAAATGGATCGGCGGATTGCACGGCAAGCCATACGACCTTGCTCTGAAGTGGGCAAATCAGCTCGCGGTTGAAATAACTGATGGCAAGTTCACACCGGAAAGCGAGGGTTGGTTGAAGGATTTGGACTATAAGGATCCCATCTCCACTGCCATGGCCTGGTCAAGGGAGTGCAATGCCCTCGTGTGCACGCATGGTGAGTTCAAATGGCGATGTATCTATTGAAGCAAGATGATGGCTGACGAACAAAACCAATTCTAGTCTTCCCCGAGGGACCCAAGGCTATTGTTGGCCAGGAGCTGGGTGGCGACTATTTCAAAGCGGCCGGTCCCGTGATTGAGAAACAGGTCGCCCGTGCTGGCTATAGAATGGGTGCATGGCTCGACCAGATTGCCAATGATTATCTTGCTAAGCGACAGGAGTACACTGAGCTGGAACTTTAGACTTAGACGACACTCGGCAACTGCAACAGATGGTATGATTTTATTGATAGACAAGGGATGGATATGACCCGGTTTTCTTGTTACGACCTTGATATGTTCTTTGGATACTTGGACTATAGGCGAATGTGACATTCAGAGCCATCATATCCACTCGCGTATGTAGTAAGAGTCCCATTCTAACGGACTGGGTACTACTGTAACCTCGGTGATGTTGATATCGCCCCAACATTAATAGCGAGGATGGTTGCATATTTTACGCGGATCGTGGAGACCACCGGGAATGTCACATCTATGGCAACACCTTGCTTATGACTGTGTACCAAAGTACCAAATATTATTGATGCTTGCTCCGAGGACTCTATTTGAATGTAAGAAGCTGTTTGGGGATCCTCCGTCCGAGTGAAACTAGGGATTGTCCAGTTGTGAGTATTTGCATCACCAACTGATCTCCTTTCGTAAAATGTCTTGCTCATCCGATAGTAGATCAATGCGCGTCACGCTGGCGGACTGCTGGTGAAGTGCATTGGAAGATCAAAACCCCTTGAGAGAACAGTTTATCATTGCCAACATGAGTGGGAAATTACTACAGGATATCATGGATCTTTATGAAGATGGCACGAATGAGGGGTGATATGGGCTGTCGTTAGTGTGCGCTGAGAATTGGTTGGCTTGGGATCAAATTATAGATTGATTATTCTAAGCAAGAACATCGGTTGTCTGTATTAGACTTGGTTTAACTACCTTGACAGTGATAAGCATACTATGTAGACATGGCCAAACATGTTCTCATGACTGGGCCTGGTGCATTTTCCCGGGGACAGGGCCGGCAGCAGGGGGAAATCCATCTCTTCTCTGACTTTCATTACTCTTGCCTGTTCTGATTTACTTTTAATTTACTAGTATATAATTCGACTATACACCAGGGGTGAATACAATGATACTTCCTATTGCGTGGTCTCCTTGGCCGAAGCCTGAAAGGCTGGGATGTCCCATGAAATGGCCTAAATCCTAGCTACCCATATGTGATCCATTTCAGAGAGCCCTTGAGCAAGCTTCGTTGGGTTGCGCTGGTCCGGTTTTCTCTCAGCTGCAGCTTTTGCGCTGACACCCCTCGTTGTCAGCACACCATCCCCGTTTCATTGAGCTCCAATAGGCCCTTTGGCGACGGGACTTGGGCGTACATCGTCGGACTTCCGGTATGCATTCCGCTATGGAGAGACGAGGGTCCGAAGAAATCGTGGATCCTTGTTAAGGTTGCATTTCGAAACGTCAAACCTCTTGGCTGGCGCTTAAGCTTAAATGTACCCCTTTCATTGGTTGCCGGCCGGCACATCAGGGACCAGAGCTCAAAGCCCGGGACTTTGCTCAACCAGGTACGGTCCAGCTGTGAATATGTCCTGTCACATCTTGTCAATCGGGCGTCTCGGTGTTCCAAGACAGTCCGCGGCCTTTAGCCACCCAGGTTCCGGCTTGCTTGACATGGGTAGCTTCCCAGGAGAAAGTATGCAAGGAGTTATGCGAGGCATCGTGGCCCCGTCACCGTGCACCCACCCGGAACGCGCGAAGCCCGTCGAGACAGCGGCAGTATGGCCATCTGTATGTGTGTTAGAGGAGCCGCTCGTGGCTTACCCTCCGGTCTTCTTTCTGCGGCCAGGCTGCTGCATCATCGCCATCGTAGAGCCAACCAACAATCTCATCTACGACCAGAGATTCGGATCTGTTTGATCGGCAGCGCATCAAAGCGCCCGAATTTCCTCCTTTGATTGCATTGGATAAATGAGCGTTTTCCTGTAGCATCAGTGCCCCACCACCAGCTCCTTGTCATGCCATGAATGAAGCCTTGTAGGTGTGAATGAAACCCACCTGCATATCCTGGGATCAAGGCTCCGTCTTTTCCCATGCGTCGTGTATGTATGTTTATTCCCACCTACCCGAGAAAGAGAAGTGCTATTTTTGGGATGCTGGAGTAAGGTATATCTTCCCGAGTTTCTCCTGTTGTAAAACATGTGACTCCCTTAAGCTGGTCTTCTTCACGGTGTTCCCATCCCCTTCTCCTTATAAGACTGTGATTGTCTCGAAAAGAGCCTACAGTTGAGTAGGCCTCGTCTTCGGGTTTGCCCTGATTGCTTGCCTCGTACTTGTATTTGCTTCTATTTCCTAATACATTGTAAAAAGCCACTTTAACCATTCTGGGGCTCAAACAGCTTCTACCCAACATGCAGATCAAGACACTTCTTACTGTACTTGCCACATGGGCCGTTGTCTCTGACGCGGCATCTATCAGTGGAAACACACCATTCAGCCGTGCCTTGCGCCGTCGTGCTGAAGCAAGTGCCGGCTCTGAAGAGAGCCTGGTCTTTGAGAGGGGATTTCAAAAGGGCGGCGATGACAGCAAGCAAAACTGCTCGGGCCCCAGACTGAATCCCGACCTTGTGCAAGAGAACTCTTCCAAGGACGGGTCACCTCTTGAGGATGGACAGTCCCCCTCAGAGACGTAAGCTTTTGTGTCTAATGTCTGTATACGTTGGCTTGGTTCTGATGAATTCTAGGGACAATGCCAACTTCATCAACTTCTGCAAGGGCAAGACGCTCACCAACGGCCAGCAACATCAGGACGGGAGCTGCAATGGTATCCGTAAGTTGAAGATATCCACTGTTGCCAGAAGGAAGTCTCGAATTAACTATTTACAGCAATGGGAGAAATCCCCAGCACAAGCAACATGGTTTCTGCCGTCTTTACTTCGCCCCAGAATGGCGACAAGCTGGCCGCCGAGGAGACATTCAAAATCCAGATCCAGATGTCCAACTTCGCTCCGGGAACGTTCACCAACCCGAAGGTTACTTACTACTCGGCCCCTCAACATCTCAACAAGAAGGGCCATATCATCGGACACACTCATGTGACTGTCCAATCCACCGGATCAAGCTTGAACCCAACAACACCCCTCGATCCTCAGACGTTTGTGTTCTTCAAAGGAATTAATGATGAAGGAAACGGAAAGGGCCTATTAACTGCCACTGTTGAGGGTGGCCTCCCTGTTGGAAACTATAGACTCTGCTCTATGGTGTCTTCTGCCAACCATCAGCCTGTCTTGATGCCTGTTGCCCAACGAGGTGCTCAAGATGACTGCATTCGTTTCAGTGTTACTGAAAGCGGCGATGATTAGGCCATCACAATTTTTTTCTTTTTTCTTTTTTCTTTTTTCAACATTAGCTTTTAAATATAGCAAATACTTTTATCTCTCAATTTTTATTTAAACAAACCCTCCTGGTGAATTTTGAACTATCTTGGTACCTTGAGTGGATCCAAGAGGAAAGAGAGGGAGAAACGGTTCTGTCAGGTAACACGTTTATCTCGTTCAGAACTTGACGCATGCCATTTGGTTCCGCCCTTGGAATTAAAAAGCCTTGCATTCCAACTTCATAGAATCATCATGAAGTCTAGGAGCATAAATGTTAGCCCTAACCGGAGCTACTTTAGGTCCAACTTCGCCAGAACCGGGAGCCTTCGGACTGTTAGCAACACAGCAGCAAAGCCCTTTGTCTCTCGATGGCGTCTACCTTTGTAATTACCCGACCGAGACATTTGATCTTGATGGTTTTACACCTAGCCCAGGAACCTCGGAAGACGCTGCTCCATTCTCGTATTCACAGGCTGATCGTGGCCATCTTGGGCAAACGATGGCGATCAGTGGCCACTTCCCCAGTAAAATGAACACCTGCACCGAGTCATTCAAGACGCATCGCTATCGATGCTTGCCGGGAGTGGAATGGTGATGTAATCGGATCGACTCGGCCGGCTTCTCCGATGTCCCTTTACCGTCGTCTATTAAACTTTTCTAGTTTCCCAACTATTGTTTCAATTACGACCTCCATGTGGACTGTACCCTTTGAAACAACGCGCGGCAGGGCTTTCTAGTTTTTTAAGCCTCTTGAGATTTCCACAACTGTTAAAACGTCTTTGTTAGTCCTTAAGATTCGAGATATATATATATAATCCCGTACATTGGACCTGCCTGTCAACCACCTGTCTTTCAAGAAAAAACCAGAAGAAAACGTTCTCACCGTTCAGACTATACAATGTATTTCTCGGCATCTTGCTCTGCCATTGCGGCTCTTGTCCTGCCACTCATCTCCCAGGTTTCTGCTGCAGGACAGTTGGGATTTGCCCTTGGCGTCAAACATGCCGACGGAAGCTGCAAGTACCAGGCAGACTACGAAGCGGACTTTGACGCAATAGGCACTGCCGGTAGTTCAATTGTAAGAATCTACTCGGCTGCCGATTGTGATGTGGCCCGGCAGATCCTGCCAGCAGCCAAGAACAAAGGCTTCAGAGTCGTACTTGGAATCTGGTGCGTCCACATCCTCAATTCTCCCAATCCGGCCTTGCTTCCGAACGAGAACTGACATGGCATCCACGTAGGCCTGATACAGACGAATCGTACAATGCTGGAAAGGCAGCGATTCTGGAGTCGGCCGTCGCCTACCCAGACCAGGTTTATGCCATCACTGTTGGCTCGGAAGCCCTGTACCGTGGAACCTTCACTGCGGACCAACTCATTAGCAAGATTGCCGATATGAGACAGGCTGCACCGCAGTTCCGTTATGGAACCGCCGATTCCTGGAACATGTATATCCAAGACAATGGATTGAGTCTGGTCCCTGTCGCTGACATTCTCCTTGTCAACGCATTCGCCTATTGGCAGGGTGCTGCCATTTCCAACGCCGTCAATGTTTTCAATGACGACATCAACCAGGCTTTTGACCGCATCAAGTCGGTAGCTGGCGACAAGCAAATCGAACTCTGGGTCGGAGAGACTGGTTGGCCGACGGAGGGAACTACCTACCAGGCTGCGGTGCCTTCGCTGGAGAGCGCTGAATTCTTCTACCACAACGGCGTTTGCAGCAGGCTGAACGACGGAACAAATGTGTTTTATTTCGAGGCATTCGATGAGCCCTGGAAGCCCGATTCCATCGGTGATGACGGCAGTGCAGCGGATGAGAAGCATTGGGGAGCAATGACTTCAGACCGCGTTGCTAAGTTCTCCCTGCAATGTTAAATTCGGTAGAGGTGGGCCTTTTTCTTTTTGAATAGATAGCAATCAAGATTTTTAGCCCCCAGTATATGTCAGGAAGCTATCGCAATTAGTACACGACCCTCTGATATGTTGTTAACGCCGAATCGTATTAAATTCTTTAATGGGCTCTCGCTTAGAGGAGCCCGGTAATTAATGTACATATTATCCAATCCAACGTTTGTATGTGAACCCGGTGTCGTTCGTAGTATTTAACTTCGATTGGGTTGTTCGACTGTTAATGGGTATTTGTGAGAGACTTTGATGGGTGGTTTAAGCAGCAGCAGGCTTGGCACCGACGCCGCCAGCACCGGGAGGAAGGAATAGGGGCATATAGCATGTGCCGAGGGCCAGAACTGATAGCGAATATATTAGCTGATGCGAAGTCTATAGGCGCTTACTGGAAGGGGCAACATACGAGACATGCCAACGGAGAGATAACCGGGCATAGGGGAGTTCTGCTTCTGCGCCTCGCTCTCACCGAGCCAGTTCTGAATGGAGACAACTAGCGAGGCCCTAAACTCAGTGTTAGAAAAAATCCAATTCTCCTATTCTTTGGTTTGTTTCCCTGGGGGTCTGCGGCCCTTATTCTCCCGCTTGATGTTGACAAGGAGGGCACGTGGACAGGAGGAGGGCATTGGAGGTTGGAAAAGCAGGCGTAACGGTGTGAGTTTCGTACCATCCGATGATCTTGTGGCGCATGAACATAGCGGCCATGGGAAGCGTCGAAGAGAGAGAAGAGGAGACATCGGCTTGATCAGCTGAATTCTTAGGTGCCTGGTACGGAATGACTGTGGCGAGTAAGGGTTAGTTCGATGACTGCTCATTGGGTCCTCGTCAAAGTAATACAATGGTCTGGATTTGCACGTACTCAGGTCCGGGCGGCGCATGTCCTTGTTGGAAACCATGTTGGCTGTGGTTGATGAGCGGAGTGTCTTGGCTGGGTATTGATGGCGAGTCGTGGTGGAAGATGAAGCTGTCCCCAATTGCGCGCCGGTGTTTGGACAGGGAAGGAAGTTGGCTGTCGCAATTGTGGGGCTCAGGCAAGACAGTGCCGCTAGACCTTATACGGGATTTCTCCAGAACCCCCGCATGAAGCTCCATGTAAGTCATCAAAAAGGGTGCAAACCAAGCGTCAGCGATTGATATAACAACTTCTACCTGCAGCTATCTCGCGTTATTCGGTTCTGTGTAATTGGAAGGGGAAGGCTATTTTCCCGGTGACTACCCCCATGCTATTTTGGAGCTTTTTATGATGGAAATCATCGAGCTGTTGTATCATCTCGGGAGTTCCGATTTGGAGTCGTTCGAGAATCTCAACCACAGCCGCGTATAGGATGTCAAGGTTACCATCTCCTATCTTCACCGCGATTCCCACAGTTCCCTTTGCTCCCAGGCGCGTGGTACTTGCGGATGACCTGATACCGACTCCGTAGCACCCATCTGCACCGACCTTGCCAAAGACCTGGCCCCCAAATAACTTCATGAAGGAGGTGCAAAACCGTCCCTCTCCTGCCACTTGGTCCGCATGCTTTGCCATAGCATTGAAAATACGCGCACACAATTCGATTCTGGCTGATTCCGGGTTTCCTGCAGCGGCCTCGTCGGCAGCAGTTGCGAAGCACGCATAGATTGAGGCAAGATCTTTGAGCGGCAATGCGGGAGCAGGCATATTGCAGCCATCGATTCCCCACTGGATGCTTTCGCTGTCCAGGCCGGAAAGCTCCTCTACAACCGTCTTCACTCGTTGCTGGATGGGATGGCTCATCTCGTGGTAGTCAACTACCGAGGCGCCGATTGCTTTTGCACCTGCGATCATCCCGATGTGCTTGCCAGAGCAGTTGTTGCAAATGCCCGTGGGACTGAAGCCAGCTCTGATCCAATCCTGATTGACCGAAGGAGCAATAGAAGGGTGACCCCCACAGCGTAGATCTGCTTCTTCTGCAGGAATCTTGGCAAGCATGGCGAGGGCTCGTTCAAGGTGCTTTGGCTCGCTGTTATGCGAAGCGCACATTAGAGCCAAATCTGCTGCCTCGAACCCATATTTTTCAAGGGCGCCAGTTTCAGCAATGGCCAGAGCTTGGGCTGGTTTGGCAGCTGATCGAATGAGAGTCACCCGTGAGGGATTGCCGACGTAGAACAAAAGCTTGCCGGTCTCATCAACAACTGCGGCATGGACCAGGTGGGAGTTCTCAAGAACACCACCCCGGTCAGTGATGACACAGTCCTCATATGATTTGACCATTGTGTTTTTAGGTGCAACGAATTTAAATATGCTTCGAAAGTAATTAAATCAAGATTATATATATATGGCGATGGGAGAGCGAACCATTGTGATCCTGCGCCTTTGCTCAACGGCTGTTGCGCTTGCGCCCTTATTTGACCATGATTTTAAAGGAGCTCGGCTTCAACCCATTCTAGTCAATTGAATACATACACCTGCCTCTAATGAAAAAGAAACCTTGATTGATACGGAATTTCGAACTGGGACTTATGTGCAGCAGCCGATCATTTTGCCATATCCTACCTTAATCTACCTATGAGTCAGACCGTGGGATGATCTGTGGACGTCGAGGAACATGGAAAAAGACTGAGCTTTTTCCTCGAAATCATTCTGCAATATGGTTCATGCTTTAGGCATTAGAGTTTCCTAGTATTAGGGAATATGACTCAAATTGAGAGACCATACTACCGATAATATAGAAGTATTCTTACGGGAAAGACAAGGCATATATATGGTGGTGCAAACACGTGAAGCCGGCAACACTACATACATACTTCTGTTAGCCAGTGCAGGGTTGAACTCAGTGCAAGGGCGCTCCCCTCAGTAGACGCAGAGCGCGAAGAGGGGCAGTATTAGTGCCACCAAGCTAAGTTCAGGTAGCGCGATGGCCTGCCTTGAGCATCAGAATGGTGGGGCACGACCATCATGAGTCTTACCCGCTCAACCTCTTTTTTTTCTTCCTTCCCAAATTCCGACAGAGTTGCGCCCAGAAGCAGCGCAGTCCTGCATTTCAATTCTTTCCGCTTCCACCCATCCGATACGAGATATATGATACCCGACGCACTCTGGGCGCACCACTCGCAGTAATTGTTCATATCCTTCGACTACCCAGCCACGGTTCAAATACCGTCAACCACTGCCCTCGCCTCGCTTGTCATACCGCGACAAATCGAACTTGAACCATAGGACGCTTCTTTAGCTGACCAGAGATCGGTATGAACGGCTTCAGCTAGCACGAACGAGCATTTCCCGTGATTCCGCTTTAAAGAATCAGCTCGACTGTCCCTCTACACCTATATCTACGGTCATCCATCATCCGTCAACATGGTTAAGGCCCAGGTTGTTGACAAGCCGCCGAAGCGGTTTCGGGGCATCAAATTCGGCATACAGTAAGCCTTCCGCCTGTGGTGTTTGAGAAAACCATGGACCAAATAGTCTAACTGAAACCAGGTCGAACCAAGATATTGCCAATCAGGCTGTTTTGGAGGTTTCCGATCGCTTACTTTATGACATTGAGAATAATCGCTCTGCGTATCGGCATGGTCCTTTAGACTCCCGACTTGTAAGACTCACTATATTCTTGCATATTTGACCGAGAAGCTCACGGACTTTACAGGGTACCTCGAGCAAAACGGGAAAATGCGCAACCTGCCTAGAGTCGCTCAAAAACTGTACCGGCCACTTCGGCCATGTACGCCTCCCCCTCCCGGCATTTCATGTCGGCTACCTCCGATTCATCATGTCTATTCTCCAGGAGATCTGCAAGGTAGGAAGTTCTTGGATGTGCAAATCTTGATATGTCCGCTGACAGAGCAATTAGGATTGCGGACGAGTCCTCCTCGAAGAACCCGATCGTCGCTCATATCTTAAAGAATTGAGGCGCCCCTTTCTCGATAATCTTCGACGAACACAGATATGCAAGAGGATCAATGAGCAATGCCGCAAAGTTAGGACGTGCCCCTACTGTGGCTGCCTCAATGGCCAGATCCGTAAACTCGGTGTTCTAAAGCTTGTCCATGACAAGTTTGTCTTCTTCAACAAATCCACATCGGTCAAGAAGGTGGCCCCTGCGAGCAAAGTCAAGTTTGATAACTCTTTCAATTCCGCCAAAGCCGACAATCCAGAAATCGGGCGATACCTTCCAAAGGCGATGGAGGATCTGAACCCACTGAGGGTTCTCAATCTCTTCAAGATGATCAGTCCTACTGACTGCGAACTTCTTGGAATCAACCCCGCCGAAGGTCGTCCGGAAATGTTCATCTGGCAGTTCTTGCCCGCCCCTCCTGTGTGTATCCGACCCTCGGTGGTTCAGGACAATGCGAGTAACGAGGATGATATCACCACTAAGCTGGCTGATATTGTTTGGGTCAGTGGCATGATTCGTTCTGCACTGCAGAAGGGCTCTCCTATTCAAACGATCATGGAGCAATGGGAGTATCTGCAGACACAAATCGCTTTGTACGTGAACAGCGATGTTCCAGGTCTCCAGCAGCCAGGTTTTGGAAAAACGACCCGAGGTTTCTGCCAGCGACTGAAGGGAAAGCAAGGACGCTTTCGTGGAAATTTGTCAGGAAAACGTGTGGACTTTTCTGGACGAACTGTCATTTCTCCCGACCCCAACCTCAGCATTGATCAAGTGGCCGTTCCCATTCTCGTGGCAAAGAACTTGACATATCCCGAGAAGGTCCAACGACACAATATTGAGAAGCTTCGCCAGTGTGTCAGGAATGGCCCCTCTGTGTGGCCAGGCGCCTCGAGCATCATTCGTGGCGAGGGTGGGTTCAAAGAAAATCTAAAGTTTGGTGATCGGGAAGAACACGCCCAGAATCTGCGCTACGGCGATACCGTCAATCGACATCTTGAAGACAACGATGTCGTTCTTTTCAACCGTCAGCCATCATTGCACAAGCTCAGTATCATGGCGCATTTGGTCAAGGTTCGGCCTTGGAGAACGTTCCGTCTCAACGAGTGTGTGTGTGGTCCCTACAATGCAGATTTTGATGGAGATGAAATGAATCTTCACGTTCCTCAGACAGAGGAAGCTCGTGCTGAAGCTTTGAGCTTGATGGGCATCAAGTACAACCTCGCTACACCCAAAAACGGAGAACCGGTGATTGCGGCAACCCAAGATTTCATCACCGCAGCCTTCCTGCTTAGCCAAAAGGATCGCTTTTTCAACCGAAAGGTCTTCACCTACCTGTGTATGCATATGGTGGATGGCGATACCCACATCGACCTGCCTCCACCAGCAATCATTGCACCTGAGGCTCTTTGGACAGGAAAGCAGTTGTTCAGTGTACTGATTCGCCCCAACAAGAAATCTCCCGTTCTTGTCAATCTTGAGGCAGGTTGCAAGAATTTCAAGCCCAAGGCTGGCGAGACTTCTGATATGAACCCTGAAGACAGATACCTTGTTATCCGCAATTCTGAAGTCCTGTGCGGCCGAATGGATAAGAATACAGTCGGCTCGGGAAAGAAGGATTCCATTTTCTACGTGATTTTGCGTGACTTTGGCCCCGACTACGCGATTGCTGCTATGACACGTTTGGCTAAGCTCTCAGCTCGTGCGCTCACGAACTGTGGCTTTTCTATCGGTGTCGGTGATGTGTTCCCGACAGAGAGCCTCACCCTAGAGAAGGAAAAGATGGTCTCCACCGCTTATAGTATTTGCGATGACCTGATCGAAAAATTCAAGGCCGGAAAACTTGAAAAGGCGCCTGGATGTAATATTGAGCAGACTTTGGAAAACTCCATCTCAGGTGCTCTAAACAAGGTTCGACAGCAAGCCGGTTCTTATTGTGTGCAGAATCTAAGCCGAAACAACGCACCCTTGATCATGGCGAACTGTGGCTCTAAGGGTTCCGAAATCAACGTTGCCCAAATGATTGCTCTCGTCGGGCAGCAAATTATTGGTGGGCAGCGTGTGCCGGAAGGTTTCCAAGACCGCAGTCTTCCTCATTTCCACAAGAACGCCCGTCAGCCTCAGTCAAAGGGTTTCGTGAAGAACAGTTTCTATACTGGCCTTCATCCAACCGAATTTATTTTCCACGCCATGTCTGGCCGTGAAGGTCTTGTTGATACTGCTGTTAAAACTGCCGAGACAGGTTACATGTCGCGAAGATTGATGAAGTCTTTGGAAGATCTCTCTACTCGATACGATGACACGGTCCGAACATCTGGTGGTGGCATTGTCCAGTTCCAATTCGGCGCAGACAAGCTTGATCCTGTGGACATGGAGCGTTCCGCCGACCCCGTGCACTTCCAACGTACATGGTCTCATGCTGAAGCTCTCACATGGGATAACAGCGAGCCCTCGATGACTCCAGATGAAATCAGAGCGTTCCGTGACTCTATGCTGGCGAATGAGCGAAAGCGACTGGTCAGACGTGGCTTGCTCCACAATGAAATCCTGGACTACGATGATGTCAGTGACTACGGTATCGACGAGCACGAAGGTGCCAGGAAGTTCCTCAAGACGATTCATGCCGAGATCGAAGGCATGGCAAGTAAGCTGGAACGCGTGCGAAAATTGGCTGGTTTCGAGGGTGATGTTATGGTGAAGCCTACTGCGGCAGACCATGCAGACCGCACAGCTAAAGTATCAGCCTCTGCTCTGCGAATGTTTATCAAGCTTTGCCTGGAAAAGTACAAGAAGGCTCATGTCGAGCCGGGCCATGCAGTCGGAGCCGTCGGAGCTCACTCCATTGGTGAGCCCGGTACTCAGATGACCTTGAAGACTTTCCATTTTGCTGGTGTTGCTGGTATGAGTATCACGGCCGGTGTGCCCCGTATCAAGGAAATCATCAACGCTTCGAAGCTCATCAGCACCCCCATTATCTCATGCCCCTTGCTGAATAACAAACAAATCGAGGCGGCACGAGTGGTGAAGGGAAGAATTGAAAAGACGTACATATCCGATGTGTTGCAGTTTGTCGAGGACGAGTGGCGCATCGACGAGAGCAACATTATCCTCCAAATCGATGCGCAGGCTCTGTCGGAGATGCACCTAGGCATTACTGTTAACGACATTGCCGAAGCCATCTGCAAACAGCGAAAACTCAAAATCCAACGTGACGACTTGTCAATTGACGGCTACCGAGTTATCGTGAGGGTCAAAGATGTGTCCGATACCAAGAAGACGACCAGAGTCAAGGCCGATGGTCTGGAGGGTGGCGATATCCTCTTGCGAGCCAACCTCCTTCGCCGCGCCCTGCCAACTGTACCCATCTCTGGATACGCCGAGGCAACCCGTGCGATTATTGAAACATCTGAAGAAGGCACGCACAAGGTCCTGGTCGAAGGATACGGACTCAAGGCCTGCATGGCCACGGAGGGTGTCGTCGGGTCCCAGACCCGAAGCAACAGTGTGTTGGAATGCCGTGACGTACTGGGCATCGAAGCCGCACGATCATCCATCGCCCACGAAATCAACGTGGTCATGGGCGACATGGACATCGACCCCCGTCACATGCAGCTCCTGGCAGATGTCATGACCTACAAGGGTGAAGTCCTCGGCATCACCCGTTTCGGTCTCTCCAAGATGCGAGACAGCGTCCTGCAGCTCGCATCCTTCGAGAAGACGCCCGACCATCTCTTCGAGGCGGCTGCCGGCATGAAGACTGACAACATCGAGGGTGTGAGTGAGTGTATCATCATGGGCCAGAGCATGACCATTGGTACCGGGGCTTTCCAGGTCGTCAGGCGGCTCGGCATCCAGCCCACCGATCTGGTGAAGAAGCCCACTACATTTGAGGATGCCTGGTCGTCGGAGGTGTCCCTGAAGCGCAAGGCAAGGAGGAGGGCTTAGGAACCTGATCGACAGGGGATAGCTTATCTTATTAAGTGGACTTGGTACTTTGAAAGACTGGCCAGGTATCCAGAATAATTGACGCTGGTGGATGGATACGCTACGGGATTTTGTGTATTTAATTAAGCGTGGGAGTTCCAAGTATCGGGCTATTACTACATGGCTGCCTCAGTTCGGAACTGTACCAGTAATAGTAGAAGAGCCTACCCTTTCAAAAGTCATTGGCTCTGGCAAATTCTGCCAATCAGGCTAATTATTCCTTGATCTGCAGGACAGTGGCTTATCGTGATCGTAAATGTCAACCTTTAGTATCACGACCCCTTAAAACACCGTAATGAGCGGAATCTATATCTTCTCTTGAATATGTATGTGTGTGCTGATTGTGTGCGTAGTGTATAATACATAGTTCCAATGCTATCTCGTCATAATCGTTGAGAAGATCCCATTATCTTCAAACCTCTTGGACCGATACATGCATTTTCCAAACCTGCTCAACGCCGACCCCAAATGCTGTGTAGCTCATTAAATTCATCGGATTTCATCGCCGCTAAACCCTGATGATGACTCTCCATCCTAGAGCTCCGGCCTCTCGAATAGCACATGCTAGGCATCCCCTCTTCTTTCTACTTATGAGGGCATTCCATCCTTTTTGAGCACACAAGGCTCTCACTAGGATTTCCATATCTGATCCGTATTGGCGTTTTCGATATTCTAGGTGCATCCTGCCAGGTAGATTACCCCAACTCTCGACCAGGGCGAGAGAAGATGTCGAGCCACCAGAGTTCATCCGTTCGAGCACTGGGGATATAGGAGACTCGGGTTGGTCCGCATAATTTGTGATGCAGTCGATTACCAGGACCCGCTTATCACCAGAGCGAGATACGGCTTTCTTTGTTGGGTCTGGATTTATTAAATCTGCAAGCGACTGGTGACGTCTTCGAATGAGATCCGATAAGTGTACAACAGTGTAGTCATAATACTTGTGTAGTGGGTGACCTAGTCTCTGTGAGCGGATAGGTTGGTTTTTCGAGGTAGGGAAAACCTTACCAGCTCTATGTGCTGAACGTGATGCCCTTCCGAACTCCTTCGCACCTGAAACATCTATTTGCTGAATTGTAGGGCTCTCGGGTGATTTCATGATCCTCACGCGCCTCGAAGGCGCACATGGGTGTGCTGTGACAAAACTGATGTCATACGCCAGAGTGAAAGCTATTTCCTCCGGGCTTTGGCCATCAAGGGAGACCCGAAAAATGAACTTGGCTGGGTGGGTGGGAAGATCCGGGGCTTTAGGTGACTCCGTCATGGGCGTTCCAGTCAGCTCGCTCAGTGGCGAAGGATGCACATTTTCCACGGACCGAAGGAGTTTGAAGGTTTGAAGGGTGATTGCAATGCTAGGAGGTGGGGTTGAATATGAATTCTCACGGGGGACAACGAAATCAGCAGGAAGAACCGTGTTTTCATTTCCATCACCCAAGATGGACGATTCCTTTTCCACACGCTTCTTTCCCCATATTCGGGCCTTTCTACCCAGCCGAGTGAGATCCTCTATGACGGATGGATTAGTCGTGGTTCGAGATATGTTTTTCGCTCTTAGGTAACTCACCAGGGACATCTTCAGACTCGATATTTAACCAGCCATCCTTTGTATCTTCCGGCACTACGTCCGTCGAAATCCAGCCCATGCATTCTGTAGCACCTTGTCCGGCAGCCAAAACACGTCCGACAATACAAAGAGTGCTCCAAAAACTCTTGCCGCGGTAGACAAATCCTCCACAAAGATTTGCGAAGGAGCCCAGGGCTTCCAGCGCCTCGCTATCATTTTCCAGCAGTGTTGCCATCAAGAAATGAGACAACGCCTCTCCTGGAAGAAGCAGGGCGAAAACGTAGGATTTTGACAGCCATCCTGATGCGTGGAGAGCAGCAGCCATCTTGCGCCTCTGTGCCTGGACCCGGTGACCTTGGCCATGGTGATGATGACTAGTTACATCCCATGCGCCAAAGTATGAAGAGCGAGACGAAGATTTCGTGCCAGTGGTGTTGGGGGTTGCCAGTGTTGACGAGCTACTTCTGACAGAGCCCTGTGCATTCTCCGAGATGCGAGACTCGTAAGAGTAGATTCCAGGCCATTGAATCTTGCGCGCGAAGTGTGTCAGGCCGTCGACTTGCCGTACGCCATGGCGTCCTTGAATCGTATAGTGGTGTGTCGACTTCTGGGTCTCGTGATCATGGCTGTGTTTGAGCACCATTTTGCTTACCAAAGAAGCCAGCCACCCGCTCCCAGGTCGTAGATTCTTCCCCATCCCCTTCTGTACTACCTCTTCCTTGACAACCTCGATATTCTCCAGCCAGCTTCGAGCCAGGAGAATAGACCACTTCACTGAGGTGTTTGCTTGTCTTTCAAAATAAGCACCGTCAGCCGGCCGGAAAGCGCTGTATGAATTCTCGTCTTCAGTAATAGCATCGAGTCGAATCAGCAATTCTGTAGACAGTAGGACCTGTACGAGTAACCAGTATCGCTCCTCCGCCCTCTCCGCGGCGTTGGTAGCATCGTGAATTTCTGTATCGTCATCTAATTCATCACCATCCGTTTGACCCCATAAGATTTGGCCCAGCCGAATGCGCCATTCAACCCTCGACAAATCAATCCACACATTCGAAGTCGCAAGGCACTTCACCAAGGAATTGATCTGATTAATAAGACTGTAGTGATCGTTTTTGTCAATGACAGGATCGCGCGGTCGCATGAGTGAGTGGAAGAGATCCGTGTAGGTTTCTATAGTTGGCCTTTTTCGCATATCATTCTTCCGATACACGTCACCGTTACGCCTTAATCTATCCATGACTTCAACCTCGGGTAGACGATGCAAGTGGCCTTCTGCGGACATCATGCGCTTGCGTGCATCGACAACGGCCCTGGCCTTGGTACCGACGCTCTCAAACCCGAACTGCTCCTCTTCGAGCGAGTCGCCAACTGGAAGTTCGAGGGCGGCCTGGTAGCCCATGGTTCCCTTCTCAAGACCTTGCATGCTAAGCATGTTTGGTCTCTCACGCGTGCGGACATGGAAATGTGCTTTGGCGTGTCTCTCGAAATTCTTGCGGGCAGTAGGATCGAGGTTCAGATCGCGGGTTAGATGAGGCCATGCAGTCACGCCGCTCCAAGCCATATCCTCGATCTGGACATGGTCTGTGAGGTCACGGATTTCCAGCTCTTCATTGAAAGGAAAGGCCACACTCGGATGGGGGGCGCCCGGGAAGTGGGCCTCGCTCCGAGCAAAGTACTGAGGCGCCCCCGAGAAGAGTTTCTCGATATCATCTTCAGACAGTGTTGACGACATGGCAAATCTGTTCTTCCGCCCACCAGACCAGCTGATGGTACATGTAAGCTCCCTGACAGGTACTTTTGGTGGTTCCCTCGGTCCGCAAGTCGCAGCTGGAGTCGGCAGCTGGGGCGGAGCTCGGCCTAGACGCGGGGTTGGCACTGGGACAGTCTCGAAGTCTCAGACAAGTTACTTCCAGCGATTGAAAGAGTGGGAGAGGAAGCTGTGAGCACAGAATGACTGACGCGAGGCTTGAGACAGACGAGAGAAGCTAGGGAAGGCGGTCCCACGCGGATCTGACGGATCGTGCCTGGTTTTGCAACTCCGGTGATCCTTGTCCCTGGGTATTGTAATAATAAATTGACTTGGTCCGCGTGACCCGCCACTAGCAATGTGTAATGTACCTACTTGCACAGACACACGTTGTCTGACGCATCCCGAGCAAAGTGGCCCAGACCGTGAGTGAGTGAAGGCTGCGCTAGCCTGGAACTGGGTGCAAAGATTACAGACACACGCACAATGCAATGCAGTCTCACGGTTGTGCGGGGAGGAGAGGGAGACAGAGAAGGAGAAGGAGAAGCGAAGCGGCCACAAAGAGGGGAGGGGAGGACCAAAAAGATCCAGCTAGATCAGATCAGATGAGATGGATGGTGTCTTACAATTGCAAGAGGAGATGGGCTTGCCGCCACTACCTGCCTTCCGAGGTTCCAGGCTCCTTCAATTGCAGGTCCAGTTCCAACGGCGGCGCCGCGGTGCCTGCCGTTGACGACTGGAGGCCAATTCCAAGGGCTGCCACAGCGCGGGGACACCTGCCGGCCAGCACCGTTCCCCCCAGGCAAGTACCTGTCTACAATGGATGCTTAGGCGGGTACCTAGAGTCTAGTGGGCTGGGAGTCGGGGGCCTCAGAGTCATGGCGGAAATAGCGTGAAGGGTCCCCTGTGGACCGCGCTTGCCCCCACCTTCCTCGCCGCCGCCGTCCAGCTGATGGCTGCCTCCTGCCTGGACGCACGTCCTTCCTTGCTTCCCCCGTCAATGCTACTGCAGCTGTGTCGAAAAGTGTCCGAGGCTTGTTCTGCTCTCATCTTGACTCTCCTGGGCCGCCTCCCCTTTTATCTGACAGATCTCGTCCGGGGTCTCCAGCTCATGGTTGGCCTTCGCATCACTGCCTACCCTTGGTATAGAGGTCATGCCGTCCTTCAGTCCGAGACTGGTGGTTAATGACAAGCACGACGGTCCCCGCCTTCGGGTACAGCCAGTCAGCCAGCCATTGACTGCCGATCAGTAGCGTGAGCTGGTGTGGGGTAATGAACTGACCACGGAAGGATAAGGCGATTCTTTTACGCCCCTATGCGCTTATGTGGAGGGTTCGAAGTTCGCGGCGCAGATAACAAAGAACGGTGTGAGAGCGAGAGAGTGTCAATTTCGGATATGCTCCATAATCACCCTATAATTGATAGATACTAGTTCTAGTGAATGGTAATTACAATTCCTTCTTCGGCATTCTTTAACCACGTGCCTGCAAGTGAGAGCAAACGCTTCACGAGCCGCAAGGGTAAGCCATTCGCACGTGTACCCAAGTCAACGCAATCGGCTTCTCTCAACAAGCGGACCAGCCATGGATTCAATAGCGAGCTAAATTGGATGGGTTTCGCTTGAGTCTTCGAGGTTTTGGCACAGGAGATCTGAGATATGGTGGTTATCCTACGTCATTTGCATCATCCGATTCGCGCAAAGCCTACCTAGGCAAAAGCCTACTGAGTCTTAGCTTGATTGCAGTATACGGTAGGGCCATAGCATAGCTTGACCTAAGGCGGTAATAATCGGGTCGATTGCATCTCTCTCATCACGCTCGACTGTATTTCATTTGCTCCGCGAACGAGTGGCTAGAGTCTTGCTCACAATTTGATCTCTTTGTATAGACTTGAATCGTAAAAATCCACAATGTTCCTTTGCTAGGGTTGGTAGCATCCCGCAATGCCACTACCAGTGTTCTAATATGGGATTATCAGATACCCATATGCGGTTTCGGTTGCCTTATATAGTCGCTCTTCCCTCTCCTTCTCAATCGATCTATGTTCAAGCTGGCGGCGTGTCATGTACAACGGTAAGCAGATATTTTGAGTCGGGAACAATCACAATCTCTTGCTTCTTCGTTCGGAGTCGGAGCAGTTTGAGTTCATCCTAACATCGGTTCGCAATTATTTCCTTCAAATGTAGTTCGGATCGGGGAAAATTACCTCTCCATCAAGTTCTTGCACCAATTGCCCAGAACTATTCACGTAGTTCCATATCAACGCGGCAAATTCCTCTAGGCCTCTCGACTGGCTTTCTTCGGCTGCATTCGCCTCGCTGGAGAAGGATGCGGTCGCTGATTCGGTCCTTGATTTCGCATTCTGAAGGGCAGATAAGTCACCGCTAGTTTTGATGATGGATCCAGTGGCTCGGTCAAGAACAAGACTGGCCTTGACGCCAGGTTTGCGAGATAGGCGGTCGAGCTTTTCTTCGAGGGCTTCCTGCCCATTCGCCTGGAGTAAGAAGGTCAGACTTTGATCAAATCGGAAAGAAGAATTGAGGACGTACCGCTGATTTATCAGCCATGGTCTATGGAAATAACCATGGGAGTCCCCTATCTAGCTTGGGGGATGTTGGCGCGTGGAGGGGCTCCTTGCGCGATGACGCTTGTGGACGTCGTCGACGTCTCCACACATTTCGTCGGCGATCGTCGCAAATGATTCTGCCAACCGACACCGCTAAAATTTCGGAGACAGCGTCCATCCCAAACGCAATAACTTTACATCTACATCAGTATCATAGTATTACGCTGGCTCAATACACCCATCTATGCCCATTTCTCCTCGATCTAGGCAAATAATCTAGTGGAACGAATTCAATTAAGATCAAAGCACTCATTCGATCGCAAATATGGGTTCTAGTGCTAAGAAAAAGAAGGAGAAGAAACAGGACTTCCAGGTTTGATAATATTCTGCCCTTCCACGATTGGTCATATTCTTACTGTCTATCAGAAACCAAAGCACAAAGTCGGAAAGGCCAAACCCAAAGCCTCAAATTTCACCGATACCAGTTTCAAATCCAAAGGTGAGAGACATTGGTTTCGCTTCCAGACAGCCGTCAGACTAACTTCCTGCCAGCGATTGTTGTGGGACACCAGTCACTCTCTACCGTAGCACCAGACATTACCCAGCAGTTTAAACATAATCTCTCTTTAGCCTCCTCAGCAAAATCGGACAAACAAAGGCAAGAAGCATTGTCTTATCTTACGACACAGCTATCCTCGGAACCTGCAGTAAATCCTCTTGGGGCTCCATTACTGCTCTCTAAGCTGCTTCCTTTGATATCGGATAGCTCAACTCCTGTCCGCGCTCAGCTTTTGAAGTTATTTCGGGCTCTCCCGGAGGACGAAGTGCGTCATAGTGCCGAACAAGCAATCCTGTACATTCGCGCTGGAATGACTCACCTCTCAGCTGACATCGGCAATGACTCTCTGGGGTTCATGGAATGGTTGCTTGACATTGCGGACGAGGACCTCGTAAGTTGTCCAGGGGGCTGGGTGAAAACCCTAAATACATTCTGCGCCATGCTTGGGTGGTCAATATCATCCAGGAAAGACGGCTGGACCTCTGGTGGTGCAGGGCAGAAAGTTGCTCGTGGCAAGGTCGCACAAAATCAGGCACGCTGCCTAGAAGCACTAACCAAATTTTTACGAGCGGGTTTCCAGCCAGAAACTGAAATGGTATCCAACCCGAGAGCTGCACATGACAATCTGTATCGTATCCCACGGGGGCCAAGTGCTTTTGCATATCTAAACTTGGCAGGTCCTCGTCGAGATGGTGATGCAGAAATGTACTTGGATCGTGAATCTCGGCAACGTGTTTTCCACAAGAGATTTCATGAGGCTATCTCACGAGGATTAGAGCACACAAAGAAGGAGGGTGGCTCAACAGGTCGATCTGCCGCTACCCTGAGCCAGTTGCTCCTGGGAGATGAAGGAATGGGCGATTACGAGCCTTCTGGCGCCATAGAAACAGAAGATTTATTAGAATTATGGTAGTAATTGTCAACCAAGGCTTAGGCTATCCAATCTATTCGGTGTAATTGTAGTCTGGGTAAATTCGTCGTAACAGTGATGATATGTGAACAAAAATAAGATGTTGGTCTCAGCTCCTCTCCTCGGCCTCAAATCTTTTTCTCCCGATCCAAGCTGCCTCGCCTCCTTCAAACGTCGATATCTATTCTATCTAGGAAGTCATATGCAATCATAGGCTTCTCAGCAAGGAAGTGCCCTTGTTCAACAAGGATAAAAGCATATCACAAGAGGCAGGCCATGCACACGCCAATTCTCATTTACCTGGTAGAGCTTCCGGGTAATTTTGGTGGTGGAAATCTGGCACAGGGTACAAACAAGCCGGAAATACGTTTCAACAGACGGGAAACACGGAGCTTGAAAAGCTTGGTTTTCTGCGTCAGGTCTGTTTTTTTTAAAGGGAAACAGTGACCTAGAGCAAACTTTTAGAAATTTAATCTTTATTTATCGCTTACGGGTGTGATTGAACGTGTATCATCTGCATTGGCACTCTAATTTGGCTGTTGCTTGACGGGAAGACGAACGGCAAGCAACAGGAAGCAGTCTGCACGTTCCCTTCACGCTCAAGCAGCCTCCCACCCTCCCTCCCATCCACCACATTTAAATATTTCCCCCATTGTGCTTCAGGATGGAAGGGCCTCTGAGTGTTAGCTTAGAATGTCCTAGTCAATTTGATACCTGAAGTCAAGAAGTCACCAGCGCCCAGTGTACCTGTGAACCACCCCGTCAAACACAAGGCACCGAAGCCACATTGCATGAGAAATTAAGAAATCCAATGGCCTTTTTTTCAGAGAAGATCTGCCTGTGATAGAGGTACGTACCGTGGGCATCGTTCTTTCCCTTTCCATTAGTGGCTGCAGGTGCCATTAACGGTTGATACCTGAGGTCCCCCCAGCCCAGCCGCCCCTCCCCCCTCGCCCTTCCTCCCCTTTGTTTATCTCACCTTCTCCTCTCTCTTTTCTCTCCTCCTTCTTTTTCACCCGTGCATCCAAAGCTGTTTAGTTTTGATAGTGCATGCTTCCCTGTAAAAGAGATCAAGCTCCTGGTCTCTTTGTGGACCCAGACCCAATAAGTTCCTTCCTCCTCGCTTCATCGGCAGGTAAGTCGTCGTCGTCGTCGTCGTCATCGTCACCGTCTCTTGCCCTTTCTTCCTCTCCGACGCGTTCTTCCAAAGCAAAACACTACAGTGAACTTGTGGTTCACTTTCCTTCCCAAAGCAACTGCCTTTTCCCCAATCATCATCACAATTGCCCTCTCTCCCAACTCAAGTTTCCCTCTGCCACGCGTGAAAGCATCTTGGGTGAGCCACACCTCCGCTTCACTTTCATTTCCACGATCAAAGGAACTTCAAACTTAGAAGCCAATTTGCATTGATCCTTCCCTTTTGGTTCTTTTCACTCTACTTCCTAGGCCATCCTGTCCCAGTGCCACCTCACATCCTTCAGTCTCTCTTCACGAAGATTCCTTCTAACCTTCCACTTTCCAACTAGCAGACTTTCCCTTAGAGTCTAAGATGAGCACCTCTCTGGACCTCACTGAGGTATCCCAGGCCCTTCCAGCCCAGGATCAGGCTGGAGAGCCTCAGGGTGCCTCTGATTCTCCTTGGGCGGCTGCTGAAGCCACCAACTACGAAGTCCTGACCAACACCGAGTCACGTCCAGCCTTTGATGGAAGCGCTGCTATCTACGAATTCAAAGAGGAATATGGTGATGTTGGTCCCAAGTTTGAAGAGCTTGAGATCGAGCTCTTTGGACGGCCAGATGAGCGATCCGGAACAGGGTTGGACTTTGCCAAGTACGTTACACTTCCTCCTTTGTGTTTTTTTTCTGAAACCTGACTGACCAATGTTAAGCATTGCCGAGATTGAAGTTCAGCAAGAGGGTCCTGTGAAAATTGACGCCATTGGATCATTCAAGACTGCTGGGCTTCATCCAGTAATGCTTGAGAATGTTGAGCTGGCTGGATACGACTATCCTACACCCATCCAGAAGTACACCATCCCTTCGATCCTTCAAGGCTATGATGTAATCGGCATTGCGCAGACAGGTAATAAACATTGATATTTCTCACTCAAAAAGTATTAAGTCGACTAACTTTAGTAATGTAGGCTCTGGAAAAACTGCCGCTTACTTGATTCCTATCTTGAGCAAACTGATGGGCAAAGCCAAGAAGCTGGCCGCTTATCGCCCCAACCCTGCCACTTTTGAGTATGGCCGTGATGAAGTCAAGGCTGAGCCTCTGGTTCTTGTTGTCGTTCCTACAAGAGAGCTTGCAGTCCAGATCTTCAATGAAGCTCGCAAGTTTGCCTATCGTACCATGCTACGACCCTGTGTGGTTTACGGAGGTCTCCCAATCCGCGAGCAAATCAACTTGCTTAGCAAGGGATGTGATATCCTCATTGGAACCCCAGGGCGTCTCATTGACTTCATTCATCGCCCTGACAAGCTCACTCTCCGTCGCCTCAAGTACATCGTCATCGATGAAGCCGACGAAATGCTTGACGATGATTGGAAGCAAGAGCTTGAGCAGATTCTCAATGGAGGCGGTAAGTCTTCCTCTATCTGGTCATAAGCTTTGTGTTTTCTCTAACTCGTTGTGTTATAGAACAGGATTTGGGCAACATCAAATTCGGCTTGTTCTCAGCAACATTCCCCAAGGCAGCTCGAGACCTTGCCAAGGACCATCTCGCCGCTTCCCACGTTCGCTTTCGCGTCGGTCGAGCTGGAAGCACGACTCAGAACATCAAACAGCGAATCATTCAGATCGATCGATCGGAGAAGCGTGATGTTCTCATCAGCTTGCTCCATGATCTCCCTGGTGTCCGCACCATCATCTTTGTCAACAGCCGATTTGAGGCTGATAGTCTCGATGACTTCTTGTTCAACAGCAAGCTTCCTGTCACTTCGATTCACGGAGAGCGTACTCAGGTTGAGAGAGAGTATGCCATGCGAGCATTTCGTTCTGGAAATGCTCCGATCTTGGTTGCCACCGGAGTATCTGCCCGAGGAATCGATGTCCGTAACGTGATGCATGTCATCAACTTCAACCTTCCATCCATCGAACATGGTGGGATCGAAGAATATACTCATCGCATTGGTAAGATATTAGTAGTCAAACCTCCATTGTTGCCTATGTTAACTAACAAATTTCTAGGTCGGACTGGTCGTATTGGTCACCGTGGGCTAGCCACCTCATTCTACACCGAGCACGACGAACCCCTTGCCAGCGTTCTTACTCGCACCCTTCTGGAGACTGAGCAAGAAATCCCGGATTTCCTCGAGCAGTATGTCCCCGACGGCTATGCCAAAGGCCAGGGGAACCTCAAGTTTGAAACCGAATCTGATTTTGACCCCAATGACCTTGGCTCCAACGAATTTGGTGGTGGCGGCGAATCTGGTGGCGGCGGTGGCTGGGGAGGAGATGCCGATGCCAATGCTGGCGCTGACGCCTTCGGAGCAGCTGAGCCTTCCGGAGATGGCGCCGCCTGGGGCGCGGAGCCTGCAGCTCCTACTGCTCCAGCTGGGGACAGCGGTGACACTTGGGGAGCCAACCCATCACCTTCTGGCCACGGAGGCCAGAACGCCAACCCCTCGACCGACAATGCCGGTTGGGGAGGAAACTCCGATGCCAACACCGGAGGAGGTGGATGGTAAATCCGAAAGTATCAGCAGTGGCCAATGCCTGACAAGGTCGAAGGATTGTTGAGTTCGTGAAACCAGAGATGATGAAAGCTTGACAAGAAATGGTCAGAAGTAATGAGTGGCAGAATCGACCATGCAAGGATAACGTTTGGTAAAATGACTGAAAATCGCAAAGACTGGAATATCAGTGAAAATGGACAATGGACGATCGACCATAGCCGAGTTAGCTGACAATGAAAATCTCAATTCGAATCAGATCTTCCCGTATCAGTAACTTGTCACTAGATTTCATGTGAATAACCAAGAACTGCTCTTACATCTCAGGGCTGATCGCCCAAACCATACAAGTCTTGAACTGAAGATATGATTATAAGTGCCATTAAAACCATTATCAACGTACTCTTCTTCTCGAAAGAAGGGATTATGTTGTGTGGCGGTAAAATCTCCATTATACACCATATATTAAGTTTGGAGTAATTAGTTTACAGGAACACGCCCTCCGTTTTCTCATGCCGCCTAATTCCCTTTCTTCATCCTCCTCCTCCTCCTCCTCACATATTGCTAAGAATTTTACCCAGCCCGGATGCCTTTCTCAGGAGGCCTCCATATCCCAACTCGACCACGCCTTGCGTGAAGCGCCAGCTCTTATCCTGATTTGGGACGGGGTACTGGGCAGGAGGGGGGATCCCGGTGCGAATGCCCAGCCAGCCAAAGCGGTCTTCGCAGATACTCTTCATGTTACAGATGCCGCGGAGGCCCTCCTCGCCGGCGAAGCGGCCGTAGCCAGAGCCCGCCACCCCACCGAAGGGGAGCTGGACAGCGTAGTAGACGGCGAAGTCGTTGATGGCCACCATGCCGGCCTTCAAGCCGCGCACGATGGGCTGGAGGGAGCGGTCGCTCTCGGAACCGTGAACGGAAGCACCGAGACCAAAGTTGGGGGCGTTGGCGATGGAGAGGATATCTTCGGGGGAGGACGACTTGGCAGGCAGGACGGTGAGGACCGGGGCGAAGCACTCGTGCTGGGCAATGGCCATGTCGGGGGTGACGTCGACAATGAGTGTAGGCTGGAAGTAGAATCCCTTGGGGTGGTCGGGGTGGGAGTAGCGCTTGCCGCCGGCGAGGAGACGGGCGCCCTTGGAGACGGCATCGGCGATGAGCTCCTCGAGCCGGGTGAACGAAGCATCAGAGATCATGGCGCCCACGTCGGCTTCGGGACCGAGGCGGAGAGCCTTGACACGAGGCTCGAGCTGCTTGATAAGGGTGTCGTAAACGGCAGGGGCGGCGATGACACGCTCGATTCCGATACAGTTCTGGCCGGCAGCTTGGAAGGTGCCCCTGAGCACGACCTCGACGATGCGCTTGAGGTCTTTGCGTGCAGAGTCGAGAATGATGAAAGGGTCCTTGCCACCAAGCTCGGCGACGACGGGAGTCAGGCTCTTGGCAGCGCTTGCGGCGACGTGGTGGGCGACGGATTGGGAGCCAATGAAGGTGATGTGCTTGATGTCCGGGTGAGATGTCAGGTGTCCAGCGACTTGAGGCCAGCACACGATGGTCTGGACAAGGGCAGGGTCGTGTCCATGGGCCACCAGAGCGCCGCGAGCAATGTTTGCGAAGAATTGGCTTGACCAGGCCGTCTGCTCCGAGACCTTGACGATGATTCCGTTGCCTGCGAAGATGGAGCTGATGATGGGACCGATGAGGTTGTGGAAGGGGTAGTTCCAGCTCACGAGGGCAGCTATCACTCCCATGGGCTCGTAGACGACCTTGTTGCGCTTGTAGGACATGAGGAAGTTGGTGGGACGGCGCGAGGGAGCAAGAGCCTTCTCGCCGTGCTTCAAGGTCCATTCGATCTTCTCGACGGTGACGAGGATCTCGCCCAGCTGGGCGTCGACCATTGTCTTCCCGCTGTCGAGGCACGCGATTCGGCAGATTTCCTCTGCGTTGTCGAGGACATAGCGCTTCAGAGAGGACAGGATGGCCTTCCTCTGTTCAAACGTGGTGGTCTTGAACTTCTCCTGGGCGTTGCCGGCGGCGGCAATTGCTCGATCAATGCCTTCGGTCGTGGAGGGGTTGATGAGGCCGAGGAAGCGGCCCGTGGCAGGCGAGAAGCATTGCACAGCCGAGCTACCTGGTAGCTTGATCTTGGCCTCGTCGACGATGGTTTCCTTCTCGGGCAGTCGAGGTGGGGGGATGGTGTAAATAACAGTCGGTCTGGGCGTCGCCTTCGCAGCTTTGCGGGCAAGGCTGGCAATGGAGCCGAAGAGGACAATTGCGAGCAGGGCAACGATTACCTGCACGGGGATTCTATAGGAAGGAAGAGAATGACGTTAGCGAAGGGCCGTGGTGAGAGATGTCGGGGTAAAAGAATGGGCGTATCATACGATTCCTTGTAGGGGCTTTCGTTGATCTGGTCGCTCAGCCGCCGCCAGAGCTGCATCACAGCCGGCTCCGGACTCGCCATTGTATGGTTAGATCGGCAGAAGAGGACGGTGTAGACCTAATTGGGCAGCTTCGGTGCAGTTTCTGGGGGAGGCGGGCGAGTGAGGGCCAGAACAGGATCGGCCACACAATCGCGTGCGTGCTGGTGGTTGAGGAAGCTCGGTGTAAGTGTGGGCAGGGCAAGAGTTATCTGATAAGATCACTTTGAATTAGTGAGGTGGGGAGCCAATTTACAGGTCCGCCCCTGTCCCTCCAGCATACAACACACCACTTTTAGCGGCCCGGATAGCCACCAGCCGGCACATTTGTCCCTGCATTGACATCCTGTAAAGTAGAGTATGGATTGTTGACCGAGAGAAGGCCCAAGGCCATACATGACAAAGCACCATGTAACAAAGCGCAGATATCTGGCTGATCAGAAGCTCATCATATACCAGTGTCCAATTGACGAAGTACTGGAGCCCCATCACCCAGCAGCCCGAGCAAATTGGTCCTGCTTTCAGCCTGATACATCACGTCCAGACAAGCGCCAGCCATCCCCTCGACATCCTCAAACCCGCACTTTTCTAGTTTCCTGAGCCGCTGGACCCAGAAGGCCCAGCGCTCAGGGCTGTATCCGGATGGGAAAGGAGGCGTGCTGCCAGGCTTCATGGCCAGCTCGCCTGGGCCGGCGAGATGCGGGAAATCGGAAAAGCTCTCGGCGGCGTGCGTTGCTTGCAGGTTCCTGCTGGACAGCACGGCGAAACTCACGCCTGAAGATTCAATGAGCTCATACAAGGAAACAATGAGATCCTCGACCGATGCCGGATCCCCACCCTCTACATCAGAAGAGGTCATCTGCAGTGGCCTCAGGTCCTCCAGAACGGCTCTAAAAGAGCGAAAGGGCACAGAGAGCAGGTCCACCATATATGCCCACCGAGACAAGGCGTCCGACAAAAGTTGCTAGGTTGATCTGTCGGATCATGCTCAGCCGATAAAATTCGCCTGTAAACTCGTTGACAAGACATGCCGAAAACAGCGGTAAATCGGGGAAGAAAGTCCGCCCATCGGAGAAGGTAACAATCTCTCCCTCCTTTGCCGTCTTGTCACTCGACTCTTCAAGAGGTGGTGACTTATACTGCAAGGGCCCGGATGCTCTTGCAGCTAGGACGCAGCATACGATTGAGCCCTGCTGGTGGCCGGCAGATGGTACATACGTAGCTATTTGTTGGACTTTCTCTATTAGCATGCTATCCAGCCATTCCCTCTCTTGAGAATTTTTTTACGAATGCGTAGATGTGCACTCCTTTCACGTTCATTGCTAGGGGAGAACCCAGGTGGTTAGGCTATACGACGGGCATCCGGAATGTGTATGTATTCCTCGCAGGAGAGAAGGCATTGAGCTCTGCTCTCTGTTTAAAAGGCACCCAGGCAAAGCTACGGCCTACACAGGAAAGGCGAGTTGAGTAGTGTAGATTAAAATATTAAGATAACTTGTTGCTTTGACATTGTCATGTATTTTAAGGAGAAAGCTGAGGTATACCATTGGTATTCGTTCTATGTACAACTATATCCATGACCAAGCCTTTTCAAACGCCCCGCCACTCCGAACTCCATATTGTGTTGTGCAGAGGTATCTATCGGTTCTAGGGTCTTCAGCGAAGACAAACACTCCATCACTGCTACTCGAACGCAAGGCTCCTCAATACAATACAGGCAAAGACAAGACTCCAACTCTCCAGCCTCAACAAGACAAAAAAGAACAACGCCCCCAATGTAGTTGTGGTACTCAAAAAAGAAAAAAGCATAGTCGGAGGAGCAGAAATAATTCGGAGAGAAAGGATAACTAGAAACTTTGAAAATATAAAACAAAACGAATAAGAATTGCAGGCAGCAAGATAGGAAATGAAGATAGCGATATCCTCATGCAGTATTAGGTTGGGACAGATCCCAGAAATCGACGTGGCTTTGAAGCCTAGGAAAGCAACTGACGACTGTGAATAAGCATCGAAGCCAGCCTCAAACCGCGTCAATTCCAATGAATGGTAACCTAGTACAGGTGGATTTTAGTTGTGAGAGTCATGGGATCGTTCATGCAGATCGTCGATGCGTGATGCTTCACGCCATGATGCCAAGAAGTCGACATAGGGAAGATGAGTAAATCTGTTGAGAATGGGTATAGCGATTCAGGCTGAAACGAAAGAGGAGATGATGCTGGCAAAGACTGATGATTAACTATTGGTTGGCGCTTTTCGACAATGATAATCCACGTAGCCTGGGTCCAAGCCGGCCGGTGTATGTCCTTGATGACTCGATACGCGAGAGCCTAGCCGACGAAGTAAAGTCGTCACTTGCTTCGAAACTGGGCCTGACACGGTCCATGGAAGCGCGTATCCGATCATATGAGGGCCGTGCTCTATCCATAGATGGTCTGACTGTCATGGTCGCAGGTAGCACCTCCACTGAGTATCGGTTGACAGTATAGCCCGTCGAGTCGCTCCCGTTCTGGCTATGCTGAGGGCCAGTCGCGCGAGTTGTCGTGGAGGGGGGGTAAATTGGGCGGCGATCCTCATCGATACTTCCATATGCCTGGTGCTTCGGCGGTTTCGAGGCCTTCGAAGATTCAGACCCAGATAATTTGTTATCAGTTGCTCCGGGATATATCACTTCTTTGGGGTTTTTCAGATGATCGAAAGCACCCATCCGGTCTTGCTCTCGGATGATATCCACGTCCAATGGGAAAAAGAGCTTCTGAATGCTCTTAATGGCAAACCGGGGAAGAATGCACATAATTGGAACGAGACAAAAACTGGCCCAGAAAGTCGGCTGAGCATACACATGCTTAGCCACACCGTAGAACATGACAGCCGAGTCAAACGAGGTGTACACCCCAGTCCAGAAGAAGATGAAAATGTCACTGATGAAAATGACCAGAAGCATGATCCAGTCCCACTGATATGTGTTCATGAGAATATACAAGTTGATGGTGAGAACTGCTGGGTGGGCGATGTAGGTTCCGAAATGGAGTCGGTCTGAAGCGTCCAGACCGTTAGTAGTCACTGAGGTTGCCAGGCGGAACATAAGATATGGGACGAAGAAACCGATAACAGACTGGTAGGTACCGTCGAGCATGTAAAACCTGTAGAATGTTAATACTCAAAATCTACGCAGAGGGTTAATCAATCTGAACATACCAAAACTTGGAGAGGGTCCACTCCAGACGCTCGATACCACGTCTGTACAGCTGAGGCACAGCCAATGACACCTTATCCGAAACATCTTGGTCGAAAACACCCAACAGACCGACGGGGATGGAGGTGAAAACAAGGTTGAAAAGAATGATGTAACTGTAGTCGAAAAGATTGGTCGAATCGAACTCGCAGTAGATCATATACCAGAACAGCACAAACGACCAAACCATGTTCTTGTAGAAGAAATTGGCAGTACTCTCCGCCATTCGGCGATATGACCATCTGCCATGAACAAGCACCAGTCTCTGGAGGAAACGGAACTGACCAATGGCGTAATCGGAAGACATGGCAGCTTGACGACCTTCCAGACCAGCAATTCCCACACCAACGTCAGCTTCTTGGATCATGGCCACGTCGTTGGCTCCGTCTCCAATGGAGAGAGTCATGACATCCAGACCGTTCTTGACCATAGACACAACGGCTGCCTTTTGTGCGGGGCTGACACGACAGCAGAGAACAGACTTGCACTGCTTGCAGAGCAGCAGGAACTTCTGCTTGAGGTCCTCGTTCAACACCCAACGGAGTGTGAATCCGTCGATAACAAGACCGTGTGTAGGCGCAGGAGGCTCATGGTTTTCTTTCGCCGCCGCCAACTCTGCATCATCACCCGTCATGTTGAACAATTGCAGCTTCTCAGTCAGAATCTTATCTGCCTCTGCGACAAGGGCCTCCTCGTCAATGGAGCCATCTTCCTTCTCATCGAGTTTGATATGCAAAAGATCCATGCTGTTATTAAGAAGGTTGCACGAGAAACCAATGTTGATAGCCGTCTCGACCTTGTCACCGGTCAAAACCCAGAGCTTAATACCAGCATCACCAAGCAGTTCAATCGTCTCGGGTACGGCGTCTTGCAGACGATCCTCGATAGCAGTGCCACCAATAAGGTAAAGGTCCTGCTCAATTAGTTCTGCAACAGCCTCGAGCTTCTCCTCACGTTCTTCGAGTGCGGCGGCAGCGACATCATGTTGCTTCTTCCAGCTATAATACTGCTCATCAGTCAACTCTTTTTGAGCAATGCAGAGAGTTCTGAGACCCTCCCTGGCAAACAATTCCAGATGATCAGCTGTTTCTTTGCGCATTGTTTGTTGTTCGCCCTTCCTCAACCGGGAGTAGATGATGGAATCAGCACCCTTGCAGAAAAGAATGATTTTACCGTCAGGCATTCGAACGATCGAACTCATGCGCTTTCGCGTTGAGTTGAACTCTATGGTGTTGAGGATCTGGTAATGGCGATCCTCTCCAAGCACGTTCAGGTTGATACCGTCCTGGGAATAGCTCAGCACTGTAAAGCCCATGTCTCTGGCCGTGGAAACCAGTGCTTCCTCATCCGGAGACTGAGCCTTGAAGATCATCTTAGGCGGGTCACTTAGGGTTCTTTCAGGAATGACGGTGTGGCAAAGAGCCAGGGCCAGCATGAAGTTCACATTCGACTGCTGCTGTTCATGGCCAGATTCTCCATTTAGATCCGCAACGAAATCGGGGGCGATGAAATGCAGGTCGTCGTCGTGAAGATAGGGGTTATCATTCATGCGTCGCAGCCTTGAGAGGGTTTCAATCTTAGCTTCGGCAAGTTCTGCGCGAATTTTGGCTCCCTCGGCCTCAATATCAATACCCTGTCGCTTCTGCATACCAGCCTGTGCTTCCGTATAAGCCTCGCCATATGGCTGGCCGTTGACAGTCGCCTTTTTGAATTCCATGACATTCTGAGTGAGAGTGCCGGTCTTGTCTGAGAAAATGTACTCGATCTGCCCCATATCATCAGAGATGTTCCACGATTTTGGAACGCAGGGCTGGTCAATTGGCTCGTAGTACATTTCAATGTCGTTGTAGATGAAAATGGCCTGTAGGGTTCTCACAACTTCCATGGTGATGTAAAGGGAAATCGGGACCAAGTTCTGGAACAAGATGACTGCAGCCCAGAAGTTGACGAAACCAGTCAGGGGGGGGGTGCCAGCCTCAGAGCCGAAGTCGAAATAGTGCAATGAAGCATTTGTTTTGGCCCATGCAACGCCGTTAATGATAGCAGCGAGTAAACACATGAGGAAGAGAATGACGAAATTGCAGATGACATGAAAGTTCAGCTCCCGCGCGATTCTGGCACGCTTGGTGGGTGTCACGCCCGCATTCATCATGATCTTGGTATCGTGACCAGTGAAAACCACGATTCCCAAAACCCACTCGGTATTTCTGAGGTTGCAGCCTCGCAAGAGAAGATTGTCGATTGAGATGGGCTCAACCATCTCCTCAAGGTCCTCATCCAAGAATCCGGGAACCTCCTGAACCCACTTGGCAGCTCCATTGTACTTGTACAGGTTGGGTTGAGGAGGCTCGCTCTCAATTGTAAACTCGGCTCTTTCGCAATCACGGGCGTGCTTCATAGACTTCCCGCAGCGAAGAGCTTGGCGAACCTTCAAGTTAGTTTCACCATCCAAGTTCTTCGTTTCGACATAGCAGGCACCATCCGGATCGGAAGTTGAGAGAATGATGATATCGGCGGGAAGCTCGTCATCATTGTAGATGCGGACAAAGTCACCGACAGTGAGGTTCTTCCATGCATCCTTCTGGAATCGAGCACCATGTGCAGGTCGCTTATAATTGATCACATCTCCTTTCATATCCCTCACAGCCTCAGCGCGCCTTGCCGCATCAGAAGTTGGCACCGCGAGTCGAGCATGCTGAGTTGGGCCTGGAGATGGAACCGGTGTCATCTGGATGTCTTCAGCAGCAGAGATGAACGATTCGCGATGTGAGAATGGCGTCGCCGCGAGCGAGTCACGGACATTTCGCTTTGTGCGTGCTGTCTCGACGGACGGGCGCGGTTCTTCCAGATCGGCGTTCTTTTCTTCCTTGATCTTCTTCCTCTCATCCCGGGCCTTCTTTGACCATAGACTCTTGATCCCCCGCCAAAGACTGGCGAAGAAACGCGAAGTTCCCTTCTTGGTCCTCCTCCAGAGAGAAACCTGGTCCTCTGCAACATTAACGTTTGCCCAATGGCGCAGTCGGTGCACCTGAGCGTTGTTCAACTCGATATCAAGGATCGTCCTTCGATAATCCTCAATCGCGTCTTTGATCGCCGTCACTGTCACGATGAATATGATAGGAACGGCATTCAGTGCCGGATTCTGGACACCGAAGATAGAGAAGCACTAAAGAATAGAGGTGTGAGGTTTCGCCACGTGAGAAAGCAAACAGAAAGCAAGAAGGAAGCACGTACCCCCAGAATGACGACAAAGAGAAAGTAGATGTTGGCGATATTGTGGAACTGGAACCACAGGTTCTTCGGGACGAAAGAGAGGGGTGTATACTTGGCGGTACGGATCTTGTTCCGGGGATATGTGTACAAGGGACGACCGTCCGTATCCTGCATCTCAGGAGGGAGTGGTTGGTTGAAATATAGCGTGCGACCGCCGTTCTCTTCGTCCTCCTCATCCTCCCCTTTGCCTTTCCCTCCATCTTCGGCCTGCGCGGCATCCGTCTTGGAATTCTTTCTCTCAGGCGGGTCCTCCTTTTCGTTATTACTTTGCTGCATACGATCCATCAGCGCTGTCCGCTTAGAACCACCGCTTTTCGTAGTCATCCGCCTCGTGGCCCATCTCGATCGACTTGTCGAGTTGATCTGCTGTAAAGACTCCCCGTCACCCGCGTCTGGCGACGGCGGTGCTGGTGGAGGATTGGACATTTTGGTCCCCGATGCCGCGAACTCGGGTCTTCGTTCTGCAACTTGTCTAGTTTGCGGTCGTCGATGGCAGCTGTCGTGATTCCAACGTCGCGGGCAAGAGCCCGTTCAGTCCCCAAGTGTCGCCAGCCAGTGTGATGTGTTTGGCTAGGTGCTGTCGGAGGTTTCGGATAGACAAGGTCGAGGCGCTCGTGAAATCGCAGACCACGCGACGGGGCAGATCAGGAGGAGATCTGGTCCAGAGGCAATTGAGCGTCAAACAGTTGTCGTGGCCGATGCTCGTCGACGTAGCTGAACTCCAGGAGCCGTGGGAAGGCCAGCGCGAAGGGTTCTACGTATAACGCAGGAAGGGGGAAAATTACTACGCGGGATAGATGGGACTCGGCAGGCTGACAACTGGGATCATGTAATCCATCCCAATGGGTAGCAGGAAAGTGGTATCAGCTCGCAGTACCCGCTGGTTGCTCACCTAACGACCGCACCAGTGTGGATGCCCCGTAAGTTGCAGTACTTGCTCTCCCGGGCTTTCCGGGACCTGCACTCGGTCGCTGGGACAGGCCAAGGGACCTTGGCTCGCCAGTCTAGCGGGCCTTGACCTGCTAAACGATCAAGCATCAGCAGCCCGCTAAGGGCCGCCACAGGGAGCCGCTCGCTACAGAGCCACCAAAAATATGCCCCCTTCCGGATTCGTAAGCATCCAGATGCCCGCCAGGGAGGTAGGTATCCCCGTACCACAGCAAATGCATTGCCATGGCTGGTCAGGGGGCCCACCCCTTCCTCCAAGGTACCGCCGCGCCAAAAATAGGCAGCGAGATACAAGGCTCGCCCTCTGCTGGTATGGCCCAAAGCCCCACACTCGAAACGAGACGCTCGCCCATGCCCCTTTTACCACACTCCAGTATGGACGTGAAAGACACCTCACCGCTACGTACCCTTACCCTTGCCAGGGGGATTTGAACTGCCAAGAAGGAGCCCTGAGTGAAAGCCCGGGCATCCTTTGCAATCATCTTGCGCAGTGTTACGGCATACGCCAAAAGGAACACATCTTCCACACCACCCGAAAGAGACGTGCGATGATGGTCGGCCGAGCCAACTTACACTGCTTATCGCGGGCATGGCGGCTGACCAGAGTCATTGCAGGCGTATTCCACGCTAGGCGTCATCGTCGGCAGTGTACAGTGACAACCACAGGATAGAACGCCTCAGAATTAGGTGAATTCGGTGGATGCCAGTCGCCAACCGTCTGCAATTTACCTCTGTTTGGGTTTAGCGCTGGGCCCTTGTACGTCGACGACGGAGCAGAAACGGGGCCCGAGGACGGCTCCAGCCTCCCACCGAGAGGGCGCAGGCCAAATTTGGCATGCAAGAGGCCACGGTACTACTCAGCTGGGAATGTTTTACATGCTTCAAATGTCGCATGAGAAGATCTTATCTTACAAGATCGAGAGCATGGCGCAAGCCTGACCTGCATCACCCACCATACGACACAGCAGAATGCTTTGATGCGGGTTTGTTGTGGCTGCCGGCTTTTTTTTTTCGGCATTTTCCCAATATGATTTTTTGGCTTGAGTCCGAACGAACAAAGTCCGACTTCGATAATTCGGGGGCCTCGGGGTCCATCTATCTCCGTAATTACTGTACACCTACTAAGCAACCAAAATGCGAAGGCAGGTAGGCAGGTGATTGATTGATAATCCTATTGGATATCCCGGAGCCCAGCCTGAAAAAAATGCACAAGGATGAAAAGGGCAACGGCATCGACGGATATTGGATCTCTGCAATAGTCTGGAATAGCCATGTCTCGTCTCGGCCTTCACTTTTCGATTGAGTATTGTACATTCGCATCCAGCCACGTCGTATTTCAGACCCAGGCAGCCAAGCCGACCATCCGCAATGTTTACTCCCGTGCGGTAAGGATCTACCGTATCCGCCCACAGCCTCATCTATCCCACGGGTTCTTTGGCTCGCGCATCTATCTGGATATGTCGGACCTTCTAAATACGTTTGGGTGCGAAACATCCTCTGTGCAGGTCATGCATGCGGTCATTGTTCACTAGAAATCTCCAGCGGCTCCGTTTAAATTGCCCCCCCGCCCACAGATGTCAGATCTCCATAAATCTCTCCGAAAGCATCAAGCCCCCGCCATGTTCTCTCGCCGGCGGCATTGGGGATATCTCATGCATGCCGTGGTTCTTCAGGTAATTTTCTTATTCAGGACAACATCTGACAGTCACAGTTGTCCAAACCAATGCTCAGCAGCTCTCGCTTTTGCCATTAGGATAGATGCAACAAGGTAGTATTCACTAAAGTAAGAATCTATGTATAGATAGCGCTAAGCATCATTGAAGATCCTCCTTGACAGGTTCTACATCAATGCAGAAAGGCTTTCCTGGTCTGCAGCTTACTACTTTTGGCCGCCGTCACCTCACGATGCTTACCATTTGCCAACACGAACGTCGGTCCTTTTGCTCCCGCTCGCATTGTGAAGGCTCATAATGAGGCAACCCTCGTCGCGTGCTGATCACTGGCCGTAATACCAAGGTACCTAATTTAAAGAGGGCGGGTTGCCTGCCTATCTACGCGTAGCGTCTAAGCTCCGAGCGTGTCGTATAGAAATTGTTACACCCTGATGAAGTCCATTCCTTCATGTGCTTCCTCGGCGACAGGAGAACGGCACACTAATTTGTGGCATACCACAAACATCAACTCTAAAACAACCCCGTTTCACATTTGGCAAAAAAGCCCATGTTACGTATGCTTTAAAAGCCACCGTGCCCCTCGTGGGGACACTATGGTTCAGAAGTAATCAACGTCTGACGGGTTCGCCACAATTCAATTGGCCCTCAGCCACAGGTCCCCTGGTGGCGCCTGTTGAAACCGTTGATTGGCTGAGTGGGTTGTCAGTTCAGACGACCCCTCCGGTCGCGGGGCAATGTCTGTGTCACAAGCGTGTTCGGCGTCGACGATTTGTCCGCCAAAATCTATCGTCTAATATTTTGCGCATTTTGGATTTAGTGAATTGTTTACTTGTTTCCAAATCTAGCAAATACTCACTCAGGTCTTTCGTTGCTCTTAGCCAAAGCCAATCACATAACGACAACATGGCGGACCGATCCCTTACCAAGAAATGCGGTACGTTCAATCTCCTCAATACCCCTCCTAAACACAAAGCAAGAATAAGCTAACAGTCTTTCACTTGCAGGTGTCCTCGGATGCACAGGCTCGGTGGGCCAGCGATTCATCCTCCTCCTCGCCCAACACCCGACCCTCAAGCTCCACGCCATCGGTGCCTCCTCACGCTCAGCTGGCAAGAAGTACAAGGATGCCGTGCGGTGGAAGCAGGCCTCCCCCATGGGAGATATAGGCGAGCTGGTCGTACGAGAGTGCAAATCGTCCGAATTCAGCGACTGCGACGTCGTCTTCAGCGGCCTGGACTCGGACGTCGCAGGCGAGATTGGTATGTGGCGCCTTGGTCACCAGCCGAGAAGGAGGGGTTTATTGGGCGCACGAGAGGGAAAGGATGTAAAAGGCTAACCGTTTGATTTGATCAGAGATGGAGTTCGTCAAGGCCAACATCCCCATCTTCTCCAACGCCAAGAACTACCGCCGCGATCCCCTCGTTCCCCTCGTCGTCCCCACCGTGAACCTCCCCCATCTCGACCTCATCCCCCACCAGCGCTCCGTCTACGGCCTCGAGAAGGGCTTCCTGGTCTGCAACTCGAACTGCGCCGTCATCGGCCTCGTCATCCCCTTCGCCGCCCTCCAGGCCGCCTTTGGGCCCATCTCCACCGTCAGCATCGTCACCATGCAAGCCGTCAGCGGCGCGGGCTACCCCGGAGTCAGCTCCATGGACATCATTGACAACGTCGTGCCCTTCATCTCGGGCGAGGAGGACAAGCTCGAGACCGAGGCCCGCAAGATCCTCGGTCGTGTCGACGACTCCAAGACCGCCTTCGTGGAGCAGGAGGGCCTCCGCGTCTCTGCTGCATGCAACCGCGTTCCGGTCATGGATGGTCACACGGCATGTGTGTCGCTCAAGTTCGAGCGCCAGCCCGCCCCCTCAGCTGAGCAGGTCAAGGAAGCCCTCCGTAGCTACACAACCGAGGCCCAGAAGCTCGGTTGCCCCTCAGCCCCAGAGCCCGCCATCAAGGTATTTGACGAGGCCGACCGGCCCCAGCCCCGTCTGGACCGTGATCTAGGTAAGGGATACACCGTAAGCGTGGGCCGCGTACGTGAGGATGAGGCAGGCATCTTTGATATCAAGTTTGTTGCTCTGAGCCACAACAGTAAGTGAAGCCCTTTCAGCAATTGGAACTAACGTGGTCAACTAACTTTATATTGCTAGCCGTCATTGGTGCCGCGGGTTCTTCCATCCTAAATGCCGAGGCCGCTATCCTCAAGGGGTATATATAAAGTACTATTAAAGTGACAAAGCAAACGATCAAAAATATTAGGGTAAAATCGGAGTTCAAAATACAATCAAGCCTAGGCCTATCCCCAATCCTACTAGTGATGTCCATCTTTGTCCTTGTCGATGAAGTCTATGCAGATTGATTCACGCTGCTCTAAGGGGACCAATATATGAATCGCGGCTTATAGTCGTGGCCAAACGAAGTTTTTTTCTACTCGAATCTAATGTCGTCGAGTGAAAGCTTATGATGCATGGATGGCTATATCAGAAGCGTCCCGGACGCCAAGGTAAAACCAACATTCGAAAGGAGTAAAAGTGCCACTGAAAATAAGACTATTGCCCCCCATCCAATTCCCGATATACTGCCTGCTTAATCCCTAGCTCCATACACCATTCATTATACGCCTTGCACCCAAAAAAAGAAAGAAGGGGAGAAAGTTCCTTCGAGCAGCAGCGTTATCCCATAAGCAGCAGTCAGCCGACACTAACCAGAGTGCCGGGATAACAAAACAAAAAGAGCACAATAGAGGCATTATCAAAGAGGTTGTCATCAAGAGTATGTTACTGTGGCCTTAACGGCCGTTGATATTCCTGGACAGTATGTTTAACCAGCTTTCTTCCTGTCGAGTATCACTCTGTTCAGAGAGGATGCCTTGCTCTGGGTCTGGGTCTGGTGCGATGGGGCGAGAGCTTGAGCCTTCGGCCGCAGCTTCATCATCGCTACTATCTTGGTAAGGATCATAGCGATTGCCTGAAGACGAGCTGTGGGCAAGGGAGCGGACAACATCTCCCTTACAAATGGGGCATGTGCGGCGACGGGTAGTCAGCCAGGGAGTTCTAAGAATTGATCAGTCAAGATTCTTCACAGGACCAAGCCAGGTCGAAGCTTATCATCATTGCAACTTACATGCAGTCAGCGTGGAATTCGTGCCCACATGGGAGACTCATTACTCGGCTGATACCGTCGACATACTCTTCCAAACAGACCACACATTCAACCTGACGACTCATATACTTCCGCCACTCTGGGGAAATTCCAGTGAACTTCTCGTGCTCGCCTCTACCGCGCGACGGTGAGCGGTGAGCGGGCACTGTCGACCCTGACCCTATAAGATTCTCACTTTCCAGCACACCAGTCGTAGTCCGTGATCGAGGTCTGGATTGTGATGAGCTCTGTTGCAAGAGTGGAGTGGATGGTGAGGTACTGCTTGGAGAAGGTAATCTGGTGGACGGGGTAGGGGAGGCAGCCACGGTATGATAGGTGCGAACTGGAAGGCGGTCAACAACCGACTTGGGTGCTCTCCATCTTCTTCTCCGAATTCTAGCACGGAGGATGAGCAGAGCATAGACGACCGTCAAAGTAACCAAGGGACTTATAACCAAAACCAACAATGTGTCGAAAAAAGGGCTAGCACTGCTCGTCGGGGTAATAGTAACCCAGAGCCCTTCATGAGGTTCGTGCGCAGGATCTTTGGGCGCAGGGGGCTCCTCGACATCATTTGATTTGTCTTGTAACAGCGCTCTCTTCCCTCTGCTCTCCTCAGACTCGTGGCGGGTACCAAAGAGCTTAGCGATGAAGCTTCGGCGCTGTTTGCCCTCCTCAGATGGTGAAGACCGCACCTTCGAAGAGACTACCCGTGCAGCGTTATATTCACCACTACTAGGCGTAATACTGCCACCCTTGGGCAGATGGGCATAATCCGATGCAGAAGGTGTCTTAGAAGTACCGGGGACCTTATCATCTTGGGCGTTTCCCTTTGGTTTGAGAAGATCAGGATCTCGCCAATCTTCGACGCCGATCACAAAACCGTCGGTCGAAGACTTGGAACTTCTTCTGGATCTGTCCATCGTTTCTTTGATCACTCTGTCCCCTTCCTCGTTCCAATCCGCAACCATCACCCAATCGATGCGACCACTCCTGGGTGGCAGGCTCTTATCATCAATGGAGCGAGATGGTGGGCTATATCGGAACATGCGAGAAAACCACCCCCTATTGTCCAACCGTTTCGAGAAAGGCTTTTCATCTCTCGCAAAAAGAGAGCCCTTGGCTTCCGCGGGTTTGGAACCAGTTTTCGTTTTCTTTGTTGGGGCCTTCCCGGGCTTGGTCCTGTGTTGAACCTTGAGCACGGGTCTCCCACTGTCATCCAGCGAGTCTTCGATGAAGCTGCCAGGCTGCGTTAGAGAGGAGAGCAAATGCGCTGTTGTTCTCGCCGTGAAAACGGACGGGATTGTGACATTATCCACATCGTCGCCATGAGCGAACATCTGGATGAGAGGTCCGCCCTTTTGGTTATCGCCCACAATCACGGCGATGGCACCCCTCCGCTGTGCCCACATGACCTTCTCCAAAAATCCACACCCACCACGCATCAGGAGAACAACCTTGCCCTGTATCTCTGCGGCTTCTTGGATCGATTGGATATCGGCATGAGAGGACGTCTTCAAGCCATCGTGAAGATAATCGTCTGTGCCATCGTTGGGAGAAGCCCCGCCTTCAAGCTTCGATTTGAGGCTGCCCTCTCTGCTATTGCGGTCAAGCTTATCGCTGTCGCTGCGTTTTGGAAATTTCGTCTTGGAGTTCGAGCTCGGAATACGAGAGTTCATAACTGCTTCGATATCTTTTAAGGAGGTTCTCTGGCTTGTGCCATCCCAACCCGGTAGGTCGCTGCACCCAAGCTCGCCCTCCCCATCAACAGCATCTTCAGGAAAGCCGCTTCCCACCCACAGTTGACCGCTCAATCCGGCTCCGTCCAACTTACCGCCGAAAGCCGCCGGGCGGGCCGCAAAGGTAGTGCTATTGTCATCCGTTAAGCTGATGGCTGCATTTGGAGGGAAAAGCGAGAATGGGGTGTTGTAGTAAAGGAAGCCCCAGATTGATTTCTCAGATCTGGTGCGGGTGGTTGGAAGTGGCGAGGCACCGGCACGAGCAGACGAGGACACGGCGCGCGCGAGGAGGAACAATGAGGAGGCGAGAAATAGGATGAGGATTACAATGCGAGGAGTGCGCATGGTGCCAATGATCGGAGGTATGGCAACGGGGACCCGTTTGCCAAGACCCAAGCCCGATAAGTAAAGACAGTGAAGGTGACTGACAATGGGTGGGAGATCGTGAAGCCAGTCACCTCACCAACGTGTTGACCAAAGGGAGTATATAGCTGTCATCGAGCTCCGTCTATCGCGGGGCCTTTGGGTTTTGGAATGATGCCCAGCGCGACGCTGCGACTGCGGCGTTGAAGCGATCAGATCAGCAGTCGTCCACACGGGAAATGGGTCCCCTCGGGCGCAATTAGGCAGGCAGTAGATGCACTCAGTACGTCAGGAAATACAGATAAAGGCGCCGGAAACGAGGGCGGAACGGAACACAACACAAGGAGACGGGGCTCAGGGGCGAGAAATAGATCACTAGGCTTTGTCGGAGTCTTGAATGAGGATGGAAGGAGGAGGAGAAACACTGAGTGAGGTGAGGAGAATGAGGTGACGTGCAGCGTGCCTCTTCGCCTGGGATCGCAGTGGGGTACCGCCCGACCTGATACTGCCCGCCGGAAGGGAGGGGCGTTACGCAACCTTACTGTCTAGCGCAAGTTCCAGGCGGCATGCCCCAGCTGCCCAGCCTAGACTCTCCTGGACCGCAGCATCTGAACAGGGCATGGCACCGATGAATGCGCCTGAAGGATGGAATGATAAGACGGACGGCCCGCGTGAGGCCTCCCCAAAGCGTCTGGACGTCCACTATCGCTCTGCATCGCTAGAATGTGCTGTCACAAGGCGCGGCAGTAGGGAGAATTAGCATGGCAGATGATGCCCATGAGAGGACCACATACACACGCAGGGTCCAGTCATTGCTGGAGCTAGGCCAGTTGCAGTCCTGTCCTGGTGATGTGAGGTCATTTAAGGTACTACTACGCCTTGGCGTCGCAGTGCCGTCCAGCCTTATCACTGTTTACTTTTATGTCCCGCGCCAGTGATTTTCAGAAATATGCAGAATATTGCCATTTCACTGTGGATTTCATGGATTTTGTGTAAGCTTTATTTAGTTAGGTTGCCTTTTTCCACATCCCACATCATATGCAGTCTCGGGCTGGGTGGTTTGTAACTTCGGTAGTACTCACATGACAGCTACCTAGGGAAGTTGCCTCTGACATGTCGCCATCATGCCATCGTGACCCTATTTTTTGCTCCTGGATTGACGGCCCTCGCCGATGGCATACACATGAGATTCTAAATGCCGCAGTAGCGCATAGTACCGTTGCAGCAGAGAGATTAGAAATAGACAGGCTCCTAGATCGGAATTCCACATTCAAAAGGTAGCAAATGGTTATCAGATGACGTACCCAGCTTATTGATACCTCCGTATGATACAATCTTCCAGTTCGTTTTGATGGGTAGGAATCCCCTCCAATCAAGCCCAGTTCTACGATAGAACCAAGATTATCAACAAAGTCATTTAGCCTGGATATTTGTGTCATGGATATTTATGTCTTGAAGTCAATTGAGAGGTCAATAATACGCTTTGTGGTTTAGTCTCATCCCTTCCGAGCCTTAGGTAGATTGGTACACCTACCCTGTATCCCAAGCCTCACCTAGATGATAATATGGTTCGTTAAGTGTGAATAAACTCGGCCGCTTCTGAACACGTATGATAATTAGTCCATGAGGTTTTTTTGTGATTTTTTTTCTCATAATGGTGATAGAGTTCGTGTTAGTGATGGGAAAATACGGCCCTTCTAATAATTTTCATTCACATCAACTACCTATTATGCAAATCAGGTACCCGTGCACAGGGACTAATATCTATCCAAGTAAGAAATGCCAAATATGAATGCGAACGCTTATATCTATACGGATGCGAGTAAATGCCGGACCTCATAGGTTAACGTCAAAATCGTCTTCCTTCCCCCTATCCCAAACCCTCTCCTCCCCAGCCTGGGACCATCTCACATCCTCCGCAAGCTTCTCACCTCCAGCCTGCAATTTTTGAATCTGTGCTTCTCCGAAGCCAGCCGATCGCAACCGCGCTTCTTGATTTTGTTTCAGTTTCTGTCGGTCCCTGAAAGCTTCGAGAGCATTATCCCAGTCTCCGCCCTCCTCATCATCCATCTGCACGTCGGTCTTGGGGTCGTAGGTCTCCGAGAATCGGTGATCTATGCCCGAGGACCCCGCCAAAGCACCTCGGCCCCGAGGCTGGGGAGCTGGCATTGGGCCGACAAGTTCATCTGCAGAGTCCGAATCTCTCTGCGGAGTTTTCCCCTGTCGCTTCGTAGATGTGTCCCTCACGAGAGGGGAGCGACTCCTATGCCGGTGCTTCCGTCTCTCTCTCGATCGTGACCTCCGCCGGTGGTCCGGCGAACGGGATCTGTATCTTCTCTTTCGACTATGGCGATGTCTCTCATCATCTGAAACGGAATCGCGATCACGTTCCCTCCTTCTTGACCGTCCCGATTCCGGGCGTGTCCGGTCACCATGGTCGCCGTAGTCATCATCTAACCTCCCATGTCTTCTCTTGTCATCATGACGGTCTCTGATTAAATCCTTTGACTGTGTCTTGTGGCTACTTTCGCCGCCGGCCCCACTTCTGTGTCTTCGAGAGTCTCGACTCCCAGAGGACGATTCGCCGTCCTCGGTCCGCCTGCGTCTCTTGCCCCCCAGGATCGCATGGATATCGCCCAGCTGTCGCCGTCTGATGTCATGAGAATTTGGGTTGCTCTTCAGTCGCTTCACTTCTTCCGAATGCTCCAAATCCTCCAATCGAGCCTTAGATTCGGCGGCTTCTTTGGCGAGTAACGCCTTGTTGTGAGTATCGGTGTCCTTGATGATGTGTCGGAGGAATCGTGTGTTGGGTTTCGGCAAGTTCGCGGGCCTTTTAGAGGAAAAAGAGTTCGTCAAAACCAATCGGGCGGTTGGGTTTGATCTGTAGCTGCTTACTTTTTGTTTGAGCGAAAACCTTCCATCCCCATGGCCGAATACTTCAACGAGCAGTCCTGGGCATCCTTTGCCAGGAGCTCTGCGACGTAATCGTCGGTCAGCAGCTCATGGTTGGCCATGGTGGAAAGTTGAAGAGTAGTCGCAGAGACCTCTCACCCAGAGATGTAAAGGGAGAATGGGGCGAGCCGCATCTATGGCTGATGTGTTGTATTCCAGCGTGTGATGTCTGATCTGGCATCCAACCTGGATCGGCTTTTCTTGCGCCACCGTAGCGGATGTCGCTGACTGCCCTGCTGATGATCCGATAAAGAAATTCCGATAACGGCGCCCCACACTAACCGCATTTAGTTCCAAGTAAACATCCACATGTCAAATTGCGCGTGTGCCATTTGGCTCAGTGAACATCATTTCAAGAGGGTGCTTCAAAGAAGCCTAGTGATCGCAAAGTGTAGGAAACGACACCACAAGAGACCTCCCGAAGAGTTTCATTTTCGATCAACAGAGCGCGACATCGAACCTCACGGCATAATGAACTCTACGAAAGCGGCCAAGGTCCTTCACCAGCTGGAGGACCTTCAGGCCTCACAAGACGTCAACATTATCAGATTGAGCGAACCCATTTCCAGTTCGGTCCCCCAAGACGGGCGCTTGAGGAATTCAGATGCCTCCAGCGCCTCTCTCGATGCACCGACCCCGGCGAGTCTCGATGCCGACTTGGCACACTACAAAGAGTTGTTCGCGAAACTACGGTTTTCGTACGTGGAACAGGTCACCAAGGAGAAATTCATTCGCGCGATTGTCGGCGACCCGCCATTGATCGTCACGATGCAAGAGAACCTGGACTTGGAAAAGGAAAATGCAGTGGCAAAGTCGGAGCTCAAGGCGCTGAAGCTGGAAATGGCAGACATGGTCACAGAGCTGGAGCGCAAGGGACGCGAGCTGAGCAAGCGATACGAGGCCATCCAGCTGGACACGATCAAGCTGAAGGAACTGCCAGAGAAGGCACGGGAACTGGAGGATCGCATCTCGCAGCTTCAGGCTGACCGGCAACTCAATGGATCAGACCCCAACCATAATCTGCCTCTGGGCAAGACGCAAGAGCTCATCAGCCGGAGGAAGCGCGAGCAGCAGGAGCTGGCGCGAGAGCTCGAGGCTCTCCAGTCCAAAGCTCCGCGGAAGAGAAAAGAGGTCGAGAGACTGCAGGCTGAGCTCCAGCCGCTGGAGGCAAAGCGGCAGAATAGCACGGCGGCCGCCAAAGAAGCCAGGAGGCGGAAGGAGGCAGCGCTTGGAGGGGTGGCCGATGACCTCGAGCAGAGAGCTCGTTGGTGGAGGGCCAGCGAAACTGTCCTCAAGCAGGTGCTGGACATCAAGACCTGAAGGAATGGGATCAAAAATCCCCTTTGATGCTTTATGACCCTGGCGTGCGTGTGGTTTGGCGTTTTAGGAAGCATTGTGTTGGTTTGGGGGGGCAACTTTGGGTTATCGGGATGGGGCGAGAGTATCATCATACCCAACAACAGAGGGACTTTAGTTGTTTGAATTTCTTTTGGAGTATTATTATTCAAGATACACCGGTTCAAAGGCCCCAATTCTGCCCGTGCCTACCAACAGATAACACCTTTTCTTCTCACGAGCGGGAAAATTGACCCGACTGGCCCCCAAAGAACAAACCAAATTAATGTCCATTGAGCGAGCCTCGAATGGCTAGCTCTATCTGGATACAAGATTTGGCCTTCTCAGAAGAGGCTGTAAATGCGCCACGTCATCTGGCGTCAGCCATAGCGTTAGCCAAAGAACCCAACCTGGGTTTCATGCCACAGCCTCTCGACCTGAAATGAGACCGGTTTGAAGTCAAGATGAGCCAAGGCGAGCTCCGCCACATGGCCAAGAGGCTTGTTGCGGCGGAATTCATTCCACCATACGCGTATTGCCTAGTACGGCGCCCCAACATGCCAAATAGAAAGGGGATGTACATTGACATTGCGTTTGGCGGGTGATCCCCTGGTCCAGAATTGACACACACCCTAAGTTACGTTACGGCAAACGCCCATAGCTGTCCCTCCCGCCAAGCTTCGAGGGGGGGACTGTCACTAAACCTGGAACCCGAGACCGAGACCGTGCTGATTGGGCGTCACAAGTGCGTCCCAGCGAGAGCGAAGGACGGCACTTGGAGAGTCTAGAACTCGTCGCCTAATAGTATACACGTCCGACCGACATGTCTTTGCCTGCCTGCCCCGGACAACACAAAGCCATAGACCTGACGCCAAGGGTAAGGTGAGACTAGGCGGGAGGCGGAGGCTGTGATAGACTTTTGTCTTCTTACTCCTTTTGGCGATGATTGATGCCATCGAAAGACGGCGAGAGGGCGACATGATAATCTCGCAACACAGGTCCCAAAGAGCCCTTTTCATTGGCAGCATCGCCATGGTAGTGTTGGTAGGAAGCAATAATAATAAACAATGACAAATACCAGGCTTAGTCTTTTGCATATGTACATTAATGGGACTATTACGATGTGCATTTCACAATAGCAACCTGGCAATTATAGTCTCTTAGTGTGCGCGCTGCAATGTCACCCACGTTGCATGGCAGGAAAAGAGCTTGGGTGAACTTGAACTGCAGCTTCCTGGCAGCATGATGCATCCTGCAGCCAACCTCAAGCACAAGTGTGGGGTGCGTCTATCACAGAATTGTAATACCTGCCAGTCTCCTCATTGCGACCTGTGAGAAATGCCGGGCGATGCAATGTCTCTGGAATGATCCTCCAGCTGCCTGTCCCTCGCTTGAGAGTGGAAAAGCCCTGGCTGAGCCACTGCCCACGCGTGGGCCTTTCGCGAGGCCATCACCACAAAGAGGGCACCGGGTCTCGTAATCCTCGCATTCGTTCTCGCCCACAGTTCGCATCTCTCGCGACAGCTCGCGATGGCCAATCACGCAGCTCGCTCAAGATCTGGAGGTCTACCTATCCGTTAGCAAGGGCCCGCCCCCTCACCATCACACCTGTCGTTTGCGTGCACATGTGGAGGGTGCTACGATTGGTTCCTTTCCTCTCCTTTCTTTCTTTTGAATGTTTCAGCAGCGCACGTCTCTTCTCGTCGTTGAGCTGTCATCTGTAATGTAATCATAGACGACGCCTGCATATGCGAGCGCCGTGCCAAGGTAACCCCCTCGCTACAGCATCCCAGAGTCTCATCCCCCGCCCTGGACAGAAACATCATACGGTGCCCCAGGTTACACCTCCATCGGTTGAACCTTGACGGACGGTGGCGTGCAGAGTTGGGGTGAAGAGGAGGCTACCGGCAAACACGATTATCGCATGCCGCTGCTTCCCTTCCCCCGCATCAATGCCAGCCGGTTCTCCTCTGATAGGAGGTCGGCGATGGGCGTCACATTGCATTCCCACACCTGGCGGCCTCAGCTGCATGCAGTCGGCGACTGAGCAAAGTTTTGGGCTAAACTGCAAGCAGGCCCCCCAAGTGTGATGGATGGGGGGACGGCCCAGAGGTGTGTGTGTGTGTGTTTGTGTGTGTGTGTGGGATTTTCCCAACGGTGCAGCCCCCAGGCACGAATGGCATCAAAGTCTAAAGCCTTCTGGGCCCTGGAGAGGCACATGAAATGCAAAGCACGTGGCCACAGTAACTGGGCTGTAGACTGTAGAATGGCGAGATGGCCTTTTTTTCTTCGCCTCCTGCGACAGTTCAGCTGGATGTTCTCATTCATAGTGTCACTATTGTTCCTTTCGGTCTGTCACTATGGTTGTAATGCAGCGTATCAAAGTTTTTTTGAGTTCTGTGATTGGCATGATCCTGATGGATCAATTTCCGTTAAGCCGCACTATCAGCTCGAATCACCTGCTACTGTCACCGCATCAAAGTTTGAATTTTCAATCCACAGCCGTGATTGTGTCAAATTTCCATCACAATCGCACTTTTGATCAAATGTCACCTGTTGCTTCGGTACCAACATTAGACTGGCATGGGGGGGGGGGGGCGCCTTGGGCTTCCTGGCAGGCAATGTCAAACTGTCCGTGCTTTCGAGACCTCCAGCTATCCTTGACACGAAAGGTTAAATTTAATTATATGAACATCTTCATACCACCCCTGGCAATCTCGTAGTTGGGCCGGCCATTGGGTACCCATCCAACGTCGAGGGATCTCCAAGGCCGCATGTCGATCCTTGGGAAGGACACAACGGGTTTGAGACTGACGCGAGGTAAACGAGCCCACGCGGGGGGAGGAGGGGACTGACTGGCTTTGAGCCAACAACCCGCAAAAATGGGCAGGCTTGCTAGCCCGCAGTCCACGGCGGTCCATGGACAAGACCGCGCGGAAGCTACAAGACCCCGAAAAGCTCAGAGGGCAGGCTCCCGTAGATGGCTTTCGGATTCACTGTTAGGGCCGCGTAAAGTCCGCTGACTGAGCGGCGAAGCACCGCCCCCGAGTTAGCGGCCTTGGACCCCTGAGTTCGACGCCGCATCTAACGAGTCGCCTAGGATTGAGCGGTAGATCCTTTAATATCGACACTAGGAGGGTAAGTTTGAGCGCGCGCGCGCTGGGCATGGGCTAAGCCGGTACGGGGAAACAGTCGAAGAGGAGGCCGCTGAGAATAGACGCCTGGTGCAAGGACCTGTGAGGACGGGACAGAGTGGATCATCAGGGTAGGGCTTGGGTCATGGGCGGGATCAAAAGAATTCCCGAGTCCGGTCACATTGGAAACTGAACGCCCCGGAAGTCCCCAGCCGGGGTCGTGTCATAGACATCAAGAAAGGCCAGATATGATATTGATCCCGGGGCGGTGGAAGTTGGAGCTCAATCAATTGACTACATGCTTGCTCCCAAAGCAGAGCGGCCGTCCCATTGTTAGAGTCTGGATGGGCACACATTGAACCCAGCTAGGAAAGAAGTGATAACGGCTCGATGTGGGGGATACTGCCTCAAACGGCAATAGGTCTCGACTTTGTAAGCTGTTAGGGATTAATAATTTTTCGAGCTTTTTCCTCATTCTATTTTGAATCCATCCATCTCAAATCCACCTCCCATGCACAGGCCCGGCAGTCTCCACATCCGGTGATTTCTGTCATAAAATTATTCGGAGTCAGAGATGTGCGAAACCCGAAACCAAAGTCCGTAACCTTCCACCGAAGGGTAGATGTACAGCAACAGGAGGTAGTACCAACTAACACCTTTGGTTTCGTTGGAGCAAAACAGAGTGCATGTTAGTGCATGGCGGAGCTTGCCGCCTTGGTCTTGTGCCCGTCATGTGGCTGCACAATTTACTTTTCTCTCCCCCCATCCCAACCAACCCAACGCCCTCTCCGCACGTCCGCTTGGGTAAGCAGGCCAGCAAGTAAGCTGTGGTCTGTGTGCGGGCGCCGAAAGGGAGGGGGTCCCAGCGATGAGGTCAGGCACGGCGCAGTGGGGGAAAAGACATCGAGGGAGGCGATTAGCCTATTCGCAGCTATCAGCGGTTATCTGCTGCTGCTGCTGCTGCAAAAAAAAAACTCTAAAAAACCTACGATTGCCTCCGCTAAAACTGAAATGCCTGGAAAGGGAAGGGCATTCGAGCGAGCGTCAGACCTGTGCCGCGAAGCCGTATTGCCGTGCACCGGACTGTTGAGCTCGCAGCCTCGCGCACCCACGGAGGGCCGTGATGACCCCTGCCCTGTACATAGATTTCCAATGCTGGTGGAAGAAGCTGGTGGAAGTTTGGAGGTCATTGATTTGAGCATGTCCGTTGCTGTTGTTTATTATCGGCACCCCCTCCCCCCTTGCCGTGATGCTCCACCACCGCAACCACCTCGTTCAGTTTCCGCCCACATCGATATCGGCACTACTGCATCAGACCAGCAAGTCTAATTGTGCGTTCAAAGCGGAGCGGCGGGCGGAGCGAAATGCATGGGTGTCGTGATGTGATGTATGATTGATTGCAAGTACATGACCAGGGGAGGGGGATGGGCCTGGCTATCATCAATCGATGGCTCATGCCGCAATGCCGGCTGTTGATATGCTGGTGGGAGTACGATAGCGCTACGGTCTCTATAGCACAGAAGTGTTGCTATCAATCAATGTCCATGACGTGTAAACCAGGGCGAACAAGCGCAGTGATGTTGTTAGCCCTGTTTTTCCCCTCCAGTGTCAGTGCGTGTCTCTCCAAGCCACGCACGTACCGGTATTTGGAATGTGCTAGGAGAGACCAATAGGCCTGACTTTATGCGTCGAGGGGTAGGGCGGTGTCGTGGACGCTTGACAAGTCCGCCAGAACTTTGGTTTCGTCACATATTTGGGGTTTCTTACTGAGTGGGGTTCAGAGGATGTTTCAATTTTTCCATTGTATTTGGTCCTGGATACGCACTCCCGTGTGCAAGATCCTGTCTATATAAAAAAAAAATCGCTAGTAATAAATGTTCACAGGCGATGATGAATCCCCCCCAAAATTTGATTCCAATTGTACAAGGTAGAGGAAAGGCCCGTATTAATAATATCATCGCCTACCCCCAACGCCGTGCGATCATGTTGCTTTGTGTTGATATGCAAAACCCACCTTGACCACAGCAAAGAGAAAAAGTAAAAAGAAAAAAGCCCCGGGAGAGAAGAATAGCGTAGTTTCATCAAATCGTTTATCCCCAAAACCAGTAAGCCCTGCCTTCATGTAATTTTTTTCTTGTTTTCCTTTTTTAGTTTCTTTTTCCTTTCCGAGATGCTCGTTTTTCCATACTCGGTTCCTCGGACCCAATTACAACCCCGAGAGCTCATTTTCGTAGCCCGAATAGATCATCGGATCTCCCATACCCATCATTACCTCCGGATTAGGACACGACAAAACGTGAGGCTTGATGAAACCGAATTCCGACTCGAGGATACCCTGGTTCAACATTATCTGGCGTTGCAGGTCGACAGTAACACCATCGATATTGTGCATGAATGGCATGGGCATGCTAGTGGCGTTCGTCGTAGGCTGAGGCTTAGCTGGCATTGCCCACGAGGGGAAGTTGGCGACCTGTGGTGATTGAGAAGGGAACATTGCTTGCGAGTCCAGCTCGGCGCCACCTGCTTGGCCCAATTCGAAGTCGGTGTTGCATGAGGTGAAGCTCTGGGGAGATAGCGTCATGTGGTTGGTGTTGTGGCTTCCAAAGGCGGAGGCTCGATAATCAGGTTCGAAGTCGGAGTGGTCGAGTTCGGAAGACGAGGCCCTCTCTGCGCGGGGCTGACTTGATACTGACGAGTCGGTGTCCTTTGAATCCTTCTGCATGTCCGTCTCCAGTCGTTGCTGTTCCTCAAGCTGGGCGGCCAGCTCCTGCATACCTCTTTCATCTTCGGGGAAGACCGAGTGGACAGGCAGGTCGATGTCGCTATTAGGTCGGATGCAACCAAGCTTCTGTGCAATGTCGTGAATCACTGGTTGCCCACGGTCGTTGAGCTCGGGCTCGCCCATCTCCCAAGGCTGCGAATTCCGGACCATGCTGTAGAGCTTGTGTACAGTAGCTATTAATGCGAATTGAGTGTTCTCAAGAACCTCGGCGTATCTGTTAAGAGTCAGTACAATTCTGAATTGGATTTCTCTGTGGCGACGTACCCCCTAGGCAGCTGCTTGTATTCCATCTTCTTCCTCACACCGGCAGTGCATACGAGACCATCGTCCTTGCATCGCTTACAAGGGAATTCACCATCGCACTAAACAAAGTATCTTGGGTTAGCAAACGGATATAGCATAAACGAGTATATGAGACTAATGGGACCTGCCTTTGTTTTCTTCATTCGACACCGCTCGCAAGCCTTCCAGACTCTCTTATGACGGCCGTCCATGCCAGTGGTGTGAGCCACCTGCTCGTGGTGATGGGTGACGGCAGCACTGGAGCTAGCTCGCTTGGATACCCGATGTACAGGCTTCACGGACTTGCTCGACGACGAGCTCTTTCTTGAGTAAGGAGATGCTTTTGACTCTTCAGCCGGAGGCGAAGGTAAATTATGTGATCCACCCATTGCAATGTCTGAGTCTAGTGATTCTCCGACAGGAATGTGAACCAGAGAGGGATGAGGAGATGACCCAGGCAATTATTGAATGGCTTATTGTGTAAGTGGACAATGAAACACCAGTAAGTAATCAAAGGGGAGACCCGAGCGTTTGGGAATGATTCACATCAGATGCCCAAGAGGAGGGAAGAAGGAGAAGGAGGGGGGATGTAAGTGGTGAGAAAGGCCTTGGATGGATGGATGGGACCCGGAGGTATATACGTGGAATTGATACAAGAGAGCCAGGGGAGTAAGTCTTCTGAAAGCTCGATTGATTTCTTGGAGATGGAGCAGGGTTTAAGAGAGATATGAAAGGCGGAGCAGTTATGTCGCCGCACGGAACAAGAAAGAGGTACATACCGACCTACGAGCACGCTCTCATGTACCTCGACAACAGGGCAAAGGAGGACACAGATGCAGATGGGGGGTGTCCATAGCGGACGGCATGTGGTTTATGTCCGAAGGAGCGAGTTGGCGCTCTGATCTGATTTTGTCCAGGTACGTGTCTGCACGTACCAGGCTACGCGACCCGCCCGGCGAGAAAAACGCAGAGCTGCGACCAGGTTGAAGGGTGTTCTCCAACCGGGCGGGATTCGATGAAGCACCGCTGGAGTGGGTGGGGAACCAATGAAAAGGGGGGGCGTGGCAGAAGCGAGTGCGCTAGGATCCGAGCCAGTCACCCGAGCGGACTTTGAGCTGTGGAGGCAGCCGGCCGGCACCCACTGGGCATGTCGTTCAGCGTCTTGCAGCGCTGCCCTGCTACCGCCTTGTGCGCTCCAGGAGGAGAGGAGGGGGTGCATGTGTGCTGCCTTGCGAGAGCCGCGCGTTGTCTTTTTACTCGGCGCCGCCTGTCTAGCTTGGGGGGCCTGGTCGGCGGGATTGGTAATGCTTAATGCGGAGTCCGTTATTCTTGCACATTATGCTGTTGTTAGCTGTTGCCTCACCCTGCCAAGGAGCGATGCCACTGCCAGCAGCGTATAATATGACCCAAGCAAGCAGCTTGGCTTGTGCATCTTGTCTGCCACCAGGAGATGGATATGCCTGCACCGGCTGGGGATGACGGGGCCGCCATAGCCAGACTGCCGGGTTCTCGCTCCCTGGCGATGAGCCCGAGAGTGCAATTGGGAATATGCTCTGGCTTCTTCCGCGGTGGTGCTTATTCTGATGGTGGCCGCAGTAGTGATGATGACGATGATGATCATTTCCAGCTCGCCGCTGCGGGCGCGCGCGCTGCCCCACAGGATGGTGAACCTTTTTGTTATATCGGGTAGGCGGCTTCACGACTCGGTGAGATGACTGCAAGCTGCTTATGATCTTGAAGAATCAATTAAGAGTGATGGGAGCTCCCCCGGCCAGCACGCCTTTCCCCGCTCGCCAATGCACATCGCATCTAGACAGGCCCTATCACGCATCACTCAAGCAAGAAAGATCTAGCGAGTGCTCATGGCCAACCCAACCGCATAGTCACCTGCTCGTGCGGTGAGTGGACCTGGACTGCGGTGAGGACCGAGAGTCTTCGGTCCTTATTATGTGCAGGAGAGAGCTAAGAAAGCATAAACTAGCATGAGCATCATTATCCCCAGATTGGTGGCAAGAACGACTACACATCCTGCCTAGTACGGCTTTCAAGGGCCAGGATCGCGTCTCGTCATGGACCTCTGTCTCGAGGAAAGGTGAAACAAGGGCACACGGTCAGAAAGCTTGGTCCTTTGCACACAGGGACTGCACTGCCTCTGTCGGTAACATTTTAAAGGTCCCCATTGGTTATACGACTCCTCGTTGCTCACAAACATACCTAGACATTGCTACCCATAGTAGGTGCTTACATGCACCTCCTAGCAGACCGTGTGACAGTCGCCCTCGTTTATTAGAGTATTCCTGGAAAGGCTTGGAGGGGTCACTCCCAATGCATCTCGTCCGCTCTCGTCCGCCGCCTCAACGGGTTCGACCGAAAACTCGGCCAAAGTTGCTGGCCTCGTAGGGCTCAGGGTCCCCGAAGTCCACGGAGGTGCTGTAGAGCGAGCGATCATCAGGGGCAGGTGGCTGGTGATCACAAATCCAGGCCTCCGTTTACAAATCAATCGCCCTGATCTCTCAGCATGTATCCATACCAGCGACGGAGTTAGGGATATATCCAGTGCACCACCACAGTGGGTCAGTCCCGGCGGGATTTGATCTGAGGGGGGTGTCAAGCATCCACCGTCTGTCCGTCCACAGGTTCAGATTCACGTTGCTCTGTAACTCGGCCGCCCAAAAGTTTTTTTTTTCTTCTTCTCGGGGCTCGCTCCACTGAGATTGAAAGCAGCTAGCTTCAAGTAAGCGGGCTTCACAAAGATCGACTAACACAAGCCACCTACCGACTACACGCTGGGATGGAGGTGTCTGCCGTGCAGTAAGCATTTGTGATCCCTCCGCCCTTCAAGTCATTTCCGCTGTGACGAATTACAAATCAGGACGGCAGCCTCTCACTCAAATTGAGTCCCTGCTAACTGGGTAGCTGGCACAAGCGACCACTCCATTCCGCACGCACGGCGACACCTAAAACCACATGGGGACCACCATCCTCCATCTTTTTAGAGAAGGAGGCTTGCAGATACAGCTGGTCGGGACCCTGAGAGGCCCTGATGCCTGAACCCTGTTTTGTCCTGGCGGCCATGAGACAAGTCATCTATCGGCCAGCCTTACCATCTCGCGAGTCCGTGAGCGAGGAGAGTAGCTCAGCGGGCGCCCAAACTCGAGCAGTCGGGTAATGGCTTTATTATGCTGATCGATGGCCGTGCAAAGGAACTTGTCGAATCGGGTATTCATGTTGACTATGTAGACTGACATGTTTTAGCTTTTTTGGCGGGGAGCGGGCCTGCAAGCTTCTAGTCCTGATCCTAACACCGTTCTGACACCCGGACTTGAGTAAGAGCCGAGTCCGAGTCGGGATTTATGGCAGTCATCGATTGATTGTCCTGGCACTAAGAGACCTGCACCTAAGGGACCAAAGGGACCAGATACGCTCCGTTTCGGCAATCCGTGAACACCGTCCATCAGAGACTTTTGCCCTGTGGGTGCTGTGCTGTGCTGTGTTGTAGTGTGGTGCTGTCCCCGTCAAAGTGCCGTCATACTAGAAGGTCCCGAGGATCGGGAAACGGTCATGCATATTCCCTCCCCTTTCCCCAGTGTATGCCAAACATAATGCTGACGGTGTCACCGAACGCCATTCTATTTGGGTTCACTGACCAGAGTCAAACTCAACAAGGTGCAGCCAGGTCGCTCCCCGGGCAAGTCGACGAGTCGCACACGTTGGAAACATCGACATGAGGCGATCCCTGCAACTCGGTTGCCAAAAACAAAGGGGACAGGGCAGGGCCACCGCACACTACGAAGCTGGTTGATCACGATCTTCTAATTCTGACAGTGCATGGGGGTGCAGGGTCCAATTCTTCGCCAGGATGAGTCAACATGGGCCACAACCCTCAAATCGAAGCCTCAGTATTTTCTCTCGTCTTGTGTTGTCCTACCGGCGCCACTCTTAGCTGCTGATAGCAACCGGACCCTAACAAAATGTGTCCGGGACTTTACCCACAAGGCATCGGGCGTGAGCCACATGCACAAGGGGATGGAGGGAGTCTCGGAGTGTATTCGCTGTGATTGGGCTTTTGTCAGCGGGAATCATGGAATTGGCATCCACCACTTTGAAATTCCCATAACACTAATTGGGACCATGTAGTGTGTATGGAGCACACATAGTGTGTCCGAACGCCCAATGCAAAGGCAGCAAAGCCCTTTTCGCTGGCCGCTTCTTGAAGCCCACGCCCCTACATCCACATCTACTCTGTAGTATCCGCCCTGACAAAGAAAGGCGGGATTCCGCTTCTGGTTGCACAACTTCTGCATCTGCGCTGCCATTTATAATCAGCAAGCCATACCACTGTGCGCCTGCAGAGAAGTTCTCGAAGCGGGCGTATGGCGTATGAGTGACTCTTTCCCTCCCACTCCCCAGCATTTCCCGAACCTTTCCCTTTCATACCAGATCAGATCACCCAGCTAGCGTGCGTATTGTCATAGCTCCGAACGAGCCCTTTTGTCAGCGGAATTACGGCAGTTTGTCTGCTCCACCGGCTGTTTGGTTACATTTCGTCTATCCATCCACAGCAAACTAGGTCGCTGCGGCCCGGCAAGTCGCATCAACCCTCATGACCAGGGATGATGGATAAGCGGCTCTCGTTCTTAAGGGAGGGGAGCCACCATATGCAGTAGGGTAGCTACGGGCGCACAACTCTGGCGCGAGAACGATATATCCCCGGCGACTCCAGCCGGGCTTAACCAAACTCCCTCAGTAGGGCTGGATGACGTTTCTGCAGCTTCGGTGGGCGATCGCAGTGCCGATTCCGCTCGGCACATGAGTCGTTGTTTTCTCTCTCGAGGTTGAGACGACCAGTGCCACCCTACATGGAGATGCCATGCACTTCACAGCAGACACAGCATATACCTGCGCAGAGCATGGGTCTGTGTAGCACAGTCCGTTGCGAGGAGGGCCCCTTGGAAGGACGGCTGGTTCCGAAGTGGACATTTGTTGGGACCCGAATGACGCACCCCGTTCATTGATTGATTTCCCACGTGTCTCCGCCGAGCGGATTTCAGCTGGGAGGCGAAAAAAAAAGAGAGGGAGATCAAGAACAGAGCTTCGATAGACTTTCTAGAAGACTTGCTATCTGCAGCCGGATCGCTTCCGGCGCTGCAGCGTTCCAACGGCCATCAGCCACCCCCGTACATCGTATGAGCAATGGTGGCTGCGGTCTCGCTCTCGGTTTACGGCACTTGCTTGGCCACCCTTTTCCTCATCACGCACCGAGAGCGAGCTCCCACAGGTTCATTCGAGCTTTCGGTCACTGCCCGCTTTTTTCCCTACCTACTGTTGTGTTTTTCCCTCACCCGTCATCGCTTCACAATGCATGGTGGTTTTGGATATTCGCTCTCGGGAATTTCTCGCTTTCCTATGTAAACCCGTCTTATTCTCATTGGGCGGGACTGAAAATCCAACACGTAAAATGCCGAAGGGGGGGGGTGCTGATTGCCCGCATACAACACAAGCAGGGATCGCCCCTTCGCGACTTCGAAACGTCCCGATGCCGCGTTGCATGAAATCTCTAGGTGACATGTCTTGATGCCAGCCAACCTCGCGCCGAGCCACAAAAGCAGGACTGGTCTTGATTATCGGCGCCGACCACCGCTCCGTTTTCGACGAATTTGTCAGGGAAATGCCTCACGGGGAAGGGGAACACATGACAGCCTCATCTCATCTCCAAAGGGGGCCCTGGCCTCCTTCTGCCCTACTACGTTTGGGGGAGGGCTTGTACTGGTACCATCTCCTCTAACTTGCCCCCCCCCCGTTCTTCCTTTGGGATCACCAGGAGGCCACATGATAAAATTATCATCCTTGTTTGCGAGGAAGAGAAGACACATACACACGCCCCCTTCTTGGCTCCTTTACCCCTTCATCTCAAATCTGCCAGAAGCATCTTAGGGATCTCACCGCGGTATCCATGGACTTTCCGCGGGCGTATGACCCTTCTAACCTCTTGGGCCAGCCTCATTTCCGTCTCGGGGTTTGGCTTTGCGGTGGTCCTCCCAAACCCTCTTGCCCTTACGGGTCCGTCAAAATGCCGAGGCCGGTTCCACTTGGTGAACCCTTATAAGCAATGCGAGCATTGAGTTCTCGGCCGAGTCATTACGTAGTTTCCTTATAGCTTCCTTCGTAACTACGGCGATGTCCAAAGCCCGTCGCTGTACGACCCACAAGATACCAAGATACTAACGGGACCGGGTCGGCCTCCCGTTGTGGGCTTCAGCTCAGTCTATGAATCACGAGTCGCCATATTTCGCAATGTACGTGGGACTTTGAACAGAGTACTATTACATCTCGCTACTTATCTGAAATGGGGGCCATTCTGCATGAGCCAAATATGCTCTTTTTTGCCCTGCAGAAGCTAGAGTCAAAGCCGGAACCATCTCTTGGCGATTTGATGCCAAGTGCAAACAAGCCATGTTTTGGCGAGCCCACATGTGAATGCACACCCCATCCGCGGAGCTTCCATCACAACAAGGGGAATGATGCCTGTGTCATCGGGCGTCATGCTCTCGTTGTTTCTTTTCCCCCTCAATGATGCATTGGCGCGGTCTCGTCGCTGCACGCGAACCTAAAGCTGCTCCTTGCGTTCCCTCGCTGGCCGCGGGCCTGTCCCTGTAACACCAGCCAGACAGCTGTGATGCTGTCCGCTTGACGTCTGCAGAAAGAAACACACGCCCAATAGAAGGGTCGGCCTTCATGCAACGGGACGGAGACCCGTATTCTATTGCCGAACTCCGAGTTAAGGCTGGCATGACCTGTTTGCTGTCTGCGATCAGACGGTTTCACGTGCTTCGCGGCCCGCAACCTTCCACCCGGGAAATTTGTTGGAGCCCCAACTGAAAGATAGGGATATATACGTCGTTGAGACCGTAAATCTTTCAGCTATCTCGCCCAACCTGCAGAAGAATCCCTGAGAGCTACGGCGGTGGAGCTCTCATCAGCTCACGGAGCACGCGTGGTGATCGGTTTCTAGCCGAGAATCGATGTCTTGCGGCCGCTATCCACTTGATACATCGAGCAGATAGTGGGCAGACCTGTGACAGTTACACATCCGTGTACAGGAGAAAAGGGGGTGTGTTATAACCGCAGACTGCCCAGGCCCAGGCTGCGCTGGCATGGTAGGTGAGCAGAACGGCCCAGCCTTTGCCGTACGATGCTGGCGCGAAGAGTTCTGGATCGTGTCCTCGAACCTTCTCCACTGATTCTGTCGAGGCAAGCGCTAGAAAATGTTCTCGCCTGGCGTCACAAGGAAGTGCTCTGCATATCGACGACCCCCACATGCCGTGGTTAGCCTCATATGTTCCATAACCTCGGGTCTGCAGTCCCCTTTTGAAAAGATTTTTTTTTACTTACAACGCATTGCCGAACAGACCATGGCACAAGCTCGGCTCCTTGACCAGTATCCCGTGCCGCCAGATAAGCTCTCGTGCCTTCTCGATGGCGAAGTCAATGTCATCCTGATGGCGTGGGAAGTAAGGCCTCAAGGCCTCGAGAGAATAAATGAACCCAGGGGCGCCGTGGCACCACTGAAGGAGCTTTGCCGGCTTACCCTCCCTCCGCTTCTTCTCGCTTGACGGCCAGTTTCCATCTTGCAGCTGAAGTCTGAGGAGATCCTCCAATCGCGGCGCCAGTTCGACCGCCAGGGATGGCACAGAGAGCACCAACTGCGTTATTATTCCGATCTCGCCATGGGCCGCTCCATAATATCTCTTGCCATGCCACTCCCAGTTGCCCTGACCATCGTCGTCGGTGCGCATGATGACTTCAGCTATGCGCAGGGTAGGGGACTCAAGGAACGGAGCAAACTCGGGAACCCATTGCTTGATCATACGGATGAGGTACAATGTGCCGGCTCGCCCATAGATCATTTCAGACGGGAATGGGTCACCCTGCGAAGGTGGATACGGCCCTAGCAGGAGCGGCACGTCGCCCAGGAACCGCTTCAGGTGGCCCAAGTCCTTTGTTAAGCAGCAGAGGACGGCCAGGAACGAGAGTTTCTCGGAAGCCAGACCGCAATTTCCACTTTCCAGGTCGAGGCTTCCACGGTCCCCATCGAGGTAGCGTTCGGCCCAAAATCGGAGGTTGTGCCCCATCACAGTCAGGTCGGGGTGGCCGGCTGAGAGCCGGAGGAAGAGGTAGGCCAGGCCGGTATAGCCGCTGAACAGACCCCCTAACTCTCGGTTTGAGTATGATTTCTTGGGGGGTGTGGTTTTGAGAACTTGCTCAAGTGAGGCTTTCATGTTCTCCAAGGGAGACGAGGCCAGGAATTGGACCCGCATGTTGTTGGAAATATATCGTTGTTCCATGGTTTCCATTGTGAAAAGAGGAGAGAGGAGCGGTTCCGGTCTCCCTTCTCCAATATTATGGCCTTTTTTTTACGTTTGGTGAGATTTTTGCCAGAAGTAGAGCTATGACGACGGACGGTAGGCTGATTAAGATGGGGGCAAATGGCCAGGTATTTAAATCACGAACACAGCAAAGAGATATTAGCCGGAAGCAATGCCCCGTGACAACTTGGGTAGCGTCCGGTTCCCAAGCTAATCACAAAAGTTGAGACGGAGATCGACACCTCAGAGTCGATAAGTAGGCTAAGATAATGGTGTATCCAGGGACCAGTTTCATGATTCAAGCCACGGAATGGCCCAATGACACCAAGGCTGGACGTGGACGTTAGCAATGGCGTCACTAAGATTGGGATTGGCTCTGATCCCGTGAGCCCCTGAGCTAGAGGATGCAGGTCAGAACAAGGAAGGGAGCCTCCCCCAGAGTCGAGGATGATCAAGACGATTACCGCACCGGTGTGGGGATGTTTGGCATGACCCGTCACCATGGATGGGTCAATCGGCGCCGGGTGGGGAACGAATCACCACTGTCACCGGGGGCCCAGGATGGTGCTTATACCAGGCTACGTCGAACTATTGGATGCACGCGATGCGTGCGATCAGCAAGGCCTTTCGATGTGATGATGCAGTGATCCTTCGATCAGAAGATGGTGCCTGCATCCGCGCTCGGCGCTGATGCTGGAGCTGAAGCTGAATCAGGGCAAGACACCAAAGCATGCTCCTTCCACCCGCCAGAGACGGTTCCAGCGCACGGACCACATTCCCATCAGGACAGAGGTACGTACCGATGATGTCTTACAGCTCGTCCAGAACCAATGACGACATTGATACTGTTGATGCTCGTTCTCGTCTCATCCTCCTCCCTTGCGATCTCGATCCAGCTGGTGAACTGCCAACTGCTCTTGGTGCCACCATCCCAGCCAGAGACCAGGAGATTATCAGTCACACGACAATATCCTCATCAGCTTCTCACGCTCACACACCTCAAAGCACACCTCAACAAATTTTCTTCCCAGTCATGGCAGACCCAGCTCAATCCTCTGGCCAAACCTCCAAAGGGAATCGGATCGTAGACTCCGTGAGAAACAATGCCCAGGATGTCATGTGAGCCGCTCCCTAGCCACGCTCAGTGTGAAACTTCTCAGTGCTGACCAGACCTCCCAACTGCACAGAAAGGAGGACTATACCAAGGCCAAGACACTCGCCTTCGAAGCTGCCAAGAGCAGGGCCTGGCTCTACCCACTCAAGGTGCAGATCCTCGACCTACCCAGCCGCTCTCTGTGAGAAGGCACCAGCAGCTGAACTGCCCGTTGACATGATGCACAGGGAATCGTCTATTTTGTTACCCATCGCTCGTTATGGAAACCATTTGTCTCACGATTACCCCAGTATTTCGCCCTCTATGGTAGCGTCCTAGCTGGCATGTTTACCTTTTCCTATCTCCCCCAGCTCGCGATCCTTGTATTCGTGAACGGTCCTATCGCAGTGGTCAGCACCGTCCTTCTGGTCCTCAACGAAAGTACTGCAATCGTCAACGGAATCTCTCGCAACTTTCTTCTGGAAGATGCCATTCTCGACACATTCGACGGCACATTGCTCTCTCGAAACAAGGGGGAGATTGTGAAGGAAGGGAGAGAGATCAAATCCGGCAGTGATCCGATTCAGAAACTCGGAAAGGCATTGAAGAAACCATTCGAGAGATTCGGTCCCAAAGCAATCATTCGATACTTCATGTATCTGCCCCTCAATTTCATCCCTATTGTTGGTACCGTTCTCTTCATCTTTCTTCAATCGAAAGGGAGGGGCCATCAAGTTCACAACCGGGTACTCAGTTCCACACCTCCTCTATTCCCGAATTATTGGCTAACTTTCAGGATTGAAGTACTTTCAACTAAAGAAGTGGTCTCCTTCGCAGAGGTCCCAGTGGCTAGGAAAGCATGTTGGGCCATACACTAGTTTCGGCCTGGTTGCCACACTGCTGGAAATGATCCCTGTGGCGTCCATGTTCTTCACATTCACCAACACTGGTAAGTCTCTATGCCTTCTCTGGTGTATTTGGTCACGATGCTGATAATTTCTAGTCGGTGCTGCCTTATGGGCCGCTGACATCGAAGCGATGAACACTTCTATGACCGATGAAACCGCACCGACTATCCAAGGATCGGCAAATAAGTCTTCATGAATACGATAGCTATCAATCGAAAGCTATGAGCAAAAGGGTGATTGACATTCCTAGAATGCTGCTCGACGCGGAGAGATCTGGCCATCGGCTTTCCCTGCAAGGCAGCTTGTGTCTCATGAAGTACCTATACTGAAATCACAGCTCCGGTCTAGTTTGCTGATTGACGACCTTTCGTCTCCGGACAAGAAACCACATGTCTCCCTGAGGGGACCAGTTCATTGTTAAAAACGAGAAACAGAGAAGAAAATCAAAATTCCAAGGCTTCCATTATATTTCTTTCACGAAGTTGGCCATCCTTGTTGCCAGTGTGACTGTAAGAATGTGAACTCCACACGAAACACTTCTCAGCCCCCCCCCCGGCGTACGAAAAGAAAAGCGCAACCCAGACCAAGGTTGGATAAATACCTGTCCTCAGACATTATCTTAGATCTCCTCTATTATACCCATATTCGTAGCCGGCCAGTTCGTCTACTGTCATACGAAATATAGCAATAATGACTCTGGTTTGCTTTATCATTCAGATGCCCCTCGCTGGCTTTTTAATCCAGCTTTCTTCCGTCCTGCATGACTTCATAGCCTTATATCATGTAGATAGACATGTAATATCTTTCTGTGGTAGTTTCATTACAGAGTCAACCGTAGATAGCGCAACTCTTTCTCCCGTTTCTTCCTTGGATCTGGCTTGGCACCATCGTAACCTTGGGTTGGGAGAAACTTGTGCCTCTGAGCACAGGCCAAGGCTCGCTTCAAAACGCGACTTTATCGGAATTGAGAACATAACTCCGTCGGACACCACAAACTTTTTGCAAAAGATATCCCATATGCGACCTCAGCCGTTGCAGCGTTACCGAAGAGGATGGTTCTGTCCATGACCATAGAAATGCCAACAGGCTGTGGACAGTATTTTCCGGTTCCCCATGGCCATCAAAAGGTGGTAGTTACTCGCAAATTATAATGGAAGACTTAAAATCTGAAAAACTGTGTCCGGCCTGGCAGTCGCCTATTAGTTCCTCTTTGTAATAGTCCTGCCTTACACAGCCACGGCGACTTAAGGGAGGACTAGAAACCGTTTGTATCAGAGTTGATTTTCACAATGGTTTCCCATGTGCCATGTCCCCAATGCCTATTGCTCTCGGGGGCCGGGAGAGGGGAGAGGAGGGGCGAGGCGTTGGCAGCCATCTGACTCTTGGCTCACCTCGTCATCACCACTGGGTCTTCCACGTTACCACACATATATAATGAGGCCACAGGCAAGTTGGAGCTTTCGTAGCACTCTCTATTTTCATCGTGCCCTTATTTCTTTCGAACCTTCGGCCTTGAAGGGTTCATTTTCTCCCAGCATCTCCTTCGCCACTTCACCTTCATTCATTCACTCACCCACACTCGTTGACACACGACATTCCTTTATTCATCTTCTGTCAGAAATTTCAACAATAGCCTCAATTTCTATTGTCAAACTTGTCAATCCAAACTAGGGTTCTTCGGGCCTAGAAACCATGAAATTCCCTGCATTCATTCTCGGCCTTTGGCCGATTTGCCTCACCTTGTGTAGCCTTTGGGGGGCAGATGCGGCCCATCCCAGCACCACGACAGCTGTTCTAGATACTTCCACTCAGAAATTGGACCCCGAGCACCGCGTTCGTGCCGAAAGGGTCGACAAGGGTGAAGATGATGCTCCTATCAGCTACGGGTATCCTGATCCGTACGGCCCAATCACCTACGGATCTGATACATGTCAGTATCATGCTTCCGTTCTTCCGCCATAGAATTATGCTCACCTAGGTACTACCAGATACGGAGTCCGATGCGAGTGCAGATGCCACTCCGTCCTCACAACCGGCTTCCTCGCTGCGTGGGACCGACAAGAGCTTCGAATTTTCGGCCACCGGTCTAGAGACCGGTTCTACTACAAGCCCATCAGCTCCTACCACTCCCATCAGCTCTGGACCTACCAGTAACCCAGGCTCAGTCAATTCAACAGGGTCTACTTCGGACACTAAGAAGTCATTTTCCACTACTGACCGCTCGAACTCTGCTAGTAATATCTCATCCGAAACCTTTAGTCATGAAGCCGAAACTTCCTCACCTTCGCCGACCATTTCGGCATCTGGGGGCCTTCCTCCAAGTGGGTTCTCGTCTGTGTTTCCAACAGACAGTGTCACAAGTTCTTTTCCCTTAGGAACTATCTCAGCTTCAACAACTATGGTGGAGGACACGAGTTTAGTTTCTTCTAGCACATCTTCGACACCTTCTCAAGCAGGGTCGGATTCAGAACCAACCTCGATAGATAGTCCTCTATCATCAAAGACTGGTCCAGCATCAACAGACTCCAAGACTACAATAACCAGGACAACAAATGGTACAGTCGTATTCACCAGCACGGCGACACAGAGAGGCCCTCAAACCGATTCAAGTGCGTCGCTCAGATTCACGTCGAACCAACTTCCCTTCGAGACTTCATCTCTTCATGTTAGCTTCACTTCGAATCCACTTCCCTTCGAAAGCGAATCGTCAATTGCAAGCTCTTCAGCAACAACACCCACTTCTTCGGGGCTTGAATCGAGTCCAAGTCCCGAGCCCAGGACCAGTGCGGATCGAGATAGCACAACGACAACAAACCAGGGCCTGGACAGTTCCGCTTCAATCTCTACTCTTTGGCCGCCGCCATCCGGTAACTCCACGGCGACAGTCTGGTCGCCACCATTCACTTCTCCTTCCTCGCCTGCTACTGGGGTGTTCGTATCAGAGACGATCTCTACCAATAGTACGACGGCAACTTCGATTTTATCTGGTTCTGCAGCATCAGGTATCCTCACACCACCAAACTGGGCTCTGTTTACCACAACTGTTGTGATCGACGGCGCCACTCTAACAACAATCATTTCGCTCACTGGGGCAGTAAATGGTTCTGCAACCCCAACTTTAGGATCATTGTCTCCAACGTTCAAGACCGACTTAAATCCATCACCAACACAGACCACAACATCAACTGGAAGCCAAGAAAGTCCTTCACGGGCACTTTCCAGAATGACAGCCAGCCTCGAGTCACCAACATCCATATCGGCTCAGTTAACTTCCCCTACGACTCCAGTAGGATCATCCTCACTCAGCACTCTCCACACTAGGGTGTCGACTATGGGAACGAACACAGAATCCATCACCTCGGATTTTACAACTCCGGGTTTGTCAATTACTTCTAGGACGGTCTCAACTCTGGTGAACACAACCACGAGCCCAATAGAAATATCAGCAACCCTTTGGCCAACAACAGGTACCCCTATTACAGGGCCACTTACCACCTCTCAGTTGCAGAGTCCTACGAAAGCTCTTAGCTCTCCATCTATTGTTCCAAGCCTTGTGTCCACTGTTTCGTTCAACTCCAGCAGTAGTATGGTAAACGGAACCACAGACACAACTTTCACACCGTATCCTTCTACCCTTCCATCAGTCGATGTACCGACGGGCTCACTCAACAGGACTTGGATACTTCCAACAGCAGTCCCGTCAAGTGGCTCATCGGCGCAGCTGGATACTAGCACATTGATTTTCACAAACAGCTCAGCGCCTGCCCAAAGCCCATCTCTCGATCCTACGGTTGTGTTTACACTTACACCAAGTCCCATCTCTGGATCGAGTGGTGGGGCGCCGCATTCGCCATCATCGACGAGTCAAATCTTCACATCTCCAAGAACCGAGAGCCAAATCGTCACAGGTACCCCGGAACCCAGCATCATCACATTATCGACAATATCCTGGCGTACGACGTGGAGCAGTGGTTCGGGTATTTCCGACAGCCCAAGCAGTGGAGAGACGTCGCCAGCAACCTCGGATGCAACTATTACGGTTTCGATTCCAGGAAGCTGGTCAAGCAGCTTAGGGTCTCCCATAGCTACCAGTGGATCTTTTGATTCCAGGCCCTCGTCGAGTGAAGCTACCAGCTCGCCCCCAGCCTTCAGTTCGCCGATTTTCATTACTTTATCCAGCCCAATAGGATCCTCGGCGATTGCAGATACCAGCTCTTCTCCAGCTTTCACTTCGCCAATTTTCATTACTCTATCCAGCCCAATAGGCTCCTCGCCGATTTCAGATACCAGTTCGTCTCCAGTCTTCAGTTCGCCTATATTCATTACTCTATCCAGCGCATTGGAGTCCTCGTCATCAAGTGGTCCCGTTTCCCGAACCATGGTCAACACTCGCACGGTTTCGGAGACCTCAACTATCACAATAGAGGGGTCTGCAACCAGCGAGAGCACACCTCCAGGAACAGTGCCAGGTGCCACGGAAACAGAGCTTGCGTCAATTCGTAATATATCCAGCTCATCGACGACTCCAGGAATTACTCTTACAACACTAACAGGCCTTTTATCACGTTCCGGGTCTTCAATCGGGGGGCCTTTGAGCTCCGTGTCAGGAGTTTGGACCAATTCAAGCCGAATCTGGTCGGAGGGTTCATCAATTAAAACCTTTGGGTTTCCCACTGGCCAGTCCACCCAAGCCCAAGACACTGCCAGTGCCTCAATTAGCAACCCAGTATCTGAGACAACGTTCCTAACGATCGCTGTCCCCCCAACAAACAATTCCCCGGGGCAGTCCTCTCCGCCATTTACTGAGAGCGGCTCTCTCCCCACAAACGCCGAAAACGTGACAGCTGAAGTGACCTTCTCTACATCCTCTACACCCTCGCCATCTTCATGGCCAAGCTGGACCACTAAATCGGCATGTAACGGCTCCGTGGCTGATTCAATTGTGAAATCTTCCACCTTTACCACAACATGGACAATCACGACGACGAGTTTTTCTACGGGAAATGGGGACGCCCCTTGCACTCATCTTGACAGCAGCAATGTCACAGCAGCTTGGTCAAATACGACATGTACGTCGACAACATCCAGTTGCGGTGGTATGTGAATTACAATGACATCTTCACACGAGGAATACTTACTAACCAGGCTTTCTCACGACAGGTCTCAGCCAGTCTCCTGGTTCCACCACGTTGAGGACCGTGACTACAATGAGGGGAGAGTCAGGGAGCGAGGACCCAAGCACCTTCTACCAGCCCCTACCAACTGACATAGTAACCACCCCACCGAAAGTGAAGGATGAGCTTCCAAGTAACCCTGACTACCCTTGGGGCGGAGGCTCGCCTATCCATCGGCACCAGATCGTGGATGAACCGAAGGAGCACGCCTCCAACTCCATTGGAGCTCGGTCCAAGATCAAGAATTGGCTCTGGGGGAGGTCGGTCAAGAGGCTCAAGCCTCGCTGGTTCGAGACTCCTCCGAATGACCAAGATGGAAGCGGGGAGTAAACCGCTTGGTTTACCTCGCTGCAAGCAGGTGTGTGTGTTCGATTTCTAATTGAGTTCAGACGGGTTGGAAGGTGTTGGAACTGGGGATGGCCAGCCGCATCCATATGTCTTAACAACACGAGTTCATTGTGAGCCACCTCGTATGTCTCAAACATGTTGCGAGTTAGGTACCTTAGCTTTTAGCACAGTTTTTCCGCACCTGTCAGATAATCGCAGAGCCAGGACGGCGTTCAAGCCTGTGCCGAAAGCAGTCACAGAATAATTAGTGCGCGGTCTAGAGGCCAAATCAAATCAGTTTATTTTACTCTTCAAGCTCACTTAGCGATGAGTATGGATGCATCTTTTGAGCCCTCCGTCGGCTTATTCCATTCTAAACCTGGCGTTGGCCGTTTGAGCCGAGTGGACAATAAGCGGCCATGTTCCACTCTGACGGCATAGCGGCCGTGCTTAGTGGGTATCCGCCTTTGTTAATCTCCTACATACGCGTGAGAGGAGGAACTGATGATCTGATGATGCAAGTGGGAGGCGTGGTCGAGGTGATCGACTAAGCCTGGGGTTTTGGCTAGCAATCAATATCCATCGTGGTCATATCGAGAGAGGCTATTTTGAGGCTGTTAGAGGCCCAAGCAGGTAATAATGGCAGGGTTGTTATAATAGGGTATTTGCCCAGAGAGACGTCATCAGCCTTGTCCATGCCGTTCATCTCGTTTTGGGCTTTTTTCCTTTATTTTCTTCTTAAGTGGAGTTAAGATGATACGCATCGACCGGAAAAGAGGCCTATCGACCAAAGGGTTTAAACAATTGACGAGATCAGCGAAGTATATGTTGGCAACGCTCAGATCCCCTTTGATGATACAGGGTAGTGCCATACACGCGCGCTAACTGTCCGGAGAATAAATAGTTTGGAGACAATGATGGCATAGCTGAGCCGTTCCGCGGTGTAATTGGTCCTGAGCGCTAAGTTGGATCAATGGCAGGGTCACGCATTGGTCACTGGAAGTAAATCTTTTACCGTATCTGTCGGTGAGGGTAAGTGGTGAGATTGTTCCCTGGCTGCCTGGGTCAGAGGGGCATCCCTGACAGGGATGCGCGTCCCACCGATGAGGTAGGTGATGCTCTGCAATTGCTCTTCTGTATCAGCCCAATCTCTGGCGATCGCACAGCGCGATCCAGTGATTGGCGTTTGAAACCCGCCTGTCGTTTCCTGGGTGTTTCAGTAGGCAGAGAGAGCGGGGGATCTCAGCGCAACGGGTTCCATTAGGAAGCTGCCTGGAGGCGCTGTCTGCACTTCTGAACAGGAGACAGCGAAGAGATCTGTGCTGATGTTTGACATGATGTCCTGATACAGTATCGAGACGCCGGTGATCACAGATACGAACCCGAGGGCAAAAGATCCTGGCTGTCTAGGGTGGCCGACCGAAGAAGCCGAACACTCACGGGGCGGTCGGATCTGGCTGCTGATCTGGGTGCAAGTTACCAACAGCACTGGCCAGCATGCCCAACACCGTGTCTTGGGCGGGGGAGATGGGATAGCCAAAGCAGCAGCGTTTGCGCCGCAAGCAGAAAGGGGCTTCTGGAACTAAAATGCAACTATTGCTTTGAAGCCAGTGACGAATGCAGACGATTTCTCCGTGGACTGGCTTGCCGCAGTCGCTGTACCTTAATTGTTGCTGCCGGTTGCCGCTGGCCCCATTTGGTGGTGGCCTGATATGCCAGGCCAAAACGATTACGTCGCCCTCTGATGCATCCAATACGAACACGGCAGCTCCCCTCTTCCTGTATCCGGAACCTCCACAACCGCCCAAGCCAGCGCGAGGACAAAGTCACTGTGCCTCGCCCCCCCCAGCTACCCGCTTGGACCCTTCTTCCATGTATCTGCATTCCTTCCTCTTCCTCTTTGATCAACTCCTTTTGTCAATTTATTCATTCGTCCTCTCTTTTCCCATCTCTAACTTTTGTTTTCCATTTGTATCTAAGCTTAGGTACTACACACTCACCAAACACACAACCAAGCAGTCGTCCCCGTCATCATGTTGTTGAAGCAGTTGGCTCTCGCGGCCTCCGCGGCGGCCTTCCTCGTGGTCCCCGATCTTCCCGGCAAGGAAGTTGGCCAAGATGAAGAAGTCAAGACCCTCCCCGTTGTCGCCAAGCCCAACGAAGCGCCTGGCGTATACGTGATTCCCCAGTTCGAGACCGTCAGCGTTCCCTGCGCCGAGTGCAAGGGATCCTCAGACTCCCACATCAAGTTGGACTTCCAGGTCGAGAACGCTGCTCGCCTGACAGTCAACGGCTACGAACTATATCCCACCGCCGATCCTTGGCACAACGACCTTGTGGCCAGTGAAGTCGCCGATGATGGCAAGGCTGCGGACCAGACACTGGGATACGCACTTGCCGTCGCTCCTCGTGTTGAGGACCCCTTCATCGAACTCATTACTGTCGACCTTCGCATTATCGAAGTCGGCGAACTTTTCGTCGAGAAGATCCCCGCTGTCAGAGTCAACCTCCTCAAGATGCGACAGGGCGGTGAAATCTTCCTGAACAACATTGAAATTGCACACGTCGTCGAAGAAGTTGAGGACTCTATCGCCAGCCGTGTCAAGGCTAAGTTTGCCAGCCTCTGGGGCAAGATCAAGAGCCTTGGAAAGTGCAAGCATCACAAGCACATGCACCACAAGGGCATGGAACATAAGGGCCACAAGGACCACAAAGGCCACAAGGGTCACAAGGACCATAAGGACCATGAGCACCACCACGGCAAGGTTCAAGGTCACGGAGGTGATCACCATCGCCATGGCCACCACGGCTTCCGTCGCGACTGGCGCAAGCTTCTTAAGAACATCACCACCAACATTCTTCTTCCTGTCTTGACCGGTGTCACCGCCGGTGTTGGTGTTGCAGTGTAAGTGACAATACCTGACCCATTCCGAAACCGTTTCAAGTTATCATGCTAACATCGCTGTTGTAGTCTCGCCATGGGTCTTTGCAGCGTTGGCGCTGTCGTCTTTGCCTCTCGCCGTAGACGCCACCGACGTTGCTCTCGCAGGAGCAAGCACGCCCATCGTCCCCAGCCTACTTCGGCCGATGATGAGAAGGCTCGTCTTATGGAGCACTATGAGGATCTTGAGGCTGCCCCCCCACAGTACCAGGACCACCCTTCCCAGGAAGCTCAAGTAACTCAAGAAGAAGCCTAAATGCCTTCTTTCATTGGTCTCGCATCTGAGATCCAGTTCCCTACGGAACAAGAGCGAGACAAGCACCAAAATTATGTCACCGGAGATTGCACTCCTCCGGTGCTCAAATTCATTGTGTCGGCGGGCGTTTTGGAATTTGCAGAGAGATGACAGTGTATATTACTTTTGGGTTGATGGACCATCTCTGGTGCTATAAGCTTCCATCCTCATCCTCTCCTTTGCATGCTGAATTCGGTTATTTATGGCTTTGATTTTACTATACCCACATTCCTTCCAACTAGGTTTTCGTCATTAGCAGCTTGATCAAACAAATCCCAAAAAATTGGTATTTATAAATTTGTATTCTCGTGACGAAGTTCAAACTGGTACAGCTTTCCCAATGGAACCCTTCTACTCATTGAAGCTTCATGATTTCGCTTGTGGGCGTCGTGTGTTTCGGCTGGGTCCACTTGCTAATGGGATATGCATACCATCGGATCTTACACTTTGGGGATAACTCAGGGCAAGTAAGGGGATAGCGGGAGAAAGTAAAGCTTGATCAGGGACTCTCGGCCATCTCTTCAGATCCATGCAGCGTTGTCCATCAAACCGCAGTATCGTGTGGGACTGTGGGGGTTTCTCCCCGCTTAGTGACTTGTCTCGCTGCACATTCCCCCGATGAAGAGGGGAAGATGATTTGGCGATGACCAGGCCCCGGAATAAAACCAGCCCAAGCCCCGGCTCGGACGTAGAATGTAGAACGACAGCTTCTTGAATTCCAGGCACTCTGCAACTAGCCAATACCACCGGACCCCGAGGAAATGTCGTCAACTCAGCAGGGCGTGTACCCCGGGCGCCGGTTAGCCCAGATCGTGCGGCTCAAACCTGAGTATGTAGCTGAGTACAAGGAGTGCCACAGCAAGGTCTGGCCTGAGGTTTTGAAGCAGATCAAGGACTGCAATATTGAGGACTGTATGGCTTACTGCTTATTCTCGGCCTTCTTTTTGACGCCTGGGGCGTATAATGGCTAACAATTGGCTCGGCGGCGTCACAGACAGCATTTTCTGGGACGATAACACGGGCATCCTCTTTGCGACACTCCGATATGTTGGAAACGACTACGAGGGCGACATGGCGCGCATGGCAGCTAATCCCAAGGTGCGGGAATGGTGGAAAATGACGGACGGATACCAGACCTCGCTGGTCCCCGGGGCCAAGAGCTCGGACTCTGAACCAGGATGGTGGAAACCGCTCGAGGAGGTGTTTTACCAGCCTTGAATCGGAACTGTCATGCAATCGGGAAGGAGAGGTCAAAGGCATGTGTTCTTTAGACATGAACTCGAAATGATTTGGGCTCGGGCCTTGCCCTATTTGATCCTGTTGCCAAGATTCACTACCCGTATGCCAGTCAATGATCTGCTGAGATGTTTCCTTTCAGGAGGGGCGAAATGATGAACGTTGATGCGCTGATCCTCGCTGAAACCGAAATGTCCACCAGCCGCAACCAGCCCTTGCAGGGTATCGATCAGTGTTTTGCCTTGCTGGGCAGGTGTCTAGCACATACAGAAAGCTAAAGAAGACGTTGACAGAAACCCCGGGAAATGAATTTGTGCTGTTCTTTATGTGATACCGATAACACCCCCTTTCACCCGTGGGCTTTTCCGAAAGGTGATATCACTTTCTATGAAGGAGACTCTTTGGTGGGGGTTATAGAGCCTCTCTATTGGATTCAATGCATAGGGCAGCCCCTGTAATGATATGCCACTGAGATCTTCTCAGATGCACTCAATGCAGCTCTGATTCTGCAAGCCATGTTTCACCTTTTTTTTCACATTGGCGTCCATGGGTCATCAAGGGTGTTATGCAGGGTCTGAGTTGGCATTTCTGGTAAATCGATTCGACCACATCACTACACCAGGATTCACATATTGCGTTGTACTTTGTTTGCATTGGCTACATTCGTTCCTCAACTTTTTGGGTGTTTGATTCCAAACCAATCGTGCTATGATAATATATACATGACTAAGAATCGAAGGTGATAGATATACTTTTTCACCACCAGGGCTCAAACGCTACATATCTGTATTGGCAAAACCAACGCGTTCCCCTCGTCACACACCTCCACTTAGGCGTTATAGAGCTTGGGGCCAGGAATGGTGTAGGTGGGGTGCTTCTCGTCGTTGTAGATGTTGTACAGGACGCCGGGGTCGTTGCTCTGGTAGAGCTCAGTGGCGACGGTGCCCTCCGGGGACTTGCTGCCGCCGCCGCTGATCTTCAGGTTGATGCACTGCGGGTAGAACTGGGCGCCGCCCTGCTCGAGGCCCTCGTGGAGGGCGATGATCTCGTGGCGGAGGACGTAGTTTCCGGGCTTGATGTCGGAGGGGATCTTGACGCTGGTGCTGAGGTTGTTCTCGAAGAGCTCGTCGTCCGCCCAGAAGCCCGGGTTTCCGCCGCCCGAGCCGAGCTCGATCTGGCCCTTCTCCTGGATCTTGAACCACTTGAGGGAGTTCTTGTCGGCGTTGGCGCAGTCGCCGCCGCAGTCGGCGAGGTAGTTGATGACGGGACCGTGATGGCTTTCTGGCCATGTGTTCCACTTCAGCTCAATGTCGGAGCCGGCAGTGACGGCGGCGCTCTTCTTGGCACTGGTGGCGCCGAGGTGGCAGCTGATATCGTTGCTCTGGAGCTCGTTGGCAGAGACGAAGCCCAGGTCGGTGGCCCAGTAGGTCCAGGCGACGCTGCCCTGGTCCTCCTGCCACGGAGCGTTGCTGGGGTTGTAGCCGACGTGAGACTGGCCATCAGCAACAATCTTCTCGATGTAGCCGTGGGCGCTGACCGAGGCAGCGCAGGCGAGGGCGGCGATGAGGGTCTTGGCAGCCATGTTGAAGTGATGTAAAGACTTAACCGGTAGGTCTTGAGATGAACAGAATATCAGAGAAGAGATGGAATATCTTCCTGGTGGGTTTTGCAAGCAAAAGATGGACTGGATCGATCGACGATACCTGAGAAGTAAGGAATGGCTTCACACAAGGTGGAAAAGAAGGTAAGTGGTGAGGGTGAGGAGAAAGAAGTCGAGATGCCTTGGAGGTTATTTTGGCCGCCTTATATACATGGAGCCTTTCAAACCTTTGGGAAGACGTTGGTCTACGCCACGGGTCTCAAGCATACTCCTTGGCAAATCAAGTAATATCTAACTAAGCTTAAATGAAGCACTGGTAAAAGCACTGACAACACGGCTCGGTGTCAAGGACAGGGCCAACTGCCTTGTTTGGAAGCTGAGATGTATATCAAACGGACACACCAAGGGGGAACCGACGGACCTTGAAACCGCTATCGTGCGTTGTAAGCGCTTGATCACCAACAAAAGAAAGAAGTGCAAGCCATTTTCTGCCATTCGTACACGACCCTCGCAATTTGATAGGCGGGTTCCTGCTTACTGAATGCATCAGAAACGCAGAAAACAACAGCCACCACGGCACGGCACAGCACGGCAGATGACAGCACGGCGGGCGCCCGACCAACTACAGGTCGATAATTCAGCCATGAAACAGAGAGGCCGCCCTCCCAAAGGACGTTCCCTTCCTGAAGGCACCCGGCGATTGCGAGTCAAGGCTTTTGCCGTGGCCACGCTTTCCCCGTTTCTGGTGAGCTGGACTGCGTTGAAACAGGGATGAGGAGGCCCGACCACCGCCACACGGATGGGCAGAGCCAAAATCTCCTCCTCAGGGCTGTGGTGGCCCGGAAAAGAGCGAATCCCAACATCGAGCTGGTGTGGGAAGAAGCAAAGTGAGCTCCATTCCCTGTATTTGCACGGTTTCACCTTACGCCGCGTGGGGACCTCCACCCCGCCTTGGCCTCCTAGGCTGATGACCCTGCGGGACGCAATCCCAAGTCATCACTGATTTGAGCAATGATTGGCCTGTGGTTGGGTGTTTGAAATAGCCTTTGTTTAAGCTTGATCCTTTGGGAAGATCATGAGTTTGGATTTCATAAACCATCGCTAGCGCCATGGGCACAACACTGAGACAGCATAGAGTCATTCCCTAATAAAATATCCGTGAGGAAGAAATGAAAATTACATGTAAACAGCTGTAAAGAAGCGTTTTGTCTACCTTTGCACAGACGTGGGAATAAATTAAGGGGAAACAAAACAAGAGTCGCCCCAAAGGCCCACTAAAGGCTCGTCCAGACCTTGACTTCGCAGCTGCAGTCAAAGTGCAGAGGACAAATGAGCTGGAGTCATGTCGTAGACATGAAGCCTTCGCTTAACTCTAGGATTCTGAGGAAACGGTTGAAAGAAGGCAAAACAGTTCCCCCTCTAAGGAACGCAGTAACCAGCGTATCCTCGAAGACGACCGCAACATATTCTCATCACAATCAACATCGACTCTCACGCATGGGGAATTGTTTTGATCTCTTTTCTCAAGTAGAAATTTAAAGGGAAAGAGCAGGCTAAGGCACGTGTGACATGTAATTGGGATTAGACATCTATGGCTCTTGCCCGATGATTCGCAGCTATTACCTCTGCCGTGATAACGCGATCGCTGATGCCTTTTCAGATCTCCATGCTCAAGAAGCACATCTAATTACTTAGCTTGATATATTTAAAGTTGCGATGAGGACTCTAGGGAAACCGCTTCCCCGCAAAGCTTTGAATCAAACTGAATTCATGGTCAGCTAGACAACTGCGGCCACGCACAAAGGTTACTTGAATCGGCGCGAAGCAGGCACAATGGCATTACAGAGAAGGCGAGGACTACCCTCCAGCATAATTATCTTGATAGCTCTAGAGTTGGGGACTGGTTCAATCAAAACATTGTGACAACATAAGCACTGAACAATTTCTTCGCATTACGAGTCCAAGCATCCAGGACACACTTCGAATTCCATATACCCCAATCGATACAAACAATCATGGAGGTCCTTTTTATGACGCACGATGAAGCTATGGTTGAGATCAATACATGCCTGGCGGAACTGAACACCGCCAAGGCGGAGATTGAGAAATTGGTGGCCGAAAAGAAAGGTCACCTGGACGACATCCAAGGAGCCCTCGCTTCCCTCGCAGCAATCGACCGCACTGTTGCAGCCAGAAATCCAGACTGGGCTAAAATCAAAGACCACAACATTCCGGCAGGCGTCAGCATGTTGAGATCCGAGATACAACGCTATGATGAGGATGTTAAAAAGACAAACGACCAGATTCGAGAGAAATGGAACGGGGTGAGGATCACAGTTCTGGGCGACTGGTCAACCGAGTTATCGGCAGAAGAGGCAGAACGCTTCATGGATGATTCTTGGGCGCTTTATTTCGAGGTAAGGAAGGCAGCTGATGATGGGCTCCGTCTGAGCGTTGGCGGAGACAACACGGAATGTGTTTTTCGCGACGAGGAGGTAGAGTCGGAGTATACTCTGGGCGGCCATGAACACGACATGCCTTGGAGGTCTCGACTATCCCGAGGCCACAGGCAACAGAAACAAGAGAAACAACAAAAGGAAGAAACGCCCCGCGGGCCACAGACAGAACAAAAGGAAGAACCCCCCGCGGGCCTTAGACGCAGCAAAAGGAAAAGGAAGAGATCCCCCGACGGGCCATAGGTTGAAATCGATCAAACCGTCATCGTCTTCTTGAATGTAAAAGAAGATAGTTGGTATTGGCAATGGCATCCTCATTCTCGTCGAAGTTGTGTCTATTTCACCGCTCTTGCCACCATCACTATGCCTCCAGCCAAGCTCTGTTTGTGTGAATGAGTAGCTATACTGAGATTAGGTCAAAGGTACAAAAGGTCATATTTATTCCGATATCTACTCATCAGCGCGAGTAATACCCATGCTCGGGGTGTGTTGAAGTGAACATCACCCTAGGAGGCCAACAATACAAACCAACACAGCCGGAATTGCGATTGAAACCCTTAGAAGCCTGTGAACCGCCGAGTACAGCCTGAAATTGACTAGCTGTTAGTAGAACGTAACAATCACGCCCAAGCTATGGTATCACTGGTAACTTAGCGGATGGTGGATCCCGAATCTCCCCCTGCCTGCCTTTGTATCACACGGGGTTGTGCTTCACTGGTCGCTTAGGGCAGCATCCAATACAATGAACGAGGGCGGGCAGGATGAAGAATCAAGACGAGGTAAGATGGAAAACTTCAAGTTGGCATGAAAAGAAGACATAAAATGGTTGGTATATGGAAGGCGTTTTGCTCTAACAAACAGGACTATTCCCACTCTAAGCTTTTCAACTTCAAGTTTAGGATCAACACTTTTATCTCGTCAATGTACCGTCGCATAGACCGTCGCGCCCAGCATTCCTAGCTCACAAGCTACTACATATTCTCTCACCAAGGCAATTTATATTGGACAACAGGAACTCTGCTATTAGTTGAGCGGTTTTGAGGGGCTATTTAATCTATTCCTAGTGGGAAACACATCCAAAAATGTGGGCAGCACACACTACTCATACAAGGCTCCTATCAGCACTGTCGGTCCTATACACGCAGCTTACAGAATGGCCTTGGCGAGGGAGTCGGCGTTCTGGCCAACAGTAGCGGGGGCAGTCGTGATGTCGTTGTAGTCGGCAGAGGTGAAGTAGAACCATCCCACACCGTTGCTGGCGATGGTGCTGACATAGGAGTCGATGAGGGCCGCATTGGCAGTCGAGCCGTCGTAGGCAGCGCCGCTGAAGTTGTTCAGGATGATCGAGGCCTGGGAGGCGTAGTCCTTGGGGATGTTGGCGTCGATGGTCGTCTGGCTCTTGTACTGGGGCGCGGTGGAGCAGTTGAGGCAGCTCTCGAAGGCGACGACGATGTCGCAGATGGTGTAGAACTCCTCCGAGGCGGCGACTCCGAAGTTGCAGATGGTGGTGATGGTCTCCCCCTTGAAGGCCGAGCGGGTGTGGGTGATGACCTCGTTCATGTAGTCGAAGTCGGCGGCCACTTCGTCGAAGAAGATGCCGTGGACGGAGACGTCCGAGTCGGTGTAGGATGTCCAGCCGGCGAAGGTGGTAACGTCACTCTTGACGGTCTCGAGGGAGGTGGCGGCATAGTTGGTTCGAACGTAGCCCACGGTGTTCACGTTGTCGTAGGCGTTGAGCTTCGAGATTCCGGTGATGTAGTTGACATCACCGTTGCCCGCCTCTCCCGTTGAACCAGGTCCATTCTCTGGGTTAACGACAATCGTCCACTTGAGGTCGGGATAGGCACCGACAGCAGTGAACACTGGGTTCCAGTTGGCAGCTCCATCCTGCCACTCAGCTGAAGGGTAGACATAGAGAGGAAGGAGAAGGCCAGTGGCAGAAGCCATGGAAGTTACGCTGGCAAGCGTGGCGGTTGAGGCGAGGAAACGCATTTTGTTGAGAGACCAGATGAGGTATAGACTTCAAAGAGTGTCAAAGGAGTGACGAGAATATATATCAATCTAATTTCAAAGACTGGAATGTGATAGAATTAACCTGAAGAGTCAACCTGAACCAACAATCAATCCACGGCAGCCCATCCTATTGTTATATACAGGAAGCATTTCTCTCTACCACCCCTCAGTAAGACATCAATTATCCCTTGGAGCCAAATGCCGGCGAACGCGCAATAATTGCCGGGCTATGAAACGGTGAGCAAGGCTTCTACTATGAGTGCCATGTCCCCAGAATAGGACTCTTTGATGGCACCGATGCCATGTTTAACCCCGACCCCTGGTGAAGGAATCTGTTGACGGTAAATAACCCACCGCAACAGGCATTCAGGGCAGCATTCAACCAACCCATTTGGGGCTTGCTTATGGTACAAGGATCACATCTGACCTAGTCGGAGGATGATGCTGACGAAACGGGTTTCTCCTGGAACACACTGCACAAAGAATGCACTGAAGAGGAAGTCATGTTTTCATCGGTGGTAGACAAACGCTTGAAGTCTCATCCTCGCCGACGTTTTGTGTGGGGGAAAGGGGGCCGGGGCGGTATACAATAAGAATCTATGTAATCAATTGGTCACCGTTAGAAAACAAGGGTATGTATGTTCTCATCCATCTTTTTCTTATTGCCATTGCCTATGAGAATGGGTTTTCGTCCCATCTACCTCCCACTTGCGAAAGATCAAACGGGCTGCCCCGCTGTCAAGACCACATTCTCAACGGTTTGGTAGGAGCAGTTATTTAACGTTTTGTCCGAACCTGGATCATGGCACAATCGCGTGGCCAAAGACCTCCATAGACTCCACAGCTAGGAATCCACTTTGCTCCAGAGCATCCGCAAAGTCGGAAACTTCGACACGCGCCAAGTGCAGTGCCGAAGGGAGGTTCTGTCTTGTAAAGCGTCTTACTTGCCGACCAATAAGAAGCTCTGAGGGCATCAAGGCTGGAAGTCTGAGTGGCCAGCTGGAACTACTCGTGCGAGTACAATGGCTTTCGAGTGCGATGTTTCCCGTCGTGCATGCCTACGTGTTGAGTTGTTCTGAAGTGTTCACCTTCCGCCACGATACTCTTTCACCCATCTCACCAAGCATAGCCTTCAAACGCAAGCCTTCCCCCGCTATGCGCAAATACCTCTCTTTGGGGCTAGATGTGCGATAAAACCGCGTCGGACAGACCTACCACGTTTCAAAATTCGATTCCGGGATGATGGTATTTCGGCAATTACTATCTTGAGTGTGCGAAACAAGGATTGATGACGAAGCTTGCCAGGGAGCAGATGGGTTCGCCACCTTCCTACTTGGCTGGCTTTGGATAGCAGTCACATGATCACGCGCATCTTTAACTGGTTTTATTATCAAAGAAAGATATTGATAGCTAAGACGAGCTGAGCAGCACAGTCCTAGCTCTGAGTTGGGTTTTCAGCCACGGCGGCTATTCTACGTGATAGCTGTATGTGAAGTTAAATCAAGCAGCGGATAGTATTGGCAAGCGGAGCCTGTTACATCACAGTAGCAGGCGGCTCTACTTTGCTAGCTTCATGCCGATCATCAAGAAGGGTGTCACAGAATTCATGCAACTTACAGCTGTAACCTACCCTATGCCAAGCTTTTTGGGCTGCTGACTCTGGGCGCCTCGAGAGGGGACTGGGGAGTGTGGAAATTGATTGGTTTGGTTCGAAACAAAGACAGAGAACTTAACTTGGAGAAGAAAAAGAAAATCCACGATGCTGTGAGCTCACCTACCCTGATTTGTGAAGTGGAGGGGTAAAGGTTCATGCGAAGTTGTTACGTTGATGTATGCTTTCTAAGGTTGAACTTGCATCCACCACCACATGGCGATGAATGATTTGGCGAACGATGAGATAGCAACTATGTCCCGCAACCCGGGACAATGCGCCCGCCCTTGATTACCACGTCGTTATCGGTAGAAATAGGCCGCATGCATTCAAAGAAGGCTTCTCGTGTTGAGGTGATGCCCCTGCGGCGGCGTAGGTTCAAAGGAACATGATGAAATTAAGGGTTCAGTTAGCACGCCTCAAGTTCAGAAATCTAAACCTTAGCTTGTCCAGCCCGTGGAACAAAGCCCGTTTATTAATAGAGAGTAACGGCTGAAGCTTAATTAATCTTTCGCTCCATGCCATTGCGGGGACAGTGGTAGCTGACAAGCTGAGTCGAAGATGGGTAAAAGAAACGACAGTTGACGGGAGGCCCCCGAAAGGAACATGCAGAGGGTTTATGCAGCAGATGGGTGCGTTTATGCTGGTACTGGGTTTTGTGACAATGGCCCAGATCTTCCAGGCATTTTAGTAGTCGTCTGGCATGGTTCATGGTGAAACGGCGAGCCTGTAGCCAGGGACCCCTCATTTGTGGGCTGTGATTTGACGCAGGAGCTCTGCACTAGTGTTTCTGGTTGCGGGCTAAGTGCCAAGGGTATGTACTGGAAACAGAGCTAGGATCGGATGAGCTTCTTCGAAGTCGTTGCGTGATGCTTGCTAGCATGGAGCCTAGTTTGGGCTGTCTATTCGTAGAATGTGTGCGGATGCAGGCCGTTGGATGGACTGTGCCTCACTTGCCCGTGGCAACCGTGCCATCTCTATCGCCGCTCCGAATCGCGTTCGCATCGACTCTCCATCCGCGTGCGGCTTGTCACATCAATTGATGCCCTTGGGTTGCCCGGCTGGCAGCCTTGTCTGGTGGTACACGTGTGCGCTGCCAGCAGCACATGAATTTGTGCTGCAGCTCATGCCGATCGATGCAGGTCCTTGCAATGAGTGGCTGTCTGAGCGCACAGCGTCAATGCGCTCAGCTGGCGGAACAGCTGCCAGTGATTGGACGGCCTCGCTGCCTCGAGGCTTGCTGGGAAAGGGCTGTCATCCAATTGAGGGAAATTGTGTAGGCACAATGACGAATGCCCACGATCGATACCAGGAAAAGGCCATGGACAAGCACGGCACGCACCAGGCTACCCTGCCTGAGCCCAGATGGCTCGCTGTGGCATCTCACCTTGAGCAAGTATCCTCTGACCTAGGTACCTCCCTAATCTGGGCCAGTACATCGCTCGGAGTCGCACCTTCCAACGTATGACATACGAGGTGGTACCTGGGCGATTGAACAAATCTCGCCCAGAGCCCTCGTAGAGCAGGTATCCCCAACCCATGGAGCCTCTCAGGCCGCCGTGCCGTTTTACTCACCCCCGCCGCGCTCATCCACCGCACATGCACCGTAGTGTCCGCACGACCCTACCTGGTCTCTGCCTCCATCGAACCCTGTCCCCGCCCAGGCCTTCGGGCAGACCCCAGTCAGCTCGAGCTGCTGTGCGACTCGGTCCAAGGAGCCCTCTCTCCCGCCATTCTGGGCTGGCCCAGGCTGTTCCGTTAGCAAGGTACTATTGCATGTTTGGCATTGCTCCCCGTAATTAAGTATCCCCCAGGGACCTCTGGCCTGTTTTGTCCTCGGCGCCGACTGCCACCTCTACTTGAGGGGTACTTCGTGCCACACCGGGACTCCCTGCCTGGGCAAGGACCAGCAATGTTCTTCTCGTGTACTAGCCTCCGATCCCCTTCCTGCTAGGCCCAATCGCCAGCTTCCTTCTCTCTTTCTCTCTTTCTCCCTCCTCTCTTTTCGCTTCCCATTGAGCCTCACTCCGCTCGCTGTCATTCGTTTTTCCTTTCTGTCCGTGCCCAGGGCTACGCTGGCGACTACTCTGGTTGTGTGTGGCCTGCATCGTGAAGTCAGCTTCAACCGCCACTTCCTTTGTTCAACTCGTCCTTGGTCCAATAGTACTATCGCCTACCTGGTAAATGCCCCGGTGCCTAACCTAAGCCGCCGGCCGACCTTCGTTTCCCGCGAAAGAGCATCTCGCCCGAGTCCTGCAGCTACCTGCTTGGCTGCTTACCCTTCACGGAAGGCCCCTCACACCCTCTTTTTTCTCTCGACAGTCTCGATTTCCTCGCCCATTTCTTCCCTTTTCAACAAGTCGTTCGGTGAACGACTGCCTTTCTGGTTGCGATTTGGACCTTGCGGTTGAGCCGCGACCCCCAATCCTGTGAATTCGCAACCCGGCCCCCCCCAGTTCTTGGACTCTGGATAGCCCAATCAACAAGCCACCCCCAATCCGCCTCACCACTCTGACTTTGAGCCAGCTCTCAGTCTTCTCGACCCTCTGGAAATCTGCCGTTTGTATGCGCTTTCGCGAACGACTGTGAAGCGCCGGCCCTGAACTCGCCCTCCGTGGGACAACGCATACAGCATAAATCGACGTAGCACTCTGTTACACGTCGTCGCATCCTCAACGGCTACCACACCTCCGCGCCAAACGGCCCGTGTTGTCGCCCCTCACCGTATTTTTTTCTTTCCTTTTACGACCTCTTCACGGGTGATTCGTTTCTTGCTTTGTTGTGGTTGAACTTCGACATAATTTCATCAGCGGCGGATAGGAGCCAAACCCAGGTCATCGATGCGCTCGACTCAGTGTCCCAGCATTCGCCGCCAGCTGAAACCGTCTCGAAGTTGCTGAAGTCGCCGTGTTCCATCTTTCCGCCTTTCCCGGACTCGAAAAGACTTTCTCTTGTAGGTGATTCATATATTTTTGGCCCCCAATGACATCCCGTACAATGGCTCGTATACCTTTTTTGCCCGATAGTATAATTTTACTTGCCAAGTTACGCTGATTGATTCGCAAATCGTCGCTATCTGACCAAGTGGTTTTCCTTTCTGATTCCGATTTACTACTTTTTCTATATTTGTCCTTGCATGCACTCCCGATCTCAACTGGCAGGCTCACGAAAACTGACAAGCAACTAGGGATTTTATATTTTCCTCGATTATCATTCGATATACGTTATCTCAGACAGCTAGGGAAGAGCAGTTCTACCCAAATCTCCTTGGGTCTTGTCCTTTTCTCCTCTTTCTTTCTTTCCTTTAGACTTGTTGATTTTGGTCCGCCACTTTTGCAGCGTTTGAAGGTCGCTCCGACAGAGCTGTCGACCGACGGAGTGCAAAGCCTGCATGCCAGTGAGCGCTGTGGTTGGAGTGGATTTTGGAGAGTCAGCCTCTTGGTAGGAAACGAAACAGAAGTTCGTCGACTTTGATATCAACTCTTGGATGAGCCAACCGCAGTATGGGCGAGACATGGACCGATCATCAGGATCTGTTAAGCGCGCGCGAGAGAGAATACAGGCATCCGGCCGGGTGCCTGGGCCTCGTCGAGCGCACCACAATATAGCTGGCGAGGATGATTCAGCAGGAAACTTGAATCCTGCCCCCCGACATCATTTGCTTCCTTCAAATCCACCGCCGCCTCCTCCTCCCGACCCCCAGTCACCCCGTAGTCCTCAGCAACGCGGCGCAGGTGGCTCAGAAAGTACGGCTCGAGGTGCTATACCTAGGCCATCGCAATCTCCTCAATGGCCGCTATCGCCCAATTCCCCCCTGGCTGCGGAAATCTCACCTACGGCACATCGCATCCAGAACCCTGCCTCGGGTCGGCAGAAACCGAGGCGATCACCGCCTAGCTCGGAAACGCCTGATTACCAGGAGCAAATTCCTGTTTTCTTGAAACTTCAGGATGGCGAAGAAGACCAAAAAGGATCGGCTGACGACTCTCAGCCCCCGAGCTCCGCTAATCCTTCAGGCCGACACAAATCCCCGTCAGCCGGGTCAATACCTCAATTTCCAGAGCCTTCAACAAGTTCTACGGTACCACCAGTTCCTCCCAAGCGCAGCTTAAATCTCGGTCCTCCCCCTTCAAGCCGACGAGGGGCATCTTCATATTATTCACATAACTCATTCGTCTCGCCTATTCCAGAAGAGAACCCTCGGTCAGCTGGATCATATGCATCAAGTGCAGCAATTCCGAGACATGATTCTTGGGGGTCTATCTCACCTCTCAGCAGCCCGATAGAGGGGGATGGCAACGGATTCTATGAGGCATCTGTGAAGAGCAGGGATTCGGGACTGGATGAATTGAGCGACGAAAGCAAATTAGTCCGCAGTGCAAGTATAGGGAAAAAGGGGAAAGCCTCCTTGGTGGACAACAAGCGCACGCCATCAGTTCGCTCGGCCTCCGTTGGATCAATTCTGATTGCTCGTCCATCGCCAACACCTGTACAAATGCCGTTTGGTGAAGGCACTGGTTATGTGGATACTTCTACAAGCTCATCGGACAATACACTTCACCTTAAGAAGGTGCTGGCATCCAATCCTGAGGTACATAAGGCTGCGGGTAAGGTTGGCCCTCCAGAATCCAGATCTGATGCCCCTACCGGTCATATGCCATCGCCGAGGATGGCGATTCCAGGCCAACCTGCTGCGTCAGGACGTGTTCCCGGTATGAGGCGACCGCCAAGACTCGATATTGATGCAGTACGAGATATGGAAGCTCGAGGCAGTCTAACGAGCTTGCCCGATCTAATCCAGAGAGCTACAAGGCTGGCTGCGATGATTGATAAAGGGAAGCGTCCTGCAAGCCGATTTGACTTACATGACTATTCTGTCTCAGACGGGCCAAGCGGATCAGGTAAGCTTGTCCAATTCCTTCGGCTGACTTTCCAGTGATGATACTAATGCCGGGACTTAGGTAATGGCCGTGTGCAATCGGGTCTCTCAGATATGCTCGCAGCCTTTCCACCACCTGCCCAGCCTACTCCGACAGGCGGGCAAAGCCGTGGCTCATGGTTTAGGCATACTGCATGGCCCAGGGTTGAAACCCAAGGTCGGACACATGATGCGAATGACCAGACAGGCAAGGGCGAGCACTCTGAAAAGGTGCCACCCAGAACAGCAGCCAGGCGTTGCTGCGGCATGCCTCCATGGCTGTTTGTGCTTGTTGTTGTGCTTCTCATTGCCGTTGTGGCCGTGGCCATAATTATCCCATTGGAATTTTTTGTCTTCAAGAATTTGGGTAACCACCAAACACCCGAGTCGAGCTTGGACAAGTGCCGATCAGAGCTTCCCTGTCAAAATGGGGGTACTAATGTGTTCAATGATAACGTGTGCTCTTGTCTTTGCACGAATGGTTACACCGGCCACAACTGCTCGACCGTAGGATCCGAAGGCTGCACAACGACCAATCTCGTATCATCGTCATCGTCGTCAACAATCGAAAATGTGACTCTCGGCCTTGCGATCCCACGTCTGATTCTTGATTCTAATACGAATTTTTCGATCCCTCTGTCTGGAACGTCAATTCTTGCTAAAATCAACTCAGGAGACTTGTCTTGCAGAACCCAAAACGCATTAGTCACCTTCCAGGGACGGTCAACCCGCACGGGCGACGACTCGGTGTCAATCACAAATATCAGCGCTGACACGAACTCGAACGAGCGCCGCGAGGAGTCTGAAACAGCAACAGCAACAGTAACCACAACCGCGAGAGCTGGGAATTCACTCGTCGTCACGGCCTCGATTCCTATACCCACCAAAACTGCAAGCATTCAGCCGACTCTCAAGAGTGACTTGTTCAACTTGACTGAGGAAACTCTTGATTTCGCCCGTGTCGCGGTTCTCTATGTTCTGCAGGAACAGAACGCGACCACGGCTGTCAACGCGCAATCATATCTTCAGCGCTTCTTCACAAGAGCAAGCAGTACTGAGATCAGTGTCAGTTATGCTACTCAGTCTGAAGCTCGAAAGGTGGATATAGGGGCAAATAGCACAATTAACTTGGTGGACTTTCGATTGAACCTTGGAAAGGGGTCTGTTGGAAACTGAGGACCTTGGGAAATGAGTTTATTTGTGTTGGGATTATGATCGGGTGAAGGACCGACCCCGTGGATTGATGGGATGGGTCCATATTCCCCTTAATGACAAGACGACATGAGACTATTTCTTGGGGCCAATATACTTGACCAAGAAGCATGTTGTGCTTATTTTTCTTATGGCAGGGCAGATACAGAATCTTGTATATACATTTAGACAAAACGTCTTTAGTTACATATGCACAGCTCCTTGGCGAGTTGTACGATAGGACTGAGTAATAATGAAGAACATACAACCACATCATATGCCAAGAACAACACAAAGGAGCTGGACTTGGGGGTTATGCATGATAGGATACTATATGAGATTGGCATGCACATTAAAAAGCGAATGATTAACTCTGCGATCATATCGAGTGCAGAAAGGGAACCGGAAGCAACTTCTTCCGAACGCCTTGTTCAATTCATCCATTATATCCTTTACATTACATTCTAAAAACACCGAATTTTGTTTCACCCGGTTTCACTTCGTTACGGCCACCTAGCGCGGCTTGTAAGCCTAAACCAAGATACTTTCTTGTGTGTTGAGGAGGGATAATTCCGTCATCCTAGAGTGAGTGGTTAGCATGTTAAAACTACAATCATCCTCGTGTGTCTAAAACAGAAGAGTTTGGGGGGGGGGGGTAGGGGAGGGGACAGAGAGTACTTACCCACAAGCGAGCAGACGAGAAAGTGGCATCGCTCTCGCGGTCGATGCGGTCCCTCAGCTCGGGGTCGGCCTTCTTGCCGACCGTCTCCATGACGGCGGCGAGCTGCTCGCCGCCCATGACGCCGATGCGGGCGTTGGGCCACATCCAGAGGAAGCGGGGGCTATAGGCGCGGCCGCACATGCCGTAGTTGCCCGCGCCGTAGGAGCCGCCGACGACGACGGTGAACTTGGGGACGTCGGCGCAGGCGACGGCGGTGACGAGCTTGGCGCCGTGCTTGGCGATGCCCTCGCGCTCGGCGGCGGAGCCGACCATGAACCCGGAGATGTTCTGGAGGAAGATTAGAGGGATGGCGCGCTGGGCGCAGAGCTCGATGAAGTGGGCGCCCTTTTGGGCGGAGGAGGGGAAGAGGATGCCGTCGTTGGCGACGATGCCGACCTTGTGGCCGTAGATGGAGGCGAAGCCGGTGACGAGGGTGGTGCCGAAGTCGCGCTTGAACTCGGAGAAGTGGGAGCCGTCGACGACGCGGGCGATGACCTCGCGGATGGGCATGGGCTTGCGGAGGTTGGTCGTGGCGATGCCGAGGAGCTCCTCCGGGTCGAAGAGGGGCTCGGAGAAGGTCGGGCTGGGACCGGGTGTTGAGGCTGAGGAGGAGGCTGAGGAGGAGGAGGAGGAGAAGGAGGTCGCCTTGGGCCAGTTGAGATTGCTGACGGAGCGGCGGGCGAGGGTGATGGCGTGGGCGTCGTCGACGGCGAGGTAGTCGGTGACGCCGGACACGGAGGAGTGCATCTTGCCGCCGCCCAGGTCCTCGGCGCTGATCTCCTCTCCCGTGGCGGCCTTGACGAGGGGCGGGCCGGCGAGGAAGATGTGGCCCTGCTCGCCCACGATGATGCTCTCGTCGCTCATGGCGGGGACGTATGCGCCGCCGGCGGTACAGGGGCCCATGACGACGGAGATCTGGGGGATACCCTGGGCGGACATGCGGGCCTGGTTGTAGAAGATGCGGCCGAAGTGGTCGCGGTCGGGGAATACATCGGCTTGGTGAGGGAGGTTGGCACCTCCGCTGTCAACGAGGTAGATGCAGCTGTTTGTCAATTGATGTTAGCTTCAGCGTCCAAGGCTTGGGAAAGTCCCTGGTTGATGGTGGAGACGACGTACGGGAGCTTGTTCTCCTGAGCGACTGTCTGTGCTCGAAGATGCTTCTTGACAGTAATGGGGTAGTATGTTCCTCCCTTGACAGTGCTGTCGTTTGCGACAATCATGCAGGAGACGCCCTCCACGACACCAACTCCGGCGATGATGCCACCGGCCGGTACCTCTGCCTCTGGGTAGAGCTCATAGCCAGCCATGGGAGCCAGCTCGAGGAAAGTCGTACCGGGGTCGATCAGGGCAGTGACCCTGTCGCGAGGGAGCATCTTCTTGCGCTGGAGATGCTTCTGCCTGGCCTTCTCGGGCCCGCCCTTCTGGATCTGCTGGGAGAGCGTCTCGATCCTCGCCATGACGGCAGCCATGCTCTTCTCGTTCTCCTTGAACTCCTCCGACGTGGGGTCGACATTGGTCTGTATGCGCGTGATTGCAGCCGCCTGGTGGGTGTGCGTGAGGTTGGCGACGGTGCGACGACTGCCGGCGAGCTGCTGGAATCGTGGTTGCCGAGGCTGGAGCTGCAGCTGGTGGTGGGAAGCGAATTGGCAGCGCAGGCGCAGTGCCGTGCGTGACGACCTGGGCAGCGACATGGCGATGGGCGATGGTATGATCTGGACTGTGTTGCACTGCCGGGGCCGAAGAAACGAGGAAGAGGCTGTGGCTGGAATGCGAGCGGACAGCAGGTGTAAGTAGCAAACCTTGGAGTAGGCGACTCCGAATGTAGGTGCAGTGTCTGAGTGCCTGGTTTAGGCCGAGATGACCCCAGTTCTGAGCTAAACGCACCTAAAACCTGGGGTTGCCGCGCCGGTGCAAGCCGTGAAGAGCCGAGGCCTTCAGCTACGTAATGGCCCAGTTCTGGACTGTTATCTTCAGCCTTTCCTGGCCGTCGTGGACCGACGAAGACTGCATTTATGCCGAGGCCCTCAACTGCCAGCAGCGTAACTTGCCGCCGTCAATTGGGTCCCTGTCGGTCGGGTTTTTTTTTGACTTTTGTTGTTCCGTTCTTAAATTTCCAGGCTATTCAGCTAAACCTCTTCCTTCTCATCTCTTATTTATTCCTTGGTTTATGACGCCCACACTCAACACGCACCTGCAGACACCCTTATCGAATTAACAGTTGCCACATACGCAGCTCCCCATGCAGAAGTGATTGATCACTATTTCTGCCACCGCCACAGATCTACAACACGAGCCTCTTCTACCATGGCTACAAGTCTGAGGACCTTTAGAGTCCTCGCCCGCCCGGCGGCGAGATGCTGCAACCGCGCCACAGTTTCAATCCCCGCCATCAGCCTCCACTCAAGACACCACTCGTCCAAGCACCCCGCGGGCTTCGAGCCTCCGACGTCCGAGGATCTCTCTGAGCTGCGAGAACGTGTGCAGGACTTCACCCGCCGCGAGATCCCCGAGGAGTTGGCGGCTCACACAGACAAGACCAATGCGTTCCCCAACGAGATGTGGAAGAAGATGGGAGACGCCGGTCTGCTGGGCATCACCGCCGACGAGGAGGTCGGCGGGCTCGGCATGGGATACCAGGCGCACTGCACAGTCATGGAGGAGATCTCCCGGGCGTCCGGAAGCATAGGCCTGAGCTACGCCGCCCACTCGCAGCTGTGCGTCAACCAGATCCAGCTCAACGGGTCGCCGGAGCAGAAGCGCAAGTACCTTCCCGGGCTCATCTCGGGCGACCTGGTGGGCGCCCTGGCCATGTCCGAGTCCGGGGCTGGCAGCGACGTGGTGAGCATGCGCACCACGGCCAAGAAGGTCGACGGCGGCTACGTCCTCAACGGCAGCAAGATGTGGATCACCAACGGGCCAGACGCCCACCTCATCGTCGTCTACGCAAAGACGGAGCCCGACAAGGGCTCCAGGGGCATCACGGCGTTCCTCGTCCAGACCGACTACAAGGGCTTCAGCTGCGCCCGGAAGCTGGACAAGATGGGCATGCGGGGCAGCAACACGGGGGAGCTCATGTTTGATTCTGTGTTCGTCCCGGACGAGAACGTCATGGGCGACGTCAACGGCGGGGTCAGGGTTCTCATGGAAGGGCTGGACCTGGAGCGCCTCGTGCTGAGCTCGGGTCCTCTGGGCATCATGCAGGCGGCCCTGGACGTCGCCCTCCCCTTCACGCACCAGCGCCGGCAGTTCAACCAGCCGATCGCGCACAACCAGCTCGTGCAGGGCCGGCTGGCGGACATGTACACCAAGCTGCAGGCCTCGAGGTCCTACACGTACACGACGGCCAAGGCGGTGGACGAGCTAGGGCTGATCCGCACGCAGGACTGCGCGGGCGCCATCCTGTACGCGGCCGAGCGGGCGACGGAGTGCACGCTGGACGCGATCCAGCTGCTGGGGGGGATGGGCTACATGGAGGAGATGCCGGCATCACGGCTGCTTCGGGAGTAAGTACAACCGCACCCCATTTTAAGTCTTGAACCTCCAAATCACCGGACCCCGGGAATGCCGGCCGGGTCCGCGACTTTGAGACACTGCGCTCTTGCGAGAAGATAATGAAAGTGGCTGACCTCGTCTTTCTTTAGCGCGAAACTCTATGAGATTGGGGCAGGGACATCAGAGATTAGGCGGATGGTGATTGGTCGGGCGTTCAATAAGGAGTATGCCAACGCTTGAAGAGAACGGGCATTATACAATGGCTGAAAGGGGGATTGTTGAGGAATGATGGGCGTGTATCCACATGACTCGGGACGCGAGCTAGCGGAGGGGAGATGATACAAGGTCACGACATATCCAGAGAGGTATGGGCGGTGTGACGGGGGTCAGTAACGATCATCATGGCCGATTTGAACGTTTCTACTAGATTTGTACACTACAAATGAGCGCGCAGGAGTTACGACTGAGCAGATGCATAAACATGTCAAATCAATAATTGCGACCACTTTTCTCATCGCCACCTAGTGGAACTCTTTTGAGGCTTTAAAAAAAGAAAAAGAGGGACAAAATTGGCCATCTCGGAGGGGCGTTGCGTGGGATTATCGTGAAGCTAAAAATGGACTGGGTCATGGTGTTGAGGAAATTCCGAGCATCAGGCAACAGCAAAAAGGAGTGAAAATTGTTCAGATCACGAGGCCGGAGGAAAAAAAAACTAAAAACTAAACTAAACTACAGCCCGCATCTGCGACGTACATCGCTTCCCTGTCGCAATGCATGTCTTATGTATGTAGGTGTCCCGGAACCCTGCTCCCGAGACGAGTGAGATATGACCCGGGCCTATACTTGTAAACGCCATACTGGGTGGGCAGGACGGGTAAGTACCAGCTACTGACGAGAGTAGCAAGCCGGTCGGACTGAAAAATTGAGGAGAAAATGTACATACCAGGGACAGGGGAAATATCTCCGCCAAAGGATTTCTAACGAGACGCCCTTCACAGAGTGTGTGCGCCTGCATAGAGTACGTTGTGTTGGCTTGCTCCTTGGGTTGGGGAGGGGGGGAGAAAACGAGCCTAGACCGGTCAAGCAGAGCTGCGGCCTGACCGAATGGTTGCGAAAGGTTCTGCCATTTTATCGAACGGGAGAGTTTTGTCATTGTTTTCTGTCCGGCTTCACATACTATTCATTTTAGCGCTCCTAATCAATCGCAAGTCAAGGCTTGGCTGGAGACCAAGCAAGTTGTTGGTGTGGGGGACTGTTCGTGACGAGGGCAGGACGATAGGTAGGAGATAGTCCTCAATCCTAACTCGGAAACCTGGCCAGTTATGGGCAAATCGTATTCGCCAAAGCGGATAAAACCACTAATTCTTATTGCTACAGTTATCCATTTTGGTTACTGTCTGGGCGATTGCCCAAAAATACGTTCCTCGTCTAGCCCCCCCTGCGTGGCCTACCCAAGCTCCGGCATCGTTCGATGGGGCAGAAGTGTCCTCGTGATCAGCAGGGAGAGCCTTGCTCTTCTCCCGTGGCTCGCTGGGACTTTGTTTCGTGTGGTCTCTGGATCTCCTTTCCCTCTACACCCTCTGCCTCTGTCCAGCGCATATGGATGGGGTGGTGATTGGCCATATTAGCATCTCGTGCTGCTGTGTCACGGTCGCATGGCCTCATCCAGGCACAGCCCAAAGTCTAGCCCGCCAGCAGACCACCTCCTTCATGCTGGCCAAGACCAGCCATTCGCCATCCCATCCCAGTGTTTGGGTTCGCTGTGGGGAAGTGTGCTGCAGTCAGATTCCAGACGAAGAAGCACCAGGTGCTGTAACTACAGCGAGTGCGGCAATCATTGGGTATCTCCCCGTGTGCTATCGCGCTGTATTACCTACCGTACATCAGGTACACAGCTTCAATGCTCCAGCGGCGCCATCCCAGGTGACAGGCGGGCAAGCTAGTGGATCCCCGCTTCGAGCAACCCCCGATCTAGGGCCCTTAGCTGGCGCACGAGCCCCGATGGGACCCCATTACAGGCTTTATCTCAGCTCTGGTGCCTGTGCTGGATGGGTCCCGGCGATGGGAAGCTTGATCGGTCCCCCTTCCCCTTCCCTCCCCCACTGCAGAGCTCCCCACTGCCGCTGCCACTCTGCGCTGCGCATACCCCCTCCCTGTCTGTCGTGGACACTTTAGTTTTCTGTGGCCCAAGTCTTCGACCGGCTTGGAGAGAGGTATCGTGACAATGGCCTTGGTCATGGAGGCGTTGCTCGAGAAGGGTGGCCCGGGAGGCGAGAGGTAATACGTACACGTATCTCGGTACTCCCGATTCCTGCTATTCTGGAGACGGTTTATAAGATGGCTGGGGCCTCCTCGTGAGTCTGCTGGAGCCGGTGGCGTTTCCATTGATTCTCTATACCGTACCTTGATCCCTTCTTGCCCCAAGCTCAACCGAGCCATAATCGTGTCAATCACCCTCTCCGTACGCTGAATTGGCGTCTCTTTCATCTCCCTTATTACGCCCCAAGAGTCCCCCTCCTCTGAGCGGGTTACGTTCTTGCATATTGTCAGCGTTGAATGATCATCAGTTGCGTCCCAGCCCTAATAATTTTCGCCGATTTTCAGTTTTTTTTTTTGGCCTCTGCCTTGCATTCCGAAGGTGCTCAAATCGCTGCACTCCACGATCGTCAGATTGTCTACATCATCTCCTTCTGATCATCTCCTTCCTTGTGCTGGTGGCAAAAGTCAATCAACTCAATTCCTCCTCCTCCATCTCCTCTCACGCCCGGAATCGCTTCCCTACCCACCAATCTTTCATTCTTTCATTTAATACCACTTTCGCCTGAAAGTTCACCACAAGAATGTCTTCAGCATTCGCCCCAATTCTGCGGCAGACAGCCCGCCGCGCGGCCTTTACTCATCGCCATCTCATTCGCTCCACAGTCCCCGTTGCGCGTTGTCTGCACAATGGCCCTCCTCGCCAGGGCAAGCCAGGAAGCTATTCCCGGACTGACGATAAGATCGAAGTCGAATATCCCAAGGAGCATGAGCTTCCTCCCAGTGCACCCGTCCGAGGAATTCCCGGACAATATGTCAAGCCGACCTTGGGTTCCTTCACATTGGAGGGCAATGTCGGTATCGTCACTGGCGGCGCCCGCGGGCTGGGCCTCGTCATCGGTCAGGGCATGGTCTACTCCGGTTCCAACCTGGCTATTGTTGATTTAAACAGTATGTTCCCATCTGTTCAGGTCGCCTAGGTGGCAGCTCGCTAACGAATATCAGAGGAGGAGGGCGAGAAGCAGATCCAGCTGCTGCGTGACGCCTTTACTAGAGAGAACCCAAATGCTGAGCAGTGAGTAAAAGCATCTCTTCTAGAGGCAAAAAACAAGCGGCGTCTTTGAACAGCAACTAATTTGACATCCTGTCTAGCATTCCCAAGGTCACTGCGCATTACGCGGATGTGAGCGACCCAGATTCTGTGGCCGCCTGTATTGATGAGATTCTCAAGGAGCATGGCAAGATTGACAACCTCGTCACCTCTGCCGGGTTTGCTGAGAACTTCGAGGCTGCCAAGTACCCCGTTGACCGCATGCGCCGCCTCTGGGGTGTCAATGTTGACGGCACCTACTTCTTCGCTACCGCGGTTGCCCGCCACCTGATGGAGCGTGAGTCTCCCGGAAGCATCGTCCTGATTGGAAGCATGTCGGGAGCCATCGTCAACGTCCCCCAGCCCCAGACACCTTACAACATGTCCAAGGCCGCCGTTCGCCACATGGCCGCCTCTCTCGCCGTCGAGTGGGCGCACGCGGGAATCCGCGTCAACTGCATCTCCCCCGGATACATGCTCACCCCCCTCACCGAGAAGATCCTCGATGAGAACAAGGGACTGAAGGAGAAGTGGGTTTCTCTCACACCCCAGGGAAAGATGGGCCAGCCCAAGGATCTCATGGGTCCCGTTACCTTCCTGTTGTCTAGCGCGAGCGGTTATGTTACCGGTGCCGACATTCGCGTTGATGGCGGATACACCTTGACATAAGAAGTGCACATCAATATCCAAGAGACATGAGATACACGGTAATATTGTACTTGGTAATGCTGATTTTGTTTGGAAGCACATGGGCTTCACCATTTTGAAACGGTCATCATAATTTAGATGATGTTCCTTGGTGCTCACATTAATGATTAAGCGACTGCACAGGGACATCAAAGATATATCAAAAGTAGTAATGAAAGCAATTTGATTTATTGGATCTTGAGTCTAGAAATATTTCATGCACTCTTCTTTCGTCATCGTTATAAGCTTCAAAGCAAGCGAGCCTTGGTACCATTAAGCCTCTCAAGGTCTCGTTTTCTCCATCATGCATGACACTTATCTGCATGACACTTATCATCTCCTCAGCCAGGCCAACGCAGCCAGTGGACTTGACCCCTACATATGTTTATCAACGCAGGACGAACTCCGCAATTGGGTGACAAGAGGAATGAGACACCTAATGGAAGAGTTGGTTATAAACAGACTACCGGTACTTTCCTACAGTAGATAGAGGAATTCAGTAGTGCATATAAAATGAAACAAAGTAACCATATCCGCTATATTATCTCTGAGGTATGTATTATTAACAATTAATGGTCTGACAATACCGGTCGCAGACTCGAAAATAAGCAACTTAATGTTTGAGTGTCTCAATTTTCAATGTCACCCACATGCTCCGATCACCATGAGGCCAAATTCTCCCATAACATGGAGAAGTGTAAGAACAAGAAGTGGGCTATAACGGAACCAGTAGCGCGGCTTGTCTTCTATCACGGGTGCAATCCAAAACGAGCGACATGAGAGGGGGTATGGAGACCAATGAACTGCAGAGGTTGAGTGACTGCGTTTTGATTTGCATATGCACTCTGCGTCAAGCAGGTCAGCATCCTCATGCTCCAAGTGGTCTGCAGAGTCTGGCACAGGAGGTTGGTGGTTGTGGGTTCCCCCAAAGCGCGTGATGTGATATTTCTCCGCATCTGCGGCCACCCAGTCATGGCATCTCATCCATTTAGTGATATGGTCCGATATGCACGTTGATGAAGGAAAAGGCTGGATATGTCCAAACAACTATGATCCGATACAGTAGCTATACTGAAATGTGGCTTACGGATTTCACTGTCAGCCGCAGGGGCACATCTTGTTGCTTGGAAGTGGTGTGCTCTGAAAATGCATGAGAGGGATTGAGCGACTTGCCAGTGCCACACCACCAAGAGTTATGTGTAACATGATCACAGCAGGAGTGCCGGTTGACATTCGATTAGGAATGCCGAGGGGACTGGCTCTGGGGCTTCGTGTCCTGTTGACTATCGGGATACTCACTGCAGGCATCCTATGATAAGACAGAGCCGAAAGTTTAAATTAGTTGGGTAATCGATTCACATGTAAAAACGTGTAATCTATCTCTTATCCTGTTGACTTGCTTTTCCCAACATAACTTTCTGCTGTCAAAAGGACCATAATCGGCCCCAAGCGGGAGCCAGCTCAAAAAGGTCATCTGACCTCGGCCACCTCCGCCAATTGATATGCATTGACCGGCCAATAACGATCGTTGGATATGGGGTTGGATATGGGGATCTGAGACAAGGCCATGTGAGTGTTCCTGTGCTCTACCTCGTCCTCCTTCTCCTCACCTGGGTTGCGCTCCTAGGTTTTCTTCGAGGGGATGTGGTTTGCCGAAGGATACAAGGATTGCTTGATTGATTGCGATTGCTTGATTGATTGATCAGCCATGCGCCCCCTAAAGAGCCTCTCCCTCGTGTTACTGGAACGGGCAATTGCGTGCTGAGATCAATGGCTGCCCTTCTCTCTTGAGCCATGTCTCCTCAGCTGACCCGGCATCCCCCAAGGGACAACATTTTGTTTGAACAGCCATCCACGGGGGGGGGTCGTGCCAGGATGCAAACAGACGCATAGCGAGAATAGCACGGGGGTCTGCCGTTTGATACCCAATGATCGCGGGCACGAGCCCAGGTGATCTAGAGGTGCGGACATGGCCGGCTAGCACCGGGCGCGTCTGGGAACAAGGGAGAGCCCGACTCTTTATTATTAACCATTGGGGGGCTCACCGGATACAGGAATGGAGGCTCTTGTGTTTTAGGCGAGGAATCCGAAGATTTGTTCTAGAACTTTGCTCCACCGCAATCAATCCCCCTTCCCAGGGCAACGCCCAGGTCCGGCTGGCAACCCTCCCAGGCAGGCCAAGAGAGCCCCCTTGCACCAAAACGTGGGGGTATTCGCCCGGTGACAGGTCGATAACCTAACGGAAAGGGCCAAACTACTCAAACGGTTAGGTGCCTCGGCGCGGGTCTATCTTTCTGGCTGCCTTTTCCTTTTCCCATTGCTAATTGTGACACCCTTAGACTATCGGCCAGCCTCTGCTCACGCAATTTTGCGGCTTCCTTGCGTATCTTCGAGGGCTTCATTAGCCACTCATTCCTCCACGCTGAGACGGTGAGGGCCAGCGGCGGGCAAGTCGTACTTGACTAGTTTTGGCCCAGTTTCCTGGTTCATGCTGCAACTCCCCGGTCCCTGGTCGCGGATCCCAATATCCCTGCCCCGGGGAGGGAGAGAGTTGGGCCAACTTCTACTGAGGCATGCCAGAGCGCGTCAAGGAGCAAACGCCCGGTGCTCCTAAATTTACACCCAAAGCTGACGGGGTTTGCTTCTTGTCTTGTTTCGAGCCCTGCCCTCGGTGAGGGCCGGTGAGCTATTTACTTTTTTCATGGGATTCGGCCAAGACGTCAAGGCGTTGTCAAGGGGGGGGCCGGTAAGCGGGACGATGTTACTGCTGTTGCTGCTGTTATCATGATGACAAACCAGATATGCTGCGAGAATACTCCGGGAGATAAAGAAGGTAGATGGCTATGGTATCATGGGAAAGGGGACCGGGTTTGGGGTTTTGAAACGGCTGACGGTCACCGTAGGCCCTGATGCTGGACTGGGGGATATCTTTCCGAAGCTGGCCGAGCTTAGCCATTTGGCAAGGAACCGAGGCGCACCTCTGTTGTCTTGGGCCGAAGGGGTTGTACTGAGGACTTGCGTTCTGGATATGGATATGTTGGATGATATTGAATGGTAAATACATGGTCGCGGTTCCCGGAAATGGCTTGTATTAGCGGCCAGCCCACGAGAGAGTGGCGTCGACGGTATCAGGGCCACGCTTAGAGTTGCCTTTATGAACGACCCCGTATCGTAGAATTGTTGGCTCTGGCAGATAGCTCTTTTGTGATCCATGCTCCGCGTATGTGAGATAGTGAGAGCCATTGCTGCCCAAGCCCTGTGGGCCTCGTCCCTGGACCCCTTGAGCCCCTTGAACTCGGACTCTCAAAGTTCCCATGAGCGGGCCCGGCCCGAGCAAGCATAACACGGGCATGCCACGTAATGGGATATTTTCTTCTTCTCAGCATGGATAACAAAATTGCGATGCCATGATTGTTTTACTTGTATATTCAAGCCATGGTCAATGATTTGGTATGGCCAGTACTCTCACCGTCTCGTCCTGAAGCCATTGCTAAGGTAGGCAGTCGGGGAGATGACTTCTCAGGTTAGCCGCCTGTAGTTGCATTTAGGAGGAGATAGCAGACAGCACTACGGCATTGCCATCTTGGCCCGTGACTGGCCTGTTCTGTCTCCTTTCAAGCCTCTAAATTGCACAGAAGAGAAATATGGATCTTCGGCCGGAGCTGGCGTCCTGGCCCCAGCCCCAATGCGACTTGCGTGTCTGAATTTTCCTGATGTGATGTGTCGTCTCTGGCTAGAGCTCTGGTGTGCTCAAGCACCAGAGACTCTCCCTTGGCAAGGTTCGTGCCCAGGAACAGGTTGGGTAGGTACCTACAGAGGCTATTGCGCTGCGGCGTGGCCCCGTGCTGCCGCTAATTGCGACGAGGCGGTACCTAGAAGCCGACCGGTTAGCGGATGGTCCTCTGGGCAGTGGAAGGCCTCGGGATCCAAAACAGAACATAAACCCGGACTATCCACCTCTCATTCTTATTTATTGCCTCTTGAATTCATGTCCGTACGCGCGAGGGGGCAGACATGATAGCCATTGTCCCGTAGAGCTCTTCTCGTCGAGACTCGTTGGCTGTGCCTGTGCCAGCCCCCCTCGGGCCCTTGGTCGCCCTTTCCACTACGACTGCGACTTGCGGCTGCGACTTTCGGTTGTTCGAGACCGACCAGCTGGATTTCCCCCTTCAGGCCACTCCGAGCTGTCACAGGTACCTCTTCTCTCACTTTCCTTTTTCCTTGGGCCTGCAAATCCTGCCTTGCCCATACCTTCGCGGAGGCAGGCAATTGACTGATTGCCTGTTGTTATTAGTACGACCTTCGCTGCCTCGTCTTTTTTTTTTCTCTCCCACGCTCGCCGCTCTCTTCCTCGCACCGCCCGTCCATTGCATTCATTGTTCAGCCTCTCCGGTTGTTTGCGACGTCATATTGTTTCTTCTCCCCAGGGAGCCCGCCCCCTTGCCTCCCCCCACACGGCTGCTGCAAATCGATTCCATACGGAGACAGGACGGCCTTCGGACCGGCCCCTTCTGATCACCTGCTGCTCTACCGCGTGCGCGATCGCATAATAAGGCTTCTGGACTGGCGCATTGTCCCAACTGCACCCTTGTCACGAGGCACATGTAGTCACAGCGCGCACTACCTGCATGCTCCTGCATGCAGCCCTCAACCACCCTAGACTGCTAGTAGCCGACAGACAACCTTCTCTTCGCCCTGATAGTTAGAAGAGAGGAAGCGAAAAGCTTTTATTCATCAGCCTCCGGCTTGTTCACATGGGACTCGGGCCCCCCCCCTCTCTCAGCACCCAGAGGCCCAGTGCACACACCCAACGTTCATCTTTTTCTCAACCCGCCTGGTGAAGCGTTCCTTTAATGCGGCGACCATCGCGATTCTTATCAATTATCCACAAATTTCTTCTAGAACATTGGCTGCCAATTCCTGGAAAACTGCCGTTTTGCGTGACATTCCTTTGCAGCTACTCGAGTCAGGTTCGCTCACCGACTCAAAGACACTTGCGCCGGATCACCGCTTCGACCAAGGCAACCCCTTGTTGATTCAGGCCGCTCCCCGGGAAGGGAAAAGGAGGTTTCCTCGCAACTAGGCTTTTATCGTCATTCGTTTTCCATTCATTTCCTCACCGTCTTCTCATCTTCGATCTACCCGGCCCTCATAACGTCAGGTTACCCTAAGAAAATCCACGGCTCAAGGTCGATTGATGGCAGAGACTATGATTGTTGCCATGACTCGGGCTCGGTGATCTCACTGGATCCTACTTGTGCTCAGACATTGTGTGCACAGTTGGCCACCTGAGGATCCATTCATAACAAGCTTATCCAGCTTGTGAATATTTCAGTCGAGCTCACCGCGAGAGCCAGCTCAAGCTCGTTTTCATCGAGCCAACTGGCAAAACGAGCCGCAACAATGGACAACGCGGATCATGTTGCGCTGCCGAAAGGCATCGTTGTGAACACGAGTACTATTTATCAAGAGGTCGCGAACTTTCCTCAGGTGCCTCCTGATCAGGTGTGGAAGTACTGGAGAGGTATGCTTGGGCCTCCCGTTTGCTCAGCTCTACCTTTACTGAATCTATTTACTAACTACAACTTTCGTGTTTAAGTGTATACAACTACAAACAAAAAACTTCAAGATCCTATCGCTCGGCGGCTCGAGAACTTTTGGTGGCATGTATTGGGGAGTGATCGACGTCTCCTAAGTGGCAATGTTTTGGCCTCGATATACGAGCATATCTCTTTGGGACCGACCTTTGTGCCGTTAAGAGGACCGCCAAACCGATGGGAAGGACCAGATGTAAGCTCGCCCTTCCCCTCCTCCCCAATCATCTGGTCGCTAGACGAATTTGATCCCCATCTGACTATATTTAGAGTTCTACTCCAAGCAGGCCAACGGTGCATCTTTCCGGGACCAGCCAACAGGGTGAAATGCTGGCTGATGGCAAAGGACCCAGCAAGTCTGACTTAGTTTTGTCTAGCGCCTCCAGACCCCCTCCAGCTCATCCCATCTTGAAGAAGCCAAGAGGTCCATCGACAACAGGGCCTCGCCCTACGGCACGTTTTATCTCGCCCCATGAGTCCGAGGAAGAACAATATATGGAAGGCGACATTCCGTCCTCGGGAAGCACAGTCACTCCGGGATTAGAAATGCGAACGCCCAACCCTTCACCACCCAAGAAGAAAGCACCAGTGCAGGCCAAAAAGTTTGTCGCCTCTGCTGGACATTCGAAGAGACGGCCAGTGATACGCAGGAAGTCCAGCTCCCAGCCCTCCGGGGTGCCGAAACTGACAAGCAAAGATGCCGCCGCGGCAGCTCCAATCTCACAAAGCCCCCAGGAGATCCTTTCACCTAAGACGCCTGTAGCACCTGATGTTCCTGGCCCATCAAGTCACGAAAGCTCGAAACCAACTCATAACACGAGTTCAGTTGACTCCAATAGATCGCAACAACTAAGCGAAAAGGCAGCTGGAAAGCGACCAGCCGTCGTGAGGGGCGATACTACTGACAAGATGACGAGAACATCAAGGCCACAGGCACCCTACATGACCAGGCAATCTTCGCACCACGACTTGATATCAACTAGAAAATCGCTTGCGAAACTCTCAGAAGGTGTCCAGAACAATCACAGTCCATTCCACAAAGAGATCGATGCACCCGAAGTATCAAGTCCACCGAACCCTCCTGCGCCGATGCTTCGATCCCAGTCTCACTCTGGGTTTATTCGGCCTAGAGAAGGCATTCATATAAAAGCGCCAAATCCAAAGTTGTTTACCGGTGCGACTGCTTCGACGACGAACATAGCTGCACAGGGAACCATCATCGACCAGGCCGGGAGTGTTGGATCGCTCCCAATCACCCATCATTTTGGACACCGATTCGACGAGGACGTTTCACCAACTTCCTCTTTACTAGATTCACACCTCACGCCAACCCAGCCAAGTACCTCGGCCAGTGTTCCGCTTGGCAGAACCAAGAGCCAATTGACTCTTCTTCTGGAGAGGGAGAAAGCTAGGGCAGGCAACAAGCCCCGATCTAGGAGCTAGCCAGCTAACATGTCGAGAATTCGGTGTGCTCTTAGTGCTGAATTCCGTCTAACTGGCCTTATTTGGCATACATCCCATGTTATGGTGGTGCATGGGTTTTCTATTTGCCAGCATATACGTTTGTACCATAGGTTTGTATAAGACTCACGTTAAACCGCAAAGGGATGACATGTAATAAGCATTCGTATAACGTCGCGAGAGTGCTCTGCGTGCAGGTTTCATTCTCAATAGCATCCAAGCGGACAGACCAAGCAAGAGTAAAATGAATTGCGTTCGAGCGCGCAACAACTAGTAAGATCCATTTTCACTTAAAACAAGACACAAAGTCTAGTCGCATGGCGAATCTCCTGCGTAGATAGACAATAATTTAATTCTTAATGTGTGGCTGGCCTAGATCTTGTACACTTTGCCATCTGAAAAACAATATGAACGGACATGTCCACATTATCACCATTTCATAAGTACCTAACTTCCTGTGTCCATGTCGAAAAAAAGGCGACAACCCCTACGTGAAGAACCACAGACATAACACTGAAGATGATGGCAGGAATTTCCTAGTCCAGCGAGCGATGATCACACTGATGAACAGGGTAGGCCATGGCCTGTTTATGACTCTTGGTTGGCTTCATGAGCGACCTGTAAACTAGCAAGTTGAGCCATGAACCCAGGATTTCCCAGCAGCAGGTACAAGGAAACGATCACCCTGTCCGCAGAGTATGACTGCCTTGAAACGTCCGGTTTTGCGACTTACTTTGAACACATTGTACCTACCTTACGAATGGCTCATCACCTTTTATCGGATCCAATTTGTGCTCATGACCATTTGAACTTGCACGCACAGCTGTTAGTCCTCGCTAAGGAGTGAATATGGAATCTGACGCAACAAGGATTAAATGCTCTGGAATGGAGAAAACAAAGTTGATTCGGAAAACATGTTTTTTTTAAAAAAAAAAAAAAAAAAAACTCAGCTCTGTAGACTCAACATACATCAAGGCGATGTAGACTTTTTGCTATGATTCAGAGGAGTTAACAGTAAGGTTAATTGTGCAATACTAGCTCTCTCGGTAGTTTTAGCTACCCTGTGCACATCCCCTCCCGTAACCATTGTGGTGATCTATCATCACAACGCCTGATGTTACTTGGATGATGCTTGCTCTTCTATACACTCGCGTAGCCTACCCAGCAAACACTTGCTCGTCTGTATGTCTAAGTGTATGGCATAGCTGGTCAAAATCGATCATGAGACCCTCACTCGTTCTGTCTCACGGCCATGCTTGTAGAAGGTATAAACACATAGCTCCATCGCAGAGTGCGAGGAGCCGTTTGCGGTGGTATTATGTGTGTATGTCCCAGACTCATTTCCCGCTGGAACAATCCAAATGCTAATGAGTGCACCAAGCATCTCTCCTTGATTATATTTGTTCCCTTTTGACAGAATACCCATAAACCCCAATGCTTGTTCCCCGCGTCTACCATGCACCCAAATAAGGAACATTAACCGTGACCAACAAGTAATAACAAGTAATAATAACAATGAAAATGGTGACGGGCAGTAACAATACTACCGATAAGAGTAATAAATAATGATAATGAATGCAAAGCTATAGGACAATGAATGAAGAGGGTGAAAGCCGCGACCACCCGCGGCTGAAGTCATTATAATAAGGATAGCTTTTTGAGAACCGTTTTCCAAAAAAAAAAAAAAAAAACTTATCCAAAGAATGGTCATGTTAGGGAAGTGTTTCTGTTAACAGCATCTCAGGAAGCTTGGTGATTCAGTCCCAATCTCCTAATCATTGAGACCGAACATTTTGCGCAGCGTGCCAAACTTCTTCTTCTTGCCCATAACCTCAGAGGGTGTTTCTTCCTGTTCTTGACCAGCATATGGCGGAACGTAAGGAGGCGCCTCTTGGTGGGATAGGCTTCGGCGCTTGAGAAAGCCCCGCGAGGAGGCAGAGGGACCAGCACCAGAACTGGTTGCAGGGCGTGGGATAGGAGCTTCGGCGGCTGCTTTGGAGCCGCTTTGGGGCCCTTCTTCGTCTCCGTCCGGTAGAGGCCAGCTAGGACCGCGCTTCTGGGTTGGGAGACGGCTGCCACTGTTGCTCCGGATCATGGCAAGCTCTTCGGTACTTCGTTCAAGTCTTGTGTCGCGGCGGGCAGCACTCTCGTTGATTTCCCGCGTTATTTTGTTCTCAGGTGATTTCTTTCTGCGGAGTATGCTGGACATGAAGCTGCTCCTGCGGGAATGAGAGGGCCTATCTCCTAGGCCGTCAGTTCCAATGAAGCCAGCATTAGAGGCCAGCTCACCACGCCCGGACCGACTCCGTTGCACAGGAGGACGCCCGTTTCCAGCCAAGGAGGAGCCACGCTTTGGTTGGACAATTTCATCGTCACTGTCCGGAAGATCAGGCGAGTCTGCCCTGGGCTGGGCGGGAGCGACACCCAAGGCTGCAGCAGCTGCCGAACTGGCACCTTGACTCGTCCTCATTGTCTTGGCAAAACCACGTTGTTTGTAAGATGACAAGGGCCTATCATCTTCATCACTGGAATCAGCGAAGCGGCTCCTGAATATCGATGGGCGCGCATCTTCCTCATCGCTTGAGTCTGCAAAGCGGCTTCCCAGCTTGCCCTGCTTTGCTTTCTTGCCCGAGGATCGCCCAAAAGAAGAGAAACGTTTATGTTTGGTGTCTGTCGAATCGCTTCGCAACGACTGCTTCATGCCTCGCCCGCCAGTATCTGTAGATGCTGCTGCTTGAAAGCTTGGACGGCGGAAAGGTGATCCTGGTGGCGAGAGGGAACGAAGACTAAAGCGTCCACTGCCCTTGGAAGAATGTTGCGGCTCTGGCTCCCTCATTGATCTCCGGAAGCCAAATCCCTCTGTATGACCTCTCCGTGAGCGTTTGAAGCTGCTCTCACTCGAGTCAGACCCACGCCTTCTCAATGTAGGCTTCCCGCTTGCACCGCTTATACCTCCTGACGATGCTGGACGCCCATTGAGTATCATCGATCGTTTCGTGTCGTTTGATGGTTCAGTTGTAGAACCTTGGTGGTATGATGATGGACGGGATGTGTGAGAATCCCCAGCATCCCCATTAGAACGTAAACTTTTGCGCATAGAACCGCTTGGTTGTTGCGGTTCTCCCGTTTCTTGAGGCCGGTTCCCTCGCATTGATTTGCGAAAGGGTTTCACGGGTACTTCCTCCCTGGTAGATACCTTTGGCCCTCTGTGTGATCCATCGACCATCTGCGAGTTCTCGGTGGCGCCGGCGGTCAGCGCCTGCCGATCTGCCGAACGCCTCTTCTTCTTAGTTTTCTTTACTTTAGATGGCGCCTCTTGGTCAGCTTCCTCTGCTGCTTCCTCCATCGCTTCGACCTCAAGCTGGCGGCGCTTATCAGAGGAGAGACTGCGCCAATATGCCTTTGCATTCTCCCAGTCCTGTGAAGTTTTGGGTGACACCTCGGGAACCCCACTATCGGAGACCGATGTTGCAGCTGTTTCATTTTCTTTGGCTTGGGACAGAGCCTTCTCGTAGAGCTTAGCCATTTTCCCGCTTGTGGGAGATTCGAGGACGGCATCCAACGACATGAAACCATCGCCCTCTATATCTGAGAGGTCTTCATAGGCATCACTGTAGATGCTACTCCCATCTGTGGATTCCTCCTCCTCCTTGATATCTCCCATGGGCGAGCCAGGGACAGGGGCCTCTTCAACTTCGGCCAGGGCTGGCGCTTGTGAAGGCTGGGTGATTATCTCGAGAGAAGGTGTATCGTTTCCAACGACAATAGGTTTAGAAGAGCCGTCCTCAGGAAAGCCGCCCGGGACATCGAAGTAGTCACTAGCGGGTGAGCTGTCATCCACGTCTTTCAATAAAGGGCTGGGGTTGGTGATGGAAATCATTGGAACATCTTCTGGCCGCCTGAGCAGCGTTTGGTTCGTCACTGGTGAATCATCTTGTGCATGTCCATCCCGGTCCACAGACTTTGGATCTGCAGTAATAAGTGATGATTTCTCGTCGGAAGAAACCTCTGGCCTAGGTGGCTGAGCGACATCCTCTTTCGACTGGGAATCAAAGGGTTGCTCTGTGAGTTGAGTGGACCGAGCAGTGTCTGAATCGTCCAATTCATCATCTGAACTCGACGGACTATTGCTCAAATAGTCTATCATGTCAACAGACTGGACAACTGGCGGGAGTGGCTCTCGTGCTTTCGATATATTGGCTGCATTCCGGGATGCATTCTCTTGTGCCGAAAGAGATCCAACCGGAGAATCATTTGACAATCTAGACGCTTCTGGTCCCGGGCCCGGGGACCAAATCTTCTCTGAAGGGCGAACAAGGGGACGCTCGTTATCGGGCTCTCGTGTTTTCTTGTCTCGTACGCTACCAAACAGCGGTAAAGCAGGCCTGGGAGACATGGTTTCGTCTTCATCCGCGAGAGGCTTATCCTTTTTCTGATGCCGTGTGATTACATTGTGCCATGGCTTCTTAGCTTGTGGGCTTGGTAATGCTGGAGGGCTTGGTTCTCGCGGTTCGGCTGAATCCCCACCGACCACTGTATTCTCATCCGTGAAACTAACGCGAAAGGCTTTCTTGGTGGCTTGGACGGAGCTGTCTCTAGAATACTGCCCACTCACTGACCCCGAGGCCTCAGAGCTATCATCAGATGGGCCACTGCCCCGGACGCTATTGGACTGCTTCAAAGCCGATTTTCGAGGGGAAATTGATCTGGGAGGGGGCTCATGGCGAACTAAGAGCTGGGCCGTCGTCGGCGCAAAGTGCGCAGATCGTGCGGGCGAATGCGAAGGGCTCTGTGACTCGACTCGAGTTCTTCGGACCTCCTTTGCTTGTACACGTGGTTCAGGAATCGGAGTTGCAACTGGTTCTTGAGACTGGGACCTATCTTCGCTCGATGTCTTTTGTATTTGTGTGCCAGAAGTAGGGGCATAGACTGTAGGAGCGACGTGATCTGTCTCCTGAGCGCTGCCAGAGTCAACAATGTTGCTTGTGCCATCCTCCCCATCCGTTTTCAAAGGCGACTTATTGACCTTTAGAGGAAATGAGCGGGGCGCACTGGGTGCAGGACTCAGTGCCTCAACCTCAGAGCTGGTAATGTTACGTGGGGGAGGCTCTGCGTTGCTCGCGTTTGACTCCACGGCTGGTACTCCTTGGTGTTTGACTTCTACTGGTTGCGCTGACTTGGCTGGCTGCGTCGAGCAGCCTTCCGTTACTGCTGCTCGCTGCGTTTTTGATGCCTCTGCTGGGCGAGTCTGTTCACGGTCGAGAGATTCTGCAACCAGAGCCTTCGCCACTTCAACATGACTGCCAACTGGCAGTGATGCTTGCTTCTTCTTCTTCGCCGGCTTTTCTGGTGTCCGCCGAACATGTTGCTTGTCTGAGACTTCCAGCTTGGGAACCATTCTCCTAGAGTTGGGGTCATAGACCATTGTAACCTCTGAACGAGACGATGCAGATAGTGTAGGTGACTCTAACGTCGCCCTGGGATAGGAAAAGTTGATGGAAGGGCTGATGCTTCCAGGCCTGGCATCGCTCGCGTCGGTGGAGGTTCGCGACACAAGATCTGTCGTCCTAATGCTGATGTTGCCACTGCCATGCTTGGTCCTCTGGTTCGTAGTCCGGAACGACTGTTTCTGGGGCTCGGTCTTCGGTAAGCTGGGAACAGGAGGGGCATCGTGTGGTACTGGTGCCGGGTTGCGGCCAGGCGAGGGTGACCTGAAGGTGCGCTCGGTCATAGAGCTGGCGCTGGGCGACCTCTGGAGCTGTTTCCCATGGCGCGATCGGTCCGGGCTCCTCGTGAGAGAGGCACTCCTCCTCAGAGCGCGCTTTGACTGGACTTCGGCGACATTGGTCGGGGTGGTAGGACGTGCCTTGAGGGCGGCGGCTGCGGCGGCGGATGATAATGAATTCGAGGGCTCGCTGCGCATGAAAGCCGAGGCCGCGGCTGTTGCCGCGTTTGGATTTGCAGTCTCGCTCGTCAGAGGCTTTAACAAAGGCATGTCAGCGCAAATATCAATATCAATGTTCGAGAAGGCGAGTGCTGGGCGAGGGCCAGTGGCTTCAAGGGAAGGCGAGGTGGAGGAGGGTGACCGGGGCGAGACAAGGGACGTTGCGACAGGAGCCACAAACGAACGACCAGCGGCTAGACGTTGTGAGGGTTCGATGACGATGCCCAGGCATAATTAAGCAAGCAGCTGGGCGCACACTCGAGCGCCGGGTCCCGTGGTCAAGCGCTGGCCGGCGCGAACTCTAATGCTTCAAGCGAACAGCGGGTGATTTCCGAAACATACCTGAACAGGAGGACGACGCCTGCGGGAACCACCAAACATGGTGACTTGATGATGGCTCGCTGTGCCAGCAACTGCCAAAGGCCGGTTATGTCATGGATTAAGTAGGCAAGGAGGCAGAAGAATTGAACAATTGACTGAACGAAGGATTAAATGGATAACGAATAATTAAGAAGTTGAAATGACGGAGACTTGCAGGTTCGCGGAAGAGGTGGGTTCGATCTGGGCCAGGAATAGCAGGTACTAGTAATCAGGGTGAAACGAAACGGACGGGCAGTGATGGATACCCAGGGAATAATTTGAGATGGGCCGGCACTCGACACTCGACAAGCGCATCCCAGTAGCACCACGTATGAACCACGCCAACCGCCGTCACCACCGACCATGGAAGCTCGGTCCACACCAGATGGACAGCAGAAGCGCAGGCAGTTAGGGCTTCGGCGATCAATTCGGATAGGTCCAGCGTGCTGACAGGGGGAGCGGCTGAAGCTGAAGTGTTTGGGAAGACACAGCAAATTAGCACCGGTGTACGTACCTCAATGCGCCTCCCTCATTGGCGACAGGGAGCGTCAACTGCAGTCAATGACGACAGAGCCCCATCCTTAGGCCTCACTAACACCACCTTAGCATTCCCCCCACCACAGCGCAGGACGGCTAAAATACCTCCAAGAATGACGCTCACAACACCAGGCACTGGCTGCCGATCCCTGCCTGTCTCTGCGCCGGTGGGCATGACGGCATCCCGAGATCTTTCGCGCTGGGATATTGAGGAGCAATGCCAATGTGGATCGGCCACGCCCATCGCTTGCTCTCGTGGCTATCGTCAAGGGTAAGGCAACTGTTCTGGGTTCGTTTTGCAATCAAAACAAAAGCTTGCGCGTTGGGACGGACCCCTTGCGTACCTGAAAGAGGTATGCGGGTAGACACACGGTTGACGAGACGGTCCGGGGTTTATGGACAACTTGCCCGATCAGAGCCTGAGGTGTGGTGGAAATAGACCCCCTATTGGTTTAGAATTGGATGTAGTCGACGGGCCGAGGTTGTAGTCGATCATTGCATTCGAACTGTAAAAGGGACAAGACGCCAAATAGCACTAGCTGAGACCCGAGCAAAGAACTATGAGTGTGATACGCACGTAGTAAACAGAGCCGCTCAATTCAACAAACAGCCGTGAAGGCTATAGACGCTACATAAGAAGTCCTGGGGACTAGTTGTACATCAAGGACTTGTCGGCCTTGTAGGAGATTCCTTGGTCTCTTTGCCTCTCACATCCAAGATGTCCTCAATACATGAATAAACAAACTTTCCAGCAACGCTAGGTGGTTACCAAGCGTAAGTGAGCAAGCATACTGTTCCGGATGAGAGCAAGCCCGATACTTCGGAGCACACTTTCAGTCAGATTCCTACTATGGTACTGCAAGTTCGATTGTCGGAGCCCGAGGTATGCCAGCCCCCCCACTGTCAACGCTTTGTCCTCTTCTCCGACTCGGGCCTCCTCCTCGGTCTTCTTCATTTCCCGGCCTCCTGCTTGGCTGAGGGGTGTGGTACGTCTGTTCTAACTCGGCGGTTTGTTCGTCCTCATCGTCCTCCGACTGCGTTGACTGGCTATTGCCAGATTGATTGTGTGCAGGCACGTTTGTTTCACATGTGCCAGCTGAATCATGTTGATTTGCCATGCTTCCCCTAGAAGATGGTTTCCCATTCTTTTTGCCCTTTCGGCCTTTTTGTTTCGCCTTCTCCAGGAGCCGTTTTCTATCAGCCTCTTCTTGCCTCTTTTTATGGTCTTTGAGCTCGTATTGCCGAATGAGGGCCCGCGGAGGCTCTCCAAAAATAGCTTCATATTCGCAAAACTCGCAAATCCAAAAGTCTTCGGGTTTGGGGGGGTTCTGATAATATCGTCTAGTAGCTGCCTGCCGACGATCCTCTGCTGCCCTGACTAGTTCTTTTTCAATTTGCCGGCGAGTCTTTCTTCGTTCGCGATTGGCGGCCTTGGTAAGGTCCTCATGGTGAGCTGCTGGAGCTCCGTTTATGAAGCTTGACTGCTGGCCCATGTTATGTCTGGACGAGTTGGCTGCGACAAGTTAGTAACTAGACGCATTAATTTCTGGATGATGGTACCAACCGGGCCAATGCAATGTGCCAGTGACTTGCGAGTCGCAGGTGAAGGTGAACTGGGATGAAGAGGGTGTACTTTTGCTCTTAGCAGAGTGCTGTTGCAAGAGGCTCACGTTCTCTTCTCCCTGAGGGGGTAATTTTCCCGCGTTGGCTATTGCGTTTCTAATAATACCGCTGGATCCTTCATGCTCTATTAATACTGTTAGTCGTCCATCGTCATGTTCCCAAACTTAAAATTCAGACATTGAGAAGTAGAAGATGGCTTGATTCTCGGGGGTAGAAATATGAAGAGCGAGGTGGCAAGAAACGACATCGTAGAATCCATCAAGAGGGCGAAGAGAAGGAGAACAGGCTAAATCAACCAAATTCAAAACCGAAAACATAGCCGAGTTGAGGAAGCTGCTACCAGCAACTAAGAGTCAGGTGCGTTTTAGGGGGCTGATGCTTAGACATTGAGTTGGTTGAGCGAAACTCACTTGCTGCGGAGCAGAAGTTGACTCACCCAACACTCGTCCTTTTGTAAAAATTATAAAGACATACATGGGAGAACCAGGAAACGATTCGAAGGCGAGAAGGAGGAGAGAGAAGAGGACAAAGAGAAATGAAATTTGCACATACCAGAAGACCATTGCGATGCGCTTTTCGAGGTGCGGGAAGCTGACAAGTTGTTGCCATCAGAGAGGGCTCGTAAAGGACTCCTACAATTCCTTGACCTGCCAAGCCTGCCTCTCCCAGACCCTGACATACCCTGGCCATTTGAACCGAAGCTTCCTGTCGTGGTATACCCCGCCGAACTGTAAAGCGAATGATCACCATTGACTTCACCAGAGGGTGAGCCTGCGCCAGCAGACGTTGGATGTGAGCTCATATCGATATTAAGCCCGTGAGCCGAGTTGAGTACCGAATCGCCCGCTGAGGGGATCTTTCGTTTCTTCTTATTGTTCGTATTCTCAAATGAATCATAACCATCAACCGATGAGGGAGTCGATGGAGCGGGTTGTATTCTTGAGCGTGATTGCTCTGGTCTTGAAGAAACAGGCACCGTCCGATTTAGAAGCTCGGGCGGAGATCTTGTAACGAACGCGCTTCTTCCTGTCTCTATTCCATCTGTTCCATTGACCCCTCCATTTCGGCGGCCTGGAAGACTTTTTGCCGACTCAACTTGTTGCAGCCCCCCAGATGAACCCGTAAATGCAATGTTTGAATGAGTTTCCTCTTCTTTTGATGAGCAGGGATACTGAAAAAGGGGAACCGAGTTGAGCATCGAAGGTGGGTATTTTATCGACTGTGCAACCTGAGGGGATAGTCGTTCTCGAAGTCTCCGTTTCGGCAGCGGCCTAATAGGCCGGTCAGGGAAAAGATTGGGCATAGTATCTGATGACATCGTCGAATTATGATCTGATCCATGAGGAGAAGCACACCCTGTTAGCCTGTACATTAATTATTACCATGTTACGCAAGCATTACAACGACAGCCTTCCACTTCAGGACCCGGGCAACATGATGAACAAATCGTTGACGCCGAGAGGGAGCATGACATCGTGGAGAGACAGCTGAAAATTCAAAAAGACGACTGGTCAATTCGAAGAATCGGGTCGATTCTTGGAGGGGGAATCTGGAAAGGGAAAGGAAATCAAACTCGTACCCATCGTACATTGTACAGGTAGTGACCCGACGGCTTGGATACCTGATTCCGGAGGCAAGCGCGAAATGAAAGAAAGCTGATTTAAATCCTAACCATCAAGCAGCCGACTTTCCTAAGATCCAAGCCAAACCATATGATTCAAGAATATATTTCGCGGCGGATTTCGAGCTCGAGTGGGGGTTATGGGGGGCGATGGTTCGGTCAGGCTCCAAGTTGTTCTCTGTAGGTATTCGGTCAGCACAGGGCAGCCTCGACACGTCTCGACGCAATATGTAGAGCTGGAAGAGGAAGCAAGTGAGGGTGGAAGAAAGGGAGAGTGATCGTTCCTGTTGGATGATGACCGCCAACAACTGGCTTGGGTGGCATATGCATTGGTTGTGGGCCTTACCAAATCGACGGCCAAACACCCAGCAATGAGGGACACCTCGGTCCAGCCGTGAAGGTGTTTTCCACAAGTTGGAGACCTGCTGGCAAAAGGAAATGTTGGCTGCCGATTCGGACTCTCGCAAAGGACAGAAACGCAATTTTGATGTCGCTTGATCGAAGGACAGAAGAACAAGATATTTGATCTCAAATTGAAAACGGCAGCCGCCAGCATTTGATAGTGATGGCTTAGGTGCTGTGCGCTTAGGAGGTGCTGGTGGGCGTCACAGACCAGGGCCTGTATTAGGTAAGCAGAATTGTGAGTAATGCTCGAGAAATCTGGCCAGCAGCAACCCAAGATTGAGACATCAGGACACTGTCTGCGTTGCGGTGATTCCTCGGCGGTTATTGTCTATGGAATCAGCTTGGAGAATACTAAAATATAGAGGCAACATGGGAATTATTGAAGCTGTACTCATATATCACTGTTGTCCCTTCGATGATAAATGGAGAGCCCTCGATTTGGTGTGCCAATGTTCCACTCGGGCGGGTACTAATACCGACTGACTAATTCGACAGCGCCGACATGAGGTCACAAGCCACCGCGCCTTGCAGAGCCGTCTGGGACATGGGATGGCGGGCCTTCTGGTTGAAACGTGTGTCTAAGCCTTGTATATAAATGTGTATATTGCTCTCTTTCTTGAGCTTATGAGACGCAATCTAGAGGACGGCCCGCACGTTTTCCTCACTGACAGCAGGCGAAATTGGCCCTCGACTACTGTTGAAGCTGCAAAAGGCCAAACTCTTAGGCTCAAGAACAGCCTGATCATGCACAGTTATCGCCCGCCTAGTATCACCACTTTTGTCGAATCTAACCCTCGAGAAAGTATTGTGTTACAGCATGGGGAAGGTTTGAGGTTTGAGGGGCACGCGCAACGCACTTGCCAGCTGCGAGTTGTAACCTTAGGCTCTGAAGACTGAACGTGCTTGTCACACAAGGCCTTGACACATTCATATGCCATGCGCGCAGAGCAAGTATGGCTGCAACAAACCCTCTCTTCGCAGCCTCTGTCTCATGCACATCGACGGAAGTGGTGAGTCGTTTGGATGCCCCGCAGCCAACGACGAGCAGCTAGAAATCGCATGGGATGCCATCGAAGGTGCGGGTCCGGATTTCAGAAAGGCGGGATTGGCAGTCTCACGCCGGATTTTGTGCAGCAGTGGAGCCACGCTGACTGACTGCGCTGCGCGGGCACGCTGCAACAGCCGGAGGCAGGCAACGCAGGTACCTACGCGAGCACTAACCCAGCCATACTTTCCCGGACCAGGGACAGCTAAGACCCTGGAGCGGCAAGTACCTTTCAGCGTAGCGGTCCTGGTCAGTGCGTCGCACGCCGCCAACAGCGCGCACACAGTGGGCGCATTTCCTTCAGTCAGCCAAACTTACTGCCGCCGACCAGAGGTAGACAGTGGGCCAAGCAGAACTTGGTCATTGCCGTCCGCTCCAGCCCAGCAGCAGCCCTCATCTCCTCCACGGACCACCACCTTACCTACCACCCCCTCTCACCTTCTTCCTCTATTCGCGAGTGCCGACTTCTGAAATCCAGATTCGAACTGTCATGCGCCAGTCTCGTCCAATTTCTCTTCCCAGCATGAGTAATCGCCAACCCAGCCTTCGAATCGACTGCTTTTCCCGAATGTCGCTGTAGCGTCCGCCTCGCCTCCTGCTACCCGTCTGCTTCTCCTGCAATCACCACCGGTCTGGCGATTCGACGTCGTCTTCTGCGAGCCGTCGCTGCCAGAACTCCCCATTGCTTGACTCCGGCCACACTCTCGTTATCAATTCAATCGTGAACCCCAATTACCCTCGACTCTCCACACTAGACGCCACTGCCTTTGGTCTCTCGCGCAGACTTCTCCCGCCTCCACACGCTTCCCTTCGTCTCCAACGTTGGCCTCAATGGCTCCGCCATCTCCCCGACGTTCGTCTAGAGCTCGCGCGACCACTTCCCAGTCACATCATTCATCATCTTCTTCATCCGCGTCTGGTCGCGCCGAGCGAAATGCCAGGTCGCTGAACAAGACCCCCTCCACAAAATCGACACCAAGTGCTTCGCTATCCTCAGAACCTCTCGACGATCCCGAAGATACGCTCCTCGGACGACGACGTAAGCGAGGCCAAGAAGACGATCCAGATAAGCCCGTCGGCCCAGACACTCTAGACATGGCGAATGGCAGTGACGGCATCCTCGACGAAGAGGACGAGGCCGTCAGGTGCCCTTGTGGCTCTGAAGAATATCCGGGACGTCCACTCGTGGATAGCCCGGACGCCGAATTCTTTGACGCTATTGAATTCACCGAAGACGTTACAGGCTTCTTCGTTCAGTGCGACATTTGCAAAGTTTGGCAGCACGGCGCCTGCGTCGGCATATTCAGCGCCGAGAGCTCCCCTGATGAATACTTTTGCGAGCAATGCCGCAAAGACCTTCACAAAATTTACATTGCAAACAATGGGTAGGTTGGCATCCTGGTGCTCTTTGAACCCACCCAGTTCTGCAGGACCACGCCTCTTCTTCCCGTTCACCTTGTGCCGCTCGTGGAATTGAATGCTAATGGGTTTCGTATTCCTAGACAAAAATACTCAAAATACCTACCACTCTATAGACAATCGCGGCCGAGCTCACGAGCAGCGTCGGTGACAAAAGACCCTCTACGATCCCCAAAGAACGGGACCAAAACTTTACGTCCCAATTCCGCGTCGCAGACTTCAAAGCGCAGGTCCACTATGAACAGTCGCGATGCTGCCTATGACGATGAGCAACTGCGCCGGGCGATTGAAGCGAGCAAGGAGGAGAATCCTCTTGACAGCGAAGATGCTTCGTTACGACGAACGAAGAGGGGTCGTAGCGACAGCGAAGAGTAGGTTTTCAGCCCCAAAAAAAAATTGCGTCTGCAGATGCTAACGCGCCTTTAGGCACGCCCCAAGCATAAAGCGACAACGAACAGGCTCTAAATCGGAGTCTCCCATACCAGAGCCCGCCGAGGAACCCACCATCGAACCTTCGGACGATGAGGGACAGTTACGAAATGGATCGAAAAAGTCTAGAGTTGTAAGAAACCAGAAGGAGCGGTCGGATAAAGATGAGAAAGAACGACAGCGTCTAGAGGCGGCTAGCAAACGAAAAGGACGCGCCGAGCGACGACGTGCCGAAGGTAAAGATTTGCAAAAGGACCCCATCAATGAAAGACGAAAAGGACTAACAAACTCAGAAGATTCAGAACCATCCGACGATATTCCAGTAACAATAACCACCTCAAAAGTTCAACCGAAGAAAGAAGAAGAAATCCCAGTGGTTGAGGAAACACCCCCAGCACCGCAGCCCACCCCTGGCACACCACCACCGAGCCACGCGACGGTTGGAAGCTCGCATAAGCGGGGAGCGAGAAATAACCACAAAAAGGGCAAAGGGAAAAATCAATATACCAAAGACCGGGATGGAGATCGTGACGACTCTCCAGCACGGTCAATGTCGCGTGATATTCAAAAGATTACCGACGAGACACCGAGCCAGGCCACCAAAGCTAATACGCATGAAAGTAAAGCCTCGAAACATAAATCAGCCATGGCGAACAAAATGAGCATGCCTGATATGAAACGTCGCGTTGCGGCCATCTTGGACTTCATCTCAAGAACACAGGTAGATCTTGCTGCGGAAGGCAGTCTTGGCTCCAGCAGCAACTCTAGCAGTGGCGACAGATCTCCTGAAAAGTCACAGACAAATGGCGACACAGACAGGTCAGGCATTACCGTCGATCGCAGTGCATTGTTAACCTCGAACCAAGAGTTCAGAGACTTGAATTGTGTTGAGATGATGGATGTCTTGACACGAGATATGGTCAAATGGCAAAACCAGTATACATAAGACAATACGTTGTTATCAGAAAATTGGAGGGTAGCTGAACCCGAGGACGGTTATATGATTAAAAAATGCTCCAGGATGTATGATACCAAAACGGCCCATGACTGGCTGTCGAAGAGGATTTGGCGTATAAGGCGTTCCATGGTTAACCGCCGAGGAAAATATTCTTTTCTTTTTTCCTCTCGCAATTCTACGGGTGTTATTTGACATGTCTTTTTTTTTTTCCTTTTGCTTCTCTAATCCACGGCAGGTAGAGACTATTCCCAGCCAAATAACTTGCAGCCACAAGAAGCTGGTCGCCAAAGAATCCATCCACATATTCAGCATGATATATAGCGCAGAAACTAGCTGATGAATTAAGCAAAGTTTACTATGTCATAAGATGGATGCCTTGGTTAATTATATTATGCAGGTTACCTACAGATACATGGGGGACATATTATACAGCAGGATCCAGTGGTCTGCTATTCGCTAGATTTTTCTTTCTTGCGCTCTTCCTTCTGCAACTTTTTTGCTTGGTTTATACTCAGTCGTGGCTCTGCAAGCATTATTTCATGGGCACGGATGGCATCCTCTGAGAGATCGTCCAACACAAACCTCCCCATCCTGCCATCTCTCCATTGAGACAGAACCCTGGCCGCCGCCTCTGGTATGTTGGGTATTCCACCCGGTCGGAGACGTCCCTCCTTAGTCGCGACAGCAGCTAGGAAATCATTGACATCATTGGTCGGCTCACAGTATCGTCCGTACATCTCAGGATCAAACAGATTCATACGATAGAGCAGGTAGTCCACGAGAATCTCGTCCTGGATCAGCCCCTTCTTGATGCCATGCGCCAGGGCCACCTTCATCATCGTCTCCCCGTCGTCGACGTACGGCTGGAAGATGCCCGGCGTGTCGACGACGAAGACGCCCGAGGCCACGCCGCCGGGCTTGTCCCCGGACTCGATGATGCGCACCGCCGTGCCCACCTTGCGCGTCACGCCGGCCTGGTCCCCCGTCTTGGACGCCTTGGCCTTCCTCCCCTGCGTTCCCGCGCTTCGCAGCGTGTTGAGGAGCGTGCTCTTCCCGACGTTGGGCATGCCGACGACGAGGGCGCGCAGGCCCGTGAGCGAGTCGGCGGCCTGCGCGGACTCCTTGAGCCGTCGGATGAGGGCGTCCGTGGTGGACTTCTTGTTCTTGTCCCAGAAGACGGCCCTGTCGCCGTATACCCTCTTCAGGGCATTCTTGGCGCCCCGGCTGTCGCTTCCGAGGTCGGACTTGGTGTAGACGACGAGGCGCTCACGGCCGGCGAGGGAGCGCTCGAGGTACGGGTTATGCGTGGAGAGGGGAAGTCGGAAGTCGCGGCATTCGAGGACGAGGGAGATGGTTGGGAGGACCGTCTTTATCTTGTTCGCGCCGGCCTGGTGGTGACCAAGAAAATAGGTCTTGGGGATCGAGTTGGGGATTCCGAAGGCGTCGCGCGGGATGAAGCGTGCCATTGTAGTGGCCACGGCATAAGGGTGGAGGAGGTGAGAAAGAAAATCACCGCATTGATCGGCAGATGGTCATTGTACTGGTTTGGTACAATGCAATCGAGCTTCCCATATAGTTAATATTGGTTCATGGTATGTTTGGGAGTGGTAGTTGGTCGCTGCACTAATCCCGCCTTCGAAAAAGATCGCGTTGTCAGAAATTCGATAGTCTGATACCCCACGCTGGCACGTGCAGATAAGCCGATAAGCTTATTTCCTCTCAGTCGTAGTGACGTCATTCCCTAGGGCTGAGCTTCTTCTCTGCAGTTTTCGGATGTATAAAGCTCCAAGCTGAATCATGTACTGGTTATATGATTTTTGGGGAAGACGATACGGCGGGACTCTTCCAATTTTCCGGTAATAACTCCGCACAGTGGTATATTTTCAGGCGATACTTGACAAATGGTCCTGATCATGTGTAGAAATGGCTATAGAAAGATTTCATTTAGCTAATCCTCGAACTGTTAACTAGTAGCTGAGATGTAAAAATCTGTGAAACTTGAAATTTTTAACTTACGCTGAACGTCGGCTGGAAAATTTGGGTTGAAATTGTTCCTCACACCGTTTGGCAATTGGAATCTTTTTACCTTCTTGAACCACATTCGCGTGATATGCGACTTGTTTTGCTGTTAGCACGCTATTCTCTATAAAAGAGGCAACGGAAAATCAACGAAGTAGCGTAGCATAACTGTTTAGAGTTCTTTCCAAGGGAAAGAGGGGGACCTTCCTGTTATATCTCAGTTGACCGTTGCCATTGTGCGTCACCGCCATTTGTCCTCTAACAATTTTCTCTTGCGGCAAACCATCCACCCCCAGGCATCTCACGACCAGCTTGATTAGGAACGTAACCCATAAGTTTCAACTCGTATTCTTCCGCTGTCTGGAGTTGTTACTCTTCACTTTCAAGGCGTGGCGTGAGGGGCATTTTCGCCAACTACACGACGACAGATGGTGAGGCGGATATCGTCCTTGGAGACTCATGCTTTTAATCCCTTACGATAGGTCTCCTGCCGTCACTGAACTACTTTTTCCCTCGATGAGAACGAGTTCCTGGTTCTATTTGGTGAGAAGAGACGCTTGCATTACGCAAGGGAAGCTGAACCCTTAGTTACAGGGCTCTATTCCAATTCCGGAACTATGCGATTCGGGCACAGGGGTTTGCTTCCACATGTTGCAGGTGCATTGATCTGCAGCTCCACTTCAATCCGATATCCTCATGTAGGAATGATACAATGTGATCTATCTCGCAGATGGGCGGTCTCATGCGTGCTGGACAGGGTTCCCTTCCTCCACCTACCCCTGTATCCCGTAGGAAGATGCAACATGGGGCATATATAGACTACGGGGCCTGCTGCGAGCAGGGCAATATCGCTCAGCTTGAAAGGATTCTCTCTGTGGTAGGCTCGATCTCTCAGAGCGGCTTTTGCTCGCCTAGCTTAGGATTTAAGTCGACGGTGGGATGTCGATCCATGGTGACGAGGCTCCCTCGCTTCAGTGGGACGACCAAGATGCTTCCAATCGTGCGCCTCCGACGACTCCCAGTAAGGACTTTCGTAATTCCTCCCAGAAAGGTATGGCCATCGCGGATGCGGCCGTGTGCTAACCGGGTCCGCGTCCGGTGAACCTGAGAGGTGCCCTTCGAGCCATTAGATGAGCCAATTCGCGCTTCTGCTTCCTTATTCCGCATAGGCTAACATCCATCGGTCGACGTTATGCGCATGTCCATAAACGCCGAGAAGGCTACCCCGCCCTGACGAGTCAAGCTCTCGTTGATCCAGATCCGGGAGGATAGGCCCCGGCCAGCGTTTTCCCTATGGCTACCTGATGGAGGCCGTTTTCCAACACCGGTTGATTCCCCAGCTCCGTCTATATGGATGGAGTTTATATATCCGGGACTCCTCTCTTCGGCCTCCAGTGCCCACCCTCTTCCGCAATCGACCTCGCTTTCCGTCTACTTGGTTACTATTTCTTAATTACCTAACTAATTAGGCTCGTTGTGTAAGCAGGGAGATCTCCGGGAAAGAAATGTCTGAGGGATCTGGAAAGGCTGCTCTGGTCACTGGAGGTGGCTCAGGTAGGCTTCGCAACCATTTCAACAATTGAAGTGAAATGAAATTGAGAATGCTTACACCCTTCTCATACAGGGATCAACCTGGAGTTTGTTCGCATCCTCCTAGACAAGGGCTACTCTGTGATAGTCGGTGATCTCCAATACCGACCCGAAGTCGAGCCCCTCCTCACACGGTTCCCTGACCCACCAACCGCGGGCAAGCCATCTCTCATCTTCCAGAAGACCGACGTCACCTCGTGGGTCGACCTGAGCGCCCTCTGGACCAAGGCCGTCGGGAGCTTCCCCTCGGTCGATATCGTCGTCCCGGGAGCAGGTCTCTTCGAGCCCCAGTGGGCCAGCTTCTGGGAACCGCCCAGGACGGCCACCAACCCCAACTCCCAGTCTCGGGACGCCGCCGACGGCGCCCCGGGCCACTACGCCATCATCGACGTGAACCTGACTCACCCAGCCCGGCTGAGCCAGCTCGCCATCGGCCACTGGACCCGGAACAAGCTCAAGGGCAGCATCGTCTTCATCGGCAGCATCGCGGGCTACACATCCGGCATCAACACCCCTCTCTACTTTGCCACGAAGCATGGCCTGCACGGGTTTGTCCGCTCTCTCGGGGCTCTGAGAGACAGTGTCGGTATCCGCACCGGCTGTGTTGCTCCTGGTGCTGTCCGGGTAAGTTTTGCCGGAATTCCGTTCTCCGGAGCCCCCTTTCGTGCTGATTGAGTTTCGTTACAGACACCTCTGCTGATGGAAGACCCGACCAAGTCTGGCATGAGGGGCCAAGTTGACGAGATGGCTGAGCCTCGAGAGATTGCCGAGGTCATGTACCAGTTGGTAGTCAAGGAGGAATTCGGAAATGGCACTATTCTTGAATGCACAAAAGGGGGCGTAACTAGAGTGATCCCCGAGTTCTTTATGGAGCCTCCAGCCGGCTCAGGGGCCTCTCTTGCCGGCTATGTTGAGGCTGGGAAGAAGTTGGTGAATGATCTGAGGGACAACGGCCTGCAAGTATAATATATATGAAGCTCCTCCCAGGAATAGTATCGATGCTTGTCCTCGGGAAATATGCCATTTCAATTCCTGCCTAGAGTTAAGTTGAGAAGCTAATCTATACTTGTCGAAAACCGGCTCTGACCGAAACTACTATCACTCTTTCGCCACTTCAACAACTTCATTGGTGATGAAATTAGGTATCTCACTTCAAGTTCGTTTGAATGGATAGGTAAGGAAGGATGTGCGAAAAGCGTGAAATTAATGATATTCTCGATCTGATGCCAATCCTTCCTGTGCCCCCTTACAAACCCGGCACACTCCCATTTTTGGGCTGTAAGAATACTATTGAGTGATTATTCAAAAAAAGCAAATGCTGACAAAGGACTGGTGCTGTCGATATTATTCAAACACGCTGCCGCAAGAGCTTCAGGCACAATATCATATGCCAGATAAATTGAAGCCTGAACGGGGCTGGGTATCTCGGTCTTGCCCCTCCAGCCCTCCCTTCCCCTTCTATACCTCACCCTCTCCTTATATAGGACTCGCCAATGACATATAAGACGTCGTTCAGGTACGTTCCTTCGAACAAAAAAAGACAATCGAGTTGATAATAATAATAAAGAGGGGATGTCAACCCCGATCGCAGTTCAGTGGTAATAACCTCTTCATCGCTCATTCAAACATGAAAAAAAACAAGGGTAAGCAAAGAAAAGCTGGACGGGATTCTTGGATATACAGGAGTCGTCCGTCTCGTATTTGGTCGGTGCGTGTGAAAAGAAAAGAAAAGAAAAGGAAAAAAAAAAGCTTCGCTCGGTCTCGAGGTATTATTTGATGTTCTTGAAGAGGTCGTTGCCGAGGCTACCCTCGTCCTTGTTGAACTCTTTAAGTTCAGGAATCATGGGCGGGGGTGGGCCTGATGGCTTGTTCGTAACCGGGATTGTTGTCGTAGACGCCGTTGATTCTTGAGACAAGACCAAGCTGCTTCTCTTGGATTCTCCTCCCCTCAGTCTCTTGAACCATCCGCTGGCGCGCTTCGATTTTCGTTCGTCCAGGATAGAATTACCACTTCGGCTTGCCGGCCGGCTGCCGTCGATAGAAGCAGCAACACCGCCGTTGGACGCCAAGTGACCCTCTGCATAACTGTTATTCAACTTTGTCCTACTAAACATCCGACGGATGCTGCCCGCGCGGTAAGAGGCCGACGACGGGCTTGGGGGTGCATCTGCGGGTCTCTTGATTCCGGCAGAATTACCATTTGTTGCCTTGGGTGTTTCCTCTGGCTTCTTTAATGTCTTGTCCTCCTCGGTTTTGGCGCCGGTCTCAGGAACAGCTTTCTTTTTCGGTGTCTCGGGCAGGACTGGCTTCTCTTTCTCGACAGGGGAGTCGGGGGGTGGTGGAATATCGGTTCCGTCGGTGATACTACCAAAGTTGAGGTTCAGCGCAGGCAGCTTGAAGCGCGAGCCACTCGTCGCATTGGCGGCAACAGTTGACGGCATGGTGATTGTCTGGATTGTGCAAAGAGTCCTTGAATATGGAGAGTTGAAGAATTATCGTCAGGGGAACAGCGCGGTCCTGGCTTCATTCAGGGGTTCCACAGGTTCCGGTAGAGTGAAGGTAATGGATTGAGAATCCAATTTCGCGTTGGCAATGTTCAGACGCGTTCAATGCTGATGATACTGAATCTCCCCGCCAGGGTAAGAAAGAGCATGGAGTGCGGAGGGAAAGGAGAATGAATAATGGCCAGACAATGGAAAATTGGAGCTTGGACCTGAACACAACGGTTGAATGGCTTGCGGGAGGGCCCAGTAGGTCGCAGCCAGGGATGGTGGTGGCGTGGAGGCAGGCAGCCTAAAGTAAACTGGTGCGTCTTCTTAGGGAGGTAGGCTCGCCAGGTAGTACCTCTTTAGGTACTCGGGGGTGTTTTGCTTTTCAGCGTGGTGATTCTTTGATGGATATGATTATGAAAGATCCTGGTTGAATGCTAGACTGGGGTGATGACCAATGGCACGCCTTGGCAGGTCGGGATATGGTAGCACGGCTGCCGCGCGGAGGAGAAGGGGCCAAAGCTCAGCCTCTGCAGAAGGATTAATAATTTGTGCTGCGCGTGCGTGAGGGCGGTGGCAGGCTGGAGGACGGATGTCTCCAATGGGACGATGGTGGAAGTGTATGATTGGGGGGAGGTGAGGGGCGGCGGCTCATGTCATACCAGAATCAATGACGCTGCGATGGTATCTCAATTCATTCCAAGATGAAGAGCCTGGTGCATTTGTCTTCTGAGGTTGGAGAGAGAAACAACAAACTGGGTGTGGAGACGGGGTTTGGGCTTGAAAGGGCCGAGACAAGGTTCCCCCTGAGTTGGGCTGTAAAGGCTCGTACCTAGCACGAATTAGTACGTGGACAGTACGAATTAGTACATGGGCATTTCAGGGTCCAGCCGGGAGCCACCACACACGTTGTGTCCATGCCCACCTGCGCTGCCTGCACTAATAATAAGCAAGCAGCAGGTCCAGCCTGGTGTGCACCTGCCAGCATCTGCTCAGGCAGCCATCCTTCCATGGATGTGGCAGGTTCTCCCCAAGACCTGAGAATGCGCGCTGTGACATGCGCAACCTGAAGTCGACGGGTTACAGCTTCTTGGAGCTGGAACAAGGCACGGGACGCTCATTGGCCTTGGCTCTGACAAGCCGCGTGTTACTTGCCCGGGCCGAGGAGTCCGTCCCCAAGCTTTAGTCTCCAGTCTCGTATGCAGCATCTTAGTAAGACCTCCATGCTCCATCGACCCGTGTGCATTTCGCGACAGGTACGTGAACTCAAAGGCCATAGCGCACTAGGTAAGGTAGGTAGAGAGCCGCAAATAACATCCTAGTTCGTTTTACTGCTAAGAAGTGTCGCGCCAACGAGACGAGACATCGCTGCATTGTCGTGGCTGTGCACATCCTCTTCCCTCTTCAAGCCTTGGAGTTGCAATATTTGCACCGCACCGCCCAACACAGCATGCCATTGCATTCAGTGCCGAACCCAATTATGCCCATAATTAGCACAAAAGCTGTGGGTTCACCATTAGATAGCACAGGAAGCACCTAATGTAGGGCCTCTTTAATTTCCATCTGCAGAGTATCCTGCCAACAACTCTTCAGCACGCAAGGGGCAGAAATAGTCTGAGCCTGGGTGACACCTGTGAAGATATTTGGTCGCTAAAAGAGCAATATCCATGTGCCATTATCGATCATCTGTCTCATCCGGGCTGGGGCTGGAAAAAGGAACGATATGTTATGCAATGTGACTTGTGCTAAAATAGGAGCAGAGGCAGCCAACCAAAACCGCGGGGCAAGTACCTGACGATCCTGCGGCACAGCGCGAATCCTCTCTAGCTGTAAAGTCTGAGCGGCAGTTGCCCGAAGCTCACTCCTTGAACAACAAGGCCTAGCTGTTGGCCCTAACCTGAAGCAAACGCGCGTTTCCTAGCCAAGCTTATCTTCCTTTTGATGATATTGGAACACCGGAACCTATTTCAGCGCCACCCGTCTTCTTACCTCCCCCGCCATGTCTCATTTCCCTGCACCTCCTCCAGTTCCTCCTCCACCCGCCTTCAATCAGCTCCACATCCGTCTGCCGAAGCCACCACCAGTTCCCCAATCCGGGCCGCAGGGTGCCTATTTGATCGAGCTAGCCGTATACAATGGCCATCCATTCAAAGACCATTGGGCGTACTTTGTGCGTTCGCATACTGATCCTGAGATTGTTGTCAAGGTTCACGCAACGGGTGATGTGAGAAATGGGTTCCAGCTCGAGTCGAAGCGTAGTCATGATTTGCGCGACACTGTCGACATTCCATCAAAAAGAATACCCCTCCAATGGGTTGATGGCAAGTATTTTGATTCACGCAAAATGTTCAACGACGGCGTACCGGTGATAGAAAGCAAACCCGTATGTGGTTTCGAGGATAGTGTATACAAGATCCCAGCTCCCGGGAAATCAATGAATACAGTTGACGATGCTGTAAGAGTCTTTCCTTCCCAACTCCCAAGATTGTTGGGCTAATTATTCTACGCAGGTCCAGCCGGGGAAGGCTATTATACAGAGAGACTGCCAGACATGGATAGTCGAATCTGCGGACCAGCTGGTAGCCGATGGCTTATTTGCCACGCATGTGGCTGCATATCTCCATGCCCTCAAGCAGTGACACCTTGACAGAGCCACAGGTGGTTGCTCATTTTGTGGGCAATAGCTTACACGGTCGGAGTACCTCCTAAGCACCTATGTGTACAATAAGCAGGCGTCGATTGGGGTAAACAGACTCGGGTTCAATCACAAAGGAAACAATAAAGGCTTGATCGAGGCCAATGACGCCATGGTTCCAAATAGAGCGCAAACCATTTGAGTATCAGTGCGGGCGGTTAGTGCACGTCATCATGAGCTACCGTCTGCTTTAGCTGCCCTGTGGGTGGCAGACAGAGCCCCACGCCCCGCGATAATACCCGTGCTGCCGAGCCGAGCTTGAGACCTCACCGCAAGCCAACCCCGTCTACTTTTCCTTCCTCCCCGCCAACTTCAATTGCTCTGCGGTTTCGCCAATTTCACTATGGCGAGCTCACAGAGACTTCTAGCTGCCGGCCTCGGCCGCCCCGTCGCAAGGGCGTTGCGTGTTCCATCCCTCACCGTTCGGCGCAAATCTGGTCCCTACGGCTACACCCAGGCCAAGGCCCTGGTTTTCTCCAAGCCAGGAGAGCCCGCCGATGTCCTGAGGTAAGGACCAAGATCTAAATCGACTGTCGCAAGCTTCCTACTTTCCTTGGCCATCCAATGCTGACCGTGCTTGTAGCCTTCACTCTCACTCCATCTCGCCCAGCCTCCCGTCTTCCTCAGTCCTAGTCCGCTCCCTCGCCGCCCCCATCAACCCGGCAGATATCAACACCGTCCAGGGCACCTACGGCGCCAAACCACCCTTCACCTCTCTCATCGGAACCCCCGAACCATCAGCCACTCCCGGAAACGAGGGCGTCTTCGAGGTCCTCTCGTCCTCCTCGCCCGACTTCGCCAAGGGCGACTGGGTCATCCCCGCCATCTCCCAGTTCGGCACCTGGAGGACGCACGCCGTGGCAGAGGCCTCAAAGTTCATCAAGGTCGACAAGGCTGGCCTCTCCCCGCTGCAGGTCGCCACCGTCAGCGTCAACCCGTGCACGGCGTACCGCATCCTACGCCACTACGGCCCCAACGCCGGCGTCAAGGCGGGACTGGGCATGCGTCCCCTCGAGGTCGGCAGCGGCGCTTGGTTCATCCAGAACGGCGCCAACTCGGGCGTCGGCCGCGCCGCGATCCAGTTCGGCCGGCTCTGGGGCCTGCGCAGCATCAACGTCGTCCGCGAGCGCGAGACCGAGGAGGCCACCGCCGCGCTGAGGCGCGAGCTCGAGGCGCTGGGCGCCGACGTCGTCGTCACCGAGTCGCAGTTCATGTCGCGCGAGTGGAGGGACCAGCTTGCCGAGATCACCCGCGCGGGCCGCGAGCAGATCGGCCTCGGCCTCAACTGCGTCGGCGGCAAGTCCGCGACTGCCGTCGCCCGCTCCCTGGGCGAGGGCGCTACCATGGTCACGTACGGCGGCATGGCTAAGCAGCCTGTTGCTCTGCCTGTTGGTCTCTTGATCTTCAAGGATATCCGGTTCCTCGGCTTCTGGCTGTCCAAGTGGAACGAAAAGGATGTCGAGGGGAGAAAACACATGATTAATGATATTCTAAGCCTGATCCGCGCCGGGAAGTTCCAAGATGTACCTGTGGACGAAGTCAAGTGGGATTGGGATACTGAGGAGTCTACCCTCCGTGATGCCGTACAAGGAGGACTCCAGGGATTCAGAAAAGGCAAGGGGGTTTTCGTCTTTGGCGAGACCTGAGCGCCAGATATGGCATTTCTTATTTATTTCCAGAGTGATCTGTTGTAGTATTATAGTGAGAAGAAGATATCACGAATTCTTTTAGCAACGATAGGATAAACCTCCCGGGGGGCAGGAAATACATAGTCCCGATACAATATCACAAATTACGACATTGGCTCATTGAGACACTGAGGAATTGCAAGATCATGGAACCATATAGCCCAGAAAAAAGACTGGTTGGAAATGATACTTGGACATAGAGATACTCATCGACTTTGGAGATGGTAAGGCACCGGAGAAGGAGCATGTTAGAGTCACCACGATCACCAGAAGCGAGTGATAAAATGTTGTATTTAAATTAAGCTCTAAATGCCTGCGCCCATTCGTGCAACTTATCAATGACCACCGGGGCAAAAGCAGTCAATGTATCCTCAATAACTCTGCCAAAATATAATATGGCCTCCTCCTCGGACATCTCAAGATGAAAGCGCTCTCTCACTTTAAGGACTGCCTTGTCAGGTTCGAGCCTGATGTCTGGGATGTTGGCATCAACCATCAAGCTGAACAGGTTCAGAATAAGATTAGAGGATTTGCGAAGCGCCGTATATGCCAAAAAGCAGTACTGCTTGAACTGCTGATACTCGTCCGACTGAACGCCACCCATGCAATCAACCATCTCCTTCGACAGCTTCATTACAGGAGCAAATGGCTTAGGGTCGCGACCCAAAATATAGCCAAAATCTGCATGGAAAAAATGCCCATCCGGAGCAAGAAGGAGATTGTCTAGGTGACGATCACCTACTCCTAAAATGTATGTGATGACACAGTAGCCTGCGCATGATCTAATATAGGTATCGAGCGTTTCTTGTCTGACGCCTAGTGGTTGTCTATCATCTGGGTTGTGGTGTCTGAGAAAGGCCAAGGCAGGATTGGTCTTGAAACGAGCCACGATGCTAGACAAACTCTGCGATTGCACAAACTGGGAAGCACCTGCAGATGTGCTTGTTGCCAGAATCTTATAAGGGGATAATTTCAGATCCAAGTTTTCCTTCTGGAGGAGCTGGTCCATGAGCGTAATAATTTGGATGACAAGTTGATCCTGTCGCAAGTCATCACCAAGTTTAAAAATGATAGGATATGGAGTTCCAGTCGTTGTCTTGAACGAGCATTTGATGGGGTTCAGTGACGATTTGAACACCGTGACCTGGTCTGGGATGATACCTGTGATCTTGATGGACGGGTCCAGCGGCATGGGCAACGGCGGGTCAATTGTGACAAGCTCATTTTTTGGATCCCCAAGAAAGTGCTTTACTCGGTCCGTTTTCTTGGCAATGGATTCCGACGATGCTTTCACATCGCCTGCTATTTTGGAAAGTATTGTTATGACTTCCGCTTGTCTCAGGAGAATCTTGCGCTTCTCAACCCCGTCTGGCTTTGCGACGAGCTCCACCATGAACTCGTAGGCTACCTTGCGGTAAATATTTCTGTTGTCTGACCCTTGTAAAGGGCTGGCGTCGTCACATTCAACCATCAGATACCAATGGAAGTAGTTTCCCAGCATGAAGTTGGAAGCTGCTCGCTGAATCAGAAAACTGGCGAGGGATGAGTCTTGGGTGCTGTCCTGAGCTGATTCTGCCGAAATGTGCTCGTATTTGAGAGCTTGTACGAGCTGAAGAAGGTATAGGAGCAATTCTTGGTCGTCCGCCTTTCGTAGGCGGTCGACAGCATACGAACGGACCCCGGGGTTATCGAACGAAGGTCCAAGCAGCTCCAGCGCATCATCAACATCGATTGCAGTCCAACGACCAAGGACCTGGATAGCTTGTTTAGATTCGCTCTGATCAGCCCAATTCACCGACTTGACAAACTTCGTCAATGCACGCTTGTCCCGCGTCAAATGGTAGCGGAATTTCCACACAAGATCTGCCTCTTCGGGAGCCAAAACATGTGTTGGCGAGTAGGCCATGATGTGGTTCAACTCGTCTCGGACTTTAGCATTTGGTTTCAAATCTTTGTCAAGGATGCCGTGTCTATGCGAACTGCGGAAGAGTCGTCTGTGCTTCGCTTCAGCAGGATTGTCCTTCTGACCAGCTTCAGGGTCCCAAACTTTGATCAGCTGACCACCTAGGCCTTCTGAGCCATCTTGTAATCCGTTGATTCCAGGGCCGAAATGTACCTGAGGCCGTTGGGCTAAATTGGCCTGCGAGGCAGAGAGCGACCGAAATGAGGATACTGGCGGTGGGTCGTATTCGTGATCTGCAAAGACCACGGGAAAGTCGAACCGGGGAAGCTCTACATTCAAGAAGAACATCGAGGGTCCTGCGCGCCCATGGTCCTCTTCGTCTGGCTTCTCATCGGCAGTGCTCGGTTGCGTGGCATCCAGAGCGCGCCGCCTCTCGCGCATCTTCATCGAGGACTTTGCAGCCTGAAGACCTTGCTTCTCGAAATTTCGGAAAACGATCTGATCGAGCCAGTCCACCCTAGGCAGCTCGCCCATCTCATGCTTCTTGAAAAGCTTCTCCATCCGATCAAGCTCCTCCGCTTCTTTATCCAGTTGAGTCTCCCAACTCTTATTCCCTCGCTTCTTAGTTGAGATTTGAGCAGGAGTTGTGGTTTTTACCATGCCGTCAGCCTTTTTGTGGCGATACACCACACATTTCTGCCTTCCCTTCTGCACGTGGTTGTCTTGGTCAAACAGGGCTAATGTAGTCCCCCCAAACGGTATGGCATGGCCGGATGCATCCTTTCCACCGCTGGGAGACAGATCCCATATAGTAATCGCGAGATAAGAGTCGGCAGGCAAGTTTTTGTATGTAAGAGGGAGCTCGAGCCATTCGTTCCACCTGGTTTGGGCGGCATGGTCAGCGCAGAACTAGGTGAATGAAGGAGTAGTGGTAATCATACTTTCTTTCTGCCCGGAACGACTTATATGCTGTTTGAATAGGAACCGATAGCGGCTTTGAGCCGGCCCAGACCTGGACTGTGACAAAGAGGTCGGAATGCGGGCTGGCGCAAGTTAACATCAAGCGGCGAGGGGGCGGGGGCTATGTTTGCGCACCTTGTATTTGATCCAACATGACGGAGATCTGGACGCTCAAAGAGCGTGGACATTCTTATAGGCGGTTCATCTCCCTCTAGATTCATTCTAAATGCCAGCTTGTTAGAACCAATGTGCCCGCCATCGGTGGGTAAGTTGTATTCTTACATTCGAATGCTCAGCGGATGGTCGACATCCTTAGAACCTGCGAAGGAAAACGGGTCCAACTTCCCGTAATCAGCCATTTTTATCTCGAGTCATTATGGGCACCCTATACGGAGGCCATAGGAGGGGCGTTTGGCCGGGTTGTTGTCGGGGTCGCAGGTTGAAAGGATGCGCAAGTCCACCCAGCTACCTATGTATGTATGTTATCATAGCGGTGCAGCAGAAAGGCTGCTTGATAGCTAAGCGCAACTTAACTTCCAGCCCCACCACCCACATGATGCACGGCCACGAATGTCAGCAGGCTCCAGCCACACATATTTTCAAGTGCAGGGTTCCAGGGGTCAAGTAATAATGTGAAACACAACATTCCATGGTATCAATTAAGCTTCTATCACACAAATTCAGGGCTATCATCAGCTCCAAAAACCAACCCATCTATATTTACCAGTCGAAGATTGATATCTGGTAACACGATCCCCCCAACGGCGTGAACCCGCTAGTAACTGGCCTAGCATCAAATCAGTCCACTGTCGATCATGCCCTCAGATGCCACTCAAAGACTTGGCTAAACATCTCCTTCGCGTTTTCCTCCACCACATCTCCGTGGCATGGGATTAGCTTCACAAAATCCCACTTGCCGATGGCCTTCACGCTCTCATTGAAGCTCGCGCGGTCCTTAGCCGCCACGTGCCAATTGAACCTCTTCATCCACTTGTTATCGCCGTGTGGGTTCTGCAGGCCCTCGAACAACTTGCCTAGGAAACCCTCCTTCCTTTCCGCCTCTGGCACCTTGCTGTACTGCTCGGTGGCGGGCATGTTGAAGAGCAGATCAGCCTCGATGAGGACCTTCTCGGGCTTGTAGAGGAAAACAATCTCTTTGTTTGCGTGACCATCCACATACTCGTAGTCAAAGTCGGCATCGAACTCGTCGTCAACCTTGATGTCGTGCTTATTCTCCTTCTTGAAGACCACGGCGAATTCCTCCTTTCCAATTTTTGGGTCATGTTGCCCAGCTCGCTTCTCAGGGAGCCCCTCGGGCCCGATAATCTTGACTCCTGGATACTGCGTGGCCCACTCGGAAATGAAAATATGATGCTCGTAATCCAATGCGATGATGTAGGCAAGGTTGCCACCCAGTTCGGCAACCTTGGCCTTGGCTGCCTCGGTGAGCGCCACGGGCGAGAAGACGGCCAGATTCCCAGAACTCAGTTTCACTGTGCGATCACGTGTCAGTTCCCGAATGCGACAACGATGAGTTGTGTCCCTTCAAGAGATGACTGTTTTCTCTTACCAAGAGTTCCACGTCCACCGATCTTGGCTGTGCCGAACCGCGCAAAAGGCACAGAGAATGTCACAATGTTGGGCGTGACATGGCGGATGACCATCACATCGGCCGGGTTAGATGGAATGAGCTTCGAAGACATGGCGGCTGATCTGGCGGGTGTGATGATAAAACCTCGAGAAAGCGGTAGCGGCTTGAGATTAGGGCGGTATACGGCGGACGAGACCGAGCTAGAGTATAAATATTTGCGAAGATAGACCTGGCCTGAGTTGCGACGGTCGATGACGCAAAAGTTGGCCGGAGACGACGAAATCAGCGGATGCGACGCTAAGGTGTGTGGCGGAGGTGCTGATGCTATCCGAAGCTTTGTAATTGAGGTCAGCGGCCGCCTTCCAGCATGGGAGAGAAACCTGACCAAGCTCGAGCTTCGCCGAAGATGGTGCGCCACCATTATGCATGGATTTAACCTCGTTAATTACTAGGTACGTGGTGGAATTTCCATGGTATGGCGGCGAAGGTGGGCTCACAATACAGCTTCTTAGTGCCTTGACTGGAGGGAGGGGCTGTCCTCCAAAGAACACAACTGCTTTGCAGAACCAGGGGCCTGGAACTGTGGCTCCCATGGTTCAGGGATCCATGACATCAACAGAGTAAAAACCACCTGCTTTTGTCGCTTTCGCGGCGAGGGATTGGACCGGTCATTGATCCGGTTCTGGAAGGCTGGAGCTGTCATCCGCTTCGGCTTCGGCCGGGCTCAACACTCCGCAGCGGGTCCTTCAACCTCTCCACCGAGGCACAGGATCTGGACCCAGTTGAACGGATACCCGACTATCCTAAATATTCGGATACCCGTGCGAGTAATACCTTATTTCCCGTTGAATCTTATAGTACTAATCTTCCTCTATTTGGAATGTAAGTAGCGTATTCATTATTGGGAAATACAAGTACCAACTCATCATCTTGACAAGTAACCGCCGGGTACCCGTAGGATCATGATAGTATAATCCGTCCCCAACAAGGGGGCAATATCGTTTCCAGTCTCGACACACCTCCTGGACTCAAGCTTTTCTACCGAGGCACGGAATTCCCAAACTTGTGGTAGCATGCCCGGCCAGGAGTTGGTCATCACTTTATTCAATGTGTCAGACCAATGATGCTTTCCCTCATAGTCTCATTCTCACTTCTCCATAAGTTTTCCGGCTCAGATATCCCCAACCGAAACACTCCCTTATCAATCCCAATGAAAAGAATCATCCGGCTTTCTTCATAAATGTAGTCGAGCATGTACCTTCTGCTTAACCCATTGGCCTGAAGAAGAATATCGAGTTCCCGTCTCCAATCCAGGAAAGCCATAAGGCAAGTCAAAAACATGACTTGGGTCGCAATAATACACCATGAGAGCCTAGGGACGATGAAAACAGGAAGTTTCGGCAGATGGAAAGCGTCTAGTAAGCCTGTTCCAAATGTGAACAAGTGCAGGACAGTGGTTATCAGGAATATTAGAAGATGCCACCATGCAATGAGCTGTCCCGAAATTAAGTCCCATACGACTCTCAACAAGGTGTAAAATGCCCACTCAAGAACGTCAAAAATGACGAATTTTCCACGTTTCCGTACTTGTAGAAACTTCGGCGTAGCCCAAAGTGGTTGTGGATCAGTTGATTGTAGCCCTTGTATATAGGCAGCAAAACCATACGCCGAGTCATTCTCAGCCCTTGGGCCAGAGCCTTTCTTGCCGGCCTCTGCTGTAACATCGTTGGATCCTTGGCTGCACAGTGTCGCATCTCTCTCTTCTGCGGTGAGATTCTCACCAGAAGAAATCTTTTGGGTTGGTTTAGTGCGAGGAGCTGGCATTCTTTCGTAAACAGGGCCAGGTCGTATAAAACTTCCACGGCCGGATGGGAAGGTCATGTCGTATGCCTGTTGTGGAAGTGACTCTTCAGACGATGTGCGCTGAATAGCTTGCCCGGACTGGTCGGCCTCAGAAGAACCTGGCGATGGTTGATTGTCGGCCCCCGTCCCCGGCTGCCGCGATTGGACTTTTTCAGAATCATCGGCTGTGGGCATTGCCATAGTTACAGCTTTGGTGGGAGTCGCTGGGTTCGACACAAACTGTCCGTACTGGCATGCATCGTGAGTGATGGTCTCAACATTTTCTTTATAGACCCCCTGGTTTCCAATCCATGTCGAGAGGTGAGCACTTTTAGGCGCATATAGCCTTTCTTCTTCTTCTTCTTCTTCTTCTTCTTTCTGACTTGAATGATGGCTGCTGCCGCTCTTCACCTTTTTACCCGTCACATTCAGGAGAGCCCTTTGCAGTTCGATACCTTTCTGGAGCAGATTATCGTTGAGTTTGGCTATGGTAGTATCCTGCTCAATGATACGGACCATCTGCTCATCGAACTGTTCACGGATCTTCCCGACCAGTGGGACGATTGCATTTGCGGCTCGGAGAGCAAGGTCGACCTCAGCTTCCCCTCCTTCCGCTGGGGTTGCCACGTTGTACAGCAATTCAACCAATTTCAACAATCTCATGAGCATCTCATGGCCACTCTCATGCTCTGGAAGCTCTACAAGCTCGAGCAGCTCGTTCAGTTCCTCCTTGTCTGCCACGCTCATCCCCTCTGTTTGGTACGCCGATGTGGCCATTTTCAAAGACCTCTTTGACTTTGTTTTGTTTTTTTCGTCCCAGTATACTTCGCTCAAGTTCTTTTGTCTCTGGATCTTTGTAATGCTTTTGGGTGATTGCGTACTATGTTAATTTCGGATATCGTCTTATGGTGTGTATAGGATAGTGACGTCGAATGTGGCCAGGTGATATTTGTTTCGGGAGGGAGATGAAGAAATCATCATTCTGCTTACCAGGGTAAAGCGAATACCCTCAAAAGTCATCAGACAGGCACGAGGCTTTGTTATTATTTTTTTGGAAACAAAGAGCATGTGGGAACAAAGAATGGCCTTGTTACTAGTACTCACTTCAGGCAAGGGCCAGGTGCCTAGGTCGGTGCTATGGGCACCAGACAACCATCGAGTCATAAGCCAAAAATATTATCGGAATAGCCAGGTGTGTACTAAACTACGGTAAAGTAGGTAGAGGAGACTAAGACCAAAACGACGAGTGACTACGAGTGTACATTGCTTACCTGTAACAATTCGAGCTTTGGGGATACTACAATGATACAACAGCCATAGTACATTGACTTGAGAGAGATCTTATCCATTGACGCCAACAAGTTACCGGGTATCAATCATTATTTGTTACATTATAAACATACATTTTAGCTATACCAGCCCTTCGCTCCAGGATTGTCAAGAGTGGACTCAGCTCTATGTTTTATCAGAGGCTCCGCCAATTCTAAAGTTTCTACAATATCCTCCCACGTTGCCATATCCATTGAAAGAATTGCTTGATGCTTTGAGCCGCCTTGACGAAGGCTGGGCTCCTCATCGACCTCTCTCATAACGGGTGCTAAGCGAAAAGTTAATCATTTACCCTGCAAGGTCGAACTTGGAGAAAGATCAATAATATAGCGTAACCTGACTTACCAAGGCTAGGGAGATCGTTATCGTCATATTCAATGCTAACTCTACCATCACGGATGAGGAAGCTGACATAGAAGATATTTTCGACAGTTTGCCCAAACGACCTCGGGTTTACCACGAATCGCAACAGATCTATCCCCCCCGTGCTCCGAAGACCATGCTGATGCATAATATTGACTTTTTGGTCATCTGGCATATCGTCATCAATGAGGTCTACCACAGTCTGCTGCACCTCGGACTGAGTCTTGACCAGTTGTTGTAGGATTTGTCCGCAAATGGCAGTCAAATCATTTTCTTTCTTGGCAAGACTAGCCACATCGAGGACCTCTGGACGAGTCTCCCTCAAATCGTTTGGCCTTAGCGGGGCACTTCGCTTTGTTATCCTCCTTGCTTTCTTTTCCACGGACAAGGGCCCGAGTAAAAAGCCCGGCAGAGCAGGCCGTCGAATGTTAGGGAGGACAGCAAAGCGGCCCAGGTGGGACCAGTTCATCATATCTCCCTCATCCCCAATGTCTTCGTCATCCTCGCCGGGGTCTTGTGAAGTGGCAGTTCTCCGCTGCCTTTGGGTACTGGAGAGTTCTGGAGCATCATCATCCTCAATACCCCTGCCCTGCCGCATATAGACGATGCATCTTGACACAAAGTCGTCCACATTCACACCTTGCGCCAGAGTTCCGTGTGTCAGACGCAGCGTTCTCTGATATGAAAGATCTGTTGTGCTCACGAGAAGCCGCGAATCCGATGCAGCTTCTCCCGGTCGCTTGACCTGCTTCAATATCGAGTTTGCCTTCTCAATCGTTTCCTTCAGGCCACGAGAGTCGCCTTGCAAGTATTCCTCTCTTTTCTCTATGACATTTTTAAGAAGGCCTCGGAGTCCTCTTTGAACCTTGCGCCGCTCCTCGAGCGGCTGGTCGGGATCGTAGTAATCTTCGCCGCTCTCGTCTCCACTATCGTCGTCGGATGCATCCAGCCCACCTCGAGGTCCGCCATTTTGAATCTGTTCGGAAGATTCATCACTATTATCATCACTCTCTGAGTTCTCCGATTCGATTGTTCTCTGCCGGCGATTTGAACGTTGGGTCATGGCTGTGTCTCGGCGCTTGCGCTTGGCGGAGATTGAAGATGGGGTGGCGGAAGCGACATCTTCAGCAGAATTATCGTCCGACATTGTACAAAATTAAAACCAGTCAATCGCAATACATGTAGGAGATAGAGCTGGACTCGCGATCGTATGTCTTCAATGCAAGTGGTCTTCTGGGTCTTTGACAAAGGGCTAAGTTGTAAAGAGCATGCGCTTCCGACGCGTATGGAAGTCGCGTTGGCGTGTTAAGCATCCTGGATGCGGGGCTTTCCCGCTCCATGTACATACCCGTACCCAATTGCGGTACGCCCCGCTATAAAGGCACACGCCTAACTCAAGTCCATCAACATTCAATTTCGACGCAAGATCAATACGAATTAGCCCAATAACGAACAAATTGTCGAATAAATATTTAACTTATTGTTTACTTCTAGTTATCCTTTTTATCCCCAGCCAAAGTTCTCTCACCCACTTGCCTTCTACCGCTTTAGCAATGGCCCAACTTAACTTCTCACCATCATCACATGCAAGCAAATCTCTGTTATAGATGCAAGCTCAGCCACCACCAAATCACAAGTCATTTGGGAAGTATATTCTTCCTCTTTTGAACCTCGACAACTGCTTCCTTCATTTCCCTCGGTTATGCCTCAACAATATATCACTTGCCAAACGAAAAACCGACTTCCAACAACCCACTATCACCTCTATCTTCACCTCTTCTAACAACCAAGTGCCCTCAGCCATGTCTCACCTCTCCACTCAAGAGCCCATTCTCCCAGCCCGAGCAATGCTTCAGTTGTAGTAGTGGCGTTCAATAATATAGTCCTGTCCTGTCCAATGGTCCCCATGGAATCTCGGCTTCTCTCCATACTACGGAGCGTGTCTAGATTCATCTGCTGCTGAGCTCTGATATAGTCAAGGTCGTTGGCTCTCTTGACATCTGCCAACTGCCTGTTGTGAAACTTTTCTAATTCTCCCAACTCCGCTTTTACTCTCTTGACTGCCTCGGAGTCCTCATCGATGTTTCCTCTTGGCTTATAATGGATTGGCTCTAGTGGCGCCGTTATGGGTGGTTGCGACCTTGTTTGCAGCCGAGAGGGCACCATCGGTTGAGTCCAATTATAACCAGCCAGAACGGGTTCTATCGGAGTTAGAGGAGCCGACTGTTGTGGTGTTCCTGCTAACTCCTCCAAGCCGCTCTTGATTGCGTTCAGATGGGTCTTGGAATATATCTCGTAGCTGGCCGGTGCCTTGGGGAACACCCACTCGGGCACATCACCACGCTGGTTCCATATCGTTGGCTGAAATCTTCGAAGACCAGTGTTTATACGATGACGCAACGAAGCTGGATCATTCAGTACGTCTATTCCCCACAAATCGACGAATCCCTTGCGTATTAGCAGAGGGGACTGGGGGCTTGGGTAGTGGTTGTTTCCGCTTCGGAAGCCCAGGGTATATTGGATGGAGTCGTTATCATAGTAACGATTCAAGGTTCTATCAGCAATGTGCTCCTTCTCGGAACCCTCGGCGTTCTTTAAGGCGACTCTTCCTGTCCATGGATTAGCTCTACCAAGCTACAGTGATCTAATGATCTCACATATGTTATTTGCTTCTGGATACTCTAAGATATCCAATAGTAGGCCATAAGTCTTCGGAGTCAAGTAACCTTGCCCTTCATCATCAACAAAGCCGAAGACCGCTGAGGCAACATCCACAAAGCTAGGGAGTGCGGCATACGTCTGGGGGTCGAATAGAGTAGACCAGGACTGCCCAGCAGCTGCGGCAAAAGATGCAACCGCCTGGTCTTCCGCCACAGGCCCTGAGTGGCCGCTTACTCTAAACAATTCTACCTTGTGGCCTGGTCGGTGTGATCCAGTGTAGGTCCCGAGAATTGCACAGCTCGCACACAGATCATAACGGCCGCAGGGCAAGCAATGCACCCTCGCCTTGTTCGGTGGGATGGCATCTTTGCAGCCATCACAAATCGACATGTTTGTTTACAGCGCCGGTACCGAACGCGTCATGAATACGCATCATCCTCTATGACAGCGAGACGTCGAGTCTATTCTGACGACTAAATGACTATTGTACCCCGCGTCCCGGTTTAAGGGGAAGGGCTGAAGTGGAGGGATGAGGCTTGGAAAGGCAATAGCGCGCGCCACGTTGGTGTGCCACGCTTCTAAAGACGTTCTGGGCCTTGCATATCAGTGACATTTCCAACTGCATGAAGGCATAAACATGCAGTTCAAGTATCAAGAGTCTTCCACATATCATGGACATCATCATAAATATCCAAGCCGCGTGTTCTTGACACCTCCAAAAAGAAACGAGCCCACTTATTAGGCCCATCAACCGCTTGTTCTCACCAAGACTCAGGCGGGGTTTGGGTTTAGCTTTCACTAGCAAGATACTTAATAAAAGGCCTCAATCAAGGCAGCAAACAAGCCGGTAATGGCAACTGGACGTGAGACATCAAAGTGAAGAAGCTATGAGCAGAGGGCATTCCGTAATAACCGATTGGTTGGTTTTCATTGAAACATACTGCCCAAACTTCAAATTCTAACACAACAAGACGAATGGTTGTAACTCAATCCAGTGCGAGAACAAATCCGTCTGAATTGGAATCGGGGTATCTGCGTCTGATGAACCCAATGTGATAACTACAATAAAAGCAGCGACCGCAACCTGGGGTAGAATACGACCTAATGATAGCAGCCTGACAAGCCACGGGGGCTGACCAAGTGCGACATCCTGAGGTAGCTTCACGCCATTCTTAGATTTCGGTTTGAAGCATCTCGAACGATAAGAGCTCCAAGTCATGGGAACCAGACTATCGATAAGAACCCGAACTAACAAGGCTTAGGCAGGACTAGGCTCAACATTGTCCAGGCACCTAAGAGGTCACTAGCTGCGTCCCACCTGCTGTGCGGTACCTTTGTTCAGGCTTGAGCTGGTACCAACAAGTATCCAGCCAAGGCTCGGCGTGACGCACCACCTCCCCGCGATAACCACCACCTAAAGAAGAGGCACGCGACACCCTCCAGAAACTTAGATCAAGGATGTCACAATGGGCGCTTTTGGTCATATGCCATCAGTTCATATCTCTTTAGTACTTTAGCACCTAAGAGATAGAAAGTCAACTCAGGAATGGGAAGTCTGGTGCCACTGATGGGGAAGGTGCGCTGATAAGTCGGCCCCCAGCCTTTGTCAGAGTAGCGTAGCAGCATGTCCTGGGCTAACAAACCCCCGACTTCACACCCATGCACAGCAATCAATAGTTCATGTGTGATCCCTGGGACCGTGCAACACTCCCCCGAACATTTCTAGAATGCCATGGCCAGCGTGACTGGCGAGGTACGAGCCCGAGTTCCTGCATTGGCAGTGCCTCGCTGGCGTAACGCGCGTTGATCATCTCCGGATCGATGATGTAAGAGCTTCGTAGCGTATATGCATTCCGAAGATCTTTAGAGACTCGCAACGGCGTGATCTCGATCGCACACCGGAAGCTTCTCTAGTGCAGCTAGGCACAAGGAAATCAGGTATCCGGGTTTCAACCACCAGCTTTAGATGCCACTCAAACCACAAAACTCAAGGTCCACGGAGGGTCAGGGCGGGGAAGGGTTGGCAGATAGTGGGGTATAATGGTGCAACAATAGGAACAGGACCAGACCTGGCCTCACCTCGGTTGGCCGTGGACGGCCTCGAGGACCGGAAACTTGGGCTGCCCCAATTATTGTCTCTCCACAACGAGGGAGGAAGAGAACATCAAGCAGCATCATCCAAGTTCCACAAGAGGCCACTATTGGGGCGCAGTCTCGGAACTGGGCATGCCGCATAGCTCGCTCCGTCTTCTATTATTCGCAAAGATAGGAAAAGAGGGAGACAACGCAAGTCGCTCGAGTTGAATATCACACAGCAAATAAGGTTTCCAAGGCTGGGAGGCTTCGGTGAGAGGCATTCCGAGTGCCTGGGACTGTTACATTCGCTCAGATGTCTAGTAGGCCGCTATCCTTTGCCCAGTGTTGATACAGGTCGTCTCTATGCACACATCACAGAAATGAGATACATAAACTGGACCCAGTCTCCCCATATTTGTCGACACCACTACTCTAACTTTATCGATCTCTCTACCACTGCGTTTCCGACTGCAGCTTACCTATGCCAATACTCTATGGAGGGCGAAAGGCACCCGCATTTGCCGGCGGCTTTTTTGCTCAAACGAGCGTTCCTGGCGGTGACTTCCAGCCATCATTCCTTGGCATCTTGTATAGTGTGCTTATTCTCTCATACTGGTCAATTCTCATCTTTTGATGTCATTTGTCTCCTGATCTCCGAAGATCCTACTATCATCGTCGTGACCCTTGCCTGGCACATTTGGATGGCAGCACCACACAGTCCGGCAATAATTCTGTGCACCACACCGGTGAGTTCAGGTGTTCGCGTGTCCTTGGCAGGGCTGTCTTGCTCCCGGGTGCCGCGATACCGATGGCATCCAAATCCGGGTCTGTAGCTCAATATGTACTACGTAGGAGACGGTCGGTGGCTTCTCAGACAAGTGCTTGCTTTACCCACACACACCTCCACACCCTACGTGTAACTAGCCAGCTGGACCACATGCATATTTACCCGCCCCTGCGCATACGTACGGTAACCTACATCGAGTAGGCGGTTGGGCGGGTATCATGACCCCTCCTGTCTTACATAGTGCATACGCTTTGGCTAGGCTTGCGATATGTCGTTACCTCTGGGCCGAGCCCGGTCTCACCCAGCCCAGCCAAAAGCGAGGTCCGTGTCGTCCAAAGCTTCCTGGGATTTCCCTTTTTTCTCTCTCCTGACCTCTCTTCCCTTGTGCTCGTTTCCTTTTATTCCTCATTCTTCCCTATTCTCGTGAGGTTCTGCATAAGAGAGCTACCGAGGCAGCTGGCCAGCTCATACTTAAATGACATCCCTCACGATCACCGCCAAAAGATCCCCTCGCCTCTTCCAGCGTAACCGTCATGGCTGCGTCACTCCTGATCACTCCGCGCTACAGCGCTGAGGACTTCGAGACACGGTCAATAGTGTCAGCTGCACCCTCATACAGTAAGTCCTGCCACCGAATAATCCAGCCCTCCCCTCATTGAGAGCCCCTCCTCCTCAGGTCCTCACCAAGCCGTGAGCTCCGGGGACGCTCAACACATGGATCGATGGACTGAGTATTTTACCAATAGGGTCCGATGCGCCTTCATACCACTCGGCTGACCTACACCCCGATATTTTACCCGCATATACTCCTCCAGCAAACCGCAACGAGGCGAACAATTCGGCCCGCCGCCGACGCACCGCAGAGCAGCCCCAGCAGCAGCAGACCATCGGCCTCCCACCTATTCCTCCTCTACCCCGGGCTGGAGCTCCCAATATTCACAGCTTCCGCATTCCCACCTGGTCGACGCAGAATGCACCCGCCGCACGTCAGCTCCACAGTGTTGTTGAGCGACGTCTGAATGCCGCCTTGGCGGAGCGGAGTAACAGGAGCACCCCTCGATACCACACTTTGTTGGCCGATGCGCCGTCATCTAGCCAGAGCAGACCGCTGGAAGATCCATATCTCGTAGGTGAGCAGGCCGCCGCCCAGGCCCGCCGTGATCGGATGAATCGTGAAACTGGAGACGATATCCTCATAAAAGAAGACCAGCACTGGGACTGCTTCCTCGGTTCGTCGCCCTGTACTCTCCTGTGACTCCATTCCTGCCTTGATTAGACCGCCAAACTGACTTTCCACCCGTTTTCACAGCTCAAATGAGGGAATGGGATGCGCGAGAGAAGAACTGGGCCAAGTTTCGCCGAGACGTTGATACGGGTAGGCGCCGTAGGATTCTACGCCGTATTGGCGGCTGATACTCTGAGAATGAGATCTGCCATAACCCCGTTTTCTTTTCTTTCTTTTTTGTGCTCCGCCTGGGGCGGCCATTCAAACTCCCCTCCTTTTCTGTCCGGTTTCCTCTTACCATCTTGGGCATCTTGGGGCTTTCTTTTCTCACGCAACTGGACGACATGACCGCATGTGCCGGCGCATACCATGTAGACGGGGTTGAATTTTAGGTCTTTCCTTCGTTCTTTGCTTATTCTTTGGTTTTTTTGAGGGCCGCTTGGCGATCGGCATAGGCCTTGCCATCTTGCATGTCTCCGGCGCTCTTGGTTTGTGCGTCATAATCTGTGTACTTCCCCTGTTTTGCGGAATGTGCAAAACCAGGTTCCTAGCTAGCACTGGTGATTAGCTTTAGCTCTGGAGCAATATGAAACGCGGAAAGTTGAATATGTTTCATGCGTGTTCGCCTGATTGGAGACGACGAGCAGAGCTAGTACGATGTGCCACTATAAATCTGGTTATGCATTCAAGCTCGGAATCCGACAACTATCATCCACCCACTACTTGCCAGTTTAAATATACACAGTTCCATAACGCCATGCCTTATGCACTTCTTTTGCCCGACACTGTTCTGCCACACTCCAGGAGAGAAGAAATGTGTTGCGCCCAGTAAGACTCTACAAGGGGGTACAAGTTTGTTTATAATGATGTTGGCTCTGGCGGCCGGCTTAACCCTTGCTCTTGGTGTTGAGGATAAGAGCAACAATCAGTCTATCGCGTATGTCAGTACCGGTTTTTTTTTTAGGCAAGGTGAAGAGATGTTTGCGAACCCGTAAAGACCAAGAACTTCGCCAAAAATGAGAATCAAAACCATGCCCACAAAGATGCGGGACTGTTGCATAAAGGCTCGGACACCAGTGTCACCGACAATGCCAATGCAGTATCCAGCGGCGAGGCCAGTCATGCCGACGGCAATGCCACATGCGAGATGCATGAAGGATCTATTCATTGCTGTTAACACCATCATCGAGTACCTTATGTTGTCGTATTACGTACGTGAAAAGGTCATATTTCTGTTGCGACGGGGGAGACAGATCCTGAGCGATGAGGACGGATATGACAAGCGAGTACACGGCGATGATACCCGACATGACCACGGGGATCAGACACTGAAGCACCATTAGCCAAACCAGATTCGAGGACAACATGTAAACCCTTTTCCTTTACCTTCATGATCAGATCAGGTCGAAATGTACCAACACCGGCGATACCGATTCCTGACTTGGCAGTACCATAAGCAGCACCGAGACCTGTATCGACGATTCGTTTAGTGACTAGACCAGCATGATACGGGGGGCATGCGCGTTCAATTCGCGATACGGTTGAGGAGAGTCGTACATCCGAAGACCATGGCGGCGGCGATACCGGCCTAGGAAGAGAAGATTGTGTCAGTACCAAGAACCCCTAGCTCAGAGATGACATCAAAGCGCCGCAGAACTTACCATCCCAATGAAGGGCGCGAACTTGGGCGCGAGCTCAGATTCGGCCATGTTGAAGAGCAGCAGCGGAGCTCGCAGAATCTTCAAAAAAGTGTATGATTCGACCAGGGGCGGCGGGAGCGGCGATGGCTGGCGTTGTGTTTAGGAGCTCTGAGATGCTGATGGTGATGCAACAGGTTGCCTGTTCAAACCGGAGCCTTGACAGTTACTTAGATAGCCAATCATGTCGCGCGATTCAAGCCACACATGACTTCACGTGACTTGGCGCGTCGTGGCTCAGCTCGAGATAAGGTGCAGCCTAGGATAGCTCGGTAGGTGCCTAAGTATCAGTACCTCAGGTACCTGCTATAGCAATTGGCTTTATGTTTAAAGCAAGCATTCATCACATTTCTACCTAGCAATGTAATCATAGCAGTTCAATGCCTGCGTAACCTGGGGCAATGGACCCGAAACTGTTCTTTTGTATTGGCTATCAGGGTGACACTCTTGTAGTTTTGATGGCCTAGGCAATCGGTCCTTGGAGGCGGCGCACAAGATTTCCTTGACCAGGCTAATGTGGCGTGAGATGCAGGTATCCCGATATAGCGCTGTAGGTCTATCCCAGCTCAGGAGAAACTGTCAAAAATATACCTGGGTAACTTGCATCGCGTACGCAGAGCATTTCACAGTTCGAAGCTCTACTGCGGGCTGATTACACACTCAATTTTTTAGATCCCAATTCTCGAATGAAAAGCTGCCATTCTGGGCTCAGGTGCGCTCATCCTTGAGCCGGTACCTGGCAAAATCAAACACAATGCATAGTGATGGACGACTCAGGATCCAGATTGAATACGCTGGCGGTCCCACGGCAGCGGAGCCTTCAACCCACATCCCCCTATAGCTGCCCCTCTACAATTGAAGGCCAAGATGCATTACCTATTGCTTGGGCAGGGCATCTCCTAGGAGTACTAAGCCAGGTACCCACCTTGGCAGGTACCCTTATTAATAGTACGCAGGCACCTCTGACTATCGCTGCTTTTGCCGAACCCTCCGCTTCAGCATCCAGTGATTGATTGCTGGCTCCTTACCTAGACACGGATATAGCTAATGATTGCTCAAGCAACTAAGCGGGATATACCAGCATTTCACTACCTAATTGTACCAAGCATCTGGTTGTTGAAACGGCGCAAAGACGCATTGCAGTGCCCAGCTCATGTTCTTTAAACAGAGAAAAAGTGGATTCGAGGTGAGGAGGATGCCCCCGGCTTGGGCTTGTCGTTGCGTGGCTCGTAATAAGGCTTACGAATATTCTTCAGGAGTCTGTTGGATCAGGTGCTAGTTATGAACAAAATTGAGTCAGGTAGCATAATATTTGGTTCAGCATCGAACTCTTGAGTAGACTTTTAGTGGGTTTGAAGTGTGAAGATGCGCGAGTGCTCCTAGGTTTGAAAGGTGAAACACTTGCTTCATGGTATGCTCCTACCAATATCTGCAATTCATTATTGGTATTTGCTGCCGAGCGTTTACTTTCAAGACAGTTCAAGGGCAGGGTTCTGCACAATCCAGAAAGAAAACCGAGGATGTACTCCCGCCCCTGGATAAGCGAAGCGGCATGAGAAGATGAATAATGAAACCAAAAATAAAATGGCATGCTCAATGGCAAGCGCGGACACTGCCCATAGGATCCATGCCGCGAAACCACTGTTCTTTCGATACGGGCTGTTGCACCAGGGGCTGAGATATGGATGTCGGCAGTTCCTTGGGCTTGCAATCCCCTGTGCTGGCCCGTTGCTCTGTGCTGTGAGGAAGCAGGCGATGTCACCTGACTGCGCTGGCGGTGCACTGTTACCCTTGCCCGCCTAAGAGCAGCAAGCCCACTATGCCCAGGCGGGTGCAACGCCACCACTAGCCATACTTTGCAGTAAAACCTGGAACCCACCCATCCACCAAGCCTCACCAAGTACTGTTACTAGCGACAAGTCTCCGGCCAGGAGCTACGTCTTGCCATCAACTGGTGCCCTTGAGAAGCTCCTCTGCTAGACCATCAGGCATTTCGAGCCACGCTGGAGCTGCCAACCCAGGATCTTGGTGCTCACTTCTAGCCCTCGCCCGTCCCTGGCCATTTACCTTTCTCGACCCCCTTCCTGAGAGAGAGCACGAGGTGATTAATCTTGGGCGCCCGCGGCCTAGCAGCGACCGATACTCTCGCACCTGCGGTTCTCCTCGAAGACGACTCGGTCACTCAACCGTCCCTTGGTCGCAATCACTCAGATGCGGCTGTAGCCCGAGAGAAGCTCCCAAGTGCACGAATTCTCCCACGTACACCTGCGGCCCAGCCAGCCTGCCAACTCAAACAAGTGTCCCCAAGGCGGCGCATCCGTGACGTCGACGGCTCGTCCGGTTGACCGTCTCCTAACTTGTTGAGAGGCAACGGCCAATAAGCCGCCGAAGCAGTATGTTGTTCTTGACCGCTCTCAATCCATACCCCACAGGGTTTTGAACTGGTGCTCACACGTCTCTCCTTTCAGGGTTCGATCATGGCCGACTACAACTACGACCCCCGGGCCCAACAGCGCTCCCGAGGCGGTTACCCCGAAAGTGGCCATCAACAGCGAGATGCTGCCTTCTCCAACATCTTTGGATCTGCTCCGCCTGGCAGATCCCAGACGATGACATCTTCATCCATGCACCCCTCCATGGACGATCACGGTAGAACATCGACCATGAACTCCCAGTCAGGGATGCAGCGCCAACCACCACCGCGGCCGCATCCAGGCTATTATGGAGAGACGCAACGGACGCGCACCATGGACTCAAACTCTTCCCACGCCTACTATCAGGGACAGCGCCCCCAGCCCAGCGGATACGGCGGTCATCCTCAATACCAGCAACAGCAGCAGCAGCAGCAGCAGCAACCACAGTACATCCCTTATCAACAACAAGCAAGACGGCCATTCCCGAACCAGGGACCGCCCCCGCCGCGGGGAGACCCTCGGGGGGCACCTCCTAATGCTGTTGGCGCGAGATACCCTCCGCAAAGAGCTTATCCTCCTCCAAACGCTGACCCCTATCGATCCCAGTCCCTTGTCTCTCAACCTCGTCCCCAAATGTATCAACAACCCTCAGGCGCATATCAGCAACAGCAGCCAGCCGCAAACCAATTTCGCCATGCCCCTTACTCACAGCAATCGCAACAATCAAGGACAACTGCACAAGGGCGAGTGGTTCCTGATCGCCACGAGGATCGATCAATGTCCATGACTGGTACCTATCATCCCCAGGATCGAGACGCACACCAAACGATGAGTGGCCGCGTCATTCCGAATCGCAGAGCGCCATCAGCAGAGGTATCCCCAACGAACGGTTTCGCACCTCAGAACAACGGAGGGTACATCCCTGCTCCTGGCTCGAAAACGAGAACCACAAGCATGTCATCCAATGGTGGTAGTGACCCCAGTAGAACCATGTCCATGGCTTCCACCATTGCACCCACAATCACGCCCTCAGAATCCGATGCGGGAACGATTGTTGCTACCAGACCCGGGAGGAGCCGGTCGATGGAAAGCGAGCGCCCACCCACTGCAACCAAAATCCGACCTCCCCTGGTGTATCCTGCCATGCTCTCCAAAGTGGCGGAATGCTTCCGCCGGAAAATTATTACTGGGGACCGTACCAAGAACGAACTTACGTATAAGAATGCATTCAGTGGATCAGAGGCAGTGGACGTGCTGTCCTATATCATTCGAACGACCGATCGAAACTTGGCCTTATTGCTAGGTCGTGCTCTTGATGCGCAAAAATTCTTCCACGATGTCACATATGAGCACCGACTGCGAGACTCCCAGTCAGAGATGTACCAATTTAGGGAAAATTTAATGGAGGAGCAATCAGAAGAGAAGGCCGCTGTCGATGGTGTTTTCGTATTGTTGTCTGAATGTTATTCACCAACTTGTACTAGGGATCAACTCTGTTACTCGATCGCCTGTCCCCGAAGACTGGAGCAAGTTTCCAGGCTCAATCTGAAGGTCAATCCTGGAGGCTTGCGCAAGCCTGATACCCCCCACGTCAACGATGACGAAGGCGATCAGACAGACGAGCAGAAGCTATGGATCAACTCAGTGCCGAAGGAGGTTGCCGAAAAGGTTGGGGAGCGTGAGAAGAAGAGACAGGAAGTCATATCCGAAATCTGCTACACCGAACGAGACTTCGTCAAGGACCTGGAGTACCTGCGAGATTTCTGGATCTTGCCGTTACGGTCGAAAGCGTCGCCCATTCCCGCCCCACGCCGAGAAAAGGTTGTCAAGAATATTTTCAGTAACATCATCGATCACCCTAGCATTCATACAGTCAGCTCGAGGTTTGCTTCCGCCTTGACAACCCGCCAGCAGAAGGAACCCATCGTTCACAATATTGGTGACATATTCCTCGACTCTGTGCCACATTTTGAGCCATTCCTCTGGTACGGTTCCAAACAGTTGGAGGGCAAGTTCGAATTTGAGAATGAGCGATCTTCCAATCCAATGTTTTCGAAGTTTGTGGACGAAATCGAAAGGCGCAAGGAGTCGAGAAAGCTCGAGCTGAACGGATATCTAACCAAGCCCACAACCCGTTTAGCACGATATCCGCTACTGCTTGAGAATGTCTTAAAATACACGGAAGATGGTAACCCAGACAAAGAGGACATTCCCAAGGTGTTGGTCATAATCAGAGATCTCTTGGGAAGAGTCAACGCCGAGTCTGGTAAGGCAGAAAATCGTTTCAATCTGAGGAAGCTTCATGAACAGCTTAGGTTCCGGCCCAACGAAAGGGTCGACTTGAGGTTGACGGAAGAGGGCCGAGAGCTTGTATTCAAGAGTCAATTCAAGAAATCGCCAACCGATCCTACGGAGTTCACAGCCTACCTTTTTGACCACGCAGTCTTGCTGGTGCGGATCAAGCAAACTGGCAAAACGGAAGAGATTAAGGCTCACCGGAGACCAATTCCTCTAGAGCTTCTTTCTATTAAAGAGATGGATGAAGTCATCCCACCAGGAGGCGTCAAACGGTCGTCTTCTAGTCTGATACCTGCCCTGAGGACCAATGAAACTAAGCAGAAGGGAGAAGGGTGGCCAATCACTTTCCGCCACTTGGGTAAGGCCGGTTATGAGTTAACCGTCTACGCCTCCAATCAGGCCGCCAGGAAGAAATGGCTGGAGTTCATCGACAATGCCCAACAGCGCCTCCGCGCTCGCGCCGACTTTTTCAACACAACACCCATGTCAACGAATTTCTTCTCTGGTACAAACCACGTCAATTGTTCCACTCCATATGGTAGGTCTCATCCAATTCCAAGCCCTCTTGTGGCAATGCTAACATTTCTCACAGACGGCGGCCGAAAATTGTTGTATGGTACAGACAGTGGAATATATGTGTCTGAGCGTAAGAACAAGGAACAAGCTCCCAGAAGGGTGATAGAGATTGCCTCTGTCACGCAGATCGACGTCTTGGAAGAATATCAGCTGCTCCTGGTCATCTCCAACAAATCTCTGTTCTCCTTCTCGACTACGGCTCTCAACCCCGATGAGCCAGCGATGTCAAAACGACCTAAGAAGATCCAGAGCCACTGTAGTTTCTTCAAGACTGGCATTTGCCTTGGGCGTCATCTCGTCTGCACTGTCAAACCTTCTACTTTGAATTCTACACTGAAGGTCTATGAGCCTACTGATGCCATGGCCAAGGTAAAGAAACAAAAGGGCTTTGGTAAGTTCATCGCTGGTGGACAAGACGAGTTGAAGTCGTTCAAGGAATTCTACCTGCCTAGTGAGGCAACCTCAGTGCACTTCCTCAAGTCGAAGCTTTGCGTTGCCTGTGCCAGGGGCTTCGAAGTTGTGTCTCTTGAGACTTTGGAGACCCAGTCTCTGCTTGACCAGGCTGATACCTCTCTCGATTTCGTTGCTCGAAAGGAGAGTGTCAAGCCAATTCATATTGAACGGCTCAACGGCGAGTTCCTGCTCAACTACTCCGAGTTCTCCTTCTTCGTCAATCGCAATGGCTGGAGGGCTCGGCCAGAGTGGCGTATTGATTGGGAGGGAACCCCTGTCAACTTTGCAATCAGCTATCCTTGGATCATCGCTTTTGAGCCCAATTTTATTGAGCTGCGGAACATGGAGAACGGTGCCGTGCATATAGTGCGTCACAAGAATATCCGTATGCTCCATAGCAGCACTCACGAGGTAAGTTTCCAGCCATCAATTCCTAGCATCCCTACTCAGTCCGATTACTAACATTGTTGATTAGATATTGGTTGCGTGGGAAGATGAACGAGGCGAAGACATGGTCCAGGCGCTGGACTTCTGGAAGACCAACCGCCGATCCGACACGTTGGGGGTGCCAGCAGCTTGATCCACGACTGTCCTTCATTTGGCCTGATCTCATGATGGCTGCTTTTTCTTACCCTACAGAAAATAGACAAGCGAGTCATTTGAGAAAATCTAGCCTCTGTGTGCATTCTTCATCCCCCTTCATGATGACATTGGTTGGCATCCAAACTGCAGCTCTCAGTTTAACATCTTCCCGTCGTATCCTCAAGTAGTCGCAGCGAGCATTGCATTGTCTTTTGGTCTTCTCACTTCTGTCTCCTCGCGCGTCTTTTTTTTTCCTTGCATCTCGTGCACTACCACTATACCTTTTGAATTGGTCGTTGAGGGTGCACAAGTTCAGAGGAGAACGGTTTGGTTTTCATTTTCGATACAAGAGCAGTTGTTGGTTGCTCCCTCTTCCTCATTCTGAATCCTTGCGGATGAGTGGGCGATCAACCCAATGTAGGAAACAAGAAGGCATATGTTTGTTTGTTTTCCCCGAGGGAGCCAGCGATTTATAACTTTTTAATGGCATTATGGCCTTGCACAATTGTCCGGGTAGAACGTTGTTTATCATATTTTTTTCAGCGTAATCGAAATCACATTTGACTGAATCATCTTGTTTGTTTCTATTTGCCACGTAGGTTGAAGCAGGACTGTCCTCGAGTTAGACCCTTGGTCCTCCAAACCCACCATGGACTCGCACAGGTTCAAGGTTCGTAGTCTTAGTTGACGCCGCTCCAGCAAACGCCTCTACAACACGCCCGCCGTCCATCACGACCGGCGCCCATCTCTGCTCCCGGCTCTTCCTTGCCCATTGCCTCGTATCGTCATCGTCCCCACCGTCCGTCGTCCCCTTCCACACCCCCATCTCATCGAGCAGCACCTCCACCACGGTGACGAACTCCACCGCCTCCCGATCTCTCGGCACCGCGGCGGGTGTATGCACGCCGGCCAGCAACTCCGAGTCCTTCCTTGAGCGCGGCACCCGCGTGCAGAGCAGGTGCAGGTCGAGGAGCTGGGCGAACACGAGCCCAAACGCCGGCTTGGTCACGGTGTGGCGGCGGGCGGCAGCGGCGGCGGCGGGGGGGATCCCCTCGCCATAGTTTGCTGACGGCTGCGGGTTGTGGAAGATGGAGCGGAGGGTCGGGTCGAGCTGCTTCCGCTGCCGCTCCGACGGGTACGACGCCGTTGAGGGCGGGGGAGCCGTCGCCCCCGGTGTCGCGGTGGCGGAGGAGGTGTCGACGGCCGTGTTTGTGGAGTTGAGTATGAGGATCAGGGGGTTGGAGGGCAGCGAGCGCGAGAGGCGGCGCACGTGCGAGGCCAGGAGCTGGAGCCTGGCGTGGGCGGCCGCGGAGGAGCGGTGGGAGAAGAGGGCGGAGAGGAGGGAGGAGAAGTGCGTGATGACGATCATGTCCGGCGCCGTCTTCTCTGTCGCCGGGGCGGCGGACGAGGCACCCACCCCGTTCTCTTCTAGCTCGTCCTCGTCCTCCTCCTCGTCCTCGCTGTCCTGGATCTCCTCTACTTTTTGAACGGGGGTTGGGTCGGGGCGGTCTAGGTCGGCCAGCACCTCCCACAGCCCGTCCATGTCAAACACGCAAGAGAGCATCACCTTGTCAAGGGCGTCTCTGACTTTGGCAGCTCTATGGGTAGAGCTGGTCTTCTTCCATTCCGACTCCCTTGCGGCCAGTTCTGCCGTGATTCCGTCTCGCAGAACTGGGAGGATCGTGGTGGCCGGTTTAGGAGTGATAACAAGCACCCGTTTGATCACACCCTGGGAGAGCGAGTGGGCTAGGATCTGCACCGCAAGCTGGACCACGAGCAATATCAAACAGTCAGTCAGTCTCTAGGTATAAGTGGTCGGAGTGGACGAGGATGCAAGCAGGGAAGGGGCAACAAGGGACAAGCATGGCGAGTGCAAGAAACACACGGAGCAGATGTATTCCCACTCACCACCAGACCAAACTCATCTTCCCGTTCAGAACTCAAGCCGACAACCGCCCCGCGCTCCAGCCCCCCCATGAGGACATAGCCATCTATGTCGTCACACCCCGTTCGGCAGGCTCCGAGCTTCTGGTTGGAGATCCGCCGCTCTCTTTCGCCGTTCAGAACCGCCGAGGCTACTACGGGCTCCAGAGCAAGATGCGAGCTCGCTTGCGAAATCGGCAGGGGGATTTCATCCATGACTGCCCGGAATCATATGAGTGGATTGACAGTTGAGTGAGCTTGGTTTCCCTGTGGGGTTGCCACTTCGCATTTTCTCTCGATGATCGCTTTTCTCCTTGGGGGAGGGAAAGGCAAAGTAGCAAATCAGCCCATAGCCTCTATTCTACTCGCAGGTAGATGAACTTGGCATCGCGTTGGTGTACATCTTTGCTTTCCTTCACCATGTTGATAGCAGAAAAAGACAAAAGCGTCGGGGTCCATCGCCCCTCAGTGAGCAAGCTACCCTAAAGCTCGAATATACTAAGGTGGAAAGGAAGTTGAGGGATCGTGCTCAACCTAGTCTGAATTGACTTGGAAATTTCACAAACTCCCAGTGATCAAATCTTTAGCTTCTCCGCGTACGATGCAGCGAGTGGAATGGTTTATTAACAATGACGTTGGTATTTTGAAATGGCGATTTGTATCATCACTGCAGCCTATTGCAAACATAAAAGACTCCCATATCTTCACATACGCCCAGAACGAAGCCCTTATACCATTGCGTTCTTTCCCTCTAAAAGTCTAACAGCTTACAGTAGCTTCATAGTCTTCTGAATCGTGTTGCTGCAAAAGAGTGCCCTTGCATGTAAAGCACAACAATAAATTGCGGCTCATACCATGGCTCGCTGATAAGCGTTCCACGATGTCCTCTTCCCAGCTCTTGTCCAACCGGTCTTCCATATCAGGCAACTGGAATAACTCGAATTTTGCCCAGTAGAAGTAAAGGATTGTGAATTGGGAAGCTCCATTCCCGAAATATTGAGACCCTTGGGCCGAACACGCCTCTCGACCAATTCATTGGTATCTCCAACTTCCTCCTCTCACATACGATGCCCTCTGAAGTGCGCGTCAAAGGTATGTACGTATGGCGTCATGCTTGCCAAGTTCACTCAACAAAATCCAATCACCAATGTAGAGGAGTAATGCCGATTATCCACCACCATCGATCTTCACCAAGAGGCACAGGTAAGCTGAAACCATGTGCCAATGCTTCATTCGACCCCCCCCCATTGCTTCAAAAAGCAGACATCCAAGATCCATTATGTAGCGTTAGGGCTTAGGGGCTCGCTAGCCTTGGGTCTCCTCCCGCCTTTCAAACTTCTCATTCGGCCGAGGATGCCAGTAGGCTTCGTGTTTTCCTCGGGTTGAGCATCTGTGGTTGCTCGCCTTTCAAGCGGTCCGCCTGCGGAGCCTCGCCTTGGAAATGATGCTGGACTTGTTGGCGACATTGCATCGTCTCGTGCTTTCACACTAAAGTACTCCTCGCCCTTGCCGTACTCTGAGAAGAAAGGGTTCGTCTCATTTCCAGCGCTGGTGGCCTCCGGCGACCGTCTGCTGTTGAACTGCGCCTCGGGCGTATTGATCCGCGCACCCGCGAAATCACGCTGTGGTCTGTTGATGCCTCGGATCCTCTGAGCCAAGGATTTCTTGCGCTGCAAGCCACCTTCGGATATTTCTTCAGACTGCTCCTTATGATGGCGAGCGATGGCTGATCTCGCGGCAGGCGTACCCTCCAAGAATGTTGTTGTTCCTAAACCAACGCTCTCCTCTCCATGGATTGCTTCGCCTCGAGCCTTGGGGTCGAAAACTGGGGTCGTAGTACTGGTCGGCTGAGAAGAGTAGCCATTTCGGTCCTTGTCTTTGGAGCTGTATGAATAGTCACTGAATGCCTCTTTACCGCCGTGGCCCAAGAATGTTGAATGGTCCGCCTGCTTGTTCAGTGGTCCGCCTCCTCCTAGGGAGTTATTGAGGGAATCCTTAGCATACGCTTGCATGGGAGCCCTTCGGCTCGCCTGGCGATTTCGATGAGGGTTGAGAGCGTCGAAAGGCCCATCGTGGTGGAAGACTATATGCGCCCATGTCAGACTTCCAAGATAGTACGCAACTCACGATAGATCTGAGTTACTCACCTCCATGGCCATAAATGCTTGTTGCATCCAGTTGGTCAATGATATCCATCCTGCGGCTGGGTCGACCACTACCACCCCCAGTTTTGCTTCGGGGCTTACCGTCGCGGGGTGGTTCTCGTCTCTCACGGCCCTCTCTCTTTTCGCGATCATCTCTCTTATCGCGGCCAACTCGTGCCTCGCCTTCTGGGCGACCTCGTCCTTCTCGCTGATTTTCGCGCCGCCTAGCCGCAATAATTTGTTTCTCTTCTTCAGTTAGGGGCTTAGCATCGAAATCAAGGACTGAAGATTCGGAGTTTCGTCGAGGACGGCGCTGTTGTGGTGGGGGTCTTCGTGATGGCGACCCTGGTCCTCCTGGTCGCGGCCTAGATCCATGACGTTGCTGAGTTGGGGGGGCGGGTTTGCTTCCAGATATGTCGAGACCGAGTCCCAAGAGGTCACCCTGCTTGTTCCCCGAGGATGATTCAGCTTTCTTCTCGCCCTTCTTATCATCAAGTGTGAGAGAGTTCTGTTGATCGCGCATAATTAGCATCTCGGGCTTGGAACTTCGAGCCGTGGGTTTGCTGGTGTATTCGGCCAAAAAGGGTTTGCAGGAGGAACGTGGTCGAGGACAAGACAAAGTAGAGGGCACCATACAAATATTTCCTCTGCAGAGAGGGATTTGGAGTCTGAGTGGTTCGACATGGTTCCAGGCGACCTCACGGGAGGTAGGGACTGGTCGAGGAAAGGGTTGCGGGATAGAGGACGGGCAGGAGGATCTTCAAAGGGAGAGGCTGGAGATACAGCACGATTGCGGAAGGGGTTGTTTGAAGAGAGATTGATGCTCAGGCCGACAGGCGGCTGGTCTACTATGAGGTGAAGCGATCAGCGTCTGAACAGGTAGGGGGCAGGTACGCGCAAGCGATCAGTGGTGACGACAGAGGAATGGGTCAAACATGAAACGCAGACATTTCCAACAATGACACAACACAAGTGAGTGGTGGCATCCAAGTGGATCATGGCTACGGCCGTGCACCCCTCTGATATCGTTTGGCCGTTGGGAAGTGCAGTTTCAGCTCCCCTCTCCTATCATCTCCTCTCTCGTGCTCGCTCCTTATCTATCTCCCCGGTGGTGGTGACCAAGAACTAGCTGGCACGGGGAGGGAGGGATGTTTCCCTGGCAGGAGAGCAGCAAAAAGGCGGGCCCGCCAACCGGTATGCGAGACGAACGGCGGCTAGGCATTGATTGGGCACGATGGGGAGACAGAAATGAACATCAAACATCGATCTTGTTTCACGTACCTCGCTGGAACGAGTCAGAAGCCGACATTGTGGCGACAGCGGGCGCCGAAGCAGTGTGCGATGCTGCAGTGTGTCGCCGAAGGTGTCGGCGGTTGGGTGACGGAGAATGGGAGAGCAAGCGTGCGAGATTGCGGGCAATGCAATGAGCGACGAGGACCCGAATCGCGTGGCACCTTGTCAATGGGATGAATTAAATTCCTCTGGCCTGGAGACCAGCTGGCGGCGTCATGCCCAGGAAAGCGACTGACGGTACGAGGATTTGCTGCAATTGCGAGAGGAGAAAGCTGGACGGAACTGGACAGGAGAGGAGGGGAGAAATGAAGGGCGGAAGCGACTCGTTAACAGGCAAGGAGTAGCAGGTATGTAATTAGAAGCTTGGTTGGCTTCCAGCAGGAGCCAGAGCGGCAGACGGCTCTCGACCACTGGGCCTAGTCGGTTAGCAGCAGTGCAAGCACCAGCGACTCAGCCGGTTGTGAACAGGTGCTGCAGGCAATTAGGCATTGGCTAGCAGAGGCATTGCCGGGGGCACTGTCGCCATCGACATGGACGGGATAATTAGCGGGTGCACGTACCTACAGCGCCGGCTATTAAGTCTGGGCTCTCCGCCAGTCTGTGCCTGGCCTGGCTACAGGGAGGCGTTACTACTAGTCAGTGCCTCCTGGTCGACAGTGAGGGGGCGCCCCGGGTCCAAGGCCCAAGACCCAAATCCGAAGAGGTGGTGGGGGCCGTGAAAAGGGGGAGCGACCTGTGAAATTGTGTTCCTGGCCGGCCTCGTGTCGTCGATGGCACCAAAGCAAGCCAAATCAAGGGTGAGGGGTGGGTTGGTGCCTGGCCTGGCGCCGAATGCGTTGGGCGTGGCGGCGCTATTCCTCGATCCAGTGACTTGGACCTTGCCGAGAATGTATGGAGGCGTCCTCGTCGGGGCGTAGCAGATGATGGAAGGGATGCAGATCAGCAGGAGGAGCCAGCTGGGCCAACGACGGCGTGCTGGAAATCAGCTTGCTGTGGGGGGGGCGTTTAATAGGTTCCTCGAGGCTGAGGTTCAACGCTGCCTCATGCGTGATAGTCCGGTGTACCTGGTCGCCTGCTCCAAGAACTGGTGGTGTCCCCTGGATGCTGGGGCTGCATTCATTAGGAAAGGATCAATGCGATGGATCCAGTTGCAAATTAGCCCAATGAAAGCAGGTGATCAGCAGCGCCTTGGGTCGCTTTGGCAATGGAGAGCGAGCGGTCCCAATTCCTGATATCGTATTGCGAAGGATGAAAATGATGGTAGCACGAGGAGGAGCCCAGATGGTTACGGATGAAGATGGAAGAGTATTAAGAGGGGGCTGGTGGACGAGGAGGGCGAGGGAAGAGCACAGCAAAGATAGCGGTGAGAATTCTCAGATGTTTCAAATGACCAGTCGTTTGTTGGGACCGTCCTTTTTTTGATCCTCGTTTTCACTCTTGGAGGGCCGAGTGATGGTGGCGGCAGCAACGTACGTACATGGAATGTAAGTCGTGGTTGCCGAGGACAACAAAACCACCCTCTACCTATTAATATACGGCCTGCATACCCAAGATAGGCACTTCCCTCGTATGAAGAGCAAGGGCAAATTACCTATTTGATGAAAAAGGGCGGGGAATGCGCTGCTCGCGCTTATAACTCGCCCACATGCCGCCAGGTATATCGTCACGCAGCTGCGATTACCTTGCAAACAGGTATGGGTATCTAAATAGATCATCAGTACGTGGACATAAACATAAACAGACATATGGATATGATATCGCTACGTATTATAGGAAAATAGAATGCGCAGATCAACCACACAATCCAGCCAAGCGACTGACATAAAACATGGCACACCCAGAACCTCTAGCGTTGAATTTCAAAATAATATCAAGACAATTAACCTTGTGATAAACACAATATCAAGCTAAACATTATAGTTGTTTATTCTTTTGGAAAACAAGGTCCCTGCCTTACGCGAAAGAGCTTTATTGAGCCATGTTTTACTTCAGCCACTGGCCAGCTCAGACCAACCGCCCACGGGCAAATTACGAGGGCCGCTGAGACGGGAAATGAATTTCCCGGCACAAGGCACAGAGGTGCATTCTTGGCAGCATCAATACGAGGACGGTGACGAGAGCTGTTGCCCTACGTAATATATTTGTCACGATCCTATCTGAGTGTCTCATTGATCCGTCCTAGCCCACTCCGATAATCACATTGACCGTTGGGGTGTGGCCATTCCTCATTGGTGGTCGATAACCGTTACGTGCTTCGTTGAGTAGCTTCACCGTCTTGGTGCCCTGTGCCGTAGCATCTGCCATTGATACGCTTCTCTTGGGCTGCTCAGCGGAAGCATCAGTCCAGGATCAGCACATGGAATTACTTGAACCGCAATTTCTGAAGAATGGGTGGGGAGTTTATCTGCAGGTGGGTGCTTTATACATTGTATCAGCCAATCCTATCGGCCTTGACTATGTCCAACCGTCTCTGTAGGTAAGGTAGTCCGAGATAACCTGAAAAGCTCCCTCCAGAAATGGAAGACTCATGCCTAAACTAATGTGCGTTTCTCATGGTCGGGCAAGCACCCTTTGCCCCATCTCTCGCTGTATCCCCAATTCCATGGCCCATCCAAGAACAAGTAAAAAGAAGATAAAAAACAACTTTGCCCGTCTAGACAGCCCAAGACTCCTGTTTGCATTATAAATCGTGATAAAAGATGTGAGCCATCTCTACATTACTGCTCATCATCCCATCTGTACAGCTCAAGGGTAGAGCAATATCCATTCCTTGTCATCTCCTCATCCCGGCTACCCTCAACCTTCAAACTCCACGACACCAGGCTCGTTTATTTCCATCGGCCTTGCAGGCAGCGGTTTAGAATCCACATCGATTAGACTCTGCCCTGATTCTTTGTAGGATCCAGCTTCTGCGTCTGCCCCACTGAGCAGATCGCGATCGCTGCTCTTGACTGACCGTCGGTCTACATCAGCACTGGTCCCTGCTGCATTTCCTCGGACGCCGACAACAACTCCGATATCCTCGTCGTCGTCCTCTTCATCATCAGGTCGTTGGCCAGGTAGAGCATTCTTCTCAAGTTCCTTCTGGGCCTCCTCCATACGACGTCGGACTTCCGTTGCAACGCGCATTCCATCTGTGACAATGCCATCGAGCATACCGCGCAAGCCACGGCCGGCTTCAGGGGGGCCAGGCTGTATGGGTGCTGGTGCCCTCGCGCCGAAGCCGAGGCTCTGGAATGTGGTGAGCCCAGAACTTGAAGCAGAGGCCGAGGCGGCCTGAATGCCCTCAATCACGTGGAAAGACGAGGGAAACGAAGACTCGAAAAACTGCTCGAGAAGCTCGTCTGCAAGAACAACCATCCTGAATGTGGGGAGTGTGATGTGAAGTGGGTGGGCTGGATCCAGAGCTGCATTGGCGGCTTCGGTCTTGGATGCCCGCCGTTGCGACGCACTCCTATCGGCTACCTGATCGCCCTCGGGAGACAGCGACGATGGCAGCTTAGCCTTGCTGGGGGACACTGTAGGTGAATCGGGGCCCAGGAGGTCATCTTCGTCCTCGTCATCGTCGCCGATGGCAAAGGCTTCACCACTGCCGCCCTCCTGTCCATGTTCTGTGGATGGAGTCTTTTCCGTTTCCTCATTGCCAGGACGATCAGGGTCCGCATATTCAAAGCAACGCCGAATAAACCCGCTAACACTACCCAAGAATCGCTCATTTGTTGAAGCCCCAGGTGGCAAGCTCCCTCCAGATTCGCGCGCAGTCGTTGATTCCCCACTCAGGTTAAGATTGGAGGCACCTGGACTTAGTGATCCTTCAAGCCCGCGGCGAGAAAGGAAAAGCAAGGCTTCGGATATACGCAGAATTCCTTCGCGGTCTACTCTACCATCACCATCGTCATCGTATAGCTCGAAGAAGTAATTGATGGTCCCCATAATGTCCCGCTTTCCTTTGATTTTGGCAAGCCCAGTGACCACGTTCTGAAGCGTCAAGGCTCCATTACCGTCAACATCCCAGTTCTTGAACGTGCGTCGTAGAAAATCATGTTCAGCTGGCTCCGGGCCTGTTCCCCACGGCGAGAATGCATCTGCAGCTCTTCGGGCACTCTGGTACTTTGGAGTTCTATCAGAGTCGAAGCTCGAGTCGAATCGCGATTGTCCAGGGGAGTCTGAAATCGCCCATTTAGCCAAAGAAGCTAGAAATTCGCGGAAGGCATCATAGTCCATCAAGCTGGTGCTTGGTCCGAGAGCAACGCGGCCTTTCTCAACTTCATTTTCTGTACTTGCGTTGGGGAAGAGATCAGACGCGCGGGATCTGATAAGCTTTGTCCTCCGCTTCCGCTCCTCCTGAATGATCATGTCTCGTTGCTGCCGATCGTATAAGACATTATAGAATCGATCATACAATGAAGCCAATTCATCGGCGGCAAGAAGTTTGCTATCAGGCCCCAGGTTACGGATGGCAGTTCGTTTGGCGAAGTTCTCAATGTTACTGAGAACGGCGTCTTTATTCTTCAACCTGAGCTCCGTAATGCTGCTGTGTGTGATGCCAGAAAACTCCTTGAACGCAACCACCATGAGCTCTTGAAAACGAGTCACGGCGCGGAGCTTGGGATTCTCCGACTTGGGGTGAGCTGATTCATCGAGACGGGAGAAATACAATTTCAGGACGCTGATGAAGGTTCCATCATCCGTCGCGTCGAGAAGCTCTTCGCCATTGATACGCAAAATGGCGAGTCCAACCTGGAACAAGACCTTGGGTCCTTCAACGAAGAACACGTCTAGGACTCGGAAGGCAAATACAAGGGGCATAGAGTTGATATACAGTGATAGAAACCATGGCAGAGACACAACAGATAGTTGTACATCGCTCTTGACAAGATGCTCCCACAGGATCGGCATGGTTTTCTCCACGAGTGACTCAAAGACTTTTTGATCGAGAAGTGTGCCGTACATGGTGGTAGAATAGTATCCCGGAACTAGTCGCTCGCAAAGAGTGGAGAGGAGGTAGAAAGCCTGTGATTCTGACATGTATATCAGCAGCGCTGCAACGACGATGTTCATAGCCTGACAATAGCCAACTTCTGCATTAGTCCAACTGTAGGCGGTTAAAACTCGACGGAGTCTCCCAATGCCCTCCTCGCTTTGATAACCGGGGTACTCTGGCAAGCTTCGGTTCAAGTCCTTTTCGATCTCGTCGATGGCAAGAGACTCTTGGCCTTCGAATTTATCCAGTGTCTGTTTGTACTGTGCTGGGTTCTCCAATCGTAGAAAAATCGAGCCAGAGGTGAGTTCCCAAATTTCGCCTCTTAGACGATTGGGAAGACCAACGCGGATTAACTTATGGAACGTGGGTTGCCGGATCAAGGTAACATTGCGACCGTTATCTCGAAGATATTCTGCCCACAGTCGCATCTTGGATCGGTCTCTGAGCTTTTTGGCATCGCCAGGATATCGGAAAATCATTCCAAGGCCAGCGTCAGGGGCGGTGGCGTTCTTCTTTTCGTCCGTTCGCAGGAGATATTCCGAGTAGTTTTCGGCGACGATACCACGTAGTTTTCCTACGCTGCCAACCCCTGCCTTAAGACCTCTCTTGAGGCCATCACAGAATCGTTCACATGCCTGTCGAGTACCAGCAAGATGTATGATTATTCGTTGCTCTCTGCCATCCTTCTTGTCCTTCTTGCCGTCCTTATCCTTCGAGTCGTCGAACAAGAGTCCGTTCCACGTCGTAAAAGCGAGAGCAAACTAGGAACCATGTAAGCTAGAACTGGAACAATAAATAAGAATTAATGGTAAGGCGAAATACCTGAAAGTTTTGGCTGTTCAACCTCTCCACCCTGCGGATAGCACAGAGCGGGAATGTGAAGCCATTGCCACTGGGTCCACCGCCATGGGTTTGACCAGTGAACGCCTGTGAGGTTGACGTGCTGGCGGACTGCGAAAAGCTCGATGGCGTTGTAGAGAAGCACATGTATGCCTCAGACAGGTGAAGCTTGCCTGCGTAATGCCATCCTCTCTCATGGTCTCGGTCTCCTTGGGTTGTGTTGGATGGGGGGATTGTAAGCTCGGCATTGATCTCGTACACTGGATGCTGGGATGAGGGAAGTCGGAACTGGCCCTGGAAAAGAGTTGCCTTGGAAGGATTACGGTCGGAATTGGAAAGATTCAGGCCCTGTGTAGGGTCGATGAACTGCTGAGCCTTTTGCACGAAGCTCGTCAGGTTAGAGAACATGATTCCTGGCCATTCAACGGCGCATGACGACGCTCAATGGGCAACGAGGGTTCGCAAACTCGGCAGCCGGGAGGTCAAGGCAGGTCCGAGTTGGAGGTTCGAAACGATTGCGTGTCAAGATGCTCGGATGAAGGGGGATACAGGAGAGGCCAGGTCCATGAAAGAACGAATGCGGTTGACTTGGGGCAGTTGAAGGGACCTGGAGCTGGCCAGTATGGGGTCAAGGAGCCCGCCACTAAGGTGCCCGCCTAAGTATGTCGAGACCTGGCAGGTACACTCTAGAGTCCCTACATACCGCCTAAGGTACACACCTATCTGCCCGCGCCAGGTGGAGCTCAGCAGGGCTGCTTACCTACTACGACACCATTTGTCTATTCTCCGGGCTGTATCTCCAGCTCGTGTGGCTGGTTGCGTCTGACTAAACCAGCGCTGTCAGCAAACATCAACTGCGCCACCCGAGACCCCTTGACACATCAATCTCAGGAAAGCTCACCAGCCTTTGAGATTGTCGAGTGTGTCGAGTTTCAGCTTTCACCATCGCCAAGGCGTCTGTGGACCCCGCCTGCCCTTGAGGATAGTTGTATTTAAGAGCATTGGCAAGCATAGGAGTCGCCGCGTAGGCATGTGCGAGCTGGGAATGGTCTTATATATCATACCTAAGTAATTTAACCTGCTCATGCCAACAATAAGCTGCATGCTATGCCGCCAACGATGCAGTTGCACAAATTCATTGGCCTACCATATCGGACGGCTAGTGAAACCGTGCTCAAACTCGGGTCAAGCATGGCACCTCCTTTTCGCCAGCACCGGACAAGTATGCGATTAAAATAACGCCTGGCAGCCTGAGAACGGCGCAGCGGCCCCAGAACGGGCTTCTGGAGATCGGCGTTTGAGGATCTCAGAGCGCTGTCTCGACGAGCCCAGCATGACGCGTCTGCAGGTATGTAGCACTGATCTGGCGCTTCTGGACGAATCGTCCAATCCAATCTGCCCTCGATGCACACTCGCCGCCCCATGCCGGCTCCCAGCCAGAGGTTGCTGACCCCCTCAGAGGAGGCCGCGATGGCAGCAGGAGGTGCTTATACAGTGTCTGGCGGGGTCCCTTGATTCCAGACTGCCCTTTGCGTCATACCGTGGGCGAGCGGGACCGATCAAAGGGAACCTCCCCCAGACCCAGGCGGATCGCTATTACTATTACCTCCATGCCATGTACCTATTACTGTCCTGGGGGGAGGAGTTGCCCATTAATAAGGCGTCCTTTGTCTGTCCAAGTCGACCAGTCTAGTGTGTACCTTGTCTTGCCAGCCGATTGATTCGCTGCTCCGTTCTCCGCCCGTGACCCTCCTGATCTCTACATTCATCTCCCAGCCGTCAGATAATCACTTGGTGCTACCTCGAGTCCTGGGACGCCGAGTCTTTGTCGACCCCCATTTCTCCGCCCCTCATATCAGCCCTCGCACTCCTGTATAACAGCAAACGCCAGACAAACTCGACTCGCACTCCCAATTGAGGTATTAATAGCTTCGTCTCCGTCACAGCCAGTCCCGTGCGCCTTGGCTAGTGCACACGAGCGGTACAGCATAACACCGGGTCCAACCGAACCGTTCCATCACACCTGCTCTCACCTGGGTGACCCCTCCTCCCAACCTTCTCCCAGCTTCAGTTGGTTATGGATTTTGCCTGAACCGCCCGAACGCCCGGCTCAGCATCACGAGAAGGACAGAGAAAAGGGCACGGCACATACGTAACCGGCCTCGAGCGACACGGTCTAGGGTGACCAGGAGCCGTTTCCGCTAGTCCACATGGCAGCCACCGTCGCAAAGACACAGGTCCCAGACCTATCGGCCGGAATATCGCCTGCGTCGGCATCCCACGCTGCCATCCACAGTGTCAACGAGAGCGCCATGGCAGTAGCCGGTGATCGCAATGTAGAGCCTTTACCACCCACCCGCAAGTTCGAACTGAACGACTTTAGGCTCGTTCGTACCTTGGGCACAGGTTCGCTCTCACCCACATCCGTCATCGCATTGCGTCAACCATTTAATTGCACATCACATCACTAGAGATGGCTGACCCCCACATTTGCAGGGACATTTGCTCGAGTATGTCTGGTGTGCCCCGCTGGCTCCAGCCCGCAGAGCGCCGACCAGTCAAACATCAAGTACTATGCCATGAAGATACTGAGAAAGACAGAGGTGATCAAACTCAAGCAGATTGACCATGTCCGCCATGAGCGGGCAATCCTCGCTGATGTCGCAGGGCATCCCTTCATCACCAACTTGCGTGCCACTTTCGCGGACCGTGATTCCCTATACATGGTCCTCGACTACGTGCCCGGAGGCGAGCTTTTCAGCTATTTACGGAAATTTCGCCGGTTTGATGAGCCCACGGCACGCTTCTACGCAGCCGAGATCGTTCTTGTGCTGCAGTATTTGCACGAAGATCAGGGTGGCGTGGCCTACAGAGACCTCAAACCGGAAAACCTTCTGCTGGATGCGGATGGCCACATCAAGTTTGTCGACTTTGGATTTGCAAAAAGGCTCGGGAACCAGGGGGACCGACCCGTAGAAACATACACACTATGCGGGACCCCCGAGTATCTGGCGCCGGAGGTAATCCATAACAAGGGTCACACAGCCGCGGTGGACTGGTGGGCTCTCGGCATCCTGGTGTACGAGTTCCTCACAGGATACCCTCCTTTCTGGCACCAAAATCCCATCGAAATATACAAACAGTATGTCACTTTCTTGTTCTTCTTATATATTCTACGATGTTTGAGAGGGCAGATATACGGAATCGCGGTACTAACCTGATCCAGAATTGTCGAAAAACCCGTCCTGTTCCCTCAAAACCCCCCAATATCACCAGAAGCACAGGACCTCATCCTTTCTCTTTGCACCGTTGACCGGTCAAAGAGGCTGGGAAACATTAGCGGCGGCTCCCGGCGCGTCAAGGAACACCCCTTCTTCCGAGACCTAAACTGGGACGACATATATCATCGCCGCCACAGAGGGCCCATCATCCCACCAGTGCGCTGGCCTGGCGATGCTCAGTGCTTCGACATATACCCCGAGGATGATGGCCGGAGAGATGACTACTCTACCGAGATGGCTGAGAGGTATGATCAGTACTTCCGAGATTTCTGAAACTGAAACACAGGGAGAGGGCAAGAAGGAGAATGTTACGATTCTTGCGAAATGAGATATGTACGATACGAACAGGTGGCCAAAAAGCAGGTCCTTTTTACTTCCTTTTTTTTTAACCTAGCGTATTGGCTGTTTCTTTGATCCTGTTTGTCCAACAGAGCGCTGGAGGAAGCGGGACATGACCGTTGGGTGGCAATTGCTACGGAAAGATGGGTCCGGCGTTGTGATGATTTCTTACCCTTCTATTTCGGGTTTGCTTTTCTTTCTTATTTGTTTTTACTCTCTTTCGGGACTTTTATCCTGTCTAAGCTTTCAAGATGATGATTTAGTATGATGAACCAACCGCTAATACATTGGGGGTTCCCCCCCAACCCCCCCTCACAACTTGTTGCCACCTTTCTCTGATAGTGTCAACAGGTGGACGCTGCTTTGAAACTCGATGGAATCTAATTGATCTAGCATCCAATCCATCTTCTCTATTATATTATAGTTCGGTGAACCGCCGACAAAATTGATGTTGAGCTCCCCAATCCTGCCTGTTATCCTTCTACCACGAAAAAAGAACCGTATTCGCCCAGCTCTCTCTATTGTTACATACCGTATATCCATAAAGCAAACCCAGCCCAGGAAATAAGTGGAAAATAGCGATCAACTTGAAGCGGGGGACAAGCAACAAAAACATCCGTACAAAAAAACGACTGGAAGCACAAGAGGCAAGATGTGCTACTCATGTGCTTGCCCCTGAAAGGAACCAGTAGCACCCAGCTGCAACCGCCACGACTGTTCCCAGAATCATGGCGCCTTGCTGGGTGCTCCAGATGAAGCTCGTCCACCCAACGATTGTCTCCTTCCTGCGCGCAGCCACTCTCCTCTCCCAGGCCTCCGGGTCGATCTCGACTGGTAGCCGTACCCGGGGATCTGATTGATCTGCACCCGTGAGGCTTCGAGCAAGGGTTGCAGGCTCTATCAGCGGAACCGATGCACGAAGGAACACAGGACGGTGGTCGCTGGTCGCGACCACTGGCATAGCATTGTAAGCGACGATTTGGACGGATCCATCGCTGGGAGAGGGTGTATCAAGATACAGCACGCGGTCGGTCCAGCTCGGATATCGATGGGGAGCAAAGGACCACTCAGGGTTCTCATCCTCGCTGCCCGGCTTGATATCATACTTGTAGGTGGGCGGAAAATTGATTTCTGCCTCGCTCAGGCCGTGGAGGGTCCGGTTAGCCTTGCGTTCGCGAGTAAGCTGGTCACGAGACAGGAAGGAGAGGTAGTGGTTTTCGGATTCGGGGTCGAGGGAAGGAAAGGCAGCACCCGGGGGCGGGGACGTGGTGGAGATGCGGTAGTTCAAGTCTCCCGCAACGAAGAGGTGGGAGGATGGTTTGAAGACGGATATATCATGAAGTTGGCGCTGTAGGTCGACATGCTGTTCATCATGAAGAAGCCCTGCAGTTTCCGCCTCGTTGTCGTCCTCCGAAGAGGCCGGGCTTGCCTCCCGATGCTTTTCGATCACAACCTCCGGATTCTCAAAGGTCATACCTCTCACAATGGCGGCCCAGTTCGCATTTCTCCTCGCCAGGTTCCATTCCATTGCAGCCAAATGGGTGGCAATAAATGTGACCTCGGTCTCTTTTCCGCCCGTACCCTCAAACAAAGCTCTGATGCCAACTGCACCCTTGTTCCCCATCTCAGCAGCGCCGAACCCAACTTCTGCTTCTTGTATGTTGTGTAGACGGTCTGGATCCCGGGCGAAGAATAAAATTGCCGTGTAGCCTACATTCCTGGCTCGAACTAAGGTGTAGGGCTTCTTGGGTTGCTCTGTGCGTGTGATGGAAACAACCTCTTGTCTATCGTCTTCGAATTGGAGAGCGGCAAGGTTGAGCGCATCCTCGAATCGTTGGAAGTAGGGACTGAGGAAATAACCACCGATGAACGAGTAACTCATGGGTGCAACCTCCTGCAGAGAACTGCCGGGTGAAACCATGTGTCAGCCACGAGCTCTAGCTGTGCGAATACGTTTGGTGCCACGAGAGCACAGAGTCGGCAGGAAGAAGTTCTTACAAAACAACTAAATCGGGTAGGCTAGAGGCATTTTGACTGAAGCTGGCTTGCAAATGGCCTGCAAATATGGGGGGATTGATCAGCGCCTTGGCGCAATTGAATGTGATGACCAGCAGATCCAAGGTGGAGGGCGCCATTTCGTCTTGCGGTGATGTTGTGGACGGCATCACTAGGGTTAGGTCGGTGAGGCAGAGGGGAGGAAGTTAAGAAGGCCAAGGAGTGGGTGGGAAGGGGGGCTTCGAATAAAAACGAGAGACCCTTGTTCCCAACGAGTCCTGAGGTCTACATGCGAATATGCAGGTCGGTAGAAGAGAGTGACAGGTGTGTAGCTACGATATGGCGGGGAGACTTCCGGACAAGATTGGCTTGTGATGGCAGGTAATGGATGGCATTCCGACAGTAATATAGAAGGTCAAGACTAGGATAGGCAGGGTATTTATCCGCTCTAGGCGCTGTGGCAGCCAGCCTAAAAAATGGAGCTGAGAATGCCTACTCACCAACCAACAGCGCCGCAGGGCCATCGGGATGTGGGTGGCTGCTGCGCCCTCGTCATTCATTCACTGACATCCCTGCTCCACAAGTACCAGGTATCCAGCACTGAATTGCTGCTGATGTTAGGCGGTCGTGGTTTGCGGAAAGGCAGAAAAGCACGTACCGATCCTGGGCACTCAGGTGGTGTGATTGCAATTCTTCATCACAACTGTGAGCATGCTCGAGGCAATGGACCCATGAATGTCCAGAACGTCTGAACTGCGTTGTTCATCAGGCAAGGCCTGTCGAGGCAGACAGTAGATAGAACCATTGGCTGGTGGTAGTGGGGATCATCGCGACTCACCTGCACCTGCCTCGTGCTCGATTGCTAGCCTTGGGGTCGGTCAGCCAGAGAGTCACGCAACCATCTCCCCACCGCACCTCTCCCCAGCCCAGTGTTAGCCTAACAGACGCCGGTTCGTGTTTGCAGCTGCATGTCCCTCCACCGGTGTCAACTGGTGGGCCTTGAATGTTGCTTCCACGAAGAAAATGAAGCACACTCACGTGTTTGTGTAGAGGTACTAGCCCGTTTGTTCACTGAACTGGGGAAGCCTACAAACCCATCGTCTACACGCCGTCTTTACTCTGGTTGCTGGTTTATGGAGCAAGGTGCGGTGACCAAGCAGCTATGTACTGGTTCCCCACTCGGAGTTCATGTGGGCGGTGAGTCCCTCCGCCAATACGTCATATACTGTTGGTTTAAAACCGACAGATGCCTGAGTGCTCTCACGACAGTATGACGGTCACAGAACTAGATAGTCATTCAACATTTTCTCTTGGGATTATAAGGGGTCGCAGTTAATATGACATAGGGGAAAAAAAATGTATTGCTGTGTTCTAACGACTGGTAACAAAGTACTGGGATGATCATGGTCTGGTCTTGTCATGTCCCCTCAAAGAAGTGGCTAGATACGCCGTTCCTAGCTTAACTCGGTTCAACCCAAGCAATCTCTGTTAATTAGAGGGACAAGAAATCTCAAACTCAGTGGAACCCAATGTATCTTGACTCGATTTTACCTCCAACCCTCAAAGCTACCAAGCGTATATCTGTTCGCCAAGATAGGTTGATGCGTCTGCCGCTCCCGCTCCTCGCCTGTAAGATACCATAACAATACTCGCCATGAGTTGGTAGCCATAGAGCCATGGTGGTTGAAGTAACAACCGCAGCCTACAGGCGTCGTGGTCCATGCTTTGTAACCAAATCTCGTCCCCGATGATTACCTCCCCAGAAGCCGGACCCGGAGCGCGATTCGAATGCCAAATTAGAAACTGAGAAAATAAGAAAGTGCAACCGAGTAAGAATTAACTAAGTAGGAAAAGTAGGAAATGCCGGGTAGTAACGCAGCTGTACCGCAACGACTGAGGCGGATGGCAGAGAGCGACAAAGGTCAGCACTCTCATAACCAGATCCATCTCCTGGGTCACTTATAAGTCGCACGGGTCAGATGACTTAGAGGGGCTACAAACTTGCCCCTCCGTTTCTAACCTTCTGGTACTCTTGGGATCAAAAGTACCGGACGTGCCGTTCAGATAGAAATCAAGTAGCAACATAGGTTGTGGAGACAGAGTATAACCCTGCCAAATCAAAACCTAAGTTGCAACCCAAAATCATCCGAGCCAATGTGTTGAATTCGTGAAAAGTTTCCCCTGATACGTCGAAGAACAAGATAAAGCAGTGCGTAGTATGAGACCGGGCGGGGCATTCGTTGTCGATAACCAGTGGAATAGGTGACATTCGGGTCAATCAAGCAATTCCAGCAGAGGTCCCAAAGACATTGTAGTCGTCATGGGTGGCGTCCTCGCTCCAGGAAAAGTATACGGATATGTTGCCCACGTGCCGCCGCTTCGAGAGTCTCAAATGGGTAAAGAAAGAAAAAAAGGAGGGCTAATTCACACATCATTTAGGACGGTAGCTCCCGGAGGCATAGCCAGCTCCTTTTGATGCTGAGCGAAGCCTGTTCATTGTCCACTGAGTCAGCAATAGTTGTCAGCAAATTTCCTTCGGCCAGCGGTATCAAAGCACACTAAACGCGCGAAGGAAAATGAATTCCTTACAAGGAAATAGCCTTGGGTTGGCTTGCAAAAGACTCACATCCTGTCGCTTCCACCGATGGCACGGTTGGTATCCGGGGTGTCAACGCCAGCACCAGATCCACGTTCGAGCATCTTGCGGCGAGAGCTGGGAATAGCATTGGGCTTGGCAGCTCCAGACTGTCCAGCAGCAGCATTGGCACGGGCGGCACGGGCCTTCTCTTCGTCGTCATTGGCCTGTCCGGTGGCCTGGGCAATGGCCTGGGCGTTCTTCTGGTACTTGTACACGGTCCAGTCGAAGACGTAGTCGTACTGGAATCCTTCACGGACGAAGAGGTCGCGGAAAATCTTGCGGAGGTAGCTGTAGTCCGGCTTGTCGTCGAATCGGAGGGACCGAGTGTAGTTGAGGTAGATGGCGAACTCGTTGGGGAAGCCACGGCAAAGGACCTCGGTAGGTGTGGTCATCTTCTTCTCCATGATACGGTCATACTTCTGCTTCTTGGTGGCAGCCTTAAGTCCCTGCCAGGGAAGAGATCCCCGGCAGAAGTAGAGCATGACATATCCAAGGGACTCCATATCATCGCGGCGAGATTGCTCAACACCAAGATGGGTGTTGATCGAGGCGTATCGAGCGGTACCAGTAAGGTTCTTGTTCTCTCTGTAAGGAATGTGGAAGTGGGTCTTGGGGTCGCGGTACTTTTTGGCAAGACCGAAGTCGATGACGTTGACCTGGTTTCCACGCTTGCCAATACCCATCAGGAAATTGTCGGGCTTGATATCACGGTGAATGAAGGACTTGGCATGGATGTACTCGATGCGAGAAATCAGCTGGTCAGCAAGAAGGAGGACTGTCTTCAGAGAAAACTTTCGGTTGCAGAAGTTGAAAAGATCCTCCAGACTGGGGCCAAGGAGATCCAGGACCATGGCATTGTAGTCACACTCGGTTCCGAACCAACGAACGAAGGGAATACCAACTCCACCGGCGAGGGACTTGTAGACGCGGGCTTCATATTCAAGCTGAGGGTGCTTGGCCTTGACAGACTCAAGCTTGATAGCAATCTCCTCACCGGAGATGATGTTAGTGCCGAGGTAAATATCACCAAAGGAACCGGAACCGATCTTGCGACCGATGCGGTATTTGTTACCGACGCGAAGATCCTATTTGACATGGTCAGCAAGGGGTGTTCCTGAAGAATTTGAACGGGCAAGATTGGGGACATGGGGTAGGGAAGGGCATTTAAGCTCTTCACAGATTGACTGACGGTTCAACCTGAGCTGCTCGAGCACCCTCCCCGACAATGAAACGGACTTGATGAGTTGGGGTGTATCATACCATGGTTGTCATCTTTGCGGTTGTTGTCAGAAGTTCGTTCTATCGAATTTCGTCAAGCTGGTGTCTCTGCGGCAAGATTGCTGATGATGGAATATTAGTCTCGAAGATCCAACGATGTGAATTAATGGGGGGTGGAGGAAGGCCAACTTATTCAAGGGAAGGTTGGAGTTTTGACGAAACAAAGGGGGTTGATGCGTTGGCAAAAAAAAGAAAGGAAAAATTGAAGGCAAGGATATGCTCTACCAGAACAGAATACTAGGATTGGGAAAAAACAAGATGAGGAAAAATGGTGGCCCGACCACATTTCCCAACAATGGTGACATAATGGCTGAACACGAAAAAACAGGACTGAATGCTTATAGGGGGGAGCTAAAAAAAGGAACACGCAAACAAAAACCATCTGACCTACCTGCAGGCAAGGAGGGAAATATTGGCGGTTAAAATTGGCGTGCGTGCAGAGCCGCCGATGCGGGCTAGAAGGCCGACGAGTTGCAGGTTAAAGTTGGGTTCCTCTCACGACCGAGAAGGCGGAAAAGTCAATTCAACGCACACAGCGGCCGACCGAAGCTGCGTGACGATGAATGCGAGCACACTGCAGTGGTGTGCTTTGGGGGCAGGAAATGGTTGATTATTAGAGCGGCCGGGTCGAGCGTTCGGAGGTGAACAAAGGGGAGGCGGGAGGAGGAAGTGTGTGCGGTGAGTTGAGGAAGAAGGATGAATGGAGGGAGGTGGAAAAAAGGAAAGAGTAGGTGGGCAGGTGATGTGGAGAGGAGTCAAGTTCAGCAAGGGCGCCGGCGGCAAGGGAGGGGCGGGGAGGCGAAGCAGAAAGGGCAGAAAGGGAAGGGGAAATACAGCGGGCGGCCTTGGCCAAGCCCAGAACGACGCCTAAGCAGGAGCCTAACTTGGCCCCGAACGTGAGCCCAAGCCTGAATCTTGACCCTGGAAGTGTCCGCCGCCGCGTACGTTTGGGCGGGCAGACCCCTCCCAACTCCAACCCGGCCTCAAACCCGGACTGCCTCAGGCCATCAGGTGACTGACCGCCCAATGGCCCAGCACGGCACCTTGCACCTGTGTGCGAGCTGGTCCTAGGCTTGATCGCCGCCAGAAGGGACTGGATATCAAACTTGTGTTACGAGAAATACGTACCTGCTGTTCCCGGCCTGACACTTGCATTGCCCAGAATCAGACTACCTACGGGCTTTGACCACACATGATGTTACAAGGAGCGGGCATCCGACTCTCCCTAATGCGGTGATGTAACAGCCAGGAGAACTTCATGCACACTTGATTCCAAGGAATCACTGCACAGGTGGTCATCATCATCACACCCAGCTGGTAGGGAGGGTAGGTAGCGCTACCACCACTGGTGCAGTACCTACCACCGCTACCACCAACCAGCAACCCTCAGATCTTCCTATCTCCGAGCAGGAGGCCGGCGTGAGTGTAGAAAAAGCAAACAACCAGCCAATGCACGTCGTCCGAGCCCGTTGTCGCCAATCCACTGGCCACCAGCCTCCCACTCAGCTCGGCTCACCTACACTCCTTCCAGCCAATGCCAAGAAGCCAAGGGCTCACTGCGCTGCACGTCACGGAAATGCTGGCGGCAAACAGCAGGCCGCCCTAGGCGATTGGAGAGGCGGTCGGTGGTCCCGCAGCCAACGCCAGAGCACAGGGCAGCGCTGAGACGAGACACCCAGTCACCGCCAAATTAATAAGCCGAGCTGCACCTGTCAACCCTCCGGCCTACGACTAATAATAAGAAGGCTTATGGTAATAATACCTCCATGCAGTGCAGCTCATCAAAGGGAAATTCGCAGACATCCATCCATGGCACCTCGCATGCGCTGGGTTTGCTGATGAAGCACAGGCAAGCCAGCGCCACGGCCAGCTTTTCCCACTCCTCTCGCCTGGCTGAAGCTGACTTGGCCTGTAGGAGCACGCTAATGACTCGACCCTATTTCCCCAGCAAGGGGAAGACGGACGCCTGATGTCTGCCTCCTGCTGGAGGCATGACAATGCCAAGACCCGGCTTAGGTCAGGAGGTAGCTGGATGTGCATGTACTTGGGTGTTCCGCCATATATACCTCAGCAAGGCCGGTTATCAGTCCCCTTGATCTTACATAGGTGGTACCGGCGTCCAATACTGGCTATCAGGTACGACCCGGAAACCGACGGTGGCATGGAATCGTTGCTTGATGCCTCCTCCTGGCCATTAGTCCTGACCTTGCGGCACAGGGATTAGGGAAAAGGGCTAGAATTGTTCTCCGTGAGTGATATCCACCCAGTCTCCACGGTGTCGCCGGGCCAAGCGCTCTCGTAGGGTGGCACCGCGTCCCCGAACAAAGCTTCCCGACGGTGCCCAGATGTGCCCAGAAGTATCGTAGACGGATAGACCAGCACCGATTGGCGAGGAGGCCCTGTAGCTGCACATTCCCGCCAGCTAATCAGGTGAAGGCTCGGCTTACTGGGAGCAGATGGAGGAGGGCAAATGGCTCACAACCGGCCGAGATGATATTTCTGACCGCATTGTACCCGGCCATGTTTGCCGGACAAAGGACACCGACTAGACCGCGCTCCTATTCCCCTTTGATTCGACGGAGTGGTACCGATTCCAGCCCCTATCGATGGCGCCGACGGACTAGGCAAGAAGAGAGCTATGTGATTCGCATTGCCGGGTCGGCATTAAACAGAAATAGAAAAAGAAAATACCTAATCTAATGATTGTTCCACCCGAGCAGCACCCCTTCAGATCTGCAAGGAGTGGCTTTGTGAAGGCACGGCGACTTGCCGCCTCCCTCCCTATTGGGCACCAACCACCGTCAGCCTCCCGTCAAATGAATCGCTGGAGGTAGCCAGCTCACCGGCCTCCGAAGCACTGATTGAGTCTGACATGTCATCAATCATGCAGTCCTCCTGCCTTCCCTTTCGGACGTCCCACACTTGCCCCTTTGTAAACTCATGTATGTATATGCAGGAAGGGTACAACAGGTGCGACGTCTGTGGGTAGCTGTCATCATCATCGTCATCCACGTCGTCTGAGACCAGCAAACAGGTCCATCCACTCGGCCAATAACCAGCATCCCGCTCGGGCTGAACAACTAATTCGAATCCTGTTTCAATATTTGCCATCTTCCCGTTCCGCCATTCCGCCTGCGCCTGCTCCGATTCGTAGTTACATGGAACCTCCAGCCTGTTGATCCCTGAGAAAGTGGGATTGTGTCCACCAACTGCCGCGCACAAAGAGTCTAACCCCAAAACGGCGCCGATCCTCCTCAATTGTAACCGCACTTTGCAATCTTTGTACACACAAATAGCACTTCGCAGGTTACACTGCATGAACGCGGAATTCGCCTTTGTGCTTAGTCCGTTCAAAGGGCGTGCAATAGCCGTCTCGTGACCCAGCCACTCCTCGTGCTGTGCAGGAGACCTGTTGGGAGGTTACAGTCGCATTCCCGTTGTCTTAAAAAGCAGGATAGGTGACAAACTCTTCGTATCGGCCTCTGCGCGACAGAAATAGAACAGTGCACAGAGAAGCAAAGGCCAAGCTGAGAATCAGCCCTCGCTGGTGGTCGTTTATCAATTGTGGGCTCAACTCCGATGGCCATGCAAAGAATGTCTACCTATCAAGATGATTGTAGCTTATTTTTTCCCCTCGCCATAAGCAAGAGCTATCCCAAGATCAGGCTACACGTAGCTTGCATGTAGGCACCTAGCTTATTCTCTGTGTAATGCACAATATCTTGTGATAGGCTACCGAGCGTAGCTTGACTATGCGTATGCACTTCCCTAGGTAGCACAAAATGGTTCCTTGCAGCTTTAGGACAAACAGATTTTTCTTTTTCTTTTCCCAACTCACATAAGTAACATCCTGAAATGTCAACGAATGCTAATGAACTTTCTTTAACCTCGTAAACTTCTCCCTAGGAGAGGTAAAGTAGGAAGGCGGATGTTTTAAATATTGTGCTATGAGAAAGCTTCAAGTGTAGCTCGATACGTCTAGCTAAAGATAGCATAGCCTAGCGTGAATAAGCGAAAGGAATTGGTGATTATAAATGTAGCTAAACGTCGGACGAAAATCGTCACCCTCTACGAACATTCCGCGGACGGTCCACGGACGAGCCGGGCTACCCACACCGAGTTGCCTACCTCTTGGCTGTTATGTACTTTGGCAAGGGTCTCAGTATGCAAAAAGTCTACTGAAATTGAAGAACTGGTTCTCCAGTTGCGGAGGGAACCAAATGTCAAGGGTAAAATGTTCCATTCTAGCGATAGTCCATTTCATTCACTCATGGCTTCGTAGAGAACCAAGTGTCTGAATTAACCAACCTCTATCCCAACTAGAGAATAACTCTCGCGGGAGGCTATCAGACGCCATAAATACACGCAGCTACTCAACCTCTATTTACGATACTTGTTGCTAATGAAAGATGGCCCCAACATAAACAAGTTCCAAAGGTAAATTAACCCAACGATGCTCGAGTAAGCCAAACAGATCACTTCATAACGCTTCATTATCCCCACGCAGAAAGTAGAACACAATCATCAAGACGACGGACCTCAATGCGGGGGTTGCCATTGAGGATGAGGTGTGGCAGAGCCGGTGTTGTTGTAGTATTGCCCAGAAGGCTGTTGAGACGCGTATTGAGGCTGCTGCGGCGCGTGGCCGGAGTTTGACTGAGGTCGGAATCTCGGATCAGGGTGGTTCTGGAGAATCTCCTCAACCTTGTTCTCTAATACCTGGCTTGTTTTGTCAAGCCATTTCTTGGCAACTGTGCTTCCGAACAGCTTACCCCCCGCCGGTCGTTGAGAACTTGGTGGGTGTGATGGGCCAGCAACTGCTTGGGGCTGAGCTACGTAATGGGTCTTCGGCGGAGGGGGGTAAGCCATTGAATTGACTGGATTGGTACTCAATCCCACTGAAGGATACGCATGAGCGGTACTAGGTCTGGGGGGGAGAGGTGGGGGAGGTTGAAGAACATGATATGTCTGGCCTGGAAGTGGGGTGTATGCGTATTGCGTATGCGAAGGCGGTGGGCCAGGTGGCGGAAGACAATCATCTTGCGTAGAGGATGGAGCCTGTGGAGATAGGGGCTGTCCTGGAGGGGGTTGTGTTGGTGGTTGGCCAAGGGAAGGCGGTAGTTGAGAAGGAGGCTGCCCATAGGGAGACGAAAAAGACTGAGGAGGCAGCGGGGATGATGGCTGGCTCTGAGAAGCATAGGTAGGCTGAGTCGGGAAATCGGTCTGAGGCAAATGAGGGGCAATTTGCGGCGGAGGTGGGAACAGAGAAGGTTTCTCGGACGGAACAGAATGGGAACCGGAGCCATGCGTCGCAGACGGCATATAAGGAGGTGGCGGATCCGAGGGAATGGATTGGTCAACTTCCGGAAACTGAGGGAACTTCGATGGCCTTGCCGATGCCTCTGCATTCTGAGCACTACTGGAAGCATATGTTGCTTGAGGAATGAAAGCACTTGACTGCTGGACAGGGCTGGGTTGGGGACTGGGCTGAGAGGTCGGAGCAGCAACAGGAGGAGGTTTAGTCTCAACCGGGATAGGAGTTGGATCTGGAATAAAAGATGCAACTTGCTCCGGAGCCGGGCTCGTAGGCTTCGAAGGTCCCGGACTACTTCCATTGACGGGGTGATTTGCTGATAGAGGTTGAGCCGTTTTCTTATCTGGGCCAGAGGCCGGTGGGTGTGGCCATAGAACTATCTCGGCAGGCTGTGGAGGAGACGAACTTTTAGGAGGAATAGGCGGGCTTGCTGGCTGTCCAGCATGCACTCCGGCCTCCTGATGAGCGCTCGACTCAACGGCGGGAGGGCGAGTCTTGAGCGGAACGGGCGGTGGAGGTGGCTGGCTGGCCTGGTTGCCTACCTCATATTCAGAATATGGGGGTTGATAAGGTCTGAGAGAAGGAGACGGTGTTCTATTCCCTAGAGCGGGCGAGCCTGCCGCATGTATCTTGGGAGACGCCGTAGGTGGAACGGCTGCCAGAGATTGTTGTTCTTTGCCCGCAGGAGATGGATATCTAAATGGTTGAGCCGAGGGCGCTGGCGAAGTTGGGGCGCTCCCAACCATTCCATAGTCTGATGCAGGCGCCGCGGTCGGAACGGCAGCAGCGCTCGCAGACGGCCTTTCATCATATGACGGCCGACGGTACGGCCTATAGGCTTGGCCTGGCTCATGCTTAGGGTGACCAGCGATCGATGGCGACTTTGGCTCTTCCAGGGAAGTTGGCGGCTGATAGGGCTTGTACTTCTTGGGTGAGAGTGGAGGCGGTGATGACTGCGAAGGTCGAGAGATGTTGAGCGGCGCCGGGATAAAGGAATCTGTTTCGGCTGGGCTAGCGGGCCTCATCGCAAGAGGCCGGACCTCTGCAGAAGCATCGGAGCCCGCAGGACGCCCTGCGAACTTGATCGCCAATGCAGCAGGCACAGCATCATGATCGTCGTTGGCCGCAGCCTGTGGTCTAGCGTCTTCCTCCATGATCGGTCGCCTCTGGCCTTGCTCATCCAGGTAGAACGGCCACGGATGAGCCTGAGAATTTGGGCCCGTCTCCTTCCTCTCTGGGTATATATTGTTCGTGCTGTTGTCGTCCTTCGAAGGTGCCGACTCCCCACTCATTTCAAAGACTGGGTTGCCATCAGGGGGTCTTGCCTCAAGCTCGGCCCCGAACAACGGCCGCGGGTGGCTGCTGTTTGGGTTCTGCGGTTGGCTCACCATTCTACCTCCTGGGCTGAGGTAGGGCTCTCGGGTCGCAATGCCGTGGGTTCGTGCTTCTTCCGGCGTTGTCGTGCAATCAAGGTTGATGACGTTGCGTTGGGAGGACAAGTTGGGCGACAGCTTCTGAAATGAGGGGTCTGGACCCAGTGATAACTTGGGCAATATAGCTGAACCGCAGCCAGTTCGACGAAGCTCGGGATAGAACCGCAAGCGTCGGGAAGCCCAGAACGTCCCGTTGAATCGCAAATAGAGAGATGTGAGGTAGATTGAATAGACAAGGATTCCGGGTCATCTACCCAAAAAGCTGGCGTGGGCGCATGGGCATGCAGATCACGCTTGACAATCAGCCCCCCCCGGTTAGGTTGGGTAGCTTACCGTCCAGCGGACAGCAGTAGCTTCTTTAGGCGGTGCTTGGGTGCCTAACGCTGAGCCCATGCCAGAGGTTAAAGCCACCACCTTCTCAGCCAACAGCCCCTCCCCCCCTTCAACATCCCAAGAACTGCGGGAGAATAGTGGAGGAAGCTCGAGCTGAGGCCATCCATTGTCCGGTAGGGTGGGTAGGTTGGCAGCTGAAGCTCATCGAACCATGACCCAGACCTGGCCCTTGACCTGGACATGCTCCCGCCTGGCAGTTCATACACCCTGTTCACATTCCACATGGACGTTTGTCTGGGAGTCAAAAGCTTAATTCTTGGCTCCTCTACGAGGCCATGTATGTTACACAAGATGGCATGGCACCTCTGCCTCCTCATATTCACTACGACATCCACGATGGGGCAGAACAACGAGTAAATGTAAAACCAGTTCGTTTATTATAGCAAACCCCGGCATAAAATAGATAACCTCCAGATCTCCCAATATTATGTACTGCAGAAAAGACATTGTAATCTTTTGCATGCCGTCCCCTTCAATCCTCTAATGCCGAGGTTGCAAACCAATCTCTCTCTCATATGCTCTTCAGACAGGCCTGACAGTCTCGTGATCCAAGCCTCAACCACTCTAACGCAACGCAGCTGGGAATAATGAAAAAAACGGCGCGAGAAACATTAATTTAAAAGACTTCAGCCTCCCTCCCCGCCCCATATTGAAAACAACGCCTTCTCCTCTCTACCCGCCTCTCATCCGTATCCTTCTCTCCAATTTTTTTTCTTAGTTCTGTACAACGAAATCGATGCGTATTTCCAATATTTTCAATCAATTGCTAGAACAGTCTCGGAGGCCCCTCAAATCTGCGCTTCTCTCGCAAATTGTATGAGAAATGTAACAATGAGAACAAAACAAGATGAACAAAAGCCCAAATAATGAAAAAAATAAAAATTTGAAACGAGGCAAGTAAGCCCAAAACTGTGAAAAAGAGCAATGCGTAATGAAAACCTAAGAATAGTTCATAATGCAAAGAGGTATCATGTTTCTCGTGCCGACAGATAATTTCCACCAGAAACAGAAAATGAATGAACCAGCAACTGACGACCCCGAGACGAGATTTGGGGGGGAATCGATGTGCCTATTGTCGCAAAATGGTATCTCAAACAGCAAGAGACTTGTAGAAATGTTCGGGAGAATGCGTGGCACTGAGTAAAGGGAGCAGGCGGCCGTCAACTCGTATCCAATGTCTCTAATCATCCTTCTTCTCTCCGCGCTTCATGCGGTCGTTCCAGCGGGCCTTGCCACGTCGGGTCTCATAATGTGGCGCAATGGACTTCGAGTCGCCCTGAGCGCCCTCGATGGCAGTACGGGTCTTATTACGGTAGCAATCCACTATGACACATCATTAGTTCCATGTTTTCTTTTTCCAGTGACCTGAAAGGAAATGAGGCTGACTCACATGCTCGCTGGAGGAAGACGGTCCTGCCGGAAAACACTCGGCTCTGCAGCCACGCCATGCGGAAGCCCAGGTCGTTAAGCTTGACCTCTGTACCGCGGGCAGACCTACGCGTCCTTGGAACAGACACTTCGTCCTCCCGGCCTTCGCCGACGGGGACCTTTACCATCTTCATTCCACGACGACTTACCTCCCTACCCTCGGTCTCTTGTGTGTTGTCATCCTCCATATCGTCAGGGAAGAAGTGGGAGCCTGTGGCGCTTGGGGGAGGGCTTTGCATCTCACGAGGGAAGTAGGTTCGAGGAAACACGCTGGCGCCCTTGCGGAAGCTGTCGGGGATCTCGTTGGTGTCGACACCCTCCAGAGTGACTCTCACACGAAGCCTTGATCCGCGGACGTTATCCTCGACCAGGATGAACTTCCTCTTCTTGGCCTCGGGGATGTCAGGGAAAAGGTCATCATGATCCTCAGCTCCAGACCTGCTGTGACGCTTAGCAGGAATGATGCTGCTGGAATGAGGAGCCATGTGAGACATGGAGCCTCCATGGCCGTTAGTAGGATAGCCCTGGTTAGCGTAGCCAGTGAAGACCTGCGCCTGTCTCACATCATCGCCTGGACCGCCATGTGTGGGAGCGGCACCGGGGTGATGGTGGCTTTCATAGTGTCCGTTGTCTATAGAGGGCTTGGAGTCAGCGCTCTGTATTCTTTGATTTGTAGTACTCGGAAGATCAAAACAGCATTGCAGTGCAGTGAAGTGAAGTGAGGGGCAGTTGAATAGCAGGAATGTCTGTCTCCAAACAACGCTGGGGATCATCTTTTTCTATTATACAGGCTTGGTAGGGGTCCAGTCATAAGACAAGGTGCTTTCCTGCAGGGATGGATGTCAATGATCCTCCGCTGCAATGCTCCCCTACCCCTGGAACCCCAAGTAGCGAGGGTAAGCGCCTCAACACAGCTGGGGAATAAACTAGCAAAAGCCATGAGAAGCGCAATACCGGACCAATATGTTCAATATCCGTAATGTACAGGGTTGCGCCAAACCAACGAATTAGCAGACGCTTCTAGAAGCTCAAGCCTTGCTGTCGTCGTATAAAGACGTCGGTACCTGAACGCAAGGTCGCCCTAACGCTACTTTAAAAATGACAGAAGATCAAACTTTGAACAAGCCCCCCATATCCCATTGTGTGAATTAATAACGACAAAGAAAAACAAGCAGACCAACAGACTAGGAAATGTAGAAAAGCAGGATATACCGATGCGAGATGATTGGTTGCGTTCCTCAGACAATCAGGGCAGCAAAATAAAGGATGTGGTATCAATTACGGTAGACAAGACATGCCAGACAAGATGGTGAAGTGTGATGCCATGTTATGCGGGTGTGGTCAAGGGAGGTGGTATATGGCCGTCAGGGTAGGAGAGGTTGAGGGTAAGGGTATAAAGCCCCGACGACAGCAACGATATGTGCGGCTTTTCGCTAGGGGATTAAATCACATCTGATGATGGAACATACCGACTTCTTCCCCGCCTTGTGATCCATCGGGATGGCTTCCAGGATGATGGTGGTGTAGTGGTTGACCCATGCTGCCTAGTCCAGGCTTGCCCATGGTCGGACCTCCGGGGGCCATGGGTGCGGGCCCTGAGGGCATCCCTGGCTGCGCGCCAGGGGCTGGCATAGGTGAGGTATGTGGCGTACCCTGGACATGCTTTCGCGTGTTCATCTTGGCCATACGACGGACTCTGCGACTTCGGAGTCGCGGGTCTGAGTTGCTGTTTCGCCAGCTGTCAACAGCCCTCTGAATAAGACCTCGCTTTCCCCGAAGGGGGACATTGAGGTGCGCAAGTGCCCATCCGACGCGGTTGCAGTCCGTCTCGTATCCCAAGCGGTTTCCACGGTACTGGTCCTTAGGACAGCATGCACGTGGGTACACGCAGTTTTCCTGTTTGAACTCCTGTGAGAGCTCCTCTGTATTCACCGATTCCACGTCGCACCGGATCGTGTACTCCATCTTGACCCTGTCACGCGAATACTCGAATGCGATCCATTGGACTCCATTTCCGTCTTGCCGAACAACAGGGGGCGTTGTCGCGGGAATCGGACCAGGCGCAGCGTTGGGGTTTACGCCAGCGGCAGGATTGCCTGGGCTCTGAAGCTGCCCTCCATTCTGAGCGTGGTGCATGGGAGGCATTGGTGAGGTCTGGGGCTTGTGGAGTTGGAGTGGAACTTGAGACTCGATCTTGGCGCGAGGGCTGTTGGTCATGCCTTGCTGCGCGTGCTGCTGGTGGCTCATGGGATTGTGAGGTGCGGGATGAGACATCATCATGTTGGGCTGGGAGGTCATGGGCTGCTGAGGGTGTTGCGCATGCTGCGCGTATGGCGAGGCCGTCGGCTGCGGGGGCATCGACTGATACTGAGGCTGTGGCTGGTAGTACATTGATTGAGGCATGTGCTGCGACGGCGGTTGGCCGTAGATGCTCCTGTGCTGGTCATGCTGGGAGGGAGACGCGACAGAGGCAGGCGAGTTCGACTGCGGAGTGTGATATGACATTGGAGGGTATGGAGGCCTCGGCATCTGTGCTGCGGCCATCATCTCGTTTGTGTCTGTGTAGCTTGGTCAGCTCCGGATCTTTGGGGATGCTCACGCGCAACGAGACGCGTGAGCGATTGGCAAAGTTGCGCACCTGCCGACGGATATCCGCCGTTTGCACTAGCTGTGTTGTAAGAGTTTGGGTGGTTATAGTACGAAGGCAGGTTGTCTTGCCCGCCTGAGTTTTGCCCGTTTGGTGGATATTGATGCGCAAGCGTGTGGCTTGATGAGTACGCGCTTTGATGCTGCTGAGGCGGCGGTTGAGCCTGCTGCTGGTGATGCTGCTGGTGAACAACGCTCGAGGGCCTGGAGTGCTGCAGCTGAGCAGGTTGAGGACCTTGTTGCTGGTGATGGGCAGGATGCTGCATAGAGAAAACTCCCATTAGTTACACGTCGACACGATACAGCTTCAACGGACAACAAGGAAAACACAAAGATGCAGGACGCGGTGGTGTTATATTCCCCTTGACACTGTCAGGGTCAAGCGAGCTGTGGTGGATCAGTCATCCCCTGGTGATGACTGGGATGGTACGGGTGAGGCGAACTAGGCCTAGAAGGACCGCTGCTGATAAAGCGCCAGCGAAAAAAACTCACGTACTACCGCGACGGGTTGGGGGGGAGGGGTCGGCCAAAGTCCTGGACCCGATTAACCCGAAATCAGAGGACCTCTTGGTCGGTCGATTCTCGTGGCAATGTGCTGACGGAGGGTTGGGGGGAAAATGAAGGACGTGCGAGGAATGCCGCGATGCCTTAGCTGGTTGGTGGACAGTACAACGAGATTTATCTTCGATGTTTGAAGACCGCCAAAAAGCCAAAAAGCAAGGGCAACTTCGAGGCAAAGAAAAAAAAACCGGCGATCACAGTCAAGGTACGCCAACAGAGTGACAAGACGGGGGGCAAGGTGAAGGAGAGCAGGGGAGCAGAGTATTTGAACCAAGATTATGGGGATTGGGTCCAGGTACGTAGGATGAGAAGTGGGTAAAGCAACGGGGTAGTGTATACCTCGAATATGACCAGGGGAGGGGGGGGGCGTTGGCAGAAACGACGACAGGGAGGTGTGGTTGAACTGGTGCAGTGGCTCCAGCACCGACTCTTGGTCTCTTCAATCCCCCAGCAGCCGTTCAGGGGGGGGTGGATGGGGAGGGAAGAAGTGAAAAAGGTTAAGTTGACGGAAAATGATTCAAGATGTGAAGGACATGGCTGTGGCTTCTTGCCTCTTCCGAGATGACAGAAATTTCGGAGATGGCTGTGCAAGAGACAACAATCAGAGAGTGGGCATCTGGCAACGAACCAGCGCGGGAAAAGCAAAGACAAGGTGACCTCCCACTGTAGGTAGGCCCCTCCCACGCCTGAAGAAACGTGAGCGAGGTGGCCAGCCATGACCCAGAGCCAAGAATCAATCGTCCACGGCTAGCAGGTAAAGGGGGTGTCCGGCCAAATCAGGGGAGGGGTGTGCTGTCGGTGTAGGTACGTACATACATACGCATGTACATATGTACCTCCTGTTCTCTGCTGCTGAAGTTGATGGGAGCGCCAGCGCATTGAGGAAACGAGCAAGGGTGGTCGCATTTGATTAAATGGCCAATGGCGGAATCCATCATGAGGGTCCATCCAGGACCAGCTGCCCAATAGGGAACCCGACGGCCGGGGCTAATAACGGACCAAAACTTAGCCAGGCTTAGACTGGTCCTCGCCTCTTATTTTGGACACAAGCGGTGTGGGTAGCCATGCCCCTTGTATCTCTCGAGGACGTTGGCGACCAGCCGCCTGGGCTTCTCTGACAAGTGCCCAAGTAGGCAATGGCCTTCGCTGCTCGGAACTGCAGAGTGGTATTCTTCGCCGGGTACCTCCGACAGCTTCATTTCTCCTGCATTGGAAAACGAACATCTTGGCAAGGTCCACGCGAGGAACGGCTCCCACCTCTGCCTTGGCAGCACGCGCCTGTCCCCAGGAGGCTTGGGAGTGGCAGGAAGCCACACACGGTACAGACATCGGCTCCCGCTTGGGCCAGGCCAGTACGTGCGCTGGACTTGCGTCTGTTCTGCACCGTTTTCTCTGTCAAAAACGGACGCAGGCAACGGACCTCCACTAGGGGCCGCGCCGTGTCAACGCCACCGTGGCTAGCTGCTAGCGTGTGCGCTTTTCTGGCTTGGTCCTTGATATGTATTCCTCTTTGCTTTTTTGGGGGGTGGTGCCGGTGGCTGCATCGCTTCTGCTAGCTAACAGCTCGGTAAAAACCAAGCGCGCCACAAAGATCTCACAAGACATTTGCGCAATGCGGATGGCTCGACCCCCCTCTGACGTCGGATTGACGATGTCCGTCACCTTGTCAAATGGCAGAGTGTCCCAGCCTTGCATTTGTGCTGACACCGTGAAAAAGCTGTGTTCTGGTGGCCCCATACGCCATGTAGATGGACAAGGCCCAGGGATGTCCTGCCCTTCCGCAAAATCCTCCGCCGTCTCAGGGACAAGGAAGAATCAAAGAAGCTTTGGTTGATTTAGTCGACGTCAATCGCCTAAACCGGGCTTCTTTGATGAATTGTTGCAGTAGGCCGGCGGAAAATAGTACACGGGCAATCCTCTGTGCTCATCCATCATTCCATCCCATCTGGGATTGTTGGAACGAGTCCCAAGTTAGAGCGACCCACAAGGTTCGCGGCGTATGCGGGCGCCCAAGCTTTTGGTGAAACAGGAGTACCCTGCTAGAGCCCAAGGAATACTGACAGGGACAGGTTTGCGACAAGGCTGATTTGACATGTCGTCCATTTATAGACTGAGCACCAAAAACCACCAATACTCGTCATGGGAAACGGAGAGTTTTGCCAACTCCGCAATATGGCCCTGATCATATTGTCTGGGCAAGAAACATTTGCTGGGCAGCCATGCTCATGAGTAGATTTCCGAGCATGTCCAGGCACCAGTTGGCCACTAAGCCACCGTGTGCCACTGCCGTGTCTTGGAAGAACATGGGCTTGACCCTCTGGGGAAAGAAGACGTGAAAACATTACATACCGAATGGGCCATGCCAGGATCGGCCTTGATGAAATGGCCGTGAGCCTGTCCGTGCGCCGACATGTCGTTGGAGTCAACGGGCATGGGAAGGGGAGCTCGAAATCGCCCAACTAATCAATTTTAATGCAAACGGTTAGCAAATAGATCACTGTTTTAAGCGTGTCTTCGACATGGGGATAACCCCTTTTCTCCGCTTGAGCATGATTGCCAATATTCTCTCGAATTTCGTCAAATCATGCGCATAGGAAGGAGTTTCGCGAGAGACACCTTGCAATAGACGGTGAGAAAACAAACATACCAATTAATAACTCCTCCTATTATGAGTTTCCCTCCAAACGCTTCGGGCTGTGTGTTGGCGTCACGACAGAATGGCCGTCGAGGCTCGGACTTCCCTTTTCGGTTTCTAAACACGGACTCGAATTAGTGCTACCGCAACACCAGCTAGCTTGAATTCAACGCCTGGCGGTAGAGGAGGTATGTTGGTCAAGTCTGTTGAGCCAGAACAGCACGTTGCAAGTCTTTCTGTTGATAGAGCGTTGCTATCAATGCAATGCCATGAGTTCCAGCCAGCATGAGGTGCGTGGTTTTGGACAATCAACATGGTATATGACTTGATGCATTCTTCCTGTCAAGTATATGAAATGCAGGACCATGAATTTGATTTCAAGCCCTCGCCAGCGTATATATTATCCATGGGGTGGAATAAGGAGTTGAAGAAGACTTGAAGAGGGGGTAGTGATGTTGTGAATTTGCAGCTTGCACGAACCTATAGTGTTGTGGGCCAACTCAACTGCTCAACGAGAGTTGGTGGACGTCTCCAATCCAGTGGAAAGAACGGCTGTGGCTGCGGTACGGTGTGGCACGTACGAGACGGGTTTGCAAGATATACCCAGAACGAAGGCCAGCGGCGAGATGCAGGGACAGGCCAGGTTCGACGCGCTTGGCCACGTGTGCCGAGGTCGCGAAAAAGTAACTACTAAGTGCGTGCCGTCGGGTGCGTGTGTGCGTACCACCCTCTTCGAACGAACGAACGGCTTGTGGGTGAAGGGTATCACCTTGTCTTGCTGCTGGTTCCTTGGGGTTCAGCGGAACACTGGACTGGTGCTGCGAGTGGGGGTACTGAAGGGAGTCGCAGTGTACAGACGGCTGCCTCCTGGTTCACCGGCTTCGTTGGTGTCTCTGGGGATTGCCGGTTCCTTCAGACTTGTGTGTGGGCGGTGCGCAGTCTGGGGAGAGTAGCTGCATCGAGGGGGGGATGTTCTAGGAGGGTTGGGTCAGTCGTTGATTGACAGTAGTATTAAATAAGAATGGCCAAGCCCTCCCGACAGACTGTGCAGATTGTCAATATCTGCGATGACTGTCTGAGAGTGGGTTGCTCCGTCTGGCCCTGCGTACCAGCCGGGACCCAATTTAGCACATGCAGGCACATAAGATGGTGGAAATTAAACCCTGGCCTGAATCCAGGAACAGATTTCTCTCCTGTGCGCCTTGGATGCAGCACCCTTGATGATTGGCGGCCTTGCAAAGTACTTACCTACCCTATGGGTGCACAAACCAGACGACTTGACTGATGCTGTGCAGTCTCTGTCGGAGGGAGTGATCGGGGAGAATAATGTCCTCGCGTAATTATGACAGTCAGCTGAGGTTGGAAAATTCAAATGGAGCCTCGGTAGGATGCTGTCTCTTGTTGTGCCTAAAATAAACAGCTAGGCAGTGGGTAAGTAGTTGGCTCAGAGAGCATCCCTTTATATTTTCGAGCCAATCTCACAAGCTACATACGGCTACATCATTTATCACGACGTAATTACCGCCGGAGGAAACGGCAATGAATATCCACACGGTCGGTAAACGAGGACGACAGTGGATAGCCAACACCATGCAGAAAATGCTGATTTGCACCCAGGTGCAAGAAGTTTGACATCGCAAGCCACCGACTAAATGTGCAACGCATGCCGCAGATGATAGAAGCCCAATGGGCTCTGCGTAGCCTCTCAATCAAGAACGCCGCAATGAACCATTCTAGAAAGCAGCCCAACGCACACATCGCCGGGTAATCCCAGCTCGACCACGTTTATTACTCTCGTAATCTGGGGAAATTTTGGACTGGGAGTGGAACCAATGTAGGTACGGTACGGCCTGTCCTTGCACACAGTTACTGACGGGACTGAGGTGCCTGTCCCAACGGTAGGTACCATCGCCCAGCATCCTCGAACCAAACGCCCCCCCCTCCCCTACCCCCCATGTGCTGCCTCCCAAATGCCCCAGCACAAGCCCCAGCCCCCTGGTTTTTTGCCTCTGAAGAGCATGGTGACAGAAACTCGGGTCGGCCCCGAGGAGACCACAATGTGGTCTACAGAATCACAGTACCTGTACCTGCTAACCACCACGTCCACCCCAGCTAGACCGCACCATTCCAGCGGAAACATGGCGCTAATGGGCCCGACCGTTAGCGCAGCAGGGAGGAAACGGCAACTGCCTCCAGATGCTCCAGAGAATAAACACCCATGATCAAATAACGTTGAAACAAGATAGACTTTTCCAACGGCAGGCCAGGGAAGTCTAATGCGCCACAGCCCAGGCACCGAAGCCTTAATGTCAACGCGACCGATGACGATGACGAGAGCCTGCTCCTTCCTCCAGATCACGATGTGAGACGTCACCGCATGCGGTGTGGCCTGCTGCTGGGCCCGAACGCCTCTCAAAGCACCCGCAGCAGAGCTGTCGAAGGAGCTGGCGCCGATTGACCCCGGTTGATCAGCATAGTAAGCGCGACAAGAGGCGACAAGAGTTGCTGAGGGTTCCTGTTTCATGGCAAGACCGTCGACGCTGCTTGTCGTGCTACAGCCCGCCGCCGCAACGCTGATCACTCGACAAGGGACTCTTTTCATCTACATATGGCGAGTTACGCCATACTGACGGTCTGACGTTGCAGCCCCTAACTGCCTGCTGCATGGACTGAAGTACCTTTCGAAGGCACTCTATCTGGAATAACCGTGATCTGTAGAGGGTACCACCCATGCTGGAATCGATTGCCCAAAACACCAACACCGAGCCAGCCACCGGCAAGGGTTGCATCGACAAGTGAACATGTAAGTGTATGCATATCGATGTAACCGTGTCGGACCAAGTTGCACTGGGCATCTCTGCATGCGCGGGGAAATCCATCACCCTAGGGGATTCCATCTGTTGAACAGAACCACGAATGGGCAAAATCATCATGCAGCCAGCTAATTATCTCAGTCTTTAGGTACTCAAAGGATCTGCATCGTAAAGGCACTATTGTGGGATTCGGTGATCACAGTACACAGATGATCTGTTGCTGATTACATGTGCCTGACGAACGCAGCGCGCCCAATGCCGAATGGCAACTTATCAGGACATATCTGAGACAGGGATTGTTTGGTACCTCATTCATTCGTATTGCAATGGGATACGGAATATTCCAGCACGACCAACATCCCTTGCTCGTTGGGTTGAGTGAGACACGGGTCTAGCCGATTGACTATCTTCTTGTCACACCGTGGGCAATGAGCAAGTATGCAATACATTGTACTGGGAACACGGAAAAGGCACTCGGTATGTATTAGTCCTGGAGGCTCTATCCCGTGGGTTGGATTGGGTTTGCGGGAATACCCGGCTATACCAATCCCTACATCTCCTCCAGCATCGAACCTTTTGGGCACAGCTTGAACAACAACCCAGCACCGGCATGAACCATTGCAAGGTGCGGGTATCTTGGAAGATACCATGCCATGTCAAAGACTGCGTGTGCGCCACAGATGGATGGCTACTGCACCGTAATGGACGTTGGGACAGGGAGATAAACGGATAGGTTGGTGACTGCTCCGCAACTGTCCTCTGTACAGGTGGGTATAACAGAGGAACCTATGACTACTAATATAGGCCATCCTCTTCCGTCAAATAATGGCAATAGAAAGGAGCCCGCCATGGTACGATTTCAATTGACTAAGCTTGGTGTGGGTGGGCTTGGGCTGGCAGAGCGGCGGATTTGAGGAGCTCATTTCAGTTAATTTGGGGCTGCATACGCGGCAATGGACCAAACGAGGAAGATGATCGCCCGCGCCCCAAAGCAGAGAGGCACGACACACCGAGTTGTTGCTCTCTAGCGAGAGCCCTCGGCAGTGGGTGTGGTTTCAACTCGGTTTCCTCCCAGCCACCCAGCGAGGCGTCAGATGGACTGTTTCTTGTCGCTGTGCTGTGTGGGAGCACCTTGGCAGAGCAGAGCCGTGTTTCCGGTCGGCCGCCGGGAGTGCTGTAATTTTTATTTTATTTTACGCAGGTGGCTAGGCATTGGAGCTGTTCACCACTGATGGCAGTGTGATGTAACTTACAACCCTCGCACGAGATAATAAAGCAATCAACTGCTGCCAATTGGCTCAGGGCCTGTTCGACGCAAGGCCTGCACCCGAGCTTCAGGCCATCCACAAACCAAAGAACAACTTCTCCATCTCCATAGAGATCCGTTCGTTCGGCTCCGAGATGCTCAGAGCCCCCTGTTGCGCGGCGCTGGGCAACATGCTCTCCCACGGCCAGGCCAGGCCAGCCCTACCGACAACAGCATGTGGCCTACCTGCCATGCCGCATCATGGGCCATAATATCGTGGTGGTAGTTCCAGCAGCCTGGTTGAAGCCCCTGACGGCAGTGACATTACAGCGCCAAAGACGCCAACGGTGCGGCGGTACGACGACGCCAACCCAACGCCGTCTGCCACCCTCCCAGCTCGCTCCCGAGGACTGATCCCTCCCACAGCCAGGATCAGTCACAGGGTATGACTGGGGGGTGGAGGGGCGCGGTAGCTAAGAGGGGAGCAGAGACAGGCCTTCTGGCGAGTGAACTGTTCGTCGAGACACCAAGACAATTATGTGCGTGCAGCCCATGCATGCATTTGCCGGAGACATCAAATGGAAGCTCTGGTGTCAGCAACCAGAACCCTCCGGTCATGTACGTGGTATTCTCTTCCCTCGCCTTCTTCACTCTTTTAAACTGGGGCGCAATTTCAATTGATTGTACCGTTCCCCTCTCTGTGCTGACAGGCCACTTTGGCTCTTTGGCGTGAGCGCGCTGGTGCCCAATTGGACCGCCACCTGAACTCGACACTGGATGAACCTTCAATTTCTTTTCCAACTGCACCGTCATCCTTCGCCTATCCCAAAAGTCTCCTTGGGTCCACAATGATGGTGCCGGGCAGGGATGCTGCCCAATCCACACGCGCCAGGATCTCCACCACCCTTCAATCCGCCCTGTATCCTCCGCCAGCAGGGTTTTCATGGTGGGCGGCAGGCAGGCAGGGGACAGGGGAGGGGGGTGTTGGTCTAAAGTTGTCAAGCTTCTTTGTCGTCCCCGCCCCCCCCTTTCTCCCACGACCGACCCAGGCTCGCCTCCCCCCAACCAGAAAGGGGGAGTCTGGTACGAGCAGGGTTTCTCCGTGAGGGAACCCAGGTCCCGTCCTCGTACCCGTGCAAGTTACGACATGCCTGCGGGTCTTGGAACATGAACCCTCGCAATCCCGCAGAATAGGGAGCCAAATAGTCTCTTGGCCTCGTGCCCCGTTTTCCACGGGAAGGACCCCATGCGCAACGGTTGACGACCAGAATCGTTCGTGAGATCTGATATTCCATTAAGGGCAACCGACCAGGCATAATCATCATCTCAACGGTTTTGCTTGCTTGTTTTTATAGGTCATGGACCAACAGTTCCGTCTGCTAGGCCGGTGAGAAGTACCGATGTATGCGGAATCAATGCTCCCACTTCTTCACAGCGGTCTGGACGTATATCGATAGCAAGCTAACGGATTATAGCTCGAAGCACTTTGTCAGTCGATTCGGCCTTTCACCGTTCTATCTTCGTAAATATTGATGCCTGTCCCCATTAAGATCCTTCGCAGGGTGCTATAGGAGTGCCATGACCCTTCCTTTTTCCCTCTTACCGCGCTTTTACTCTCTAAAACCAGCCCGCTATTGCTCCGCAGAAAATCGAACTGTAAAAAGAAAACCATGCACGAATCAGCCAACGCGCCCCGCGGGAGCGCCATAGTCTTACCCGGCCCAACAGGCAGCAGGAAACAGATGTCAGAAAGCACGCTATACTGCAAGCCGTCTAGACCGCTTGTCGAGAACAGGTAAGTGTAGGAAGTCAGCATGAGGAATTCCGCTGATGGGGGTGGAGGCTGCGGCATCTGGCCTATCACACGGCTGGTCCAAACGCACCAGGTGGCGCGCGATTGGGCTGGTATTAACGGAAACACATGTGGCTAATGAGTGAGCCTAGACCGAGTGCCATGATTTGCCCAGGCGGAGCGTGGCAAGGGACTAACTCTGACGCGTGCTAAAGCGCCAGAACCGTCCCGGCCACACATTGGCAGCTCTTATGGCGCGCGCCGAGTACGTACTCTGCGCGTTGACTCCGTACCTGAATACATCACTGGTACATACCGACCTGTGGGAGGGCAGGTAGCGTGCGTACGCGACATGGCTACTTGCCTATCTGCGTAATACTCGCTCATTGAGGATGGACGCTAGGGCACTCAATCTGACACCCATTCACCGTATATCACCGCGGGGAATAAGACGCTGTTGCTATTACTGCCCAAAGGCGGTCAACGTCTGCAGCAAGAGCTCTGCCGCTCTCTCGCTCACCGGCGGCCGACCGGGAGTCTCAAGGTGTCCCGTTTCTGCATCATAATCTCGCTCCTCTCCCCACGGACTCACACCCGCGGGTTCTTGCAGATGGCCCATGCGTGCCTGCCTGCTTTGGCCATCCTGTCACGAGGCGCAGAAATACGATCCAACGTGAAATTGCAGATGAGAGAAGAGTTGTTCATCATGCGAGCAGACGGGGATAACCGCGCGCCCACCAGTGCGAGCTCGCTTGCTCAACGCGCATGCACTAGGCACGATGTGTCAAGAGACATGACAGAGTAGAGAAAGTAAAGCCGAGATCGATACCGCCTCTCGTCACCAACACACAAGGCCATCATGAACCGTGTACGCCTTGACCCTTCGTCGACGTTGGCACAAGGGTGGGCTCCCCCACCCACCTTCTTGCTGCTTGTCTCTTCTTCCTCCTCGTCTTGTCGTGGTCAGACCCGTTCTACTGGTAACCGACAGACACCACTGTCGTTGCAAAGCGGAGAACCTTGGCCTAGCACCCATCCACCCACCAAAAAGTCCATGCCCAGTAGGCTAATTATTTACCTACCTGCCCACCCATCCCATACGCAGCCGCGGGTGGTTTGCTGTCGTTAGCATGGGCGGTACCCATTATCAGATGGCACGGCGGCTGCTGAGTGAGGGAGTGCGGAAAGCTGATGGAGGAAACGAAGCCACCCCATCAGACTACATCATCAAATTGGGAGCTACTTGCCTAGTTCCCTCGGCTGGCTCCCAAGCTACCTGCCGAATTACCTATCTGAGGCATACAACTGCTCAGATGGCAATGTACACGGATGGCTGCGGAACGGAGCTTGCCTTGCCTCTCCCAGGGATCAAAGACATGTCCCATCTCCATCCATCTGACTGTGTAGATAGATCTAGCTAGGTTTGTCACTTGCATGCTCTCTTCGCCAAGGTTGTGAGCATCGAGCTGGCTAGGGGAGGGGAAGCAGGAGGGGGGGCAGCATGGGACCATCTGGGACATGGACCCAACAGGGTGACATTGATGGGCCAGACGTTTAAATGCATTGCACGGCGCTCCATTGCGCTGCAGGATACATATTGGGGGCACCTACAGCATCACCTACATGGCTAGCACACACAGAGCAGGTACAGTACATGCTGCTGTAGGTACCGCCGGACGCAATTGCACGATTGGCGTGGGAGGGAGTGCTGAGTTGTCGTCTCGTCCCTGTCCACGCGCGAGTGCAGGTACTCACACCACCATCACATTGCCTCTCAACACGTCGCACCTCCTGCTTTCCACCCCCTTAGCGCGCGCACCATCTCGGTCTCGTCACAGATAGCGTCAGGGTATTCGCTCAGAATAAGCTGTCGGCCATTGTCCTACAGAGGGGCGAGCGCGAAGGACCGGAAAGCCTGGCAAAGACTCCACACGCTGGCAACATTGAACCCTGCCCAGTTCAGCGTTGGAGATGCTATCGGCGATCCGTCCTCGTTACCCGTCGCGCGTTGTTGCCTACCCAGGCTACCTCCCCTACCCAAGCCCGTGCCCATGGCCGGGTGTCTTTTTTGTCTCCGGCACCCCAGCAAGTTCCCGCTGGCTATGCCAAAGGTTTGCGAGAAATCACCAGAAGCTCCGGGGGTGGAATCCCGCCCTCCGGCTCTGTCCTCCTTCTTTGAGTCTGGCCAGCTCTCTCCCCACGGCCAATATACACACACCAGCAGCACACGTCGAGCACACCTCCTCACGCCCCCCCCCCTTCCTTCTCGAGCCGCGTGTGTGTGTGCTCTCCAGCGCGTGGCCGGCATTTGCCACTGTACTCTGCTCACATTTTCTCTAATTTGGTCCAACTGCTTAGGCGGTGGGCTTTGCTCTCTTGCTTGCTGCATTTGCCGTTTCGAGACACGGGCTTGGACTTTAGAGCTTATTTCCGCATTGGACAGAATCTCCTCGAGATGCGCGTCTGGCGGTCGAAGTGAATGGACGGTAATGATCACAAATGGCGACAGCGGTTTCAGACCAAGGCAGAGGTACTTGACGCATCCACCCTCGCTGGAGGTTCATGTATGTCCCGGCCGAGCTTGTGTTGTGTGTACACCTTCGAGGGACCGTGCCACTACTTTCCTCAGGACCGATACGCGGGAGGTCTGTATGTAGCTCCTCGCGCCAGGTCACCTTGCTGTGCGTTACCTTACTCGTAGTGCATCCATTAAGCTTCATGTGATGTGGTTGGTGTACGACAGAAGAGAGAGAAGAAACCAAAAAAAGAAACGGCCCGTTCAATTGGCCAACCTGCCGCCGTCGACACACCATACCACACCACACCACACCACACACACACATCTTCGAGGGCAAGAACAAGTATACATTAGCTATGCAGATGGGGAATGCCCACACGACGTGCAGCTGCGGACACCACCTGGAAAGAGAAAAGGTGTGCTGCATTATCTAGACCCCGAGGCGCTCGCGCATCATCCGATTTGGCGGAGCGGGACGTAAATCATGGACGTGAGGCACAGATAGCCAGAGGTGGTGGTATCGAAGCACACACGCACACACACTCACTCACTCACTCACACGTTCCCAGCCGTCGTCTAGACCACCCCTCCCCCCCCCCCAACTATGTGACATGCATGTCCGTGTACACGTTGGTGTCTCATGCGCTAGCTCGGCCGGTTGATGGCCCGCAGGCGGATTAGGGGATAACAGAGCCAGCTTCCTCCTACATCTCCGTCGTCCCATGACATGTTTATATGGGACTACATAAACTATGCTGCGAGTTTTGGGCAAAGAGGGAATAAAAAAGAACCGAGAAACGTGTGTTCGATGGGGGTGGGCACAATATGTCGGTGAGTAGTGACAGTTGTCACATCGAGGAGGAGGGGGGGAAGGGGGCAAAGGGTCCCCCTCTGCCTCAACTTTCAGTCCTCCATCTCTGCTGTTGCCTCTTGTAGGGTCGTTGCGAAGGGGGGACATGCGGCGGGAAGGGGGCATTTCACTGCAAGTTGCGACACGTTTGTCTGCAATGCCCATGCATATCCCAATGGATGATGTGTTTGAGTTGATACCTGACGATGTCCACCTCGTATTCTTTGAGGATGACTTGGGTTCCCTCCTCTGTGTTGCGACCGACACTTGGTGATTAGTAAATCACCGGGGGTTTCTTATGCTGCTATGCACGAGATGCTTTATTCAGTTCATCCCAAGGCGTGGGCACATACATATTTGCTGTTCATTCATTCACTCATTTGCTCTGCGGAGACGAGTTGGTACTGAGAAGCAAAAGCCAAGTCAGTGAGCCTCAACGAAGTAGAGATGAAACTGAAAGGCTGAATAAATATTTTTTTCCCTTATCGTTTTATATCTACTTAATCCCATATGTGCAACGCAGAACGCTCAAATATCACCAATATAACCAACAATATGTGACAAAACGCTCGCAAGCCAAAAATTATCCAAAACAAAATTTTCACAGATATACCATACCATTCGCATGTTGAGCTTCAGCCATCCTGCAAGAATCCTACCCCATTTCAACTACTTTGGAGGAGGTTCTCAACCCGTGTTACTCAGACCATAACTATCTCAATCTTCCCGGCGGCGATGGTGACGCCTGCGCCTTTCGCGGTCGCGGTCTTCCGTCTCATCGCTGCTCTCATCATCTCCACGCCGGTGTGACCGGTTGCCACGACGGGTATCATCGCTGCTCTCATCGTCGTTTCCCTCCCGGTCCCGTTCACGTGCGTTGCGTCGTCTGTCTGTGGAATATGTTAGACACTTGTGCGAAGGCGGGTGGATGTGGAATGTAGCTTACCCCTTAGAACTTGCGTAGCCGAGGCATATGCCTGAATCTCCTCCTTGTTCAATACGCGGAGGACAATCACAAAGTCATCTCGTACCTCGAACCTTTCTTTGCCAACTGTCAACGCCTCTGGGTTGACAATCTTTCGGCTGATCTTTGTCCACCGGGCGCCAGCAGGGGCATCCTTGAGTTTCTTGTCTTCTTTATGTGGTGCAGCTCCTTCACGAATGAAGTTTGTTTGCTCAGGGAAACGCGCACTGGGTTGCTTGAGGATGCCCTTCAGAGGTTTCTCATCAGACTTTTCCCGTGGAGGGGAGACAACACGAACCGATTTGCCCTGCTCGGCTAATGCGTTGATGGCGCTCATGCCAGAGCTGCGACCTCGGGAATCCTCCTCAATAAGCTCCTTGAGCTTAGAATCTCTGGCTTCAGACATGGAGCGAGAACGCGAGCGCGAGCGAGATGGTTTGCTCTTTGACTCAGTCACGATAGCAAGCTCTCTTTCCACTTCTTTGCCTTTGTCGCTGCTCTTTGCCTTTTCGGGCCTCTCTGACTTCTCAGAGCTATCTGAGGTTTTCATAGCAGCCAGCTGCTCTCTAAGCTTGTGGATTTCACCCGCGTCATTGGGATTGAACGCAGCAGACGTGCGGTGGCGACGCGTATCCTTCTTGGCATCTCCCGAGTCCGACGAGGAGTTGGAAACCTCGCCATTGGGCTTGGTGTCAGTATTCCGTCGAGGGCGGTCTTTAGGTGCTGACTCGTTTTTGGGTGATTCTCGCCTTTCCCGATCACGAGTTCTGTCCTTTGATTGGTCACGCGAGTGATCTTTTTCAGTCTTACTCCGCTTCTCGACGATGCTGGGCTCCCCTTGGACATCGCGATCGTCAGTAGGGCTTCTGCGCCGTCTTGGCTCTTTATCGTTTTTGCTGTCGTCCTTGAGGATGGGGGCGAGACCCACGGCGGCTGCCGCAATGCCTACTCCCGAAGCCAGTTTGTCGCGCAAACGAGATTTGTCCCTTGGCTTTTCCTTGTCATCGTCGCTACCTCTCTTGTCATCGCGTCCTCTCTTGTCTTCGCGTTGTTCGCGACGATCTTCCTTGTCCTCGACCCTGCTTCGCCGTCTGGAATCACGGCTCAGGTCAGATTCTGGAGGAGGCAGGTCCTCTCTATCCTCGATTTTGCTCCTTCGCCTAGAGTCACGACCAAAGTCGGGCTCTCGGGAAGATAGTTCCTCATTCGACCGTATTTGCGGCTCCTCTCTCCTCACGTCGCGATGGTCACGATGCCTAGATTCACGTCTCAAGCCAGGCTCACGCGAGGGAACTTCTTCGTTGGATCGCTTCTGTGGTTCATTGTTCCTCGTATCACGACGATGGTCACGATGATCATCTGCTGGAGCGGTCCGGATACCGAAGCCACGTGAGGTCACATTATCATCGTGGAAGTATCCAATCTCACGGGGTCGCTCAAGTTCTCGCTCCCGAGCTTCTCTCATGATCCTCTCATCATCACGGCTGCGGTGGAAGTCCTCAAAGTGACTTGACGAGGGAGTCCCGTCCTGGTAGAGTGAGACGGGTCGGGGAAGACGTCTTCCGCCGCGCCTCTCGGTTCCTACCGGGACATCACCTCGAGTGGGAGTTGGTGGTAATGCCGCAGCTGGGGTATGATGATCACGCTCTCTGGGTGCGTCATAACTTCTTTCAATCTTGTCAAACCCACGGGTGGTCATTGGAGGGCCGCCCCGTCCCTCATATGGGCGGCTGGTGTTCATGCCATAGTTCCGGCTCAGGTCTGAACTGGTATTGATATTGAAGCTTCGCTGATCCGCGTTGTAGCTAACGTTGGGTCGATAGTAGCCTCGGTCAAAGCTCTCCCTCTTGCTACGAGACCGAGCGGGGGTGGAATGATCAAGGTCATATCTGACGAGCTCCCCAGCGTTGGTGTACTGATATTCATCCCCGTAGTTGATAGTGGATGTGGTGTGATGAGGAGCACTATAAAGGACGGATGGCCGGGAATTGCGATAGGCCTCGGCATCGCGATTAGCGAGGCTATCGGAGCGATCTCTAGGCCGCGAGTAATCGTCGACGTCTCCCGGGTTTCTGGGGTAGGGTACTGAGTCGCTGCGGTTGCGTATGGATGAGGCTGGCTGGGCGTAACTGAACTGAGTCTCGCTAACGCGGAGGCTGCTGCGAACGGGACTCGAGCCACGATTCTGTGCATGAGATGAAGTAGGTACGTTAGTGGCCGTTGAAGAGGAGCCATGAGGCCTATCCTTTTGCGTAGTTGTAACGATGACCGGGGGTCTGACGTTCGAGTCTATAGTTGATCTGCGGTTGCGAATAGTCTCATAACCCGCGGCTTCTTGAGCCCTGGGGTCCTCGTAGACATAACTGCGGTTATTTGTAGGCGCAGCGGTCGTTGTTGACGCAACTGTGTAGCCTCGCGGGGTGGTAATGGGCTGTTGCCTTGTCGAGACCGGCATCACATGCATGTCGCCAGCATGGAGCGAGCTGTAGCCGATGCTCGAGGGCATCGAAGCCCTTTCCGGGTTGTTGAAAGTGGACGACCGTCCATTGGTTGAAGCGTAAACATAGCGATCCGTCATGGCGGCGATGCGCTTCTCGATGGTGAGTCGTTGTGGATTTGTAAGATGCAGTCAAGGACGGCCCTCAGGCCGAATCGTCGAAGCAATGATACTCGGTCGGGAGTATTTATATAGGCGTTTATGTGTGCATAAATATCCTGAATGGTGAAGGAAGCAAAGAGAGGAAGTTTTGGAGGGAGAGATTGGCCGGGAGGAATTGGTGGCGGAGAGACGAAGAGGAGGAGGGGTCGGTCGGTCGTGTGGTGTGAAATTATTATGTGAGCTGGTTCTGTGGTTGGTGGGTGCACCTGCAGCTGCAACGCCGCTGGGGACGAGGAAAGAGGGGCAGCTCTGGCCGCAACAAGCGCTGGGCTGGGCTGGGCACGAACCCGTCAGCAAATAGGGAAATGCTGGACCAACAGGCTGGTTTCGCTTTTTTTGCTTTTCCCGGAACTCTCCCGGTCCCTTGGAGTGTCGGAAATGCGTGAGAGGGCTGTGCCTTGGTGAAGCCAATGGAACAGCTGCCGACTCAGTGCTGGGCAATGCGTTGAAACTCAAGCAGACAAACGGATCCCTGGGGAGAGAAGAGGAAAGCGGCCGTATGGTGAAGATAGAGGGATCTGGTGCGGGTGATGCTGCGGTTGTTCTGTTGCCGCTGGTGTTGCCCGTGTCGTCTGGGTTGAAATGGAGAGGAGACAAGAGTAGATCCGGACTGGGGGCAGCAGCACGCAAATCGATTAATTTATTGCTTGGACAGAATTTTAAGAGAGAGAAAGGGACAGATGGCTGGGGGCCCGGCTGGACGAGACTAGGAACACGGCCATGATTGTTACAGGGAACGTATTGCAATAGTATGTGCACCTCACACACACTACCTCAGACGGGGCACGATGACGCCGGACGTGAAAAAGGCCTTCATTTTCCTTCTTGCCAGCCTCAGAGCCTCCGCCCAAACCCCGGCCACTAGGTCCGTTAGGCGTCCGGCGCACGAGACAAATCTCCACAATCAAACATGGAGGTCTTCAGATAGCTCGAGGTACTCCATAAGTGTCTGGAGGTAGATTACAGGTAGCCTATGGGCCTGTTCTAGTGTCGTCCACCAGTGGCTACCGGGCTGGGATCAGGCTGCCAATTTTAGTGACATCGTGTGGCGACCAGTTGATCAGGCTGGCTCCCTCCTCCAGTCCTAGAGCTGCGAGCCAACGTTGACAGCTCAAGGGCCACCCCATCCATTGATGGAGCTGCCAGCTAGCCAATGGCCCAGCTACCCAACCGGAGGGACCTTGGGCGTGTACTTGTTCAACCACCAAGGCTCGGTCATCATTTTCCACCGTCCACACGGCTTGCTCTTACTATTAGTAATGAGCTGCTTGGCCAGCCGTGTCTTACACGGCAACATTGCTTTTCTCATCTTCCCCCTCACTGCGGGATTAGTGATATTAGTAGGTACTGGCTGTGCCGCTCAGGTAGGTAACATTGATGGATGGATTTTGGGCTTATCCGGTGTACAGCGATCCCCAAACTACTTCCAGCTACTTTATTCTACCTGGCATTAACGGTGGGTGCTCTCCTAGCTTCAGCAAGTCCTACCAAGATGAGTTAGTTAGCCGGCAGCGACTGGTCCATGGCATAGAGGTAAGGTATGGAGGCAAAAGCTCGATCTCAGTGCCGCCCATGGGTGTAGTATTGGGCGGGCAGGAATCTGGTCTCTGGCTAAGCTTATTAGCAAGGGTGGGCAACAATAACGACTACCTCCCTATGTACAGATCGATAAGTGGGCATTGTTTTGCGTATTCGTGTACATACCTGAGTATATGTGTGTACATACATACTTGGTAGAGACACACAGGTGGTGAGCCCATCCGACGTCATTCGAGACCCCTCCCTCCCTCAGCCCGACATCAATAGCAGGAAAATAAATTAGCCACCTGCTAATCAGTCACTCTTTTTGTCCTTCAACGAGGCTCGATCTGACCCGAGATGGTGGGCACATGGACTCTTGTGTACCAGCTGTCAATGAGTGGGCGAAGCCCAATAGCTGATAAGGGATGTGTCTGTTGTACTGCACGTCATTCCTTGCCATACGACAGTTCAGTAAAGCATTGAAGCTAGGCAGACAAGCAATGGAAGCTGATTAGATAGGCTCACTAAAAATAGGCGTGACGCTATTGAGCGACTCTGTATGTATCGTTTCAAGTTGCCTGCTGAGTCGCTAGCGAAACCGTGCCTGTTACGGGGATTCGGGCTCTGACTGGAGCATTGAAGGATCCGACTCAGTCAAAGGTCCCTGGAGGTGGCTTCGGCATGCGTTCTGATTTTTTTCTGGCCCGCACACGTCTCCATTCACAATGTGATGACGTCCGAACTTGGGCTGAACACATTTCGTTGGCCAAGACACCCCCCCTACCCTACATTTCCTTTCATCCTGACTCAATCCACACTTGACATGATGTGGCTCTGTTCCAAGCAGCGACTCGAGCTTCCAATGCAGGGCCCTCGGCAATGCTCCCTCCGCCCATCGTGCCCGTTGCGCATGAACAACAAGTGGCCGTCAATCATTGCCATGGGGATGCTGCCTGGGCCACCTCACCCTCCCTCACGCAGCAGCAACAACGCTATTTTCCCTGCCATTGAGTAAGTTAGGCTGGCCCCAATGGTGAAATTTGAGGTACATCACACATACATTCTGGTACTGTGATGGATTGCTGCCCTATGACTAGGCCGGTGGAAGGTGACAGAAGAGATCAGGCCCATTCAGATTCAGGGACCAGGTCTGATGCTTAGTGTCGTTCTCGCTGCCGCATTGCTCGTTCAGGACTGTGGCAGCAAACTTTTCCCGTCGCCTCCTCCCGTCCAACGCAGCGAAGCGAGGACATGTGTTACTGCTACCACTGCGGCGATGCAGGTGGTGGAGGTGTCTGGGACGGCGATTCCAGTGGCTCTGTGGTGTGTGCCCAATCGTCGCGCCCGCTCGGAACTACCTATAACAACGCCCGGCGCATCTCAACAGGAACCAGGGCTATCCCTCCATAGCGACACCATCATCGCCATGATTGATGCCATCAAACAATGTTGCTCATAGTCAATGTGACTCCAAAGGTTCTGCTTGCTTTGTGGCTTTAATACAATGCGATTCGTTGCGTTCTGGTTCAATCAGTGTTATCTTCGTACACCCTTCGTATTGCCTCGAAGGCGCGCGAGGCTCGGACCCGGAATAGTGGTCCCGCTGGTCCCCCTCTTGCTAGCCGCTGGATCTCAAATTGGGCTTCAGGAACAAGGGACTAGGCTAGGTAGCAAACCTTGCTTGGGCATCCATAAGATGAGATCCTGCAGCCCCGGTGTTCCCTTCTCTGGAGTAGTACCAGGGCACACACGGATGGACCTCCAAGGTAAAAGAAGATTGAACACCGAGTAACACTAAGACACTCAGCATGTACGCTTATTGCTCAAAGTCGACTAATGAGCCACCCCCCTGCTTTGCAGTCCGGTGGTATCAGCTTCCGTTACCGCGGCATATCTGTGTCAGTCATGCACTCCACACATGCCACCATCGCCAACGTCCTATCGGATTGATCTTCTTGTCTGCCTGTACATGCATGCTTTACAGCTCGGTGAAATATGACACGTCTCTTGCAGCACATCCAGGGCAGACCCACTGCCTTGACCGTCTTTTCCCTGCACATCATGAAGAGCGAGATTACCAGCCTGTATCGACTCCCCTTCGTCGATGATTTGGCTTTCGAATCTTCGAGGTTCTCGAGTGAGCCTTCGGGCTCCACTGCGGTAGAACAGTGGGTTTTTGCTTCGGAATTCTCCTAGTTCTCTCGTACTCCAATGAGAAACATGGCGTGGTGCAGGCTGGGACTACCTTGCGATCTCAGTAAGATTTTTACAAGGAACAACCTCTCTCTACAGCAGCCATGACGTATTTAAAGGAGGATTTTGTAGGCAACTCAACATGGACAGGGTCAGGATTGGAGAAGTGAAGTTATTTATGAATCAAGTATTGAGACTACAAGAGGCGTAGGTTATATAAGCCTCTGATATAAGTGCCTGGGAGGACTAGATGCCCTTGCATGGCATGTCGGTGACTTGTAGACTGAGAACTCTATCTTTATCGGATTGAGCTTGACACACCTTTCCGGGCGATTACGGCGATGAACGAATGCACACATGGTCTCTCTGGTATATTATGTCTCATTTACATACAAGAATCACTGGGATTAGAAGCAAAGAACTCAAGTAGCACCTATCGGGCATCAGCCATAAGTATATCTTTTCCGTACTTAAAGCTAGGCTGACTTTACAAGAGCAGCTTAGTGGAGTGACTGAGAGAGAATTAGAACATTGAAGACAGCGAATCTCATGGGAAAACCTAGCCGTATCTCCTGCATCCCAAGCTGATTCCTCACAGTGTCTTTTAGGTGTCGCCAATACATAGCTGCTAGAAATTAATAAGATTGATCCCAATTCACGTTCTTGTGCTCTTGAAACAGGATCCAGGGGGGCGTCTAGGTGACAGCCTAGGTATCTTGGAACTCTCCTTTCCCCTTCGATCCAGCCAAGTCTCACAGGCAGTCTCTTCAGGTGAAAACTCGATCTAGCATGATGCTATAACGAGCATCTAGCATTATAAGCAGATCTGCATCATCTTGCCAGTTCTCACTTTCACGCATCTTGTTCAACTCCTTGTGAGGGAGAAGAATTTGCCACAATATGCCTCGTTCATATGCAGATCTTCATTCTCCTTCAGATAACGATGTAGTCTTTAATACTTAAAATCTATCTGGCAGTAATATCAAGGCTGGTACTTAATTCCTCATCCAATGATGATATTCAGATCCAATGCTATCTCCACCTACAAGAAGTTGCCAATGACGATACAAAAACTTGACGGCGGTATTCCATGAGTGCTTAAGGAACATCGAAGTTGACGTTGTCAGCTTCTTCGTATAATCTCCTAGTATCAGGGTTGCCTACTGGCTCCAAATCATCCAATGGCTGTACTATATATCACTTTAGTCCATGACTTAAATCCCTAAGTTTGTGACTTTGCCTTCTATATTTAGTTTCTTAAACTTCTTGTTAACTCATCTCGTTGGGGATTCGGGCGTGCCTGCTCCTTCATCTAGAGCTGATAAGCCTCGTCCAATTGACAGTTCAGCTTTTGGAACAAAAGAAGTCTCGGAGTTCTATACAAGTCCGATAAATACGCAATATTGATTACCTTCGACATACAAGCAAAGAAGCATGCTTTGACTTGAATTATTTGATTCTCTTCAATGTATCATGATCCACGTCATTTTAATGTCGTTTGGAGCCCATTTGGCCTTCTTGAAGCCGCCAGTTGTCTTGGCACTTCGATAATGATGGGTTGTTGGATCAGGATTGCTACACACAACTACAAGCAAAAATGAGAAGCGAAAGATAGATATGACCTAGAGAGAGTGCCTTCCCCAGATACCAACAACCGATATATCTACTAGCTCTAGGGGAAATTACGGATTGCTGAGATCGAGAGAGCCAATTGGGGATAAGATGGCAGAAGAAAGTAACGGATAAAAGGAGGACGCGGTTGGCGAGTACCGGCCGGAAAGCGAGCGGACGGCCGAGGGCAGACATCACAACTAAACTAATTTCCAAGAACGCCAACGGCGGTCATACCCGAATCGGCAGTAAACTTGTAGGGAAACCTATTAGAGTCAACATCATACAGACCGGGCAACAGGCATCAATTCCTCCCAAGAAAAAATTAGAAAAAAAAATAAAGAAACAAGAAGAATGGTTAAGAAGGAGGGAAAGAACTTTAATTGAGGACAAAATGGTATAATAGGCCAAGACCTCAGGAAGATGCTAACAATTAAGCTGCTCCAGCTTACACCAGTAAACTCCTAAAAATCAATAAACAGTTCTGTCCAGTCCAACAACAAATCCTCCTCAAGCAGACGATGAGACTCACAAGTGAAAAACCACAGCCATAGCAAAGAATCCCACACTCCATCAGTCAATAATAAATCAATCATCATACGTGAAAATAAGGCTGCGTGAGACGAAGGGAGCAGCTTAGGGTAGCAGCATCGGAAAATAATAGCGCATTGACTGCTCTGCCGAGTTCAGCCGAAGTCGGTTTATTTAGATCCACCGCCAGGATGCTGGACCTTGGTAAATCTTGAACAACTAATTATTTATTATTCGAGGTCCGGAACTCTCGCGGGACAAGAAACGTCAATTGCCTCGCGAGCCCGAAGAGCCAGAAGCTGCAAACCGTCAGAGTCTGCGAGAGAGCCCACTTTTGATCTGCTCCAACCGCAATCCCAGGTGCTACCCCAACCAGCCCTTTTCAGCGCCATCCAGCAGTAGCAGCCATGCTTCGAACCTTGTCGGCGAAATCAGGAGCTGCCGGCCTCGGCCAAGTGAGGTCATGCCAGTCGCTCCCGAGCAGCACATGCTTCTCCTCATCGGCTGCCGTGTGCCTGCAGCGACGATTGGCCTCGACCTCGACCACACAATCCCCCGCATCCTTCTACCTTCGACGAGCCCAGCTGTCTTCCTCGACCAAGATCCCCTCCACCTCCCGCAGCTTCCACAACACCGTTGGCAAAATGTCAGTTTCGACCCGAACCGAGAGCGATGCCTTTGGCGAGGTCCAGGTCCCCGCCGACAAGTACTGGGGAGCCCAGACTGAGCGATCTCTCGAGAACTTCAAGATCAACCAGCCTCAGGACCGCATGCCCCCCGCCATTGTCAAGGCCTTTGGTATCCTCAAGGGAGCTGCTGCCACCGTCAACATGCGCTACGGTCTTGGTAAGTCCAGGTCGGCCCATCGCCTCAGAGTGCATGGCTAACAAGCCGCTATTCAGACCCCACCATTGGCAAGGCCATCCAGCAGGCTGCCCAGGAGGTCGCCGACGGCAAGCTCCTGGACCACTTCCCCCTCGTCGTCTGGCAGACCGGCTCCGGCACCCAGTCCAACATGAACGCCAACGAGGTCATCTCCAACCGTGCCATTGAGATCCTCGGCGGAGTGAAGGGTAGCAAGAAGCCCGTCCATCCCAACGACCACGTCAACCGCAGCGCCTCCTCCAACGACACCTTCCCCACTGTCATGCATATCGCTGCTGTTCTTGAGCTCGAGAGCGACCTTCTCCCTGCCCTGCGCAGCCTCCGCGACGCTCTCCAGGCCAAGGTTGACGATTTCGAGGCCAAGAAGATCATCAAGATCGGACGTACCCATCTCCAGGATGCTACCCCTCTCACCCTTGCCCAGGAGTTCTCCGGCTACGTTGCCCAGCTCGACTTTGGAATCAAGCGTGTCGAGAGCTCCCTGCCGGATCTCCGCCTTCTCGCCCAGGGCGGTACCGCTGTCGGTACTGGGATCAACACCTTCGTGGGCTTTGCCGAGGGCATTGCTGAGGAGGTCACCAAGATGACCGGCACCGAGTTCAAGACCGCCCCCAACAAGTTCGAGGCTCTTGCTGCCCACGACGCCATCGTCCAGGCCCACGGCAGCCTGAACACCCTGGCCACCTCCCTCACCAAGATTGCCCAGGACGTTCGATACCTGGGCAGCGGCCCCCGCTGCGGTCTCGGCGAGCTCATCCTCCCCGAGAACGAGCCCGGCAGCAGCATCATGCCGGGCAAGGTCAACCCCACCCAGTGCGAGGCTCTTACCATGGTCTGCGCCCAGGTGATGGGTAACCACGTCGCCACCACCATCGGAGGCATGAACGGCCAGTTCGAGCTCAACGTTTACAAGCCTCTCGTCATCCGCAACCTTCTGCACAGCTCCAGACTGCTCGCAGATGGCATGCGCTCGTTCGAGAAGAACTTGGTTGCTGGTCTGCAGGCCAACGAGGAGAAGATCTCCAGCATCATGAAGGAATCGTAAGTCAAGACACCCCAATACCCCAACCATTGAAAACATTTTGTCAATGTACGAATCGATGCTAACTGAACTCCATAGCCTCATGCTTGTCACCTGCCTGAACCCCAAGATTGGTTATGACATGGCTAGCAAGGTTGCCAAGAACGCCCACAAGAAGGGTCTCACCCTCAAGGAGAGTGCCATGGAGCTGGATGCTCTCACCTCTGAGGAATTCGACACCCTAGTCAAGCCCGAGCTGATGGTTGGTCCTTCACCTTACAAGGGCTGAGCATGGGGGGAAATTTGGGGTTTGGAAAAGAAAGAAAAAAAACTGTAATTACCACCAACGGAGCGTTTGTTTTCAATAGAACCACTAGAGTACCTCCTTGAACAAAACAAAGTCTTATGGGCCAAACTTTTCGTCGCATTATCTAAGTTTGAGTACGTGATGAAGAGACGTGGGTTTGCCTCCTCGAGCTGCTGGCTTCGTACCGAATGCTAGTTGGTTTCTCTATCTGGCGATGGCTCTTTCGTTTACTATAGCCTTGAGGGTCCAAGAGATGGCAAGACAGCGGTCCAGGCCAGGAGTAGGTAGGCACCAAGACGGCGGAATACTTCCCCCCGTCTCAACATCAAACTTGAAGCATTTGCTATGCGATGATCCTCGAGGGAGATATCTCACCTTCGGACAGAGCTTGATCTTAAAATATGGTCGCGTTTCGCTGGACCCATCAACATTTATGGGTGACTTCAATCAGTTCGACATGTCAAGGTACATACGGTATAAAAAGAATGAGATCCGATATCACGTTCCTTATTCTATAGGTTTTAGAGCGCGGTCTATCAAGAGACCATGAGATTCCAAGTCGCAATCCTACCCTATACCAGGAGCACTACTACACTTCTCACTACAATCTATCATTCACAACATGGCATTTAGATTCGCTCTGTATTCTTGGTGTGTATTGGAATTGGATATGCAGTAATATGTGAAAAGTCTAGGTAGGACGAGGATGTGAGACGAGCAAAGAGTGATAAACTGAGATGATTCCATTGATGGTGAGTCTCTGTAGATGTTCATGGACAAACTTATTGCGCCGGTCCGAGCCAAACCTTCGGCCAGCATAGCTAGATCACATATTCGGTTGCCTTACCAGAACCCTGTGTTGGGCAAAAACCACAATCGAGTTTGGATATCAATGTTCTTGGTATCAAGGCGTCCGAAGAGAGTGCATGGCGCTGGTGGGGACTATGTAAGCTTGGGCAGCATCACCTCAAGTAGAACCGTAGATCAGTAAGATCGCGCATCCATTGCGGCCACATCCGGGGTCAGGCTTCCAAAGTCTACGCATCATTACGTCCAGTCGCGCTATTTCGAGCGAGTGAGATACGATAGCTTGATCAATTGCTTGACCCGGCGGATGGATCATCAGATTTCACTGTTATCGCAGAGTCAACATTGACGCGTGGGGTGGACAAGATCTTGGAAATCAAACATGCACCAGTTGGGAATCACGCGAAAATTCTCAGCAGTTTAAGGAACAACTTCCCATTACCTCTCCGTCCAATGTACACAGAAACTAGCTTGTTATCTACTCAAAAGACTCCGTATTTCCAGATCTCATCCCAAGATAGCTAACTTGTTCAATCTCCTAGGGAAACAATAGATGCCAACGCATAATAAAACCCAATCCGGTCAAGACATGTTGACTAATACAAATGTGCCACGCTTGTTCGGTACCTTGCGGGGAGCATTCATGATGCCTCGTCATGGGTACTTAAGACGCGCTTTCATCTGAGAAAAAACAGGGAAAGAGAATTAGGAAAAAATGTTTACAGGCGAGAGCCGTGGATAACCTTCATGTCGACGGCGAGCTCCTGGCCGTTGTCGTTGAGGACGAGGACACGGACGCTGCCGCGGCCGGACTCGAAAGCACGAGCGAGACGGCCGTGGAGGTTGGACTGGTCGATGATGGACAGGGACTGCTTGACATCACCGGTCTCGGTCATGGCGACGATGTTGCCGTCCTGGATGTCGAGGACACGGTACTGCTTGAAGACAGGGCCGAGCATGGTCTGGACAACAACGCTGGGGGCAGGGTTGGAGATGAAAGAGGACTCCTCGTGGAGCTGCTTGGTGAACAGGTCGACACCGAGGTAGCGGTACTGTCCAGTGGCAGAGGAGGTAGAGATGCGGATGACCTGGCAGGGGCGGCCCTGGAGGATCAGGAAGTCACCCAGGCGGATGTGGTTGCAAGGGATGGTGACGGTGTTAGGGGCATAGGACTCGCTGGAGTCACCAGGGCGGGGACGGGGTCCGTGGTGAGCCTCGACATGATCATGACGGGGGTGGGCGATGCGGTCCGCCAGCTTGTGAACTCCCTGGCGGAAGGAGTGGTAGTGACCTGCATCTCCAACAAAATATTAGCATAAACTAGTAGACATGCGGGCGATTGGAAAGAAAATACTAACCGTCCTCGTCGTAGTAACCCATCTTGGACTTTTGTTGAGTGGAAGAGAAGCGGGCGGGTTCAACGGTTTCTTCGGAGAACTTTACGTCCTTACGGGGAGCAGAACCGGGAACGCGAGCGTCGACGGTGAACTCGTTGAAGTGGGTGGTGTTGTTCTTGTAGGGGGCAGAAGTAACACGCTCCTCAACGGTGAACTCGTTGACGTGAGAAGTGTTTTGCTTGTAGGGAGCAGAGGGCACGCGCTCTTCAACGGTGAACTCGTTGAAGTGGGTGTCCTTGCGGGGAGCGGATCCAGGCACACGCGAGTCAACGGTGTATTCGTTGACCTGGGTGTGGTGGTGGGATTGGTATCGACCAGGTGCGACGCCGTCTACAGTAGCGTCGTAGGTCTGGGAGTTGTAGGAGGGACGGTAACGCTCGCGGTACTGACGTTCAGCGAGGTCAATGGGGCTGGAGTAAGGCTCTGGGTGAGGGCGAGCGTCAACGTGGATGTGGGTGTCTGTGTACTCGGTGCGAGGTGCAGCAGGGCTGGAAGGTTGATGTCAGTTTGCGTTGAGCAATAGGTAGGTAAGTAGGTAAGGTAGGGGAAGGTAAGGTAGGTATGGTAAGCAGTAGGTAGGGGATGTGAGCTGAATGGTTCCTTAGACAACCAAGCTATGGAACCAGCCCCCCTGAACCGGGGTCAGGTCAGGCGGTGACGCGTGAATAGCCGTAACAGAAAAAGAAATTATGGGTTGTGATGAGTGTTGGCCCCAGCCCTGGCAAATTGAGCGGTCCAGCACAGTGCCGAATTGGGGGCCCTGCAGCCGAGCTATTCGACGTACATAACCTTATGCATTTTGCCGCCTGCACTCCTCCTGGTGGAGCAGGAAAGGAGGCGCCGCGGAACGCGTGGAAAGAGAGGCAAGGGATTTGGAGCGCGCGGCGCAATTGTTGCGCCAGGGAGGGAGGACTTGGAAGAAAGAAAAGGGTTTGCTTACCGTCTCGACTCGTAGACGTGATGCTCGTGCTCAAAGGTAGTACCGGGACGGTGGTGGTGACGTTCTTCTTCACGTGTGATACGGACCTCTTCTTCACTGTAGCGGTGCTCTGGGCGAGGAGGCTGTTCGGCAGTGACAGAGAACGAAGAAGAGTGTTGACCTTCCCGTCCGGGTTTCTCTGCCTGAACTTTGATATCAACCTCTGTCTTGGTCTCGGTGGCGGTCTGCGCTTCGCTGTCCCGATATGTGGAGGGAAAGATGCTGAAGGGGACCGGGACACGGGCTTCAAAGTCCAGGTTGACGACTTTTGCTGGCGCGAGAGAATCTTCTCATACAACCTTCCGTAGCAGAGCACGAAAGGATGACAAGAAGGATCCTCTGGCTCTTGTTCCTGAAGAAACAAAAGTCGAAGGGAAAGAAAGGAGAAAAGAAAGAGAGAGGCCTCTGTTAGATCTTTTCTTCCAGTTCTTTGCTTGCTGCTTGTCTGAATTCGAGCTGATGATGTGTAGGGAAGTAATTGGAGGGGAGAGAAAGGAGAGGCCGGATGGGTTTTGAAGGCAGCGAACTGGCGCAAGCTGGGGTGGCCATTGGTCTGGCCAAGGGCGTGTTTTGCGACGGTCAGGAGGGCGACCAGACCAGGGGAGGTGCCTGTATCAAGCCTGAGGCCATCTTGTTTACCATGACAGGGGCCCCCTTGTTGTTTACTCTGGTCCAAAGCGGCCTAGATGGCCCAATCCAAGCTCCACTGCTACGCTACCAATGCATGGCGTCGTCTAGTAGTGTGATGAATCTCCCACCGTCAGCGCCTCATGGGGGTCCGCGTCGTCTGCACTGTGAGCCTGCTTGTGACATTGCTGTCGAAGAGGTGGTCGACATGCACACTGGAGGCCGCGGAGGGTGTTGTGCAAAGGTAGGCTTGTGTCTGTCTTGGCTCTGGGTGAAACCAGGCGCCGCCTTGCTTCTGATCCAGAGCAGCGTAAGCTGCAGCTGTTCAGACAGCTTCCGTGGTACCGTGTGTCTGCACGCACAAGAAGAGCTCTGCCTTCAGACGCCGACATCACTATCCATGACCCAGATGCTCAATTGGCTTCTCTCCCTGGCCCTGCTAAACGACAAGGCGCTTCCGTACCACCAATTTGGTTCTGGCTGGGCTCCCCTCCCGTCTGCTGATGATGATCGCCAAATGCAAGTGCTGAACAGCGCGCGCACCCAGCGGCATCCTGACACACTGTATGCACTGTAATAGGGGTGGTTGGGAGGCCGCGACCTCCGGCGCCTCGATGTAAGACAGCCCCAACCTCCTCGGCTGCCCTCAGCTCAGGCTATCAAGGCGTGTGTCGTGGAGCGCCGTCATTGGATCTCTCCAGCAGAGCTTCCGTATTTCATGCAACTTCTGAGCCGTCCAACCTGATAAGTGAGGCGCTGGTGGTGCTCTTCCCCGGTTCTTGAGCCAATCGCCGTAGCTCCTGTCCCAGCCATCGGGGCTAATGATGATTCAATCTGATTGCCAATTGGGGCCCAATGGCCATGCAAGTCCTCTCCCCGCCCCCTTAGCCACTGGCTGTGAAGATTGGGAGATCACGGCTCCTCTTGCTTGTTGTTGTCGTCCTCCTTCCCCCGTCTCCTGCGTCTGCTTCCATCTCTCCCGCTCGTGTTGACACATGGGGACCCAGCTTCAGGGGCGCAAGCTCAGCTGAAAACCAGGGGTAGCTTGCGCTCTAACGCAGTTGCTGGGACAACAAGCGTCCTTGGCCTGGGGGCTCATTGAATTGCTGTGGGCCCAAGCATCCAATCGCAGCTTGGGCCAGCCCTTCTTTCCGTCCAACGCGACTAGAACACGGGGTGTGGCTTTTGCAGCAACGGGCGCGTCCTCTCGGCTGTAGGAATCGGCAGAGTTTATGATTACATGTGCAATTATCATTCAAGCGCTGCTGGCAGGTCTAGGTTTTACCTCGGTCGATGATCCTGGACGATGGTGCGCGAGCTGTGGCAGCATGAATGATCGCGGCATTGCTGCGATCGGCTCACCCAGTTATGCGGCTGGGTCTTATTCTGGGGATTGGGCTGCCCCAAAGCTGGGGCAGAGGCCAATGGAGAGATGTCTTGCTTATCAGTCGTTGCTGCATGCAAGCTCTGCTTCCGATGCCCCAGTGCTCTGTATCCATGACAATCCAGCGGACCGACTTAACTGGGCGCCTGCGAAACGTTTGCTGCGACTGGTCGAGTCACGTGCATTCAAGCTAGGCATAGAGCTCCCCCAGCTCGCCAACACAGCCCGTTCCTCAGGCGGTCAATGAGCATGAACGATGATCTACGTCCCGAGATCTCACCACGATGGTTTAGTACACGTAGCTCATCAAGATGAACACCGTGTCGGCGGCTTTCTTGCATTGACAACATGGCGCCCTGGCCAGGAGAGCGAGAGCTAGGACAGCTGCTCCCCACGTGATGTGATGTCAGCAGCGATTTTCGCCTGTGCCCCGCCATAGTAAAGTGCCCCTCGTTTTGGGTATGGCCGCTTGCCTGCCGTGGAAGCAGAGCATCACCATTCCACAAATTGGTATGTGCTGCCCGGATTCTTGGGATCTGTCTCGGGAAGTCAAGTCCAACCTTGAACATGAAACAAAGATTCTCGTCGTTGGACGTCAAGGTAGGTTGCACTGCCATTGTTGCTGCCCAGGTGACCCCATCTCTAAATGCCAGCTAGGTCGTCGCCCATGAGCTCCAAGAAAGCTTGGTCTCTCTGCGGCTTGCCAATATCTACGACCTCTCCTCCAAGATCCTTCTCTTCAAGTTCTCGAAACCCGACAACAAGAAACAGCTCCTTATCGACACCGGGTTCCGCTGCCATCTGACCGACTTTGCGCGCACCACAGCCACCGCTCCTTCCGTATTTGTAGCACGGCTCCGAAAGGTTCTGAAAACTCGAAGGTTGACAAAGGTTTCACAAATCGGGACAGACCGCGTACTCGAATTTCAGTTCAGCGATGGACAATACCGCTTGTTTCTGGAGTTCTTTGCTGTGGGTTTCCCCTCTTCGAGCTGCTTATCGAATGTGACCCAACTAACGTTGAGTCATAGAGCGGCAACCTGATCTTGACCGACGCCGACTTGAAGATACTGGCTATCGCGCGCAACGTATCAGAAGCAGATGGGCAAGAACCGCAACGGATAGGCCTCCAATACTCTCTAGAGAACCGACAGAACTACCCCAGCATACCCCCATTAACTAAGGAGAGGGTAAAAAATGCATTAGCCACAGCTGTTAGCAAAGCAGCGGCCCAGAACCCGTCGGCATTGAAGAAGGGCAAAGCGAAGGTTGGGGCCGAGTTAAGAAAAAGTCTGGCTGGTGCCATCACCGAAGTCCCCCCCGTGCTGGTCGACCACACCCTGCAAGCCAATAGCTTTGATCTCTCGAAGCCGTTGGCGGATATCCTCGCTAGTGAGACGCTCTTGGATGAGCTGATGAAATCTTTGTCCGAGGCTCGAGATCTGGTTGAGAGTATTATATCTACTTCCCAATGCAAAGGATATATTTTTGCCAAGTATCGGGTCGCTTCCAGTGGAGAGGAGGAGGTCGACGACAGACGAGAGAATCTCTTGTACGAAGATTTCCACCCATTTTGCCCTAAAAAATTCCAAGAGGACCCGTCCATCAAAGTTTTGGAGTTCGATGGGTATAACCAAACAGTTGATGAGTTTTTCTCATCGTTGGAAGGTCAAAAGTTGGAGTCCAGGCTCAGCGAGAGAGAGGCGCAGGCCAAGAGAAGACTTGAAAGTGCCAGGCAGGAACAGGCTAAGCGCATCGAGGGTCTACAAGAAGTCCAGAACGTAAACCTCCGCAAGGCTGCTGCCATCGAAGCCAACGTGGAATGGGTCCAGGAAGCGATGGATGCAGTCAACGGCCTTTTGGCTCAGGGAATGGACTGGGTGAATATCGGAAAGCTCATCGAGCGTGAAAAGAAGCGCAGCAACCCCGTTGCGCAAGTGATAAAGCTCCCGTTGAAACTTGACGAAAATGTAATCACTCTTGTGCTTGCAGAGGAGGACGATGAACAGGACGAGGACGAGGATCCCTTTGAGACTGACAGTGAGTCTGAAGATAACGACGCTGCTAGCTCAAAGGCTGGAGGCCAAACGCCGGGAAAGTCACTCTCTATTGACATCAACTTGGGCTTGAGCCCCTGGAGCAACGCAAGGGAGTACTATGACCAGCGAAAAACCGCTGCTGTTAAGGAGGAGAAAACTCAGCAACAATCGACACGTGCCCTCAAGAACACAGAGCAACGAATTCACGAAGACCTGAAAAAGGGTCTTAAGCAGGAGAAAGCATTGCTACAGCCTATTCGACAGCTGATGTGGTTCGAAAAATTCATTTGGTTCATATCGTCAGACGGATATCTGGTGATTGCTGGCAAAGACGCATTGCAAAATGAAATGCTGTACAAGAGGCATTTACGGAAGGGAGATGTTTACTGCCACGCTGATCTACGAGGTGCATCGAGTGTCATCATCAAGAACAATCTTAACACACCAGATGCCCCAATCCCACCTGCAACATTGTCCCAAGCAGGAACATTGTCCGTCTGCTCCTCTGATGCATGGGACTCCAAAGCTGGAATGGGTGCATGGTGGGTAAACGCAGAGCAGGTGTCCAAGTCTGCATCTACAGGGGAGATCTTACCTCCGGGTAGTTTCACGATCAAGGGTAACAAGAATTTCTTGCCTCCTGCCCAACTTCTGATGGGTCTTGGGTTCATGTTCAAGATCAGTGATGCTAGCAAGGCTCGACATGTGAAGCACAGGCTCCATGATCCAGCCGCGGCTGTTGGTAGCTCGGCCGAAAACGAAAACGAGGCTGATGAGGAGCAAGGCGACGATCTCACTGCCGCGGAATCACTTGATACACTGGAAGATAAAGACGACGAGTCCGAACAAGAACAGGACGAGGGCGAGGACGAAGACCAGGACAAGCGCGATAACCCACTGCAGCAGCACTCTGAAGCCGATGAGGCAGAAAATGCTGTGGCTCAGGTCGAGCAGGAGGTTTCGGACCTGAAGCTGACTGAACAGGCCGCGGACGAAGCAGAAAGCGAAGAAGAAAGCCCGGACCAGAAGCCCGATGACGAAGAGGATTTAGACTCCACCAGCGAGGCGCAATCCCGCTCCTCAACCAAGGATAGTGGCCCCGGCTCCGTCAAGAAAGCACCAGCAAAGCGAGGCCAAAAGGGCAAGGCTAAGAAGATTGCCGCCAAGTACAAGTACCAGGACGAGGAGGACCGTGCTGCCGCAGAGGCCGTCCTCGGTGCCGCGCTGGGGAAGAAGAGGGCCGAGGCCGAGGCTAAGGCCAAGGAGGACCGCGAGGCGGAACTGGAGGCGATGAGGGAACGCCGCCGCGCCCAGCACCAGAAGCAGCAGAAGGAGGCAGCCAAGCACGAAGAGGTTCGCCGGCAAATGATGGACGAGGGCGTCGACCTGCCGGATGACGGCGAGGAGGAGAAGCTGGCGTCCATCGACGCTCTGGTTGGCACACCGCTGCCGGGGGACGAGATTGCGGAGCTCATACCGGTCTGCGCGCCCTGGAACGCCCTGGGCAAGTTCAAGTACAAGGTCAAGCTGCAGCCCGGAGCCATGAAGAAGGGCAAGGCGGTCAAGGAAATCCTCGAGAGGCTGAAGCTGGATAGCGGGAAGAAGAATGTTGTGGACGAGCACGCCAGGGATAGCGAGAGGATGTGGCCGCGAGAGGTGGAGCTGATCAAAGCCCTGAAGCCCGAGGAGGTCGTCAACAGCATACCAGTGGGAAAGGTCCGTGTGATGATGTCGGGAGGCGGCGGCGGCTCTAGTGGCGGAGGCGGGAAAGGATCTGGAGGAGGAAAGGGCAGTGGAAGGGGAGGTGGTGGTAAAGGAAGAGGTGGAAAGGGTTCAAAGAAATAAGCTCTCTTTAGAAATGGGTGTGTCAACACTGAAAGCGTAGTATTCAATCACAGAGCATAGAATAGTGAGGACAAAAGATTAACAATAAGTAAAAAAGCTCCTCGGTCAAAGAAAGTCTTCTCGCCAAGTACGTGTAGTGGAAATCATTAACATATATAGAATGGATAACTAGCTCGTAGATTCATAAACTCGTTATATGTCGACCGTTACCTGGAACTGAACGCAACCTTTTCAAACCTCCGGACATCATTCGGGACCCTGGCAATGCAGAGCTCCTGGCAGAACTGGCCCCAGTGGCCAGAAGTCGCTTCTTTAACAGCATCTTGGAGTGACTTGTTGTACCGCGATCTATACGCGTGGCGCACGGCAGCCATGTGCGTCGCATCCCAGTGCAGACGTACCAAGCGTGAGGTGAGCAGCTCGTGTCTAAGCTCATCCTTTCGGGAGGCAGTGAGCGCATGGTGCAGAAGAAGTGCATCACGCACAGGACGGTTGATCACGCCATTCAGGATATGAGCCAGGAGCTCGCCCTAAATAAGAAATATGTCAGCAAAAATGAATCACCGAGGGGAGGGGAAGCAAAGAATCCCAGAAAAGCCAAGAAAGGTTCAGCATACCACGAGGTTGCCACTCTTCTTGAGAGCATCGCGGGCAAAATTGGCACGGTAGCGATGATCATACTCGTTCAAGATCTCGCGGAGATGAGAATCGCTTCTTGTCACGACAACCGAAATCATCAAGCTTTCGCCTCCCTTCTCTGCTTTGATGGCTTTGCGTAGGGCTTCCACATCGTCGTCAACCAGCTGCATGTCGACAGGTACTCTACGTCCGTGAGAGTCATATTCATCCATCCTGCGTTCATCAAGTACCATCATGACCGCCTTCTTAAATTTGTCTTCCCTGAGCTCTTCCCTCATACACTTGGTCAGACTGTCGTCGTACTTTTTATCAGTGAAGGCATCCTTGATGTAGCGAATCTCATCGTTGGTTCGGCCCATGAGTGACTCAATGAGCAATTCTCGGCGCGTCTTGTCACCATGGTACCAGAAGTTGGCCCAGTAGGCTTCGCTCTCCCACATGCCCAGCGCCACTGCGTAACAGGCCTTCATGAGGTTGGGGTTCTCGTCTTTAAGGCGGGCTCGGATGTGCTTTGCGATGTTAACGCCTTTCCGATGCGATCCCGTCTTGACCAATTGCTTGTACTGAACACGAAGCTCCATCACCTGCTCGTGGGTCATGCTAGGAAGGATCTCGATGAGTGGTTCCTTGTCTGGGGTTCCATCGCCCTTGAGGGCCTTTGCCAGACGCTCAGCGCTATCTTCAGCGCAATGGAATCGAGCCCGTCGGTTGCGTCTCCTTTCTGCGTCATCATCTGATGCGATAGGCGAGAGCGGCTCAACTTCAGATGGGTGGCCGGTCGGCAAAAGAAGAGGCGATGGCATAGGCGAGGACTGTTGGTAGGTACCACGATATGCTTCAAGCAGCGGCGATGCTCCGCCCGACATGGCCATGCCAGCAACACCTAAAGTGGCGGCTCCTGTGCCAAGTGACAACTTGGACATTCGAGAGGATGGCGCCGGAGACTTGTCATGGCGACTGCTCTTCTTGTCGCTGGTTCTCTCCTTCGACCTGCTCCTCGATCTAGATCTGTGCCTCGACCTGTGCCTTGACCTGTCCCTCGACCTGTCTCTCGATTTGTCTCTCGACCTGTCGCTTGACCTGTCCCTGGACTTGTCCCTGCGGTGACCGTCCACCGTAAGGAACCCACGATCTCGAGACTTGTCTCGCTTGCGTTCATGAGACCGGTCTCGGTCTCTGCTGCTTCGCGGCGGCTCCACAGTATACACATTAGGCTGAGAGCTTCGAGGATCTTCCCCGTGGAAGGAGTCTCGATGCGATCTCCTCGGATCAGCCTGACTGGCGGCCGGGCTTGTAGGTCGGTACCAACGCGGGTCGTCGTGCCCGGGGTGAAGCGACGACTGTGGCCTGTCTACCACCTGCGACGACGGACGAGGCACATAGGACGATCCAAGGCCGGCTGCAGCAGCTTCCTGCGGAGGCAACTTTCCATAGGCCAGGTCCTCCTCCAGCTGCTCCTTCTTCATCTTGTGACGGTCCTTTTGATCGGAAATGTACGACTTCACAGACTGCCCCGGGTGTTCCAGATACTTGGAGGGGTCGAACTTGTGCGAGCTGCTGCTGGGGCTCGGCGCGTGGCCCTGCAAACGACGCTTCTCGTCCTCGTCGGCGTTGGAGCTGTACTTCTGGGGCAGGAAGCTGAACTTGTCGTCCTTGGCCTTTTTGGAATCGCTCGCTTCAGGCTTGGACTCCTTGTCCTTGGGCTTGCCGTACTTCTGCGGCAGGAAGCTGCTGAACCTATCGGCGTCGGCGGCGGAGCCGTACTGGGAACGGCGGTCGCTCTTGGACTTGTCGCTCTTCGACGCGGGCGGCTCGACGGTCTGGACGTGAGGATCGAGCTGGTGCCCGTCGCTCGGGAATGCGCCAGGTGGCTGGCTCGTGGCCTGGTCACGCGAGCTCCCGCTGTAGATGGGACCCGAAGTCGGAGCCGAAGTGTAGGAAGGCATGGACGGGTCGTAGCCGTAGTGAGTTCCCGGGACCATTTCTGACAGCCCTCCTTCGGTTGGGTATGGTAGGCCACTGCCGTTGGGGGCGGAGGAGCCTACGTCACTTCGGCTCCTAGACCTCTGGTAGCTGGAGTCGTCACCGGGATAGACGTAGCTTGTCGAGTCTGCTGGGCCTCTGTCGTCTCTTTTGCGATCATCTCGAGATCGGGACCTCGAGTGACCCCGACGGTACTCGCTGTCGACATTTAGCGACATGGCAATTGTGCTGCTTTACTACCCTCTAGCTCCGTGGTGAAAGTATGGTTTTTTTTTTTTCTTCCCTGTGTTCAGTAGCTGGGGGCGGGGTCGATTTTGCTTTTTGGGGAGGGTGGGCTCAGCTCCCGACAAGCAACAGCTCTCAATTGGCGGCGTTCCGCTTGGCAGAACGTAGAGAGAGGTGGCGGGGATGCAGCTGGAACGAAGGTCGAGTCAGGAGGGAGAGGGAGAAGTAGCACAGCAGGAAGAGAAGATGGTCACCAGGCCGTCTGTCTCATCGACCATCTGGCGTTGACCAATGCGCAGACAGACGAGCGGAGGCAGCAGTAAGAGGCGCTAAGGCAAGGCCTAGCACCTACTAAGCTACAGGGCTCCGTGGGTTCCTCGCCGCCTGGGCCTGCGGGTTACTGGGTGGCGGCCGGGGGGTTGGGCAGTCTGTCTCTCCACATCACTGGCCAACAGGGTGGCGTCACTCCAGCAGCTGCTCCCTGGGCGCTACCTAGTACCTGCCTAAGGCCTCACAGTGCCTGGCTAGCTGACAATCCCATCCTGGTGTGGGCAGCTTCCCTGAGCAGCGCCGCTTTTAGGCAACAAGACAGAAACACATGATTCTATCAATCTGCTGAATGGTCCAATCATACCAGTAGTATGATAAACATTAACCTAGGCCGCCGAGATCTCTGCTTCACCGGGAAATATTGCAGTATAGCTATGCTAATTTACTCATTCAAGAAGTACCATCAATCGTATGGCCTCCGTCACTCATACGTCGTTGGCTATCAGACATAAGCTACTCAACAACCGTAAACTGAACCCAATTAGACCCTGGAACCAGTAACTTTGGTCGGCCCTCATTACCTACTGGGTTTCTAACGGGCCCTGCTTGGAAGCAAGGTAACATGACACTGGTATTCTGATGTTGCTCAGCGCCGCCCCAAGCCCACCAGTCCACCTCTGCTCCCTTGAATATAAATCGAATTGCTAAAGGTCCATGATTCCCCAGGCGCCAGGCTAATGAAGTTTTCATGATTCGCAGGGCATACGGCAACATCGGGATCGTCCACAAAGGCGACCCCACCACAGACCTCATCCTCCTCAACCGCCTCCCAGCGGTCATCGTGGAAGTGGAAGAGCTGGGTGCCCCGGCATAGTCCCTCATCTTGGAAGAATCCATAATCATTGAAGATAATCGGCTCAGCTGAGTGCGTACTACTATCCGAAGCCCCTAGGTATGTCACCTTGAACTGGATGCGGAACGGAGTGCGATTCCATTCCAGCGTGGGCGGACAATTTAGAGTCACACTAAGAATAGGCGCTTCTGGTCTGAACGTGTTGAATGAATTACACATCGGCGAAAAAAAAAATTAAGATGGTATATGGGTTACTTACATGTGATCAGAGGCGTCGACTACAGATGGCGAGGGTTCTTGAACTTGGGTCATGATTGTTTTCCTTGATTCCAGGGATCAAGGTAGCCATAAAATCTGTTAAGCAGAAGGTTCTCAAGAGAAATTCCCAGCAGCTGAAGGGCGCAGAGTCTAAAAAGCGCAGTGGTAACTTCGTTGGCTATATTGCAATGTAGTTTTACCAAAATACACTAAATTGTTATAATAGTTCCATTAGAACTGAGCGGCGAGGGCGCTAAGGCGAAAGAGGTGGCAGCACGCCAATGTTCGCCAGGTACTACCTAGACGTAGCTGTTCTGCCGTCTGATTCGACCCCGAAGCCCATGATGCCCAGCATGATGACTGCATGGAAATGTGGGCATTGTCTACCGGTGTGATAAGCCGCTGCCTAGCCCCGACGAGGCAACTGAACTGGTCCGCTTTTGCCTTGCAGCAAAATGTGCCGGTCCATGCATCGTGGAGGGGCGCGAATCGCCCATGATACCCGAACGGGCACCGCAGTACCATGATTCCACCGTAGTAGGAGTCCGGGTCCCGACTCTATGGCACACGCAGAGAGCAAAGCGGGTGCTGGAATGCAAATGGGCGGGAAGGGCGTGCCCACCCCGTACCGCTGGGACAGTATCAACCTGACCAAAACTCCTCTTGTCCTTCTATCCAGCAAGCGCCCTGGTCTCTGGAGTTGGCCGGTTTCATGGCTGCATTACACAATCCAGTTTTCCCTGCATACAGCCCTTACAACAGGCCCCATTAACGCCGACGTTGCCCCACTTTAGGCCCCTTCTCACGCAACCAACATACCTTGTGCTTATTCTTCTTCACACACTGCTCGCCTTCCGCGGGACTCTGTTGACATGAATCGTTCACTGATCCTCATCAAATGTCCATCTTGTCGAACAAGAATGTACTAAAGGCGGGCCTTCCATCTTCCCTTGTCCGTAGCCTCTCATGCATAACACCTACCACCATAGTGATTGGAACATCACGTATCCTCAGCGTTAAAATTGCATGTAAGTTGGCGATTAGGCTGAGAACCTGGCCAGCCGGTATTACTGGCAGATCTCATGTGAGAATTAACTTAATAGGCCGCGTCTCGTTAGGCGCTTTCAGCCATCATTAATAACTATACTATACCCTGGTGTCACCACCATCACAAGCCCAAAATAATGCAAACGCTGTTGGCATCGCAGCCAGAACTCCGTACACATATTATCTCCGTCTCCACCACCTCATCTTCCCCCAAACGCCGATCCGTGTAACTGAATCTTGAAAAGAAAAGCTGGAGAGGGGCCATGTGCTGGCTCTAATGAGAGAGGATGCATGTCTGAATGATATCAAGACAAAGGCCGCTACCCTCGTGAAAACTCACCAGACTCTAAATCGAGCTTGTCCGACGCGAGGTTGACCTCCAAGCAATAGGTATCTAGCCCAAATGCAGCGGCTCCGCTTGCTCGCACGTAAACAAATTGATATGGTGATCACCTTGAGACGCACATCCCAGAAGTGGCCGGTGAGGATGGAATGCAGTAGCAGAGATGGGAGATCCACGGTTCTGATGCAAGAAGCTCGAGTATGGCTCGAGCCGGGAGAGTGGCCGTCCATCAAGGTTGAAAACCTTCACTTCATGAGCAGATGTTCCCCTATTGTCAAATGTTAGCCCTTGTCGTAGGAAAAAGAACTCGCCAGTTCAAAGTGAATGAGTACTTACACTGCAAATACCGGTAGGTGTTCATGAGTGCTAGCGGTTCGGAGGGTGTCCCGTGTAACCTGGAAAGAGTGCAACGGCTTGTCCATGCGGATATCCCACACTTTGACCTTGCCGTTGCGGCTTGCGCTCAACAGCTCTCGCTGGCCTCCGCGTTGCATGTGGACACTCTTGATCCATTGTCGGTCGTTTTCATCTTTCCATTTCCTGATCATGGATTCTTGTGGTCTGCAGCGTGTATCGAATACTCGGACAGCGCCGTCACCAAATCCGGCCACGAAGAGATTTCCCGTCATTTGATCCGACGTCAGCGACGTTACACAGGATCCGGATCTTGCTGGAATATCCATCACACATGTCTCATGAGCGGCGTACCATACACGAATCACTCGGACGTCCCCTGCGACCAGGACTCGTCCGGTCACCTGTTGCCAATCAAACACCATACCCGAGTTGACATTACTAGGGATCATATGTGTCAAAGCGCGCCATGCTGATGCGAGCTGAATGTTTTGATCGCTGTCATAGTTCCGGTATACTCGGATAACGCCGTCAGAGGATCCGGTAAGCAATATTGCTTGGTCATCTTCGTTGATAAACTTCATGTCACTAATTTTGGACCCTGAGGGGTTCCCATTGCTGAACCGACTCAGCCGGCCTTGTTTCTTCCAATCCCAAATGTTCACAGTATTGCCATCGTCGGATACTGCCAAATGGTCCTCGAACTGGTGGAACGTCATTTTAGCCGGCTGGGCCCCGTTGTTGACGATACCAAGCTGGTTGTTCCACCTATGGCTGCCTGCGAACTGTTTCATCGGCTGGGTTTCCCTCAGAATTGTCTCGTTTCTCGAACGCCTCCACAAGCGTTCATTGTATTCCGTACTTCCTGGCTCATCTGCCTCACTCGGTTTCATCTGGGGTTCCCGGAAATACTCGATCGCCCAATCCAGGAAACCGCTGGACAGAGGTAAGGAAGGCTCCTCAGACAGGTCTCGTGTCTCGAATGCCCCGGAGAGGGGTTCGGGGGCAGCGTTGTAGGTTGCGTGACCATTGACAAAATCATTCTGCTCTGGCGGGGCTGAAAATTGAATAGATGAGGGTGATCTGGGAGGGCCCCCCCCGCTACTCGAGGAGGGCGTCGTCGGCCTTGGCTTCTCCTCTCCACTAATCAATGACGGGAAGAGCAAGCTTGCGGTTCTCCGCAAGAGACCTGGCGATGGAGGGGGGGCTGTACTGGTCGCACCCATGAGACCGATCCGCTGGCTTGAGTTGTTGGTCTGGTGGCTTGCTGCCTTTTGGGCGTACTTCTGAATTTCTGCCATCAGGCCTTGCGCTGGCGCTCCGACGCTGGAATTAATCAAGGCGTTGTGCATGTAATCCACAATGGTAGCCGCAAAATCTTGAACCTCCGGGTGCGGGTCTACGCTGAGGATCAACACGTGTTTCCAACAAGCCATGAACACGGTGTTGTGAGAAAGACCGTAGGCAGTGGACTTGATGGTGCCATCTTGGTTACGACTGTCTGGCCTGACATAGTGAAGTCCCATTTTGTGATCGTGCCCATCATCCTGGGGAGGGAACATGAGATAATCCTTCTCCTCGACCAGATGATCATATGCTGCCACAAGGAACTTGTTCTCAAATCTCACAACAAAGTGAGATAGGAAGACAAGAAATTCCTTACGAACCACAGGGCTTCCATCGTTGCCCATCTCCAGAATCGTCCATGCGACAGATTCCTCTATGCGGGCAACTTCTTCGGTCAAGTCTGGAATGCCGAGGAATGTTGTCATGGCATGGATCATGGCTGCTCGCACTTCACTGCAAGGATCTTTTCTCAGTAATGCCAATTTCATGTACGCGTTTTCTCGGATTCCCCTCCATTTGGCTTCGGGTAGGCCTTGCCAGAGCCGACTAAGGCAAAGACACGCCCATTGCCTCAACAGCGGATTGCCTTCATTCTGAAGATGCTCAAGGCAGTAGGTCATGATGTCAGTTTGGTTGCAGACCATTTGACCATTCTTGTAGTCCTTGCAGAGCATAGATAAGATGAATGCGCACATGGCCTTGTGCTCGTCACCATCCACTACCGGCAGTACTTCTGATGGCTTGAGAATTTGGGCAAAATAGCTGTACCCACTGTCCTTGATGAGGTCAGTTTGGCAAGAGATATCAACAGCTATCAATCTCGCCCAGATGAAGACCATAACTGGTTTCAGTTCAACTGCTGCTGATTGCAACAGCTTCAGGACATATGGGAAGATCCCAATGCTAAGGGCAAGCTGCACAGACCAGGGTCCTAAATCTAGGAATCTTCCCAGGAGAATCAGAGCCCGTACCCTATGCTGCTGGCTTAAGAGGACCTGGAGAACAACAGGCAATTGGTCTGGCGGCCTCTGAGCCAGAGCGTCGCCTCTTGTAAGATACACTTCAAAGGCGGTAAGTTGTTCGGTGAAAAAGGTCGAGTTCTGGTATTCGTACTCGATGCTCTCATTCTCCTTGCGCTCAAGCATGGGCAACTGGGCCAGTGCCATATCTACAGCGAGGTCCCAGGTCTCCCAAAGTGGGTGTTGATGCGTATCCGGTAGCGCTGGGTAAGACTGCGGGTGGCATCCGTATACCATCATGACTCTTTGGGCCAGAAGAAAGTTTCGGAAGAGTGCGGCCACCATCAGATCTTGTCGGAAGAATTTTCGAAAAACGTCCCGCGGCAGAGATGTCCACGCGATGCTGTCTGTAATGGCGGTGAATATCCAATTCAACTCGCCCAGTGGAGTTCGCCTCTCCTGCAGTCTTCCGGGAAGTTTCTTGGCTCTCTCAGGCGTCAGGTTGGTTTTAAGGGGGTTCTGTAGAACGAAGAACCACAATGCCATCTCGATCGGGGTAGTCAAGCAGGAGGTGAACAGATCGGCCGGTAACAAGGGATTGGTGGGGAGGTTTTCCTTCACAGCGCAAGCTGCCAGGTGTATATACGGCCTGAAACTGGTCTTCTCGTAGCCCGAGTTCTCCTCTGCTGCCTTGTCCTCCTCCTCCTCGTGCTTCTCGACAAATCGATGGTAGTTGTTGAGAATATTGCCTGCTTCGGAGCAATCCCACACGCAGATGGTGGGTGCTTGCAGCCAGTGTTGCAAGTCATAAAGCGATACAGGAATGTATTGGGTGTAGTTCTTATTAAACACCCAAATTTCACCCGAGGAAGTGGGCTTTGGCACGCCGTGTCCGTTGTAGTGAAGCAGCACTCGCTCGTCCTTGGCATTGCGTCGCAGAGATATGCAAAACTTCTTCGTTTCCTCCACCGATGGATCAAGATATTGCTTGTAGCGGGCACGTATTGCCAGGGTTTCATATTGGGCTTGGAGAGCTTTGCCGATATTCTCAAGTGCTTTCTGAACTGGCGGTACGGTCGGGTCTGTCCAAGCCTCTAGCTTGGCGCCAGGGTTTGTTTTGAGTTGATCAGGAGGCTCAACTCCAATATTGAGGCACACAGCCAGGGCGGCAGATACGGTTTTTAGCCGATCTCTCTGCCGCCAGTCCTGCAACTCATATTGTGGCGGTTTGGGCTTGCCCGTTGTTTCGTGGCGTTTATCCGTGAAGTACATGTACCAATTCTATTGCACAAGATTAGATGATGATCCTAATAACAGCATCCCGAGAAGGGACAGGACGAGAAAGGGTTGCGAGAAGAGCACACATACATTGGCAAGCTGTGATATTATATGCTCGGATTGGTAATGGTCTTCAAACCCATGCCGCGTTCCCCATTCGGAGATGACATCTTCGATGTGCTCGGTATCGTCGGTTGGGCGAGGACCAAACTCGCTTTTCGATCTGTGTAATAATGGTTTATTCGGTCGACCTGATTTGTCTATCCTGTTTCGGTCGCGTGCCTGTGCAGAGGCAGATTGGTCTCCTTGGTCGGGCGCACTGCTAGGTCGGCGGTCTTCATCCTCGTTGGAACTAGCCTCGTAGTCTATTCCGCCGTTCGGCACAGATCGAAACCGCGACGTCTCGCCATTCGCAGTGGGCGTGGTGCGATGCCCGTTCAGCTCCAGCATATTCGGCGCCATCTTACGGCCACTCCCATATATCGCTGCTCGCTGTCCGCCCTGTTGCTCGTGACGTAACGCCTGCGATGTCTGCTGTGCGCCGGACTGAAACGATGGCAAGCTGGAGGAGTCGGCCCTCGCTTGAGCGTGCGCTGGTGGGGGGGGCGTATGCGTCGACGCGACAGTCATGATCTCATCCCAGGCATAAAGCGGTCGATCATCCCGAGATGAGCGGTGCGGCGAAACTCGAGAACGGGTGGAACTCACCACATGCCTAGATGCGGAATGTGACGACGTGGATACTGGGTGATGGTAATGCTGGTGAAACTGATGAGTGGGCGAGCTATCCTGTCTTGCGAGAAATGGGGGCACGCAGGTGGAGGGATCGATGGATGAGCTTGGGGCGGCTGGAGGTCTCGTGTGGGGACGAAGTTGGAGTTGAAGTTCCCAAGCCGAAAGTTTAGCAGCCTTGTGATTCGCCCGGAGGGAGAGGCGCCAAACTACTACCTGCCTTAGTTCCGAAGTTGCCTGCCGGATGGGTGACTTTAACCACAACACACCTCAACCATCCACATTGTTCTCGGACATGTATAAAGGGAGGGGTAGTGAGTTTCTCAACTCGGAAATCAAAAAATCAAGTTAACTTGTAGCATCTGAATATCGTGGTCAGCCTGTAGCCTAGGTACCCCAAGAGGCTGAGCCTGCAACTCTTGTGTCCTAACAGGCGAGGTAAGCTTTATGTCACCCTTTCGCATTTTAGTGCTCTTCATCCGGCGGGGCAAGGCATCGACACAGGCACCCATCATATGCACATCTACCTTGTCAATGCTTTGGCGCGCACACATTGCAACAGTCTATGTCGTTTCAATTGCCGAGTGACTGCTGTGGGAGCGAAAGAGAATGGTCCATCCGTTGTTCATGTCTGTGTACCTATTCCCACTCACCCACCCATTCATTACCTAACTAGGCTGTATTGGACAAACAATAAGGCTTCATCGAGGGATGGTGTGAGGTAAACACCATCCGCAGGGTCGTGATCCTGGTTTCTGTGCATTGCATCTCGCCAGATTATAGTCCTTGCTCCCGTCCAAATGCCTCTGCCCTGTTCGTTTCTATGGTCGGTTGGGCTGGCTTCTTATATGCCCGCCTGGGTAGCTAAGTACTGGATATGTAGCAAGACGTTGTGCAGGGTTGTACAGCGTATTCCATCCATAACGGTCTACGAAATAACGAATCCCAGTATTCGAGTCAACCTATGACGTACGGCAAATAAAAGCCAACAACCACTTGTCCGAATGCCTCTCGGGCGACTACATTAGATGGAAAAGTCCAACTAGTATAGGGTAATTGCATCCGAAAAACTTCACGTGTCGCGCTCGGGAAAAAGGTCAATTGGATGCAATATGCATGCGCCAGACAACTTATCTTGGCAGGACCCGCACACGTCTCATTTCCCAACCATGTGCGCGACTGTATGCCCAACTGTGCGCACTTGTGATATCAGACTTTGTAGTAGTTTGCACAAGTCAGACCTTAGTTTCGTCATTCCGGTCGCTCCAGAGGTGCCGCCGAGTACCAAGCGTGAGTGTTACCAACTGGCACCGTATTGAACGGCACAACGGAATGCAATTGAGTACTAAATGGGCGTTGTGCTGGGTTATGCTCACATGTTCCCTAACTGGGATGATTCCTGCGGATTTCGAAAAAATCGGTACGGTCCGCGAGTCGAATATTCACCACATAGGAAATTGCCAGCCACTCTGAAACAGGCTAATAGCGGGAAATGGGGCTAGCCAGCCGGGGTTCATGGTGGGATGTCAACTGGCCTTGTAGGTCTTGCCTTTGGATATGGTAGGACTCGGAGGATTCTCCTTTCTACGTTGGATTAGCAATGTGCTGCAGGCACGCGAGCCATTCCGCGATATTATAGATAATGCATGAAGGGCCTGGCACCGAGAAACTTCCATTATCCCCCAGGGGTGTGGTGATGGGAGCCCGGGGTGGCTATCACCAAATTCGCTAGAAGTGGTTTTCCCAGAGGTTCATCTTATTGCGGTCCTCCTTGCATAATATCCCATTTGCCTGCACGGGATGCTCTTTCCGCCTCCCAGCCCCCGATCATCCGCCACCAGGTCTCCCCTATGATAGTTCCTTCCTGGCATCATAAACAGTGGTTGATATGTACGTATGCTTGTGATGCATCAACACCAGAGCACAGACGGAAAGAATGGAAGGCAAACACAGGCATCCATGCTATTACTAAGAACGTGGCAGGCACATCCTGCCCATGTCTACTTCTAATGTCCGGCTGGCTTGCAGTGCTCACCATCCACCGAGTTAGCCCCCGTACCTGAAGCTAGGGCCAACCAGACCAGGTTGTAGGGATGAATACCTTGGGGCAACTTCCTAAATGCTGCGGAGTGATACTGGCGCAAAGTAACTCCTGAGTGCCCTGGAACTTCCGCCCAGCTCTAGCTGTTCCGCAGCACAGACTCTTACGCCTACCCCTAAAGAAAAAAGAGAATGGGGAGCATGGCATGTGGGAGCTTAGGCTCCTATTCGCTGGACTGACCCAACCCCCTGGCTTGGCCCTGTGCTGGCCCAAAAGCGGAAAGGCGTTCGGTCAGTTCAGGTACAAACCAGTGCTCTCTGAGTCGCGCAAGCGTGCTGGTACCTTTAGGGAGTAGGTGGTATGCAGTGGCCTGGATGTTCTTACGGCGAGGTAGCAGCCGTCGTGGCAGGCCAGGAGACATGGACAACGGCCATCCTGCTGTCTAAATTTATTCCACTCGCTTGGGCTCGTTGTACCCATTTCCCCCGTACACCACCAAACCCGGGGCTGGCTTTCTCTCATGGCCGCAGAGCCACCTTCGCCCTTTTCGCAGTCTTATTGATTGAATCGCAGCAGCGCTGCTTGTCGCGCACCGAACCCAACTTTGCGATCCTCTGGAGGGCGCAGCTTGCCTGTCCTGCCGCATCGATCTCACCTCACGATTTCTTGGTTCTGACATTCTGGGCATCACATCCACCACCAGCCCCCTCCCCCCCCCCAAAAGGCCACCCCCTTGATTAACGATAAATTTCGAAGACCCTCATCCCAGCCGATGCCCTGAACTACCAGCCATCCTTAGACTCGGAGTCCCAATCGCACTGGCCCCATCCCTTTCGCAGTATTCTTGGCTTACTCTGCCCAGCCATCATCATTCGTTGCACCCACTCCATCGTTCGCCATTGCAACTCGACACTGGCCACCATCGCCATCTCCACATCGCCTACCTCCTGTGCAGCCGCCAGAGATCCAGGGACGCGACAACACCTCGAGAGTATCACCAAGTTCCTTCAGCCCTGCTATCCCGACACATTGGATGCCCGGTATCTCATCCGCCCGGGAGAAGGCAAGCGCACGACTTGATCACCATCCGAAGATTGGCTCGAGCTTCCCCCAGCCGCAGTGCGGCTTTCGTCAACGATGGCGTTCCTTTTCGGAAAGAAGAAATCCCATGAGCGCTCCGTAGCCAGTCGCGAAGGCCACCACACGCCGACACACCCTCCCGTCTCTCGCAATCAGAATGAGAAATCTGGTTTACAGCACCGCGGCACCCCGACTGGGAGCTTGACCTCGCTGGACAACGATGGCGCAAACAATAGCCCTGATCGGGGTCATCCTCGCCGAGGAGCCAGCGTTGACCAGATTCCTCCAAGCGAAAACCCCGTGAGTCGAGAGTAATTCGGCACCGATATGATAACACACATTCTGACCTTCTAAAATAGCTTTCCCAGCCTAGAAATGGCAACGCGCCCGCTAATAATGTGAATGCCTCATTATACCCATGGTCTCAGCGCAGACTTACATACACAGCCGGACACACGAGCCCTTTCCCTCGATATGGCGCTGCCGTCAACTCGATTTCGTCCAAAGAGGGCGACGTATATATGATGGGTGGTTTGATCAATAGCTCAACCGTCAAGGGCGATCTGTGGCTCATTGAGGCTGGTGGTAGCATGTCTTGCTACCCGCTGGCTACCACCGCAGAAGGGCCTGGCCCCAGAGTTGGTCACGCGAGCTTGCTTGTCGGGAACGCTTTTATTGTTTATGGTGGTGACACGAAAATCGACGAGTCTGATGTCTTAGACGAGACCTTGTATTTGCTGAACACATGTACGTCCCTCCTTCGTGGGTGTCCTCCCTCTGATTTTGGCCATGGACTAAACTTAACTAGCAACGAGACAATGGTCTCGCGCCCTACCAGCTGGTCCCCGTCCTGCTGGTAGGTATGGTCACTCTCTTAATATCCTGGGCTCTAAGATTTTTATCTTTGGTGGCCAAGTCGAGGACTGCTTTATGAACGATCTTTCGGCCTTCGATCTTAATCAGCTGCAGATGCCCACTAATCGTTGGGAGATCCTCGTCCAAGGGGAAGCCTCCCCGAAAATGCCCGCTCCGAGAACAAACCACTCTATGATCACCTACAATGATAAGCTCTACTTGTATGCAGTCTCGAGATATTCAGTTGGAACTTAGTAACTGACAAACTCTTAGATTTGGTGGAACCAATGGCTTCCAGTGGTTTAACGACGTGTGGTGTTACGATGCAGCAACCAATAAATGGATGCAGCTCGACTGCATTGGCTATATCCCAGCGCCTCGTGAAGGGCATGCGGCCGCTCTTGTCGATGATGTAATGTATATATTTGGTGGCCGAACCGAAGAAGGGACAGACCTAGGCGACCTGGCTGCTTTCCGCATCTCATCTCGCCGATGGTATACGTTCCAAAATATGGGTCCATCCCCCTCGCCTCGCTCGGGTCATAGCATGACAACTGTTGGAAAGTCTATCGTGACGATTGGAGGGGAGCCAAGCTCTGCTGCTACAGTCGTTAGCGACCTTGGTATTGTCTACATGCTGGATACTACCAAAATTAGATACCCTCCGGACTCGCAGCAGGGTCAGCAAGGTCAGCCAGGGCCTCAGAGGGTTCCTCAAGGCCAGAGACGCCCGAGCTTGATGGAGAGTCCAAATGGTGCTCGTTCGAGCCCAGTTCGTGACGGTTCAGTTGGACCGACGGACCAGAGGCGAGCGTTGGGTGCCCCACCGGCTGCAGCTGGTAACGTGCCAAATGGACATCGATCCCCTCCCGATGGTGCTGATAGTCCCAACGGCACACCTGTAAATGCTCCTGGATCCAAGCCACCTCGTGGTGCCCCGGCTCTAGCTGGACCGCCGCCATCAGGGCCTACACCTGCTCGGCCATCAGTCGACAACGCACGAGGCCCTGGGCCGTCGGCAAACACATCGCCACAAGCATCTGCTACTCGTGATAATGTAGAGATGGGAACAGTGGCAGTCAATGGCCGGCGAACACCAGTTCAGAACCAAAACCAAAACCAAAACCAAACCCAGCCGGTGCACCCTCCACGGTCAAATTCCAAGCAAGGAACCTCAGACTGGGATGGAACCAGGGGCAATACCTCAAGCAGGCAAGGACGCACAAAGGGTTCTATTGATAGCTCATCAGAGATACCGAAGAATATTGCCCCTCCTCCTACAACGACTCCACCGCCGCCCACTCGTCAGCTCAGCAACTCTCTGTCGAGGCGCTCTTCTGGCCGAAACTCCCAGACCGTTGTATTGTTGAAAGAGCTTGATTCTGCCCGGAATAGGAATGCCTGGTATGCATCTGAGTTGGAGTTGGCAAGAAAGGCAGGCTATGTCTCTTTCAATTCGACTAGCCCTGTCTTGGACAGCAGAATGGCAGAGACCTTTGACGACGACGACCGACCCTTGATTGAGGCCTTGCTGGCTATGCGAGCCGAACTTGCATCAGTGCAAAATGCTGTTGATAAGCAAGCATCATTGGCTGCCAAGCAAGTAGCTGAAGCTGAGAAGCAGAGGGACTCGGCTATCCAGGAAGCTGTCTATGCCAAAGCAAAATTGGCCGCCCAATCGAAGAACGGTGAATCGACTCTTGCCTTGGCTGACATCGACCGGGACGACTTGGCATTCCGGTCTGAGGATTTCAGCAAGAAGTTTGCATCTTCCTTGCATATACAGAAGGATCTTCAATCCCGTCTTGACGCCGCTTTAACAGAACTCGAGGCTGAGAAGAAATCGCGTCAGCTTGCAGATGACACGGTCAATGCAGCCCAAAAGCGACTGGCAGGACTGGAGACTTACAAGCAACAGAATTCCACCGAAGTGGAACGCTTGAAGGCTGAGTTACACGCTACTCAGCGAGAAGCCCGCGAGCACTCGGTCGCTTCGGCCCAGTCTCTTTCTGCATTGGAGCTTCTCAAGGTGGAAAAAGAGGATTTGTTGCAGAAGTATGATGAACTCCAGGATGCAACTAAGGATTACAACAGCACTTTTGAATCTTTTCGGGCTGCGATTGCTGCTTCGGATGATCACAAGTCTCATTTGCAAGCAAAGCTTGACGAGGAACGCTCTCAAAGAGAAATGATTGAGGAGAAGCTCAACAATCTGAAGGCTGAACATGAAGCTCGTGTGGCCGAGCTTGTGGCAACAACTCAGCGACTTAAAGACGCTGAAGAACTTGCCGAGAAGCATGCTAATGAAGCTGAAACCCACAGACAAGTCATTTTGACTGGCCTCGATAAGATTACTCTCCGAGATGAATCAAAGGCTGGCAAGGCAGATACAGAGCATGTTACTGCACTCCAAAACCAGCTCAATGCGTCAAGCGCTCTGGCAAAGAAGTACCAAGAAGAGGTGGATGCGACAGCAGACAAACTCCGCAGTGCTGAGGAGCGAATTGCTGGGCTGGAGCAATACCAGGAACAGTCAAGCCGTGAGGGCTTGAGTATTCGAAGGCAGCTTCAATCTGCACTTCGCGACGCTCAATCACTCCAGGCCACGAATGCTGAGCTCAAGAGCCAACTTGATGCTCAACAGCTGGAAACAAATGCAATGAACGTGCAGCATAATGCCCTCAAAGACATCTTGGCTGAGCGAGGAGTGAGCCCGACCAGCGCGGGTCGGCCCCGAGGTCTGAGCGCGTCTCCAGAACAGGGACGAATTCGCGAACTGGAGACGCAACTGGCCAGTGCAAATGCTTCCCATGACGAGACGAAGCTGAACTTCACGAAGCAAGCACAAGAATCTGAGACAGCGTATCGTGAAAAACTGGCGCAACTCGAAGGCGACTATCAGTCGGCTGTCCACTATGTCAAGGGCACCGAGAAGATGCTGAAGCAGCTCAAGGATCAGTTGAACCGATACAAGGCAGAAAATGGTCAGCTCAAGACTGAAATGGAAGCCCTGGAAGATGAGATGCAAACCAGCCACCAGAAATCGACTGCCTCGAGCGAATGGGAGGCGGAGCGCTCCTTACTCCAAAAGAAGATTGAGACTCTTGAGACAGACCTGCGCACTTCAGGCGAAAGCTTGCAAAAGCAGCTGGAGACTGTTAAGGCGGAGTTAAGCGAGAACAAGCGCCAGCGAGACGAAGCTGTTCGAAGCAGCGAGGATACTACAAAGAAACTTGGTGCGCAACTCAAGACCATTGAGCAAATGCGTGCAGAAAATGCTCTTCTCGAGCAACGCGCCAATGATGCCGAACAGAAGGTGTCTAGACTCCTCGATCAATTCGAACACTCAGTCGACACATACCGACGCCAGAGCAGGCAAGATGTAGTCGCTGGTGTAAATGGAGCTGGGCTGGGTCACGCACGAACAGAGAGCTCCGAGCTGGAGAGCGAGTACGGAGGTAATAGCGAGGCCAGGAACAGCACCGCCCTAGACAACCTCGCGAGCGAGTTGGAAACGCTTCGAAGTCACTGGGAAGCTACCAACAAGAACTATCGGCTGAGCAATAACTTTGATTTCGAGGCCCATACCGGTAAAAAGGACGAGGATGATGGTGGCCTCGGCTTGAGCGAGAGTCTGGCCGATTGGAGAAAGAAATTGGACAACGAGGAGCGTGCCAGTGCAGGGGAAAAGCCTCGACCTGTCTAAACTAATTTCCTCCCGGCGCCATTTACAAACTACGATTACTTGATTGAATTTTTTGGGTATCACGAAGCGTCTACAAACATATTTTTACTACACCACCTTACATTATAGCCTCGCCTAGGGCTCTCGATCTTGGCGTAGGTTTCTGTAATTTCTAGTTGTCTCATCCTGGCGAACTGGAGTTTTTGGACGAGCTTGAATGTGGGAGGAAGGGGGGGATTAGGCACGCCTGATTGATACCTTTTCTGGTACGAAGCCAGCTATGGACTTCTTTCTTATTTCCTTTCTCATGATCGTTGCCTCAGCCTCGCCGCTGGTGCACTCTCCTTTGCTGAGCATTGGGCTATATCTATATATCTATTTCCCTCGTTTCAATTCTTTTCAAATTTTGACTTCATTCTTCCCCTTCTGACAAGTCTTGTACATTTCTTTCACTCTTTATCTTGTTATTCTTGGGGCTGGGAAACTCTGTCTTTCGAAATCCTCGCTAGTCACTGGTGCTGAGCGAAATTTTTTTTCAATAGCTAAACGTTTACCCTTCATTTGTCTTGGAAGATGATGTAAAATATCACATTTATTATCCACTATTATGACTGATTGATTGGACATTTGATTTCTTTCCCGTACTGCCCTTTGTGACAAAATGAGCCGTAATCATAGTCAGGTACCTGCTTATTTGCCTGACTCTGCCAAAATGCTTCAACACGAGGAACAAATGAGTATCTTATATATCATTCAATAACTAGGTTACGGCCAGAAGACCCTTCTGAATCTTCAGACACCGTTTGAAATCCAGTTTCTTGCCCTCGGCTGGCATATACTCACCGCTGGCAATGCACAGCACTCGCATCTTTCTGTCATAGCGCAAGTTGGCGAGCAACTTGGGGGTGACGAGGAAATACTGCGAAGTGTGCTCGCGGCAGGCAATCTCGACCATGCGCTCGTGGACCATGCGTTCGTTGCGGGGATCCATACCCTGATTGATCTCATCGACGACTCGGAAGGGAGACTGGGCCAGGGACTGGAGAGCCATGAGGTAGAAGATGGTTGAGACTGCCCGCTCGCCTCCAGACTGCCGATGGGCGTTGAGCTTCTGAAGCTCCTCGTTCTCGCGGAACTTGACCATGATGTCCAGAGCCCACTGGTCAAAGTCCGGGTCCTTGTGTACGCGGACCTCGCCTGCGCAGCTGATCTGCTCAAAGTTGTACGCAAAGGCATCGTTGATCGTGGACACCAGCTGGTCGAGCTGCGGCTCCCATTGACCCATGATGCCCTCGATGTTCTGAGTCAAGTCTCGCAACGTGTCTGTGGACGTCTCCATCCTTTTCTGGATTCGCAGAATCTCCGCGGTACGCTTCTCAAACTCGCGTATCACGTTGGGGTTCGCAGCGTGAATCAGCTCCAGCTTGGCCTCTTCTGCGTCGATTTCCATGCCAAGCTCATCGGGTGTCTTGCCCTCTTGAAGACCGGATATCAAATCCCTTTGCTCCTCGGTCTCAAGCGAGAGTTCCCGGACCAGATCCCGGATTTCCGCACCCTTGGTACGCACTCTGGCGACTTCGGCCTCAGCCTCGGCCAGTTCTAGTGTCTGTTCCTCCAGCTGCTGCATGATTCTACCATTTCGAAGCCTGAGGCCCTCCAGGTCTGATTCGGCTTCGATCACCTGGATCTTGGCCTCTATCAACTGTCGGTGGGCTTCTCCAATTTTCTCAAGAGACCTGGCATGCTCCAGGACGGCCTCTGCACGAGCAATGGTGCCCTCATCCCAGTCGTATTGCAAGTCCGTTAGACCTTTCCGGATATCTCGCATGGCTTGCTCGGTTGCTTCCTTCTTTTTCTCCTCGGTTGCTGCTCCAATATCAGTTCATCGTCGCCTCACGTGAGTTTGCAGTCAAAAGTAGGCTCACCAATCTTATCCGGAAGTGCCAGCCATTTCTGGTGTTCTCGCTGCAAGGCGTTTTTTTCCTCTTTGATTTTGTCCTAGAATATTGTGTCAGAAAATTTCCTGCGAAAGGGAGGACCCTGGCTTACAATTGTCTTCGCGATATCAGCCATCTTGGAATCTATCTCGGATTTTTGCCTGGCAAACTCTTTGCTTTGGCTCTTAAGACCATTAAATACTTCCGTCACTTCAGACAGTCGATTGTTTAGTTCCACCTTCTCCTGGGAGTCAAGAGGCTGTGACGTCCAGAACTGGCCAGGCTGAATTTGTTTCGTGACGGAGGTCACGGCCTGGGGGCCATACTCCTTTCGTCTGCGCACGATGTTGGACTGTGATCCAGCGGCCCACTGGGAGATGGAGCCGCTCTGGACAAGACGCTCGTATTGGTCGTTATTGTGTTCCTTCAGAGCAACGCCTGCCCTATGAATGCCCTTTTCTGCACAGAGCATCGCGAGAACGGGAGAAGGTCCTTCTATAAAGTCGAGGGAGAAACCATCGAGCCCCAGGGACTTCGCTTCTTCGCGATTGACAGGTGGTCTGAAGGATTGCAGTGGCTGCGAGCACGTCCTAATATTGATGGACAAACTCATGACTTTGTAGAGCTGATGTGTGAGCTTCTTGTAATCGTTCTTCGTCTGAGCCACTATGCAGGTAAAATCGTCTTTTTGCAAAAGACACTGAACCAGGCTGGAGTACCGTTCGTCTTTTATCGAACAACTGACCATGGGCGGCCCGAACACTTCCTTCTCAAATTCATCCTTGTGCTGTTGAATCCAATCCCAAGCGGTAGCCACCTCTGGAAAATGTTTCTTCAATAAGCTCAGTTGTTGACCCTCCTGGGTATCGAAGGCCTCGATCTCCTCCTGCAGCTTCTTCAGTTCGTCTCTCTTAGCCAACCCTTGGGTCTTGAGCTCGCTGAAACGGGCATCAAGCTCTCGCTTTTCGCTCTCGAGATCCCGTAGGTTCTTCTCCTCGTCTCGCTAAAAGTACCACTTGATTAGTTTGTTTAAGCCCATCTACGACACCAGGCGATACATACCACTTTCTGATTCCACTCCGGACCATTGAATTCGGGAGGACGATTTCTATGATCAGCTTGCAAGGCTGTGATTTTTTGTCTACACTGGGCGAGTTCTTGCTTCTTCTCTTCGAACCCAGTTCGCTCAGCGTTTATCTTGTTATTCCATTCGTTCATTTGCTCTGCCGCACGGCCGGCTTCCTTTAAGAGCCTTTCTGACTCTGCCTCCGAATTCCGCTGTAATCTCTCCTTTATGGGAACCAATGCCTTGGCTTTCTGCGCATATGCTTGCTTCTTTTTGATGGCTTCGAGCGAAGGACCCGTCTCCCTCTTTAGGCGATCCAGGGCCTTCTCAGCATCCGTCTTTCGATTCTTGGCTAACACCAATTTCTTTCTCGCATCGTTATATCGAGATAATAGTTGGGCTGACTTGAGGTTCTTGACCTTTTCCTCGATTTCCGCTCGCTCCCGGATTCTATCCACATCAGCCTGTAGGCCCTGCTGCCGACTTTCGAGATTCTTGAGGTTCTCTCCGTCCCGCTCCGCCACCTCGCCCAACTCCTTCTTCTGTTTATGGAGCTCCCGCAGCTCCTCCTGCCACTCCAGCATCTGCTCCGGCGCGGCGGCACGCAGCGTCTCCTGGAGCAGTTCCACGGGCGAAGAACCAGCGAACTCGACGACGCGATCCTGCGGCAGAAACTGGCATAGGTTGTCCACCTGGATCTTGAGCGACCGTATGAGCCTCTGTACTTTTTTGTGGATCGTCTCCCTCCCGTTCACCCACCACTTCTGCGAGTTCTGCTCTCGTCTGATCTGGACGCGGATAGTCCAGTTCCGGCGGTCCTCGGGCCGCTTCTTCAGCTCGATCTCGATAGTCGCAATGTCCTTGCCGATCTTGACGAACTCCTTGACGGTGCCGGCCCTCCCCAGGTTCTTGGGGCTGTATCCGAGACCCAGGCAGATGGCGCACACGAGGGTGCTCTTGCCGGTGCCGTTTGGGCCAATGACCATGTTCAGGTTCGGGCCGGGGAAGAATTCGGCCTTTTCGTAGGTGACGAAGTCCTCGACCGCCACCCTGATGATGGAGCCGGGCTGGAACTCGTCTTCCTGGGTGCCGTTGACGAATCCATTGCTCCATGCTCCGGCCGACAGTCCGTTCGTGCGTGATCGTTTCGGGGGCTCGGCGTCCCTTGAGGCGATGCTGGTGTCGCTGTCATCCTCCTCCAGCTCGTCGCGGGTGCGGCGTCGACTGCCGGATACTGACGACATCGTTGCTCAGTCGGCTGTTGCGGCAGCGGTACGCCGCTGCATGGGGTGGTGTGTGAATGCAAGTCTTGTCCAGCTTTGAGGAAACTGACGGAACGTGAAGATGTTGAAGGAGACCACGGTGGAGGGGTCACAGACGCGTCTCACCGCGTTTAATGGGCAGCTGGTAATTAAACCTTTAGCGCGTAGTAGCTGAATCTTTCGGCAGCTAGCGAACGGGCGATTGTAGGAAAAGCAAGTTAAAAACCACCGCTTATTACTGGGGCCTTGCGAGGGATAAGGCGTGTGCAGGAGATGGTGCACTGCTCGATTGTTAATGCGATTGTTGTGCTGCTTTCATGTGTGGTTTTTCTTTTTCTCAGCCTGGGAGAAGGAGCACAGGCGACTACCTGCCTACTCAATACGCAATCACGGACCCCCCACTCACCTTCGTCTTATCGCAGCATCATCTCGTCGCATACATGAACCTGACCATTTGAGTGCATACGAGAGAAGAACCCCAAAAAGGCATTTGAATGATGCAAAAGAGCAAAAATGCGTAATCTGGGAATCGAACCCAGGGCTCCCCGACGCTGCTCGGATGGCAACGGAGAATTTTACCACTAAACCAATTACGCTGTGGATATCTGAGGACGCGGAAGTTGACATTGTGAATCCTGCTCATCGAATCGATCCCACTGAGGAACTGCCCGGGCTTACCACCCATCCCTCATCTTGTTGCTCGTTGGAAACACATCACGTGAAAGTACTTTATGTTGATTCTGACATTCAATTCCAAAAGCCAAAAGAAATTTGATTGATAACGCATCATCATGAGTTAGTTATATCCAACCTTGACATCGTCAGCCACCGTCCATTAGCCTGCTTATCAGTGAGCTACGAGTCCTACTTCTCCTCCACCTCCACCACCTCCACGGGCTCGGGGTTCCATACGGCCTCAATAACGCTCATCCTACATCCCGGAGAACGACTTGCCCCCTGAAAATGATTGTCAGCTTGCTGTAGTCGAGAAGTGCCTGGAAACCAACTGCTTACCTTGAAGACGAAGCGTTCATCAGCAGCGCGGAACAGTTCGCGGAACTCGTCCTCAGTTCTCTCCTGCGCATTGAGTAGGCACAGCATAACCATGTCCATGCTGCGCATCAGCTTCTCATCCCAGGGATTCTCGGTTCCAGGTTCCTGAAGGCAGTGATCGTTGATAACGACGCGGGCTCCTGGCTTCAAGGCAGGTACAAGATTCTTGAGGAGTTTGATGGCGTAAGGGGTCGAATAGTTATGAAGGATCCATCTGAAGTAGTATACTGCCCGGAAAATAAGTTAGCATCCATATTCACCAAAGTCTCTAAGGGAAGACAACAAGAGAGGCCTTACCATCAGCACCCTTGACGGGTTGTTCTTGGAAGAAATCGTGCGCCTGCAGCTCGACTCTCTCAGCCACGCTCTCATCGTCTGATATCGGCTTCGGGGCGCTGTCGACGGTTTTGGGCAGATCCTGAACGACAAACTTCATCTTCTTCCACTTCTTGGCCAAGTCCGTGCAGACAAACCCGTGGCTGCCGCCGATGTCAACCAACACTCCGGCCTTCTCGTCAATCTCGCTCAAGTCGTATGAGTCGACAAAGTGTTGCACTTCATACCCTTCACCTCCTGTCAAGCTGGCCATTGCGCCGCCCATACGCTTTGCTCGGGCTGGGTCCTTGCCAAAAGTCGCGAACATAGGCTCCTTGTCTACAGTGTCGAAGGCCACGTTGAACCCAGTTCGCGTGAGCGATGTCGCCTCTGGATACGTCTTGATCGCCGACAGCACGCTAGCAGCTGCAGGGAAGATATCCTCAGAGTTGAAGCCTACCCAGTCCTGAAGGGGGCCATCTTGAGCGAGTAGACGTGAGGAGGCTGTATGGGCGATGAAACCAGGGGATGGCTCGCAGAAAACATGATTCGTCATGTTGTGCCTTAGTATTCGCGCGAGGTTGACGGGATCCAAAGTGGTCTTGGTCTGAAGCTCTGCAAGAGCAATAGGCTTATCGAGAGGCACAAGCTTGGCTGCGGCGAGTGTAAGCGGGATACTTGTCTAAGTAGGGGTGTGACGAATGATGCTTACCGATACCATAGTTGTTGACAATCTGAAGACTCAGAGTATCAAGGAACTATTATAATGGCCGTCAGCTTACCGTACGCAGAATGCCATGAGCTATTGACGGTCTACATACGCTCCAAACTCCCCATCGAACATTCTCTCTCGGGCCTCTGACGAGGTCTCCGAGCTCCTTGGTCGCATGCGCAATTTCCAACCGGCTCCTCTGCGCCTCTTCGGATAACTTTGGGAAGTCTCCCGGCGCATCGACTCCGAAGCTGGGATCAGGCAGACCATTCTCCTTTAGATAGGCCTCCAGCTTCTCAGCCTCGGCGCCGATCTTTTTTGCCAGAGAAATCAGCTGGGAAACCTCCTGCACCTTGTTGCCGGTCCCATTGGGAGCCGACGTGATAGAATCCTTTTGCTCCATTGGAGTTTCCGTGTCCCAATTGATGAGACTCCTCAGCCCTGAGAATGATTGGCGGTTTTGCTTCTTGACTTCAGCATCAGGGTCATTGGTTGAGGCGTCCGTTGATGGTTTGCGGCCCCATGGCATTCTAAGCTTGGTCATCCTTGGTGATGATCAGAACGCGGGAAGTCTGGATGAATGGGATAGGCCTGAATGGGCGGAATACGCAGGAATAGCTTCAGATATTGTTGGGGACGTGGAATTGGGAGATGGCTCACGAAAAGGAGCAGATGGGCCCATTAGCTGAACAACCCAAGAAAACGGCGAGATTGGGGACTTGTTTGGCCTATCACTGATCTAAACTACCTCTGTACGTACCCTAAAGTGGCCTGAAGGAACCCACGAGTTTGCATCCACACCCGGCCAAGATGGCCAGGATGGCTGGGATGGGTGTTCTAAACATCCTGGGTGGTATGTATTAGACAGGGATCTCCCGCCTGCTCCTGACACCCTTGCATATTGACGGGGCGGGGCACGGACACACGTCTATCCGACGTATCATCAAGCTGAACTTGGGATTTAGTTCACAAGAGTAGGATGTGGTGACGGCTATATGTGGAATGGTGAAGACTGGGGGGGGGGGGGGGGTGATTGCTGAGCTGGCTTGATTATTGAGCGACTCTTGGCTTGGCGCTCCCCATGAGAGAACACCAAATAGGTTTATATCTTGAGGTACCTATAATCGAACCTTGACCTCACCGTGCGGTTTGGGGATTCCCAACGGCTCGGTTCATACCAAACATGGGAAGATCCCGTGTGCTCTCCTGCGGCTCCACCGCTACCTGCATCGGCATAGTGTTGGAGCTTGTCTCGCCATTGATGCCGTATCCATGGGCTAGGAGTAGCCACACGTGTGTCTTGTCTCTGGATCCTCTATACCGCCTCATCTCTCTAAGCGAAGCCAGGTGCGCCAGGCCGTTCCAGACTGGTTATAAAACATATGTGTGTACCCAACAATATGACTGCTCATCAGAAAATTTCGGAACAATTCCGGTACCCTCGTCTGTATTCACAAACGCACTGTAGCGTCGTTGAAAGAGAAAAAAAGCAAACATAGCAGGCCATCGTACATCTCCGCCTAGGCCTTTTGGCCATATACAAGATGAAGCCGCATATAGATGAGGGCTGAGTCGTCCATGTACGCCCTGCGCACATTCATCAAAAGCATTTCAATCCTATTTCGATCCCATTTCAACCCCCTGGTGAGAGGGCCCAGGGCGATCGCCTGTAGACCATCCACCAGAATTGTCCTCCAGTAGAGTCCAACCGCCTTGAGTACCTTGTTTTTTGGCCAAGTTCCAAGCGGAACATGCAAGACTCGCTCCGTGACATTTATAAAGCCCGCCTCCCGCATCATGTTGCTCAACTTGGAGCCTGCCGCGGCGTGAAAATCGACACCAAGAGCCGAGAGCCCGGCGTTGATGAGAGACCAATACTGTGCTACAGGATTGTCGGGTGGGACGACGCCGGTGGAATGGCCGCTCAAGGGACTGTGGTGAATCTCCTGCATCTCCATCCACCCTCCCGGCTTCAAATGTCTGTAATTAATTAGCCGTATGCTTTCATCGAACATGCGGTAGTCAGATCGTACTCGAGAGACCGCCTGAGAAGTCTAGGCCAGTTCTTGATGGCCATGACTGTATGGCGAGAGTGGATGTAGTCAAAATGATCTCGTGGGTAGAGCCAGGGCGACTCGACATCGTCAACAACGAAACGGACATTTGGGGGGATCCAGCTGGGCTGAATTGGAGATAAGTCCACGCCCAAGACCTCGGCGCTTGGGAACTGGTCGCCGACTAGAAATGAGAAAAAAGAGAATCCCAAGTTAGCACTGTCCAAACGCGAGCCGATCCATGTAACTGAGAAGGGACTTTCCTACCTTCGATCGCCCAGATGCCTGTTCCCGTTCCGATATCTAGAATTCGTTGCGGATTCTCTCCAATGGGTGCAAAATGAAGCTTCTGGCTACATAGAAGTTTCATCATTGCATGCTTCATATCCTCTCTCTCCTGCTCCACCTCGTCATTAGGGAAGTTATATGTCCCCTCGCGGAATCTGTGATACCGACGCCCGTTTTCGAACATAAAATCTCGGACAGATGATGCCAGCGACGTGCTGCTGCTTTCTTCGCTCAGACTTTCATAACCGCCATCTGTATGGTCGCCATCCGACTGGCTTTCCGTGTCATCGTTGGGCGGTTCTATGTCGGCGATGATAACATGCTGTGCTTGCTGGAGGGCATCCCGGGATAGCTGGTCCTGTTCTGCAGTTGATAGAGACGGGAATATGGCTACACCGTTCGGGTGTGTTAGTGGGGTGGTGATATGAGAGCCCAGTTCCTCTTCTGCACCAGTGTGAGAACTGGGCTGTGGCTGATTGCTGTCTAGAGGGGGAGCCGGCACTGCTGGCTGCTGAGATGTCAGATATTCATTTGCGGCATGGTCCGGGGCTGCTGATGAAGACCCGGGCTGATAGAGGACCGGGACCGGTTCTGGACGGGCGCCTGGTTCGCCAGCTTCCGTTTTGCGAGTAGCATGTAACGATGCCACTGAGATTGCTGAGTCGTTATTGAGGTTTCGTTGACTCATTTTGAGAGATGGAGGTGAAACTAGAATTGTGTTCTTCCTAGAGCCTGGAGTTCGTTCCGTTGCCCGATCGTATGACCCCTCCAAGCAAGCTCTATCATTGCTCCTTTCGCGAAGCGCATGGGTTTGCTACCAACAAAGCGAGCAGGGGAGGTCAGTGGCACAAGACGGCAAGCAAAAACATTAACCAACGTGATTGAGGCGCTGGAGATGTGGGATTGGTAAGTGAGAGAAGGATGAAGGGTCAGAGGGAGAGGGAAAGAGCGAAGGGAAGGTTGGTGGTGAATGATCCAAAGGTTATTATGGGCACCAGTAAAAGGGCCGGCGCAAATTCGCTACGACCCTCCCGCAAAGCAAGATCCAGGGCACGTTGGAGCGCTCCCGTTTTATTGGCTGCAGTTGGCCGCGCTGTTTTACTGCATCTTTCCCCCTGCAACCGACGGGTTTGGCCCTGTCCTTGATTTGAGCCCGTGGTAGGACGACCCCCAAGGAGGCCAGCAGGTTTGACGCTGCCGATCGTGGCTTTCCGGGCTCTTTCTCGCTGTCTAGCACGAGAAGCGCAGCTTTCCCGGACCTCAGCTCTTGATTGACCCGTAGTTGATGCTCTGTACATTCCTCTCGACGAACCCATTTGCCACTCCGCTTGACCCTTCAGCTCAAGACTCAACCCGAGAGGCCTGTGCGCATGCAGCTGCACCCGCCCGTGCATAAGGCCGTAGTGCATGTCGTTCCTCTCTTCTCTCATGTCTCTTCTCTCGCCCTCCCGCGCGAGCTTGCACACACACAATCTCTTGTTGTCTCAAACACGGATGGCCCGACTGGCGGCAGCCTCCCTGGCCACCTGCAGCCCACGAGGGCCGACGGAAGCACATCATGGTTTGGCCCGGGTGTCAGTGCACGCTGGATGAGGTGCGTATAAGATTAATCTATCTTATCTCGGTACCCATCGAGAGGGTACGGGGTAAAGGCGCTACCTGCTGCTATTTACCTAGCCTTGAGCCGGCACCTTGAAGTGGAATTACAGGGCACAAGTCCCGATCTCCCAACATCGCGCTCATGAAAACCCCCGCTCCTCTCCACTAAATAACACCGCCCGGTCTAAATATCTATCTCCGGGGTTTGATTAATCGCCGAGTCATCCTCGCCAAACAACTCGTCGCCTTGTCTTGTGTTTGGTGAACGCTCAGCGAACTTAGGTGTATCCCAATACTGTTTCATGAAAAGTTAGACTGCCGAAACGCACATGTCGCGCTCTTTAAGTATCGCTCGCTCCAAGGGCAAGCCTGCTGTGATATCTGAGGAGACTATCGATGACTTGGAGCGCCAGAGACAGGCCCTTGATTTCCTGGGAAAGGATGATCTCTACAATGCGAGCAGGGTCTTGTTTGACCTGCCCGCCGAGGATGACTACACTTACCACGCAATGACGAGTGTGAAGCTCGCCGAAGTGCAGCGGGTTGTGCAGCTGGGGGGTGTTAATGGATTGCACAGCTGGTATCGTCAAGACGACGGGTCGCCGGTAAGAATCAATGAACTCTCTCGTCCTTTGTCTTGGGCCAAGCCCGCATCTGCCCTTCAAGTATAGTCCAGGCACTGATGACGCCTCGTGTTTCGGCTTGTCAATAGAGAGATTGCCCTCCACTCCCAGATGTTGATGCCTACGTATCAATATTCAGTCCCTCCACGGCTACAGTGTCAGCCATGAAGAACTTTGCCACCAATGCCAAAAAGGCATCCATACGTGCCGAGGTCGCTGACCACCTCGCTGGCAAGCGATTCCTCCACCCCGCCTTGGAGAGCAGATTGACCATACCCAAGACAAAGCCCAAGAAGCCTCCTAGCAGCAACCCCTATCTTGATTTCTGGGCATGGTCATGTCGAAATTTGGAATGGTGCGGCCCATGTGAGTCGTCCGGCCGGGTGAACACGAGTCATCATGTCCTACCCATTTTCATGCACCACTTTGGATGCGCGACGCCGTCTCATGAAAGCCTGGAGATACTACGGATCCTCGCAGAGGGACGGGAGCTTGTCGACATGGGGTCAGGAAACGGGTACTGGTCCTTCATGCTCAGGCGGTATGGACTGACTGTGCATGCTGTAGACAACATGCAGAGCGAGTGGCGTGTCAATTGGATTGGCGACACCATCATCTCTGATGGTATTCAGTGGCTACGAAGGAATGCCAACGGACAAAACATGGTGCTGCTCCTGGTGTACCCGATCGTCGGCGGAGGTGTCGGGGGAGGGACAGAAGGTGGCTTCACGAGGAATCTTGTCAATACGTTCCGTGGAGATACGATTGCAGTGGTTGGCACTCAGAATGGAAACGGCTACACAGGCTTCAAGAACGTGACCATGGACCAGTTCATGGTCAGAGAACAGCCGGAGTGGACGAAGGTCGTGCAGATTCCGCTGCCGAGTTTTGCTGGGAAGGACGAGGCCTTGTATGTTTTCCAGAGGGGAGATAGGGTGCCGAAGGGGCCATGAATTCAACGCCTTAGGATATCACACGCAGTGCTGTGCTGTTGCTAGAGAATCAGAGTGAAGGCTGTTGGCGTAACCATGGGTGCGTTTGCCATAATAGATCAAAATTGCAAAAAACTCCCAGCGTGGGGAGAACCCACAACCTATGGCTTAAAAGGCCATTGCTCTGCCAATTGAGCTAGCCGGGAAGGCTGTCTATACACTGCGGAGCCAAATTACAGTATATGTACAACAACTCCGCTGACCGATATTAACCCTCAGTGAGAACCCTCGCGGGCTCTTTTCTGATATCGAACATTCGAGCCTGCGCTCCGTCACAGGCTTCCTGGCGGCAACGAAGCCGCTCTCAAGCACACAGGCCCAGCAGCTGCACCTGCTAGGCCTAGGACAGATATTTAGCTAAAAAAATATCACACAGCAGCTACAAGGTCGCATAGTTGTAACAGCAATTATATTACAAGTCAATGCCTGCAAAGCAGTCCCAAGGGTAAGCGAAGCTGCGTAGGGGAGTCAGCGTGAATAGGATCTAACTTACCTGCTTGAGGCAGCTCGAGGCAGCAGCTGTTGATCGTATTTATTATTATCACGGTGAATAGGATCTGACTAACCTGCTGGAAAGCTACAGCTATTGATTGCATTCACGAGGGCCGGGGTGGATAGGATCGACGAGGGGTCTGACTTACCTACTCAGGGCTGCAGCTACTGATCCTATTCGCGAGAGATCTGCTTGAGGCTGCTTAAGGCTGTGTCTGTTGTTTGTATTTATCTGGATCGCGGTTAGTGAGATCAAGGAAGGGTCTGACTTACTTGCTTAAGACTGCGGCTGTGGATTACATTCGTGAGGGTCACATCAGCGGGATCAAGGAAGTATCTGACACCCCTGCTCGAGGCTGCAGCTGTTGATTGCATATATCTAGATCACGGTCAGCGGGATCTGAGATAGGCCTGACTTACCTGCTTGTTGCTGCGGATGTTGATCGTATTTGTTATTATAACGGTGAATAGGATCTGACTTACCTGCACACTCAAGACCGCTCGAGGCTGCAGCTGTTGATTGCATATATCTAGATCACGGTCAGCGGGATCTGAGATAGGCCTGACTTACCTGCCTGTTGCTGCGGCTGTTGATCCTATTCACGAGTGTCAGTATGGATAGGATCAGACCTACCTGCTTAAGACCGCTTGAGGCTAAGGCTGTTGATCGTATTCATCTGGATTGCGGTCAGCGGGATCAAGGAGGGGTCTGACTTACCTGCTCGAGGCTGCAGCTGTTGATCGCATTCATAAGGGTGAAGGTAAATAAGATCAAGGGAAACGAAATAACAATATACGCGCGTATATAGCCAGCGATGGCAACGACGAAGTCACGATGTCACTCAGACCAATAGGTAATCGGTATTTCAAAATTAGCCAATGGTAATTCAGTATTGCGAATCACATGACTGCAAAACTTTGGTCCCATTATAGAAGCGAATCTAGAAGCTGCGCTCCGGCTGTTGCCCTCCAACAGCTGCCGACATAGCTACTGTATGTAAACCCGACTTATCTGTCTTCCGTCAAGGCGAGCGAGCTTCGCTTACCTTCAGGAATGCTTGCAGGCATCGAATTTATGAAGAATATTTATAAAATTAGAAAGCTAGTCAAGTTTAATAGCTTATCCGCTGTAATACTGATAGATGCGATCAACATCTACTACCTGAAAGCAGGTAAGTCGGATCCCAACCACGCTGACTCTCCTGAATAGGATCAATAGCTGCAGCCTCGAACAGGTAAATCAGACCCCTCCTTGATCCCGCTGGCCGTGATCCAGATGAATGCAATCAACATTCGCAAACTCAAGCAGCCTTGAGTAGGTAAGTCTGATCCTATCCGCCGGGACACTGATCAATGCGATCAACAACTGCAGCTCCAAGCTACCTCGAGTAGGTAAGCCAGATCATATCCGCCGCAATGCAGCTGAATGCGATCAATATCTGCAGCCTCGAGCGGCCTCAAGTAGGTTGATCCTATCCACGCTCACTCTTGCGAATAGGATCAATAACTGCAGTGTTGAGCAGGTGAGTCAAACCCCTCCTCGATCCTATCCACTCGGGCCCTCGTAAATGCAATCAACAGCCGTAACCTCAGCTGATTTGAGCAGGTAAGTTAGATCCTATTCACGCTGACTCCCCTATGCAGCTTCGCTTGCCCTTAGGACTGCTTTGTAGGCATTGACTGGACTGGTAAGAGTCATGCCGAGGACTTGGCTCTCGTAACCCCTTATGGGCCTTGCCTCAATTTTCTTCTCCTAACTTCCAGCCCCTCAACGACCGCCGTTCAATCCCTACTAGGTCCAAGGGGGTCTTTCCCTCCAGCAAGTCCACTAAAGTATTGTACCTGAATATCCGGGTTGTTGCTAATTCATGATTCCCTGTCCTGATCAGTGGAGGTAGAGTAAACCAGTCTCGAATTATCTCCTCACCAGCCCCTAATATTCGACATTTGATTGCTAGGCGAATACAGGGGTCTTCTGACCTCAGCATACTTGCCTGATTAGCAAGAACGCAGCTGTCATGTAGGTGGCCTGGTTCAGCTAAATCGAACTTAGCAGCAACCTTCCATTCTTTACCAAGTATGAGTTCAGGAGGCAGAGTAGTAGAACAAGTAATCGCGTATCCATGAAACTCAATGAGGGTTACTCTAAGGCTTCTGTATCCACTGAAAGCGGTATAACAGATCGCACCGTCTTCTGTCAGTAAATCTTGGAGTTTCTTTCGAGAGGGACCTTTACATCCATCATCCCTAGGCCTATCATGCGTTCGTATTATCATTCTAGGCTGAGGCTGAGGCTCAAGCTCATCCTCACAGTCGAGATCGTTGTCTTGGTCATTATCCTCACAGTCGAGATCGCTGTCTTGGTCACCATCCCCCATGATGAGTTCCTTCATCTTCTCACCTAGAGCAATAGTTTCCTCCGTCTCAGTACCATCATCATTTGGGAGATAATATACTATATTTGAGATATTTTCATCATCTTCCTTATCATTTGGGAGGGAACGGGTTTTATTTGAGGTCCTTTCAAACTTATGCTTATTATTAAAAGCACTAGCTTTCAACTCCTTGAATCTTTCCCAGAATATCGATCGTCTCTCTCGAAGACGCTCGAGTAACTGTTTAACTCTTGGATAAGACTCTGGATGCTTTGGGGGTTTCGATCCTTGATTAGGCTTATTCTGGGGATATCGCCTGCGGGATACCTCACTGGATAGGACATTTCGTACTAATTGTACTCCATCCTCTAGCTTTCCACCAGCAGCTTCCATTAAACTTAAAAGGTCATCTTGGGTTTGGAAGCCGACATAGTAGAGCCAGTCAGCAACTGGTATCGGCAGTGTGCTGGGAGTCCATGGATCCTCAAGTTCCTCTGCCAGAAGTATGCGATGAGAAATAAGGAAGGCTGTTGAAGATTTACCAACCCAGAAGTTATAGCGGATATTTTGTGCTGTTAATATTGCAATAAGGCCGAAGATATCAGTTAATCTTCTGATTTGGGAATAATCTCGAAGATGAGATAACTTTCCTGGGTTAGGGCATGATAAGAATACCCGTTGTACCTTTTTATCTTGGGTAATAAACCATATATCATGGGAATAACTATTTAGCTCAAGGCTAAATGGGCCTGTAAAGACTATATTGCTCTTTCTATAGCCTGCGAATGCCCGTTGTATATCCTGGGTTGCTGTCTGGCCACAAAGGACTATTACTCGGACCCCACTGCCCATTATCATATTCCGGTTTAATCCCTGAATATACTGATCAGGTTCCAAGCCAGGGATTATACTTGAGGATTCTTCATTTGGATTTGAAGAAAAACAACTGGACCATAGTCGACAGTTTTGTTCCGTTAAGTTCAAGTTCTCCAGTTTGCTATTATTAAAGCCACCAGCTGTTAAGACAGCTGCTTCTGGGCTATGAATAATAGCAATTATAGCTTGACTATTACCAGTTGGCTTCTTAAGTGGGCGGTTGAGTAACTTCTCAGCTTTAGAAAAATTACTTTCCTCTTCCTCTTTAGTGAGACTGAATGTTGTTATCTCAGGATAAGTAAAGTGACTGAGTGGAAAAAGTGTAGCCTTAGCTCCAGGCCCCTCTAGCGACGATGCAGCAACTTGCCCTTGAGGATCTAGCCCATTTTCTTCAGCTAATTCGGCGATAGCTTGTCGATAGTCCGCCTTCGATAGCCTGGCTATCTGGCGTCGGCGGTTTCTCTGGATGCTCTTCTGCTTCCTACGGAATAGAGAAAAGGAGGCGATATCATAATCAGGAGATATCGTACAGGCCTTAAGGTACTTAAATCTAATACCAGATGATACTGATATCCCTTGAAATAAAGGCGGCAATACATTAAGGCCTAAATTTGAGTATCCTCTAGGGCTCGGCCCAAAAAAAGCTTTTAGGACTGAAGCAGGCAATGACTCAAAAGTCAGGCAGAATACCATTTCGAGAACATTCTGTAAAAGTTCAATCTGTTTATCGGGGAGAGTTTGAATAGTTGAAAAATCAGTTGACCATAGTCGGACAAAGGATGCTGATCGGTAGCCCTTTCCCTTGGTAAGCACATAATAGCAGAGTCTTCTGGTATCGCTATTCCATATTGCCTCTGCATGCTGAATACACACTCGGGTGGATAATCTGAACGACTGTCCAATATAGTATCGGATATAATATTTATCCCGATCATTAAGCCCGATAAGAACATAGCCACCTATATCTTTCTCTGTCCAGATAATAGGGTCTTCAAACTGGTCCTGATGTATCTTGTGAATACTATAAAAGGGAGAAAAAGGTTAGTATCCGAAGTAATACTTAGACTGACTCTCAGACCTGTAATATTTAACTAATATTTCGGCTGTTAACGGTTTTCCCTGTAACTCTAGAAACTGAGGGAGAATCTGAGCTATTGCAATCTCTGCAATTTCATGGAGAGAGCCCCATTTGCTGATTGTTTCCGGAAAGTTCATCGACTTCAGCTCCTCAAACTCATCATTTACCATTCTGCCAAGGAGTAATACAATTATATCCTTAAAAACTGGGACAGTTAGGTCCTGAGCCTGGTAGAAGGATTGCTGGGAATCCGTTAGTATATATCGAGAGAACCTAATCGTGTAAACTCACATGAACTTGCTCATCAAACTCTCGTTTCCCAGGGCAGCGATACTCAAAGTATGGCGGATTCAAGGCGCCTGGCTGCCGACAAAATGTAGGCAGCTTAAATTGCTGAATTTGCTGCTGATCTTTTTGTTGATCGCATTGTTCACTCTGCTGCTGATCTTTTTGTTGACCGCTTTGCTGACTTGGCTGCTGACAAAATGAAGGCAGCTCAAGTTGCTGACTTTGCTGCCGACATTCTTGCTGATCCCGGTGCTGAATTCGTCGCCGAAGCCGTTTCTGAAGCTGTTTCCGATACCTTTGGCGGCGTTTGAGAGCTCGTTGGGTCGAGGTATGTCGTGTACTTAGATTATGGCGCGTTCGATCTTGGTCTTCGGGTGGAATTCCGTGGTACTTCCACCAGTAGTCTTCCTCCTCACGCTCTTGTGCCTCAAGAGCTCGTTGGTCCCGAACGTTCTTAGGCGTCCGTATGTTGTTCGGTCGGAATGATAAGCCTTTTGGCATTTCGTTGGCGGACATCCTTCAGTAGATAGGTATTCTTCACAGGGCTGCAGAGGCCAGAAAAGGGGTGATCAAAGCAAGTTGGTGCGCGGTTGAAGATGGAAGAGCGGCGTGGCGAATAAATCTTGGGCGAAGTTCTTGGATTGGGTTTTCACAGCAGGGGAAAGTTTCTGTTTGTGTGAATTTGGGTTTGTGTGAATTTGGGTTTATGTGAATTTGGGTTTATGTGAATTTGGGTTTGGGTGAATTTGGGTTTATATGTGTAACTCTTTGTGCGTGGGAGCTTGCCAAACACCGCCTTAAGGTAGGTATTAACAACCTTTATTCACTTTAGCAACAAGCTACATATAACCGACATTATCATAACCCTTTTAGGCGAGGAGGTATGCTTTGTGCGCGCGGATGTTATGGGCCTTGTGAATACAATCCATAGCTGCAGCTTCGAGCAGCCTCGAGCAGGTAATTTCGATCCTATCCGCCGTGATACTGATGAATACAATCAACAGCCGCATCCTTGAGCAGGTAAGTCAGACCCCTCCATGATCTCGCTGACCGCGATCCAGATGAATACGATCAACAGCTATAGCTCCAAGCTGCCTCGGGCTGATAAGTCTGACCCCATCCGCTATGACACAGGTGAATGCAATCAATAGCTACAGCCTCGAGCAGGTAATTTCGATCCTATCCGCCGCGATCCAGGTGAATATAATCAACAGCCGCAGCAACAGGCAAGTAAGTCAGGCCTATCTCAGATCCCGCTGACCGTGATCTAGATGTATGCAATCAACAGCTGCAGCCTCGAGCGGTCTTGTTACTAGTAGGTACCTTAGCCAACTCTTCTGTCTTTCTTCATGACAAGCAACAGCTTTAAAGCTGACTAGCGTATCTCTTGTGACGACAAGAGATCGTTGCATTGGTGACCCGACCGTCTAATACTACGACAAGTGATTGCTACGAGCCTGACCTGCCTGTCTGCTGCTATTACAACTGATTTATGTAGGTAGCCGCCGCCGTAGCCGTCGCATTACCAAGTGACCCAGAATGTCAAAAACATTTACTGCCAGCAGTAAAAGTTTTGGTCATGGTGTTAGCGCTTAACAGGCTGTCAAAGCGCTGAGCCAGCACTCAATCAGGGCCAATTAGCGCACACTTCTGTGATGACGTTGAGATTCTGCTCTGAACCCCTGTACAAAATTTCCGCGAGCACAGGAAACACGTATGGTTATCACCTTGTCATTACCAGCGAACCCACTGCATCAGGCCCTGTCTCAACTCACCGTCTTGCCGACCGCTATTCTTGCCTGGCTGTAATGGATATGTCCTAGATCCGCTTCTGGACACAGTTTGAAACCCCGCGCATACCCCTCCGACGACTCCAAGAAGCGACGATTCGCGCACGCGACACGACGTTTGATTGAAATTGCAGCCGCAACCTCCCACCAACATCTTCTTTTTGCCGACAGCGACAATGGTATACGTTCGGCAGAGCCAGCTCCCGGCTCTCCGGGAGTACAAGTACTCGGCCGTGGACCGTTCTTTGACGTCCAAATACATCCTCAAGCCGTTCTACACCAACTTCGTCATTAAATGCTTTCCCATGAGCATGGCGCCCAACCTGATCACATTGACCGGGTTTCTGTTTGTCGTCGCCAACTTCATCGCCCTCCTATGGTATAACCCCACCCTGGATCAGGATTGCCCCCCATGGGTCTACTACAGCTGGGCTCTCGGACTCTTCATGTACCAGACATTCGACGCTGTTGACGGCACCCAGGCGTGAGTAGCATCTCCTCGGTATCATATGATGGAATCAGCGTTGGCTAACCAGAAATTTGAAAACAGTCGGCGAACAAGACAGTCCGGACCCCTCGGCGAACTTTTCGACCATGGTGTCGACGCGCTCAACACTTCCCTCGAGGTCCTCATTTTCGCCGCATCGCAAAACATGGGTCAAGGATGGAAGACGGTTGCAACACTTTTTGCTTGTGAGAAATCTCGGTCCATCCGGCCTCCGCAGGCTTATCTGCGGTGTCTGAATATCTTCTTTTTGTGGCTAACTCCTTTGCGACACAGCTTCTCTCACCTTCTACGTCCAGACTTGGGATGAATACCACACCAAGACCTTGACTCTTGGTATCGTGAACGGTCCTGTTGAAGGCGTGCTCATCCTCGTCAGCGTCTACGCTCTCACTGGGTACATGGGAGGTGCTCATTTCTGGCAACAAAGCATGTTCCAAACTCTGGGGGTTCCCCTCTCCAAGAGTATCCCACACCAGATCTACAACATGACCTGGTGCGAGTGGTATCTTGTTCAGGGAACCGTGGTCTGCTTCTTCAACACTGTGGAGTCCTCTCTCAACGTCATCCGTGTCCGTCGCGAGCGAGGTGACCGATCTCGGGGCGCCCTTCTTGGGCTCCTGCCTTTCTTCGCTATCTGGTCATTGATCATTGCGTATCTCTACCTTCAGCCTACCATTCTCCACAACCATCTTGTTCCTTTTGTGCTCTTTGCCGGTTTTGTCAACGCCTACAGCGTCGGTCAAATGATCACAGCCCATCTCGTCAAGCTCCCGTTCCCATACTGGAATGTTCTTGGCGTTCCTATCGCTCTTGGTGTTCTTGACTCCACCGGCCCGTTGATGCTGAAGCACTTCGGCCTCGGATGGCCCAGCGCTCTTGGAAGCGATGTGTACCAGGTCGCTTTTGTTTTCCTCATGCTAGGTTTGGCCCTTGGCGTCTACGGAAGCTTTGTTGTCGACGTCATTGTCACTATTTGCGACTACCTTGACATCTGGTGCTTGACCATCAAGCATCCATACTACGAGGAAGCAAACGGCAAGGCGAACAAGGTTCACTAAGTGCCCGAATATCTCTCGACGACTTTTACCAGAACCGGTGGACGACTTTGACGACAAATTATAACTCGATGTGTCAGATGACGATGACTGACGCTTGATTACAAGCACGAGTTTACTTTCTACTCCTATAGGGATCTCCCTCAAGGATCACATATACAGGCTGCCAAAGTCGAAAGACACACGGCCTTGGCATCAAGCAAATAAACAAGCAAATTTCGGGGTCTTCTTTTTTACTCATAATGACGGTTTCATTATCTCTGGGTTTCCCTTTTCAAAAATCATAAAATGGTGAGGGAGGCTCTCTCGTTTTGGAGCCAACAGTTAGGGCATTTAATTAGAAGAGTAGAACGGTGTAGCGAGGCGTGGCTTTTTTTTTGGGGGGGGGGCGATTCTATTTTACACTTTCTTGCTCCTTGGTCATAGATGTGTGTACCTATTAGCAACTACTTACTTAATCACCTGTACAATCTCCTATTTATATGTAGTAACATTAATCTGAAGCAACTCACTTGATCTTGGCGTTCAGCCTGTAGTATCTATAACCCCATCACATATAGACATGGGCCTGTACGACATGTCAGTGATGGATTTGCTATCATTGACAGATACCTAGCATGAGGTCAATTCGCCCGTGCCTCTTCTCATACACTCCACCTCGCGGTTACGGGCCACAGGGCTCGAGCTGCTAAGCTACCTCTCGTGTTACTAGGTATGCCACTAACTGGACAAGAGAGATCAAGATATGGGGGAGCCCCAGGATGTTGTGGGGTAGCATGGATGGATCGTCTGGTCATATCACGTTGCGTACGTGCTCCACGAACTGACGTGTAGTATTCATCCAGGTGCGTCTCTGCTCAGCAGGCAGGGCCATTCTCTCGCACTTATTCAAGGAAACTCAAGCTAGCAGCAGCAAATGCCACACATTTTCTTTTTTTATAAATATATGGTTCTCATTTCTCTCATAATTCCGTAAAACCAGCATGCAAGCAAACAAAAACAAAGCAACCAGAAAAGGGGGCATTCACAGGGTCCCGGGAATAAGACTCTTCTGGTAGAGAGCTATATCTCTCTCTTGGATCCCGGATTCTCAAAAACTCGATCCCTCCTACTCCTTTCCTTTCCTGCTCCAAGATATATAACGCCTTACTCTTATCCAATTTGAGTCAAGAAAGCCATTCGAAGATGGATATGTGCGTGTATAAAGTATGTTTTTAAGCTTTTTCTCCGTCAATGGGTTTAGATAAGGTTGTCAGTGCCGTTGGCAACGCTCAGCTGGATGGCCTCGACGATGTCCTTCTCGGAAAAGACGGGGCCCTGGCCGTCGCACACCGCGCGCGTCCTCAGGTGCTCGCTGACGTTGATTATATCCACCAGGCCGCGCTTGAAGAGCTCGTGGGATATGATGAAGTCCCACGCGGCTCCCGCGGCGTACAGGCTCTGGCCGTCGGACGACTGGACGATCCGGTGGGAGAACTGCTTGTTCTGGTGGCCCTGCAGGACGCTCGAGGCGAACTCGGTCGGGTTGTAGCGCATGGGTCCGGTGACGAGCGGCTCGGGGGAGCTGGAGGACTGGAGGTGGTTCCGCCCGCCCGTCGTGGTCGTCGCCTTGAGGATCTCGTTCTCGGTCGACACCTTCTGGAGGTCCCTCTTGAGGCGCTCGTTCTCGGCCGAGGCCTGCTGCTGGGCCGCCTCGAGGTCGGCGAGCTTGGCCTCGAGGTCCTTGACGTGCTTCTCCTTTCGCTCGCGGAAGGCTCGTTGACTAATTGGGGTTAAAAAGAGACTGATCAGCACAGGTTTCTGGAGCATGAGCTAAGCAGGGGGGGGAGGGGAGGATCGGGTCCCCGAGATCAGCGAGACGTACGCAGCTCGATTCTGGGCTTTTCGCTTGGACTGGGCAGGAGTCATGTTTTCCTCCTCGCTTCCAGCCCGGCCGTTGCCCGCCTCGTCGGACTCGGACTTGTTCTGGGACCCCAGATCGGCCCCGGTCATGGCGACGCTGGCATGGCTGAAGCTGGGGTTGCCGTTGGCGAAGGAATTCGAGTGTTGTTGGCCGAATGCAGACTGGTTGGGGGGTGTCGGCGGACCGCCGTTAGCGGTGAAGATGGAGCTCTGCTGGGGCGGCTGGGAGAAGCTCTGGGGATAGTCGAAAGTCTGGAAGCCATCATTGGCAGGAATGGAATCGAAGACTTCCTATTGCACGGGGGGTCAAACGTCAGTCTTGAGAGCTCGGTTGGGATGCCCAGCACCTTCGCGAGCAATAATTGCTGTCTAATGCTCAGGTAATGGGTGCGCTAGGGCGGGGGGCTCAGGACAGACGGGGAGGAGACAGGCTACTGACAGGTGAGGAACCGTTATAATCGTCTGATTGTGAGCGTGAGGGCGTCAAGGGAGCAACAGACATAAAAGGGTTGTAACCCGCCGCCGGCTGAGTGCCAGCAAACTGATACTGGTTGGAAAAATCCATGGCGGTTGATGGAGATGTGCGGATGGTGTTTTTTTCTTGTCCTAGGCAGCAGGAGCTACCAAATGCGAAGCTCGTCTCTGATGGGCTGCCGCACGTTTTGGGTTTGGTTGGTGGCGGCTGTGGTTTTTCGCTCGCTCTTGGACGTGGTGCAGCGCGAATATCAGTCAATACAGTCCAGCTGCTGCGCCTTTCTGGTTTGCTTTTGCTCTGCCTTGGCTGCTTCTCTCTTGACGGGACGACTTGCTATTCCCGGGCAGCTGATGATGACCCGACACATCAAGTGTCTCGTCTAGTGCGTGCCGTACGTGATGGGATGGGTATAAGTAGGTCGGCCGGTCAGGTTAGTAGGCAATTGATTTAGCAGTCCAGGATTCACCGCGCATCTGGGACCCAAGCCAAATCACTCAATGCATGTATGTGTGCTGCCTCTTGTCAAAATCGAGATCCGATGCAGGGGGGGATATTAAGGCCATCGTTGGACGGGCATCTGGCAGCTATTATTATTGCTCTCGTACGAGCCATGCTCCTTGTTTTACCACTTCCATCCAAACAGCCAGCCTACACATGACCGCAGTGACAATTCCATTCCAGAATCCATGAGCCTTGGCGCAGAGTTTACCTGTCCACTCCTGCATCGACCCCTGCTGCCCCCTCCCCTTGGCCTTGGGGCGGGCTTTAGCCTATAATGCTACTCCAACATGTAGTTTTGGAATGGGGGAGGGGGCGTATCGCCAGTTGCCCAACCCAGCGACGGTACTTCCATCTCGAGAACTCCCAAGGTCCCTGTCCCACTTGGGCTATGGTTGCCCCATCGGCTGGGGTATGAGGGTTGTCGTGATCCTCGTTGTACAAAGAGGCACAGGGGTCTGCGACCTTTCTTGCACCTCCAACTGCCATAGCAAAGTCAAAGTCGGAAATCAGCAGTCTGCAGCGCATGCTTGAATAGGAATCTCCCACGCAGGAGCGGTCTGCCAGACGGCCCCTGGTGGCAAATCTCTTGACCTTCTGATTGTCTCCCGCCCAAGTCCAGGACCAGGACCACGGCCATGGCATTGAGTCCGGAGGCCGCTCCTCCAAGAGCAAAACAGTGGCGATTGGCTCCGAGCCTGTGGCCTGTTGCAATTTCATCGGATCCTCAGCGCCCGCTCACAAGGATGGCCACCTTGCTCCGTAAGGCCAGGTTGAAACAGCCACCAAAATAGAGGTGTACACCTGGTCCATGCGCCCAAGCTCATCCGCGCGTAGAGGATCTGCCGCTGCGCTGGGTGTTCTGTAGCTCGTGATAGTCCTCTACTATGGCAGAGCTAAGACCTTAGGTTTGGCACCACCAATATCCACGTGCATATGCAACCACGGCAGGTAAAGTGAAAAGGGCATGTAGCCATGTTGTTGCTACCGCTCAGGAGACAAGGGCCTGAGGCCAAGCCGAAGCAATGGCAATTGCCCTTTAGGACAAGATTGACGAGGCAGAGTGCCGGATGCTGCGTGAGCATCCATGCCTTGGCTCCTGTCACCAACCAGAGAAATATAGACGCCTGGGTGTATAATAACAGATTGGCAAATACCTAGGCAAATACACCAGACATGTGCAGACTACTACCTCTGACCTGGACCTACAACCTGCACCGTCCTATCGACTACTTGAACCTACGACCCGACCTATCTGCATCTTCGTAACAATCCACATCCCGTAGTAGACTGTAGCCTGCACGGGCAAGAACCAACCTTTAACGGTCGCCGCCCGCCGGTCCGGGACCAGCTTGCAGTTATCCAACCTTGCCTGTCGTCGCTGGTATGCGGCGGAGCTCAAGCGAGATGACGCGGCGCCGGCACCGTTGCTGTTCCTCTATTACTCTAACCACCCCAAGTGAGTCGAGCCACTCCGGCGCTCCAAAAGTACAGGAGTAGGTCTATACCTCCAGATGGGAGACTTTGCAATTCCCATGTTGACCCTCCCGCCCGGCATCTCATGCTTGCCCTAAGAGGTGTAGGCCCGTGGAGTCGCGGTGGAGAGCAGCGGCCGCCCGCCCATTGCTGTGTGTGATCGCTCACTCACCCAGCCACACCTCAAACACGGCGTCCTCTCTGCCGTTGCCTGTCTCGATGGATCTCGCCCGCTTGTCGCCGTCCCCTTGGTGGGGTGGATGTCCCTTGGGCTCGCCAAGCTCCGCCTTTTCCTCCCGAGCCTGATGAAGCTGCCCATCGCCGTCACTATCCAGGCTTGCCACCGTTCCCCAACTTCCCCGTCCCGCGGCTTGATATCGTGCCTGCCGACGTTGCATCTGGACACACCGACAGCTACAACCCAAGATGAGGTGAGAATGATTCACTAAGTACCGGCAGCAGCAGACACGTGCATACACATCCAACCAACCTTTTCAACTGCCTCCGCTCTCGGGACGATAACCGATTCCACCAGCCTTCGTCCGAAACCGTTGCCAGTGACATGCCGTTTCAGGGGTGTCGCAACACAGCCTCGACGCTTGAGCTGGCTCCGTCTCCTCGTCTCGAGACTTCAACTGGACACGCACGATGCTGCTTTATCTCGTCCCTTGGTAGGCAGCAAGCACCCGGATAGCAGAGAATAAACTTCTGATAACAATAAGGTAGGTTACATGACGTGCTCCAATGAATCACTAGTGTAGTCGGAATCCTTGTCAATCTTACATACGTACATTTGGGCAATCGATACGAACATGTCGCTCCTTGGCATGCAGACCTGCAAGAGCCCCAATTCCAAATCATCGTGCTGCGGCTACATCCGAAAGTTTACTGGGACTCGGCAGATGGCAACCACTTCATGTCAACCTGAACATTCACTGTGGCATCAAGTCACACCGAGGTCGTCCCGTTGCTACTGCAAGCTGAGGAATCGGTGGAGCCTTTCTGTGCGACCTCCAAATTTCTCTATGCAACCCATGCTGCCTGTGCGTGCTTTTCCTGTAGGATAGACTGCATGTTCACAAAAGCTCATTCGACACCGGGTCGCCGACCTTGAGCAAAAGAACGTTTACGGGGTCACCGCCCCCAAGACTGGTGGAGTTCAAAGTCGATAGCTCACATGAGAGATGGATGACAGTGCAGCCTCCTAGGTGCAGTGATGTGTTAGTTTTGCCTTGAACTGGTAAAGAATGGTGTTCCCCCACTTCCCAGGCTGGCTTTAGCAGCGGGCGGCATCTTCAACCCGGGTCTGTTCTTTGCTTTTTCGGGGATCGCACTGCTCGCCGATTCCTCCTCGTGTCTACAATTCCAAATAGTTTGGCCGTCATACTGCTTTAGGGCATGATCAGCCAGCCAAGAGACGAGAATACAATACCAGCTAAAAAATGAACTGCTGGACCAAACCGGGAATACCAGCTCTGCCAAGCCGTGAGACAAGATCTCCCCAGGCTGCAGTATAGTGCCAGTTTCGGGTCATTGCTGCGCTTCAACCCTGGGTTGCAGGACCGATACCCGCTGATCTTCCCTTGATGCTCCCTTGAGCCACGCTTTAGTATCTCTTTTCCGCAGAGGCATGTCTGAGTGGGAAAAGCAGGTCAACCCACCCGTAGGGCTATTTACTATCCTAGTTACTTGCCCTACTATCTAACTTGGGCCTTCTAATTCGAGGTTCCACCTTCTTGCTCGCCAGTTCGACACTCCCCGTCCAACTTGGCGTGTGGTTGGCTCCACGCTAGGAAAGCATGTGCTCGAATGGCCTCAATGTCTGCCAACCGTTCAGCCCGCTACTGGTGGAAATTCGGAATAGAGTCCGCACCGGTTTTACATGCTTCCTGCAGATCCTCCAGAAGATGACCGCATCTCCAAAGGGAGGCTATTAATCCAACTAACGCGCGTGCGTGGGGACCCTACAGGGTCTCTTCTCGGAAGATTTGTCCCGTTTTGGGTACAAAATCTGCAATCCTTATGCGCTGGGAGCAAGCGACCCCTCAAGGGCGGAATATTGCCATCTATTACTCCTCTCATCTCGGCAAACTCAACAGTCGAGGCGAGTTCCTGTTGCGATGGCGAACGCAGGTTGCCCGAGAGGATCGATAGCAGCTTGAGGCCAGCCTTCGTTGTCAGGGTACTTCATCTCTGATACCGGATTCCCGATACCACACACCCGAGCCGAAACTCAATGCACACCCCAAGGGAAAGAAAGAAAAAAAAAAGTTACATGGTTGGAAAGGCATTCGGAAATTTCATCCTATAGTCTCGTATGGAACACTTCCCTCTCGCAGGCTTCATCGTCTACCCCAAACCTGACTACAGGGCGCCCAAATGTCATTGTAGCCGGGCCATATTCCACAAGCCATGCGCTCCTCCCAGAGCGGTTAACTGGCAATGCCTACAACCAAATCTTAGCTTCCATTTCATACATAGAGTTACTTATCCTTTGTCTGTTCACGTCTATTTTCCCTACTATCTACAACTTTCGCAGATCGCCATGATTCTCCAGGTAAAGTCATTCTTATGTTCTCTCTTACCCTTCCCAACAAAAAACTGAAAAATTTCTGACTGTCTTTCAGAAGCATGCGACGTTCTCACACAACTGTAGGAGCTCCCATTGTATTGCACTTGGCTAGGATACTTGGCATCTCAACAAACTTGGCGTAGAGGCAATGATGAGGACGGAAATGACCTTCAATCAGGCCCTCTCCTCTTCTCCACCTCCAATAGGTAAATTTTGACCTCTACTCACATATATATAGTCCAACCCCTTCACGAAACTACAGAAAACGAACGGAAGGCAGTGCGGCCCAAAAGTTGGTGTCGAATTCAACCCCCCACGAACAGGAGCAGGTTCATGGTGCCGGGGTCAGCGACCGGCGAGCTTCTGGGCCCTCAGGTGAGAAAGGAACAGTTTTTCCCACCTCATTATGAAACCGTTATATCCCCCCAACACTGCTACAAGTAACAGACGAATTATGAAACCAAGTTTGGCAGACGATGGTCCGATTGGCCTCCGGGCCACTTCCCCGGGCTGCATTAAAGAGTTGCCTATTCAGCAGCACGGTCCGAACAAGCCAAATCACAAATGAGAGTTGTGCGTTGGCAACCAGCCTCCTGATACCAATCATCCGTTTCCAAATTATCATGATCACATATCGCCGCACTCTAGCGATACCGGCTTCGAGGTTGACTGGCCAATGTGGGGCCTGACCTGAGCATCGCGTCCGATGTCGTCTGTGGGTGCGTTGTATTGTGCCAGCATTGGAAGTCGCAGCCTCTGTCCAGCGATGCAATTGCCATAGAACGATGCATGGAAGGATATTACCGACTAGGTGAGGAACGGAAAATTAAGTCCAGAGCCATGTCTAAGACTTTCAGTTGAGTATATAGCTTGAAGAGGAAATTCCATCCCGCAATGTTCTCATTTGAATGACCAATCTTGGTCTGTGAGCAGAGTCATTTCAAGAGAGTTTTGAGTCACGTGATCTCTATAATACCCAATAATGCGCCGTTCCCGGCTGTCACCCACTAAGCGGGTGTACTATGAGTCGAAAGGGGAAAAAAGTCCTCAAGTTTCAATTGTCGAGATTCCAGGTTTAAAATTGACGAATCCCCGGGTCCCAATCGCTGAGGCTTCAAAATTGAATCGTCAGGCCGTCAAGTTGCAATCGTCTGGAACTCCAAGTTCAAATTGTCCAGACCTTCAAGCCAGTTGCCTATAAAATAGGGCGTAAGAGACACACCATGCCTTCCAGATCAGATATCACGTATTTTGGGGCTGGTCCCGCTGGACTTCCCACATCTGTGCTTGAGAAGGCCGCGGAGGCTCTGGTCGACTTTGAATCTCAGGGCCTGGGACTGGCTGAGATCAGCCATCGCTCCGCACTCGCCACCAGCATCATCAACGAGGCCAAGGCGGATCTGGCCTCGTTTCTCGACATCCCAGATGACTATGATATTTGTTTCATGACCAGCGGAGGAACCGGACAGTTCGCATCATCCGCCTACAACTTTGTCGGCTCCTGGGTTGCCCGCAAACACAAGGAGATCGTCGGCGACAGCAACGACCCCAAACTGATCCAGCAACTGAAGGAGACTGTTGACAAGGATCTCAAGCTCGATTACATTATTACCGGTGGGTGGTCGCAAAAGGCATCGGCCGAGGCCCAACGCCTCTTTGGCGAGGAGCACGTCAACATCGTGGCCGACAGCCGCAAGTCCAACGACGGCAAGTTCGGGACTATCCCGGACGAGAGCACGTGGAAGCTGTCTAACAACGCCGCCATGGTATATTTATGCTCAAACGAGACGGTCCATGGTAAGTAAACATCATTTAGATGAATCCAAAAGACAAGAGATGATTGGAAAAGCTAAGAGGATAAATAAAGGTGTCGAGTTCCAGGAGTTCCCCAAGTCTCTTGCGCCAGGCCCGGACGGAAAGGGCCCGATTGTCGTGGCCGACATGAGCTCTGACATCCTCTCCAAGAAGATTCCCATCAGGAACTTCTCGGCCATCTTCTTCGGTGCCCAGAAGAACCTTGGAACGGCCGGCATCACCGTCGTGGTCATTAGGAAGAGCCTGTTATCGCCCGCCCTGCCTCAGCCCTCTGCAGCTCTGATGCGACAGCTGGGTTTACCCATCCCGCCCATCATCCTTGAGTATGACACTATTGCGAAGAACAACAGTCTTTATAACACACTCAGCATTTTCGAGTAAGTTGCCTTCGACCTGCGACGAGTTTCTTCATTACGGTGATACTAATCGTATACATAGTGTGTATATTGCCGGCCAGGTGCTGAAGAAATTATTGCAAACATACCCTAATAAAGTTGAGGGACAGCAAGCTGTATCCCAGAAGAAGGCCGACCTCATCTATGGAGCCCTGGATGCATATCCCGAGGTCTACAAGGTCTTCCCCGAGAAGTCGGTGCGGTCACGCATGAACATCTGTTTCAGAGTCACCAAGGGCGGCGACACCGATGCCGCCGAGAAGGCTTTCCTAGACCAGAGCACCGCTCTTGGACTCACCGGCCTCAAGGGACACAGGAGCGTCGGGGGAGTGAGAGCCTCCTCCTACAACTCCATCACTCTCGAAGGAGCGGAGAAACTCGTCAAATTCATCAACGATTTCGCAACATCCTAAGGGGGCTCGAATGTATACATTTGGTGGATGGCAAGAAATAGTTCGTCGTGAAGAGCGACGTAACCAAACGGCGACCTGGATCTCTTGAGCCTGCGATTTGCATTCAACTGCCGCAACTAAGATCCCGAGTCTTGAGATCATTTCCAGAAAATGAGGTCGGTTGATGTGGGGGGGAAAACATCAGTGCTTCAACACTGTTGGGGAAATTCCAAGCGGAAGAGGAAAAGTTCATATGTCATATCTAGTGGCATAGAGGTGGGCGAGACGAGATCCAAGAGACTACCTTTCTCAAGAAATCTCACCATAGTCGTCCACAGAATCGAAATCAAAATTAGTTGATGCATTTCCTGTTCAGGTATGTCTTACTGTCACAGGAAAATATCCGAAAATACAGTCACGCTGTGAAATCACGAACACGGTGGTGCTCAGTGGGGAGGTAACATTGATCATCTATCAAGCAGTGTGCGTGCTTGATATAGTAAGCCCATACCACCAGTGTCAATGGCCTCGCCATTAAACTTCTCCTCGAACTTTGATAATGCGCCATTTGAACATTGAACCATGCTTTAAGACATATTTCACACAAGTCTCCAAAATATTGGTCCATCACTCGCCCTTGCTAAGGCTAGGTTGTGAGCAATGTCAACGGTTCCGAAGCACATGGCCGTGGGATCGGACACGGCGAGCCATGACGAACGACTCATCTCAACTACCTAGCTCCGACGGACAGACCGTGAGAGCGCTGGCTAGCTTGGTAGGGGCGTCAACCCAGCGGCTATCAGATAAACCATGGCTTCCATGCTACTCAATTATTCCAGATCTCTATAGCCCCGGGCCGTGAGGAGATGGTCGTCAGGATTAACTCTCCAAATAGGGAGTAGATCGTCTCTGATCAAGAAAATTGACTATATTGAGTGCTACTTTCCTAAGCTCGCGAACCCGCCACCATTGCTACCTAGTTTAACCCCTTCCACTCTCTGGCTTTCCCTTTGAGATAAAATTGTTCAGTAATCGACATACACCGCCAATAGTTTGTTTCTCCAACCTCGTCTTCACACTCTTTGCTTCCCGTCAGTCAGTCTTGAAGTCATCCAATCTTCCCGACCAAGTCTTGCGAAAAGAGTCAAACTTCCACACAGACCATCTGCGCATCGCTTTCTCAAACCCACTCAAATAAAAGTTTTCCAAAGCATCTTCCATTCGATATAATAACTACTGTCCCTGGATTTCATTTTCCTGAAGAATTTGGCGGCACCATTTTTCTTCAAGACAACGAAGAATTGTTGCGAATGTCATATTCATGATCGGCTTTGAGTGCTCCTCTGGCGGGATCCGAATTGCCTCCTGAATTCCAATGGGAGAGTAATGATTTTGAGCCCTGAGTGGCCGTCCATCACCAATAGCTCCAAGGTTGCACTCCAACTTTTTCACTTTGAGATCGATAACAGCCTCCGAGGCTGTTTTACCCAAGAAGTCGGACCCCGCGTACCAATATCGGTCATTATCGTCGTTTCTTGATTTGATTGCCTCATCCGTCAATCTATCAGTCCCCGGTATGAATTTCATGCGTATTTCTGGGCTATTGTCTCTCCAGGTAGAGACGGCAAAGATGCTCGGCTCAGTAGAACCTTCGGACTGCTGACATTCTCGCTCCATTGAATCCTTGACGCTGTCTTCCGAGGAGGTGCTTGGGGATTTGTTGTCTAGAACACGGGAGTTTGAATTGCTATTGTCTGTCCCATGTTGAGCGTAGGGGCTAGTAGAACGCGTACGAGTATCTCCCAGAGGTGTGAAAACATCGGAGAGAGAAGCACCTCCCTCGTTCTCGACTGAACTGGAATCCATGATGGTTGGTCCGAACACATCGGAGTTTCCAAAATCAGGTTTCTGTAAGTGGGACTTGGTTTGCAAGGCTTTCCAAGTCGACTCAAAGGTCGATGGGCGATATTGCCGCTGACCAGGGGGTCCCGCTGTAAGGGGTCTTGGAGCTCCGGTACCTAAGACTCTTGTCGAAAATGTCGGGGCACCTGTCCGGTAGCCCTCTCGCGATGTGAGGCTAGAGGTACCCAAGGAACCCGAACTAACCTCATCCTCAGAAAGTGTAACAGGTTCCTGTTCAGTATCGACTAGGGTTGTAGGGTGAACTCTGTAATCTAGTTGAGCTACACCCAGAAGATCCCGTTGTGAGATCTTTTTCTTGGCTGGAGATCCAATCGGGCGGACCGCATTTGAAGGAGCTACGGAGTGGGCTCGGTCAGAAGCGCCACCTGTTGGTTGCTTTATTCCACGAAGCAGGGCCTTCTGAGCCCTCTTCTGGTTTGGATTCGGGTAGGATGCAAGATTGTGAAGAGACTTGACAGTCATTCCCATGAGAGGATCCATCCCAAATTCGCTGTCACTGTCGCTGTCTTCCTTTTTGTTCTCATCTCCAAGGTTTTCTTCATCCTCCTCGGAACGCTTTTGGGCTGTGCCGTTGTAATTGCTCACTTGGGATGGCAGGCGCTGATACGGCATTTTCGCGAGAGGGCTGTTTTCTTCAACGAGGGGGCTAACGGCTCGATCGTAATTTTGTTGGAGGGGAGAGTACTGCTGAAACATGGGAACCTGGCATCCCGGAGTCTTGAGAGGCAATGAATTGAGAACAGACTTTGGAAACAAGTCGATAGCACTGTTCTGGGCCCACTTGAAAGAGCGGCCTCGACGAGTTGGGGGCTGGAGCGGCTGGGAAGTGTTTGGGTTGTAGATTGTTCCAGCAGTAGTGTAAGTTGGCTGCTTTGATGGTGGCACTGTTGCTCGTGCAATGGCCGTTGAGGAGGTGAGACTCGCGGGGGAAGGTCGAAAGTCCATCATCCTTGACAAATAAATCAAATTTAAATAATCCAAAGAAAATCAACAAAAGAAAGGTCGAGTGAGGAGCTTCTTTGGGGCCCAGAGAGAAGTAGCGTGGGGTGAATGACCGGGTAGAACTCTTGCAGGAAGGCAGCCGCAAGGTGAGCAGGGCTGAACGAAGGCAACGATGAGTGCCAGCTCGACAGTCACTTGCCCAGCAGTGGCAAAAGTTGATTTCCTTTGCTTAGATTTTCCAAGATGTCTTGTCAGGTTTCTTCAACCAGCTCGTTCGGTGGCAGGAGGTTTGGAGAGTCGGATGAGGGTGGTGAAAGAAGGTGCGAGGGTATCAAGGCTCCTGTCCCATCATGGGTCGGGTTAATAATTGATTAGAGATCTAGGACAGAAAAGAGAAGCGCGTACCTTCCTTTCCAAAAATGGGCGTTTTTAGGCGCTCAAGCGTGACGAGATGCCAAAGGGAAGGAGCGTCTCGGTAGCCCAGGGCAGCCACGTGCAATGGGGGAAACCTGGATAAATCGCTACTTTTCAAATTCTGGCACTCACCAGAATCCAAAAAATGAAAGATAGGTGACCAAAACTGGGGGAAGGTTGTCTGAAATTTGGGGGGTTCAAGAATAAATGGTCAAAATGATAGAAGATTCTGGTGATCCAAAATAGGTGCTCCGCGATGCATCACTTCCGCATGATGTCTCACAGAAAGCTGTTTCTTTTGAAGACCAAAAGAAGAAGATAAATTGCAAGGAAAAATAGAGGAGGGAGATCGATAGAGACCGACTGATTTTATGACAGGCACCTTTTCAATGATGAAGTTAAGTGGTAGGCTGGTGTGGGTAGGCGGGGAGGGCATATGACCGGCGAAGTGAGAGTTGGGTGAGAAAGAACTGAGCTCAGTGAATCATCAATAGATACGCCAAAAGCACGTAGGGACGATAGCGCCGACAGCTATTAGGTACTAAGCTCAGTGTTCAGTATCTAGCTACCTAGGTACCTACCTAATTATGTTCCTGTGTTGGTAAAGAAATTAATGCCTACAAGCAAAGCGTAACAAAGACGGGACAATTGTAGACAACGACATCCGCAAGGTACGCAAGTCAACCAACTTGCAAGCAATTTCCCCATCACACGGTACACCGTAGCCTGAAACAGTATACTGAAATATATAAAAGATTGTTTCTTCTTATATTAATTCGAGAAGCCCCAACCATAGTGAGTAACTAACATGTGCCGGCCCATAGAAATATCTTGTAAAACCTTAGCGCCTTAACCCCTGGTGTGTGAATGGAAAAAATAAGACAAAGATGTCAGCCAATCAGGCTAGCCTCCTCCTGGCGGGATGGCCAAACAAAGATACAAAACCTCCTGGGTTAGAGGAGAAAAAGTTGAAGAAGGAGAGGAAAAAGAAAAAAAAGAGTGAGGGAGTGACTCATCCCTGGACACAAGGACATTGTTCCTTGTTTCCGGACCATGAAGAATCCGGTATAGGCAAAGCTGGAGCAGGTAGGTATAGGCGTTAAGCCCATTAATTTTGAAGAGGGCGCATAGGCCTAGAAGCACCTCTATACACCGACAATGAAAATAATCTTGTCAAGTCAGAAGGACCATATCAACCGTGTCGTGAAAACTGAACATAGCCCGTTTCGGTTCGTATTCCGAGAAATTCGATGTATGTAATCGCCATGGGGCCACGACGAGTGGAAAGCCAGCTCTCTTAGATATACATTAAGAAGGAGATGGCCGGGAAACAGAGTTGGCCTCTTGACGTTCGATAAGGAAACTAGACAGATGAAGAAAAATCGGTATTTAGAGTGATCTCCAAGAAAACGGGAGTATCTATCGGTCATGAAATTTTGGTCCTGATGGCCTCCCGACTTAGAAGCCGCCTCCAGGATAAGCGCTACCAGGCACTGTACCTGGTCCGGTCCGTGGACCTGGTCGAGACCCGGGTACTTGAAAGTCGGGGTTATCTAAAAGCATGTCCTGGCGTTGTTGAACTTGACGACGAGCGTGCTGGTGTGGCATGGGAGGAGGAGCTTCCCATCGAGGATTTACACCTCGTTGCGATATGGAAGTAAAGTTTGACCTCTCCGATCCAGTGGGACTTCGAGCTCCGTGGGCACGAGCGTCCTCATATGCGGGCTCACCTGCGGGAGGCAAGACATTAGACGACTGCCTGCCTTCGAAACGAGGGTCCACATCCTCATAGTAATCGCTCTTTGCCGCCCCGGGGGCTGGTCCCCCATGCATTGGTGATCCCCGTCCCGGTGTTTGGTTCCATGCAGCTCGTGCAGGCATGTATTGTCTAGGGTCAAATGTTAGGTTACCAAATCATTAACTTGGAAGGGCAGGAATAAATTAGACCACATACTCATCAGTACTGTACTTGCTCTCCACACTCATGTACGTCTCATGCCTGTTTGGGGGTGCCATTCCTTGCTGTAAGCCGACCATGCCAGCAACATCAGAGTCATTGTCCCTCAATTGGCCATACCCTTGTGGTGGTGTGGCCCTTGCTTGAGGCATGTCAACAGCCCGCCCGATAAGTGCAGGATCATCCGGCAATGGGGGCGGCGACTCTGCTCTGGGTAACGAATTATCGGGGAAGCCATCGGAAATGGGGCTAACCTCTCCTGCGGCAGGTTGATTGTTGTTGTATCCTGGAGAAGGACGTCTGTCGTACGGGCCGTTTCCATTGTAGGGGCCAGGCGGTGGACTTCTTCCGCCTCGCATTCCACCGGCATAGGCGCCTCTAGGTGGAGGTGCCAGCCCGCCTCCGCGAGGACCGCCTCTTGGGGGATAACCACCTCTGCCAGGAGGACCATACCCTCCACGTCCTCTCATCGAGCCGCCTCCTCCGTACATGTCCATACCACCTCGTCCATAACCTCCGCGGCCTCGGTAGGCTCCCCTTTGAGATCCTCGAGAGCGCATACTCTCATTCGAGGGACCCCTTGCGATTCCGTAAGCATCTGGCGGTCCACTGGGACTGTTGTTGAACTGGTCACGAGGGGACATGGATCTATTGTAGGGGTTCATTGGCGCGGGGGATGATGTGGATGGCGATCTCTGAGTCAAAGGTATCCGCTCATCACTGATGGTATCGGCTGCCTTTTGCTCGAAAGTGGCAAAGGTAGGCAAGGTTTCCTGAGCTGTAGTGGTGGGAGGAACCGGGGCTGAAAACGTTGACTCGATAGGTTTGAGGGCCGCTTCTCTGTTATAAAAGTTCTCTCCGCTCATTTCAGCGTTCTCTGCGACCTGTCTTCTCCTAGATTTGCGGCCCAACATGGTCTTGCGGATGACGCATGAGACCACAAGACTGATCAATAGCAGAATGGTAGAAGCCAGGACAAGATATGAACCCCACGCAATGTGGGGAATGAACACCAGTACGTCCATTAAGAATGCCGCCAGAGACACCAAGAATGTGAGGATAATCAGAATGCTAAACGCAAGAAGAAATCTTCCTGAGTGTGCGGGAGAATGGAAGTGGGAGGTAACAGCAAGGATGAACATGAGCAATGTTAGACCAGCCGCCACCGGGTGGAGAATCAAAATCATTGTGAGGGTTTCGCGAACTGTCCGGGGCATATCAAAGTCTTTATCGTCAGAAACTGAGCCTGTAATGAATCGAGTCAGCCCAGTACGTTAAGCAAAGCAAGCCCATCGAGGTCAGAGCAGCACCAACCTATCTTATACCCGATGCTGATACTGGAGCACTTGCTCTTTGCATCGCAGTATCCAAAAACACCAAAACTGTAACCACCGAAGCTACCCAACGGTATCGCCTTGATGACTGGTGTCGAAATTACCGCCAAAACCTGGAGTGCGAGAGCTGCGAACAGCATCACCGACAAAGGGGTTGCCGGTCGCAACATGTTGAAGGTCGTCTGTCCACCACAAAAAAAAATAACCCTTTCCTGTTCTCTGATGCCTATTGACGGGCGTTTAAACGAGTGAACAGTTATGCGACAAATTTAGACCAGTGGCATCAGGGATTGTGGGAATTGGTTGGTGTCGTGTCGCCGCCCTCATATCGCGTGGAGTCGTCGTCGTCGGCAAAGCGCTGCGCCTCGTCAAAACTGGCTGATGTCGTAACCCCTTACGCTATAAGAAAACGAAAGTTCCGGCCCAAATGCACCTGTCCTCGCGGCGATCGCACGATTCGCTTTCTCCAGCAGTGATTGTCGCGCCGTCAGAGAGTGGCCGGCGTTGTGGTGTTGCTGTCGGTGTAGGTAGCGAACGAGTGGTTCCCTGGGGACAAGAGCAGGAAGCAGAAGAGGGAGGTGGGCTCAGTGGAGGGGAGCGAGATGAAGTGGAGACGGCGCAGCGAGAAAGGAGCTAGAGCCCACTGTAAGTGTCGAAGACACACTAAGCTAATGCGCGTGCTCCGCGTGGGGCTGCCCTGAATCATCCAGGTCCAGTGCCTGGAGGCTAGACGATCTTGAGATTAGCACACGCGCGCCAGATTAACCAAGCTTTGAAACGCCACAAGGTTTCGCGGCTGCGGTGGGTTGTGCCTGGCGCTCATCACGCTCAGAGAAAGCTTGTCCGTCCCTGGGGGGAGCGATGGGGAAATGGGCGTGTTTCGCGAGCGATGTGACTCGCACCACGTTATCGAATGCTAAGACTACATTCGCTTGCAAATTCACCTGATTACCTGTGCCCCCAGCAAGGAAGGTGCATGGATGGGGAAGAGGATCTGGCATCAGTAATACCACTCTATGGATGACTATTAGAAAATTGGGTGGTATTAATATTAGGCACTGCTACTTTTAGGTTGCGGATGTTCCAAGGATCCAAAGCCTGGAAATCCCCACTGAGAGCCCTAGTCGGCAGTACGTGTAGTGCGTACGTACTAGGTCCCTAGGCGGGACCAACTGTTATCAACCAGCGAGTAAGTCGCTGCATCCACTGTTCTGCAGCGTTCATGCAGTAGGTATTGTTGTCATGATTTCGTCTTCGGATCTCCGCGCCGGCTTCTTTGTGCGTGCGTGTGACAGTGTTGTGCTAGGTGTTCGCACACTGGAATGCCCCAGCCCTGTCTGGTCTCTGCTGGTTTGTTTATCGTTCCTGTTCACTTGTCTGTTAGGGTGCCCACCCTAGTGATAGAATGTCGCCATTATTTATCGGTAGTACGTGCCCTATCTTGAAGGCAAGGTGCCTGCCTTGCTTGCACCGCCCATTTCGCTCCAGACCGGTTTCCCAACTGGAAAGCGGGTATTATTGCTCTTATCCATGGCATTCAACTATTCCCTCATCCTGGAGGGGCCTGATGCAACCAAGGCACCAGAATCCATCGAAGCCAGCATACCTTACCCAACAAACCACACAAGAAAAGCTTGCCCCTTTCACCAGCCTCCATCCATTGATGCTTGTACCGCCAGTGTTCTAAATTAGGTTTTCCATGTTGGTGCACCCTTGATCGTCTTTGTCTTAGTAACTTAGGTAGTATCTTGACAATTTCCTCGTATTGTCAAGGTTCAGTTCGTCAATTCATACTAAGCTGTGTAGGATTGCGTCAATTCCGATTCCAGTGCGGGCATGGACAATCTTGCTCCGGTACAGTCCAGGAATTATCCTGCTAAATTATTATCCCCGCATCCCGGCCGCCCGTTTCACGAGCATTTGCCGTCACCAATTACAAACACCTCCCCCACTATCGGATATTGCAACGGACCAATTCACACTGGAGGCCAACAACTCTCCAGAATTCATGATCGTTGCATTCATGCAGGGCGTGTGAGAGGAGTTGTTCGGACCGTTTGTGCGTAACTGTTCATGCGTTTTGCAGATATGACACAATGTTTTGCCTTCCTGACATCTGTTTCAGTGATGTCGCCAATCAAGGGGCAGCATTTGATATTATGGTGCTTAAGATGCATGACTCTGGCGCCCTTGTCAATCACAAAAAGTCCAGCGTCAATTCATTGCTATGGGATTTATGGATGTTTTGTGCTTTATCATACCTGCCCTGTGGCTTTGGGAACAATGACGATTCGTGGTATGTTAAAACGCCACCATCTACAATACATTGTCGTAATCATTCAATCCTCTCATTACCAAAACAATACAAACACCAGCCCACATCGTTCTCATAACGGAAAGGCTACCAACTAAACAGAAGCAAACCCACACGCGGCACAAGTCGCAAGGTGCAGGTCATCCGCATATGACATTGCTGTTGTGACGAAAAATGTGAACAAAACGAGCGGATGTAGGGTAGGTCGATTGGAAAGGCCGATACCGAACTCCCGGGGACGGCGATAAGACTCGGGATTTTTTTTCGATCTCGGAATGGTGATTACGAGATGGACGGCTACTTAGCTAGCTAGCTAGCATCTCCTTCAGCACACACTCTTACCCATGCACTGACAGATCAATTCCTCCCGTGCGCGCGACTGGCGTACGTTATCTCACCCTCAGACGCCATGCTTTCCCGGGGCCTAGGGAACACCTCGATAAGGTGTTGCGTGCCCTTTGGAAGGGTCAGTCGCAGCACCCCGATACGCCACTACCAGAGCGGCGGGCCTTTCCAACCTCTGCGACCGCCCTCACCGAGCGAGCTTGGCGCACCACAGGCTGCCAAGCAATACAAGAAGAGCAGGAAATGGGGGCGACGGCTTCTCATAGTGTCCATCGCTGGAGGCGTGGTATACCTGGCAGACCGGCAAATCTATGCATCGGGTCTCTTGCGCTCCGTCCGAACCTTCTATACCGGCTTGGTGGTCGCGATCGATTACAAGCTCAACTTCCGCGCCGACCCATGGGTCTCGGGGACCATCCAAGATCTACACAACCGAAACGCACAGCGTCTCTTTGACCTGCTGCAGGACAATGGCGGTCTGTACCTCAAGATCGGACAAGCGGTTGCGATGCAAAGCGCCGTGCTGCCGCCCGAGTTTCAAAAGATGTTTGGCCGCATGTTCGACGACGCTCCCCAGGACGACTGGAAAGACGTCGAGGCTGTCATAAAGGAGGATTTCGGCAAGAGCGTGGAAGAAGTGTTCGGAGTCAGTTTCACAGGCAAGGCGGGGTACGGCTTGATGGAGCGGAAAGCTCGGGCGAGTGCGAGTGTTGCGCAAGTGCACTGGGCTAGATTGCCGGACGGGCGAGAAGTTGCGATCAAGGTGCAGAAGCGAGAGATCGGAAAGCAAAGGGATTGGGACCTCTGGTCTTTCAAGTAAGAACATGGTTTGCTGCCACTGACGGTGCAAATGGAGCGCCCCGCTAACATTACACGCAGAACTGTCACCTGGATCTATTCTAAATGGTTTGACCTCCCACTGTATACGATGATACCGTTTATCACCGAGCGCTTGGAGTTGGAAATGGATTTTGTCAATGAGGCGAAAAATGGTGAAACGATGAGGGCTCTCGTGAGCTCTGAGAAGAGCCTTAGAGGCCGAGTTCACATCCCTCTTGTCTACCCTGAACTTACAACTACAAGAGTATTAACGACTGAGTGGATAGAAGGCGTGAGACTATGGGATAAGAAGGCCCTGACATCAACTTGGTTCGGTGGCTACGGGAATGGCTCTCCAGGTGCTAGAGTTCCCCTGCCGCCCTTTGACGTGGACAAAGCTCGGCGCGAGGTCCGAACAGGCGCGCACGTGGATAAGATCAAGCCAGATCGGCAATACTGGAAGGGACGCCGAGGGAGAGGCGGACTGGGTCTTTCATCGAAGGAGGTCATGGGAATCATGGTTGATCTCTTCGCGGCACAGATCTTCAAATGGGGTATAGTGCATTGTGATCCTCATCCTGGAAATATCTTCATCCGACGACTGCCAAATGGCAGAGCGGAACTGGTCCTCATTGACCATGGCCTCTACGTTGAAATGTCTGACGAGTTCCGACACCAATACGGTCTTCTCTGGAAGGCCCTCTTGACATTTGACAACAAAACGATCGTCGATGTCACTTCTCGCTGGGGAATTAGATCCGCAGACATGTTTGCCTCCGCAACTCTGTTACGACCATATGAAGGCGGAGAGAAATTCGATGCCGGGATGGAGAACATGACACCCGCCGAAAGGAACTACGCGATGCAGCGCAAGATGAAGGATGGCATCAGGGACATCCTGGCAGACGAGGATAAGTGGCCAAAGGAGCTCATCTTTTTGGGCCGTAACATGAGAATCGTTCAAGGGAACAACCAGTACCTGGGCTCGCCGGTAAACCGCGTCAAGATCATGGGCGAATGGGCGAGCCGTAGTCTCTATGAGGACCCCAATCAACCATGGCGGCAGCGATTCTCGCATGCCTTCCGGCACATCATATTCAAGACCGTGATGACTTTTACGGATGTTGCTTTTTACTTTTTCAAAATGCGGCAATGGCTGGGACTTGGGGGTGGGATGGAAGACGAGATGGAAAAACGCATGAAGGAGATGGCGTCCGAGTACGGCATTGAGCTGCAGGAAGCGGTGTTTGAGGGCTAGACTAACACTGGTAAAGGTGTGTGTTTGCATAAACTGGGTATGAGAATTGTATTATAGAATGGGCGGAACATCTCCACCGTAGACATCTACATTAAAAGACCTCACTTTTATACATCGTGGTTTGATATCCAGTCTAGTCTAGTAGTGCCGAGTGAAAGAGGATCCACGCTGAGGTGTTTACCAAGCGATGCGGACCGGCCACATTCTAGTGAATATGAAAATTTCCCTTCTGATACGCCCGGACACTTGTAGTGGTCGTACAGTCTGTACAGAGTACTACTGGTTACCGGGGGAAAATAGACCAGGGCTATCTGACTGGTTATCGTTGTAAATTTAAGGGGAGACCAGGGTCGGACGCGAGAGACACCACGACATCCGCGGTTTAGTCCCAGCGGCAGGGTTACGGCAGTTGTTTGAGCGCCGCGAGATTTTGCATGTTTCATGTTTGTTAGCTTGGGTGGATGAATGGGGTATTGTCCCATGCGGATCAATGCCGTCTGTAGATCAGGAGCTGATGAAGGTGGTAAGACCTTTTTTTCTTTGAATCCACTGCCGATGATATTGGCAATCTTTGTGTGAAAGAGCATGGAGCCAAGCCCAGGCCTAAGAGGTAGGGTAGGTCTCAGTATCGCGTGGAATTGACAGGCGTGGCGGCGAGAAGGGACCCAAATTAGGTATTTGGAGGTGGATCCCTGAAGTCAGGAGATTTTGGGGTGCTTGAATGTGACGAGTCGTTTGTTTTGGGCATGAAGGAAGCAGCTCTATGAAGCAAACAATACTGGGGCTAACGAAAACTTTTTGACTCGTTGTATGTTTGGGTAGATCGACTGAATGGGCATTATTTCTGTTGGTAACACGGTGACATCTGATGAACAGGCGGTAAGCTGGTCAGTGTAGCGCATGTGCAGTCAATTTTGTCTCATGGCGACAGGAGATCTGTACTGGGCGAGCCGTGCAATGGGGATATTCCTTGTTGGTGGATGTGTGTAGCAGATTGATATCCAATGGATACCGAAATCGTTTCGGCCACTGTGGGCATCCAAGCGCTGGATCTGACCCTGGTCCTCGTAAATGATCATACGCAGGTAGTACACAGACCAGACCGGAGGCGCGCTCAATGCATCAAGACTGGCCGTCGCTTAGTATGGCTGACTGCAGCTTCCATGAATTGCGCTGCAGAATGGGCATTGACAGGATGGTGTGGCCTGTGCTGAGTACCTAGAGAGAGGTTCTTGGGCTGATTGGGCTGCTCTCTAACACCGAGTGAAGTTAGGCTGGCTTGGGAGGCAACGATATCTTCACAGCGCTAGGCTCCGTACCACTATAATTGCGAGACAAGCTGTTTTGTCTCAGACATCTGCGGCCGGTCCAGTGATGTGGAGAGATGCGCATTGAGCAGCACCGAGAAGCTTGGCGCTTGAGGCTTCCGAGCCGAGTCCACAAGCAAGAATTAGTCGATGTACAGGTACATACCTACCTAGTATCCAGTCCCAACGATCGGAGAGAGGAAGGATCAGACGCGCCTTATCCGTGCGCACTCATCCATCCTCCTTGAAAGCTTCATCCCAGCTGGGTCCAAGCACGGGCATGGCCCGGATGCGGGAAAAAGCCAATGAGCCTGGTGCTGGGCAGAGCTAGAGGCCGCGCCGTGACACCTCTAGAGGTTAGAGGCTAGAGGCTCGAGGTCCCTCAACCCAGGCACCAAAGGCCAACCCCAGTCTCTGTTTTAGTGCCCTCGGTGGGGGCGTACATTTCTGCAAGGTACCGACCCGTTGCGGAACACGTTTTCGGCCTTATTGAGCGTACAGAGAAATACTGTCGATGCATGTACCCCCAGCCAGCCATTGGGGTGGGTTACTAAGGCAATGTTCTGCTGGCGCCAATTGACAGTTGACCAGGGTCCAATGGATGATCAGATGGGTGCCATGTCTTTTGCCATCCAGTTTGCGAACAGCGGGAGCATCCATCCATTCATTCCCTACCTGCCTCGCACTTGCTGCCTTTATCCAATTCTCTTCCTTGGCCGGCCCGGAATCATTGTTGCCCCTTTCTCCCCGGTCAGAGACCACGGCCCTCGTGTGTGCCTCGATTGGTTTTCGTCCCACGCTCTCGTCAAGTCGAGTCACTTTTCGCTGCTTACCCAGTCAACCAAGGTAATATGACAACATCCCATCGCAACGCCTAAGATAGGGGCTAATCAACAGACAAGACGAGCGACAGTTGACGGGACCCATCCAAGCCATCATCCCATCCCATCCCAACATCCACCCTCTTTTGGCCCCCCTCTGAGATCCATTTTCCCAGACCCCATTCCAATTTAATGTGCCTTACATAACAGCGACGGCGGCGCCTGCTTCCTCTGAGGACCCTGCAAGCACCAGCGAGCTGTGATCCGCAAACGGGCGCATCCCAACCCGACGACTCGAGAGCTCCTACCCATTAGGTTCGTGCATTTGATAGCGCAGTGCCTCATAATCTGCGACACGCCCACACCCTCCATTTCGGATAAAAGCCACTAGAGCTGTGAATGAGGAGAGCACAGACGTACGCCTCCGTGATTGGCTACGCGATAGAGTTTCAGTGGCAGCAGCACACCCCCCAGGGACTCGTGCGCCTCCCCTCGCGGCTAGTCGCTCCCTATCTTTCGTCTCGAACATTTCGCCTTTAATTCCCCTCGTTCCCTTCTCCTAGAGGTCGATCCGATCCTCTCTCCAATGAGTTCCCCACCAGTCCGTCGTCCTAGTTTTGGGATGTTACTTCGACGGAGCAAGAGTGGCGACCTGGGCAGCAAGAGTAAGAGAGCTCAAGCTGCCCGGGAAGCTGAGCTTGAGAAACAGCGTTCACGAATCCCCCCCAAGCTACCAGAGTTCTCCGGCAACAGCGAGAAGCTCTCCAAATCCTTCGCGCCCGAATTCCGCCCCGATTCAGCTCTTGACGAGTCTCACAATCATGAGAACCAGTGGCCTCTCAACAGCACGGCTACCCACGCCCTCGCCTCCAACGTCCCAATGCCCCCAATCCCAAAGAATGCCTTCGACCCATACGCGCGCACCGAAAGCATGACCAACCGCGGTCGCTATAGCTATGCTAGCAGCGCTGTTAGCACTGTCAACAGTCCAAGACGGGTTCGGAGGAGAAAGGACCCTACCCCCTTCAAGTGAGTTTTTAGACGCGATGGTCGCGATTGGCAACCGGGATATTGCAGTGTATTACCTGGATACTGACAATTGGTACTTTAGCATTTTGATTATCGGAACCCGTAACTCAGGAAAGACGTCCTTTCTCGAGTTTCTCAAGACAGCGCTTGCGCTCCCTGCGAAAAAGAGATCGAGGAAACACGAGGAGGATGATTTCCGGCTACCTGCACCTGCCTCAGGAAACTTTATACCCCATTATCTTGAGACAGAGGTTGACGGTGAGCGGATTGGTCTGACCTTGTGGGATTCAGAGGGCTTCGAGAAGAATGTCGTCGATCTTCAGCTGCGGGAGCTCTCCTCCTTCCTGGAGAGCAAATTTGAGGAGACTTTTGCTGAGGAGATGAAGATTGTGCGGTCACCTGGTGTTCAAGATACCCATATCCACGCAGCCTTTTTAGTCCTAGACCCTGCTCGATTGGAGCGCAATATTCGCTCTACCCGAACTGTGGCCAATTCCCTACAGAATGGGCACCATGGGCAAAACTCCCGAGTGCAGGGCGGACTGGACGAAGATCTTGATCTGCAAGTGTTGCGACTGCTGCAAGGAAAGACCACTGTGATCCCGGTCATCTCCAAGGCTGATACGATCACAACCAAACATATGAAGGTTTTGAAGAAGACAGTCTGGGATACTCTGAAGAAATCCGGTCTTGATCCCTTGGAGCCACTCGGACTCGATGAGGACAATAATAGTATCTCTTCTAGCCGCATCGAAGAAGAAGACGAAGGTGAAGCGGATGCATATGGAGAGAGCGAGCATGTCAATGGCGATCGTGACCAATATGACGAAGATATCACGCCCTCACCACCGGCATCACCAAACTCCAAACGCATGTCCACCCAGTCGATTCGCCAAGTCAAAGCCCAGGAAGGAGGCAAGGAAGATGAATCTGCGTTCTTTCCTCTCTCAATTATCAGTCCAGACATGTATGATCCGGATGTCATCGGCCGCCAGTTCCCATGGGGATTCGCGGACCCGTACAACGAGGAACACTGTGACTTCACCCGCCTCAAAGAAGCCGTCTTTAGTGAATGGCGATCCGAACTTCGCGAAGCGAGCAGAGAGCAGTGGTATGAAGGCTGGAGAACCAGCAGACTCAAAAAGCGGGATATCCCCTTCCAAAATTGATGATTGCCATTCAAGCTGGCGATTGGGAGGCTATGTCTTTGGAAGATTCCATTCATATTAGCCCTTGCCATTCTTGTAGAACTTTACCCCCTTACGGTGTTACGCCTACAGACCTCGACGGTCATTTATTGTTTTTGTTTGTCTTTTTACTCTCATTTATTCAAGTCGCGATCCAAGTTGGTGTTTACTTCTCGAATGTTCGCAGCATACCCCTCACAATAATTTCCTTTCTCACGATTTGCCTGTTTCTTTTTTTTTCTTTTTTGCAACGATGTAGGATCATGTGCTGCAGCGGTCGTGATGCGCGCAATGGCCCTTGCTCGTGGATGGCCGCGAAAATTTATGTTTTCAGGAAGAAAAACAAAAGGGCCTTGTTATCATATATGACATAAGTTTCTTAGCTGGGAAACAGTTGTCAATACCAGTTTATATTCGTGTGGATTTATCAATAGGAGCGAAGAGTTTACCTGCCTGTTAAAAGGGCGTAAATTATGTCAAATACACTCAAATTATCATTACTCTCTCGCTCCCAGCCACACTCAAATAAGCCTAGTAGTACTCTATTGTATCCATCTACCTATCCCAGCTGTTCCTGCCCCACCGTATACGCGAACAGAACCTCGAGTTTCGTAGGGCATATTCGCTCAACATCGTTTATTTACGCGATTCAAATCAGAGAAGGTTCTTCTTGCGGCCTAAATATGTAATTCTTCAATGGGTGCTGCCTTTACATACGTTTCGACTGTACATACAATATTGATATCTCAGAAGCTCAGAAGGATATACAATAAGCAGTTTCGTGTTGCTGGTCCGGCACCTGTGAGGTGACAAAAAGAGAGTTGGTGAATTACGAAAACTCGCCAGGTCTGGCATACTCAGTACCTATCGGGTTCCCGTCGTCATCCAAGTCATCCTCCTTGCGATAGGGATTCTTGCCGAAGCTGATTAGCCGATCAATCTCCTTCTTGCTAAGAGCGACCAGATTGAAGGATGGCGGGAGCACGCGGTCGGAGAGGAGGTACTCGACCTTGAGGTTGCGGGCCTTGTCGCGGTACGCCTGCTGGTTGCGGGGATGTTCGAAGCGGTAATTCTCGTCCTCCTCAATCTTTGACCATTTGGCTTGCTTGGCGTGGACCAGGTCTATCAGGAGGTTGGTGTCGTTGCTGGACCAGGGCTGTCTGGACTTGAAGCTGGAAGATGGATGGAAGACGGAACTCCCATGGCTGCTGGCAGTGGAGACGCTTCGAAGGCTGGAGGGAGGTGGTTCAGATGGCGAGGATCTTGGCTGGGCAGTTGAGGCCGGCGTGGGCCGTGGAGGAGGGGGCATGAGTTGTGCTGCTCTCGACGTCCTCGCCTGCTTTGGGCCGATGTGGTGAACTACCACCCTGTCCTTGTCCTTGGCGGGCCTAGAGTCCTCCTCGAAGGCGTCATCGTCGTCACTCTCGTCCTCGGGCTCTTCTTCGCCCTGAGCCTCTGCATTGACAGAGGCTGGCGGTTCGCTGGCCGCGACACCATCGTTACTTGGCGGCGGCGGTCCGAGAATGGCCTCATTATCGTTGTCGTAGTCCGCGGGAGGGGTTTGAGATGCAGCCTCCTGCTGCTGGTTAGATGAAGGAGGTATCGTTGTTTTTCGAGAGTGAGCTGGATTAATTAGTGCGTGAAAGGACTGAGCTCCCTCGAACAGGCTCTTCCTGAGAAGACAGTTAGTATCAACGTATTAGGACACGAGGGCAATAACTTACCTTGGCTGAGTTTCCTCTGGTCGTTCAATCGGTTGCGAAGTGTCATGGAGAACTTGGAGAGATTGAGCGCCCTGGAACAAACTTTGTCTAGAAAAAGGTGGCAAAGATCAGTGTCAAGGAGCAGGATGATAGGATGCATGGGAACTCACCTTGGCTGGCTCTCTTCCAGGCGTATAATGGGTTGAGACTCCGCTGTGGACTGTGTATCCTCTGCCCCGGGTCGTTCCTCTGCATCATGGAAAATGTCACGAGAGGCTGAGGCCTGTTGCGCTTCTGCTTTCCGGTCGCTGAGCTCGTTTTTGTTTGCTTGGTATACTTCCCAGATCCAATCCTGAACTCCTTGTAGTATCTCCCCCGTGTCATAAGCGCGACCCAGGCTTCCTGGTTCCTTACGTTCATCCTCTAGTAGTTGAATGATGTCTTGGATCCTTTCAATGCATATCGCATCGGCGTCTTCCCCATGCACCATTCCAAGTGGCTTGAATGGGCCCTGCTCGAAAAGAGTTTCGTAATCTTCTGGGTTCTCGGCATCACCAGCTTTACAAAACACTTCTGCAATAACTGGGTATGGCTCTATTTCCTCAGTAACAGGACCAAGTTTGTGAATGAAGACACTCGTGCGAAGATTAATAGCTTGGCGAGTGTTTTGGCTCTCATTCCCGAAAGGGGCAAAAAGTTCATCGAAATAGTCGTCAAGTTTTTCCAGGGAGGAGAGAACATAATCGTCATCACCAAATCGAATGCGCTGAAGCAAGTTCATGGCAGTCGCGAGATTGGCATTCCCGAGGACTTGCAAGATATCTAGATCCTCACCAGCCAACCCCAACTCGGCAGAATCCGACTCGGCCAACTCTGCAATGAGTGATGACGGAATGAATAAGTCTTCGTGGTCTTCGCGGTCTTCCTGGTAAGCGATAAGGCGAGATTTGAGAACGCCTATTTTCACGTCTAGATCCAAGTGGGAGCTTTTGCCGCCCTGAGTCTCATATGTCCTAATGGCTGACACAAGTTCGTCGCTGGCTTCCCTGAGACCCTGCAGGTTGGACAACCTTACACGGAGAATGCCCCTATTCTGGAACTCCCTTATGAAATTAGGGTTTGGACGGATTGGTGAACTAACGTCATGCTCGCTGTCATGACCTTCTTGCACCTGGGAGACGCTCATCAGGCTTGATACTTCCGCTGCATCACCATGGTCTGCGCGACGAGCACCTCGGTAGGAAGGGGCACCACGGCGTGAATAGGCTAATCTGTGCGGAGAGAAGTGAGCCTGAGGAGATCCTCCATTGTCCACCTCGATCTCATCTTGTGCAGCTGGTTCTCTGTGCGCCTTTACACGCTTACGCCCTCGACCACGACCTGCCGTGACAGGTCTCCCCCTTTTTGCAGGTACGAGTTTCTCTGTCGATGATTCTTTCCTCGGCCTCAGACGAGATCGGGTCTCCATAATCGGGAGAGCTGAATATGACTTCTTGCGAGCAGAAAGAGGAATCGGAAATAGTGGTGATGTTGATGTCCAGGATGTCCAAAGTCTGTTTACACTAACCCTAACCCTGGATTTCTACACGCGTCGTTGTTATCCATCACCCATTGGCCAGAACCTTGAAACCCCACTTTTCATGACAGTCCCCGAACCCTTCCCTTGGGTCTACCTTGTACAACATCCTGTCATTAACTCCCAAGGGTGTTCTCATCTCGGCGTTTTTATATTCCTAATGGGGTAGTTGTATATGGACTTGTAGATACTTATTTGATTCGGGCAGTTATTTGCATCGATTCCAGATCGCTGTGGCCTCGGTACTCAAAAGATCCTGTTGGGACCCCCCAGTGGCATGACAAGTGTCAACCCATCGCCAGACAGGTTGCGGACATTCCTATTGGATCAGTAGCGGCTTCTAGACCTTCTTCTTTGACCCGGAGACAAGCGGTCTATCCGGGCCAAAGAGACCTAAAAAGTATGATGAGCGCATCAAGAACAAGAAGATCTACAGGGAGGAGCAGTATTAGTCCTGGAAATCGAACGTCTATCTGGTGATATGGAAGCAGAAGTTCTCACTGTGACAGGCACGTTCCCGATCGTCGTCCCATTCCAATCTGAGATGCTCATTGCTTTCTCCCATCCTAGGCCGTACAGGCTGAGGCCGACATGGCCAATATCTCCGAGCCAAAGGGCCAGCAGATACGCCCGCACGACTTTTGCCTCGGATGTAGTATTGAGAATGAAAAGACCCATGAAGGCCATCAGGAGGTACAGATTGCCAAGCTGCATTGTCACAATAACTGCACCTTCTGTGGTCGGCACTGTTTGAGTTTGGGGGATTTGCTGGGCCATGAACCACGACGGATCAACCACTGCCCCAAGAAATCCTGCAACGCTATGCATTAAGAGTGTTAGCAGCAATGTTACTGGAAACGGAAGCTGGGGCACTGCCACTTACAGCGAAATGGGCTCGAGAATAGAAAAGATCACTCGGGGAATTGGCGGAAGTAATGCAGCCATGGCGTTCGATCCTTCGACAGATCCAAGCACCCAATCTGAGGTAGCGTGAGGACACCGGTGGGTGGTAGTACTATAGCAGCGAGCTTGATATAGTGCCCAGAACTGGAGGGTAGTAGCGCTACAGAGGCAGAGTCCGCAGTTTGAAGCTGAGTTTCATCAATGCTGAAATTGAAAAGCCACCCCCTCGGCACTACTTGCGGAAGGATGAAGGCAATGCCTTGAAGAAAAGCGGAGAGAAGACTTTGTTGGGGGGATAGGGGAGGGGGGGAGCACGCAAAAAAGCAAATGAGATCCAATCGTATTGGTTTAGAACCTTTGATGCATTGACCGAAGCTTGCACACCCCCGTCGGTGACTGACACTCACGTCTGGCTGGGCGGGCAGGCCGGCGCGTGCTGAGAGCTCCTGTTCGCTCGCTGTGGCCGTTATCCTTCAGGAGGCTGCAGTGGGTTGACAATGCCGGGCGCAAGCGACCCGGTGGCAGGGATGTGGGACGTCCTGGGCCTGTTAGCTGGGCCTGTTAGCGGGCCCGTCGCTTCGGCACTGGCTGGTTGAACAACAAGCCCAGCAATGATTATCACATGCAGTTAGTTTCACGTGTGAGCCGCCTTCCTGTCTCGCATCTGCCATTCTGCCATCATACACATGCGACATGGATGGTGAGACCTTCCATCATGGTTGTAATATTATGCTGGCCCTCGTCAATAAATGTTTGACTTGTACAAGTCCAAGCTTTGCCAGACACGCCGATTCTACTGATCTATTAAGCGCGCCTCCCTGACTGATTGCGGCCTGATGAGAGGCTTCATCTTGCATCGAACCTGGCTCAATCAAAATGGCTACGATTGAGCCTCGTTTGATTCACCTGCTCAACGAATCAAAGACTCCCCAGGTTGGGCACACCGATCTACCGCCGCTGAGCTCTCTACCTTTCTCGTCATCTACCGACCTCCCGCTGCCTCCGCTTGACCGCGATTCAGGCCACCAGCCCGACAGAACAGCGCTTGACCAGACAGCTGCCCCTGATGGACCGGCAGGCCTCAGTCTGCAGCCCATCGGTGAAGAGGGCATAGCGCAGCAGCGGAAACACGAAAGCCGACACGATGGAAACTACGCCGGATCTACGGGTGTCTATCCTTTGCGGGTTCTCTTGGGAGAGTCGGACCCCTCCGACACACAACCATACCACCTGAACAGAATTCTCGATGAAACCGCCGAATCTCTCGAAGATGCATCGAACAAGAAGAGGAATCGCGGGATTGCGGGCAAGGATGAGTTTCTTCAGCTCCCGCAACCCATGAAGAAGCAGAAGGCAACCCCGCATGCCCCGGTGATGCCACCTATAATTAATGGGCTGCATGAACCACCACCGGACGCTGCCCTATTTCCGCCTATTGCTTCTGACGAGTTTACTAACAACGATGCGACCCAACTCAAATTATTACAAGAGCTCAACTACTCGGAGGAACGAGTGGGACAACCCGCTGCTAATGGAGGTGGTGGCGGCGCGGGCGGCGCAGACAAAACTGCAAACAGAGCGAGGAAGCGAGCTACGAAACCAAGAAGAAAATGGACAGAGGAGGAGACGAACCACCTGTTACTAGGTGTGAGCCGTCATGGAGTGGGGAAGTGGACAAGCATCCTGGAAGACCCAGATTTCAAGTTCAATGAGCGGACGGCTGGAGACTTGAAAGATAGGTTTCGTACCTGTTGCCCTGCTGAACTACGGAACCCTGGCCGGGAAGCTCAACAAACCCAGACAAATGTAAAGAACAACGGAAAGAAGGGACTGCACCTGGACAACATTTTGCGCGAAGACCAGAGCTCACCGGGAGCTGGTGGCATGATAACACCCCCGGCTGAATCTGATGTTCCACAGAAGCCTAAAAAGTCCAGGGCGCACCGGAAGAGGATGGAGGACCTAGAGAGCTTGGGCATCCATGCCCCTTTCAAGAAATCTCTCCGCAGGGAGCGGCGCCCCTTTACTGAGCAAGATGATCGTGAAATCCTAGACGGCCTTCATCAATATGGCCCAGCTTGGACAAAGATTCAGCGCGACGCTCGTTTCCATCTCTCCGGTCGATACCCGACTGACTTGAGGGACCGAGTGCGTAACAAATACCCTGCGATTTATCAAAGAATCGAAAAGGGCACATTCCAAGTTGCCAAAGATGCGTGTCGAGGTACGGATATCATGGAACCCTCTGTTACCATGTCCATCAACAACTCTCTCCAACCATCAAAGGCATCAACTCTCGAGCCTCAAGTCACCCAATGCACCTCGAGAGAGGAGCTGGCACGATGGCCCTCACAGGCTGTGGAGGCCATCGATCCCAGCACAAGCACAACTGCTTCGCTCGAATTCGGCGACTCAGTTACCCCTCATTTAATTGCTGGCGAAATGGATATTTCGAGGCTTCTTTTGGAGGAGCCAAGAATGCTATAGTGCAACAGTTGCAACTAATAGCAGCCGAAGCGTGGATTTGCCCAGTCTGCGTTCTGAGTGGCTGTACTAAAAAAAAGCAAGCTAATCTCTCATTATGATTTCTTTTGTCTATCTCTAATCAACGAGGGCAAGATTTAGTCTCTTGTCCCCCCCCTCTCTCATTAATTATTTCATAACGGCAAGGAAAATGAAGCATATGGAGTTTTTGGGTTTGGTAACTCGATGCCAAAACGCATTTTAAGCCACTTTCATTGGGCATCGGAATGCAGAGGACTGGATAGGTATGGAAAATACTTGGATGACTTGAGTTATGGCTAAGGGTAAAGACCGGATGTTTGGGAACAAGATACACGCTGTTTAGAGGCTCACGCTTCGGTACCTCGCCATCAAGGCGCTTGGTAACTGACTGATACACAAGAGTATAAGATATTTTAATTCTATTGCAACACTAATTAAGCGCATTTCATCATTGGAGCGAGGGCTGGATCACGCTTATCTGGGAGACTTCGGTTTAGGCCATGTTAGATTACGAATGAAACTGATTGATACTCTTTAACTTACTCCCTTTGCTATGTACATTAGGTAGTATGATGCAAGACGGAATAGTCCGCAAGTGATGGTCACGTGACGCTACCCGCTAATTTTAAACGAGTGCACCACTTTGTGCCACCTAGGGCAAGAAACCCCTACCGCTTTCATTTTCGGCGCCAAAAAAATTATGTGGGTTAACCTCTGGGATTGATTTTGTCAAGTCAACCCTCTCGCCCAACTCCCTCAACACACAGCTAACATCACAGCCAGCTGACAAAATGGCCCGAGGAATGTAAGTAGTCTTGCTACAATTCGCAGATGACTTGCTATTGTCGGATTGACTCTCCGTCAATTCTTGCAATCATCCTCGCAGAATGCCGCCGCCGCTCTGGGCTTACTGCATCGTTTTGAACTCGATACTGATGATACTTTCTTGAACAGCAAGAAGCACCAGAAGCGCCTTAGCGCCCCCTCGCACTGGCTGCTGGACAAGCTGTCCGGTGTCTACGCCCCCAAGCCCTCCGCCGGTCCTCACAAGCTCCGCGACTGCATGCCCCTGATCGTGTTCATCCGCAACCGCCTCAAGTATGCTCTCAACTTCCGTGAGACCAGGTCCATCCTCATGCAGCGCCTGATCAAGGTCGATGGCAAGGTCCGCACCGACATGACCTACCCCGCCGGCTTCATGGACGTCATCACCGTCGACAAGACCGGCGAGAACTTCCGTCTCGTCTACGACACCAAGGGCCGCTTCACTGTCCACCGAATCCAGACCGAGGAGGCCGAGTACAAGCTCGGCAAGGTCAAGCGCGTTCAGCTCGGCCGTGGTGGAATCCCATTCTTGGTCACGCACGATGCGAGAACGTGAGTTCTGTCAGACATCATTCAGCCGTTGGATCAAGCTTTGGTCGATTCGTGTCAACCCGCAACGATGGGAGCTTAATTTGACGGCTGTATGTTCCCCCTCTCGAAACTCCCCTGCTAACCCCGTAAATTCTAGCATCCGCTACCCTGACCCTCTGATCAAGGTCAACGACACTGTCAAGATCGACCTTGCTACTGGCAAGATCACCGACTTCATCAAGTTCGATACTGGTGCCATTGCCATGGTCACTGGTGGTCGTAACATGGGTCGTGTCGGTGTCATCACCCACCGTGAGCGTCACGATGGTGGCTTCAACATCGTCCACATCAAGGACGCCATTGACAACACCTTTGCTACCCGAGAGAGCAACGTTTTCGTCATTGGCCAGGAGAAGCCCTGGATCTCCCTGCCCAAGGGCAAGGGTGTCAAGCTCACCATCGCTGAGGAGCGTGACCGCCGCAGGGCCAACGCCAGCGCCCACTAATCGCGGCAACCTTGGGATAAAAAATTGGCATGAGGACTGGAGTCTCGGATTTGAACGTATTTGTTTCCACAGCTTTGACTACCCTGGAGATAGCCAGCCCCCAGGGCGTATGAAAAGGACAAATTTGAACCTAAAAGAGACAGATTCTCACGAGCTCTCGACTCTTCATAAGTGACAATTGTACGAAATTGTGTTGATCATTTGCGTTGACGTGCTGCCCAATGTTGTTCCACCTCGTAATCCGGCTACTCTCGGCTATGGACTGTGTATTATTCATGCTGAGAGGGTCGCGTGACGAGCGTGCTGGATGAGATTTTTGTCTGTTTCCAGCTTGGCCTGCAGCAAATAGCGTGAAACCCAGTTGAAGTGAGGGGGATCCCGTCACAATGACAGGTCACACTTCGTGCCTAGACTGAAGAAAGAGGCAACTGGTTGCCAACTTCTACGACTACCGCTTACGTGAAAGAAACCACAAGACCACGAGTCCACGAGACCACACAGTGTCTTACGGATTTTTGCCTCCCTTGGCAGAGACATACATAAATTATGTATTTTTTGTGTATCTCATCGACGCCGACTTCGGTAGTTCCATGTAAGTTGAGGTGCTGGGCCTAGGTGGAGTTCGCAGTTTGGGGGTCAAGCTTCAAGCTGCCTAGGAAATTATAATTCCGAAGTGTAAGTAGGAATTAGAATCGCGAGAATAGATCAGTGAACCCCCACGCTCCCTCTTCTCCAATTTTTCCGTTTGACCTAGTCCTTCCAGAAACCAGTTTCTCCTTAAGGCCTCACGATCTTTCCTTTTTCGGGTAGGACTGGGGAGGCGGCTCCATCTTCGGCGGTTTCTCCGCTTACGCTTCTTACACATCCTCAGAGTCAATGTCGTGGAGTTGCGGCCTTATGCTGTGGGACGAACCCAATAAAGGGGCGGGGGTCCCTTGGCCCTTCTCGCCAATGTGATTCTCCCATTCTAGCATTTGAGTGTAGTAAAGACAACATCACGAGTGCGGTTCACGATAGCCCACTCTGCCCGTGAAAAGGTTTAAACTAAACACCAAATTGTGGAACATTTACTGGTGATTTGAGGACCCAACAGGTGTCGACCTGTACCCCACTACCGATCTATTGACTGAGGGGAAGGGGACGAGTTCTCTTTCTTTCTTCTCTTGCTAGACTAGAAGCAGCCATGTTGTCGAGAAACGGCGCACGGTCTCTCCTGAGGAGACGAGGGCTTGGTAGTCCCAGCACAGCACGGAAGACATTCTCATCAGGGACTCCCCGCTATGCTGCCGCCGAGAAGCAAATCACAACGGGGACCGCAACCCAGAGCTCAAAGACCAGCGGTGGCACCCTCGGCATCGCTGCGGTAGCCGGGGTCCTTGGCTGGGGTGTCGCAACAATAACAAACTCTGGGGATGACTCCAAGATCAGTTCGCTCCAGGTCAAATTGGACGCGAAGCCAGAGCGATACGCCACTTTGCCCGAGATGGAGAGGGTCAGTAGCAAGTCTGCTTGGGCACTGAGAGATCATGATGTTAACGTTGAATAATCTAGGCAATCAAAAAGATCACCGAGGAACTCGGTAACAAGGACATCATCTCGACGGACCCGGAGGACCTCCATGCTCATGGCTACTCGGCTTGGTCGACAGTGAATCCAGATAATCTTCCGGTTGCCGTAGCATATCCCCGTACAACTGAGCAAGTCTCAACCATTGCCCGCATCTGCTATGAGCACAAGGTTCCAATTATCCCCTACTCGGGCGGCTCCAGTCTTGAGGGAAACTTTTCTGCTCCTTATGGAGGCGTGAGTGTTGATTTTGCCTATATGGATAGAATCCTCCAGCTCAACAAGGATGATATGGATATTGTTGTCCAGCCTAGCATTGGCTGGCAAGATCTTAACCAAAAGCTACTCGCGATGGAGAGCGGCCTATTCTTTCCTGTGGATCCTGGTAAGTCTAGACACATGTGTGAGGGGGTTTGTTATATTGGAGATCAGATTGATTCTAGAGGAAATTCCGAGAACTAATAGAAATGGTGCTTAGGCCCGAGTGCAAAGATTGGTGGGATGATTGGCACCAATTGCTCTGGAACCAATGCCGTACGGTATGGAACCATGAAAGACTGGGTGGTCAACTTGACGGTGGTTCTGGCCGATGGGCGCATCATCAAGACTCGGCGGAGACCAAGAAAATCGTCCGCCGGTTACAACCTCAACAGTTTGTTTGTAGGATCCGAGGGCACTTTGGGGCTTGTGACGGAAGGTGGGTTACTCATTCTTGTCCCTATGCACACGTACAATCACAGGAGGCTCATCATTTGACCACAGCAACTCTGAAATTGGCAATTATTCCAGAAGACCAGTCAATTGCGGTTGTCCCCTTCCCAAGCATCCGGGACGCAGCGGCAGCGGCCGCAGGCGTTATGCAAGCGGGCATTCCTGTTGCTGCACTGGAGATTATGGACGAGGTTCAGATGAAGGTTGTCAACCTGGGAGGTGCGACTGCGCCTCGGGTATGGGAAGAGGCCCCAACGCTCTTCTTGAAGTTTTCGGGAACCAAGCTCGCGGTTCAAGAACACATCACGCTGGTGCAGGCTATCGCCCAGGCAAATAAAGGAGGAAAGTTTGAGTTCGCCAAGGACGCGGAGGAGCAGAAGCTTCTGTGGTCGGCAAGAAAAGAGTCTCTCTGGTCGATGATGGCTCTGAGGAAGGATGGCGAGGATGTCTGTAAGTGATTATCCATCCTTTGGGGAATCAACATGAACATATTCTGACAACTCTACAGGGAGCACGGATGTGGCCGTTCCATTCAGCCGACTTGCTGATATCATTGAGGTGAGTAAAAAAGAGATGGATGACCTGGGATTGTTTGCCAGTATTCTCGGTCATATTGGCGATGGAAATTTCCACGAAAGCATCATGTATAACGGCCGCGATAAGGCAGAGAGAGCCAAGGTTGAGGCGTGCGTCAAGAACATGGTCAAGCGAGCACTGAACATGGAGGGCACATGCACCGGCGAGCATTCGATCGGCTGGGGGAAGAAGGAGAGTTTACTGTGGGAGGTCGGGCCCGAAACGTTGGATGTGATGAGGACTATCAAGAAGTCCTTGGATCCGCTCTGGATCATGAACCCGGGAAAGATTATGGATGTGCCATGGATGGAGGCGGACGACGCCAATGAGAAGCCTTTGTCAAGGGCCGAAGACGTGGGAGTGACCCCGATTCTTTTATCGGGAAGTCATCAAAGCGCGAGATTGAGTGGATGATGGTCTCAGTTGTAGGAACACACGAGGGGAGGGGTCGACAGAATGAAGTGTTGCTAGGGCGAAAAAAGGATATAGATATTTGCGGCCGCCTGCATCATATATCGAACCAATAGGCAAGAGCCGAACTCGACAAGTATGTGTGAAGAATGGCTTGTCGGAAGAACCTTGCGCACCTCTAGATCTACCCCATTAGCTGGGTTGGGTGGAAATTAAAAGATTGCATTAGAGAAGCACACCAGACTTGAACACACCCGTGAAATCAGGGAGAGGAGGCAGATCGAGGAACAAGGAAAGAAAGTAGCGTAAAGGAAACACAAACCATTTCTTCGACATGATTGTTGGCCATTCCTCACCATAAAGCACGGTGGTGGTGATGCCCAAAACGCCGAGACATCTCTGCCTTCAGTTTCTTTGTCTGCACACAAAGAGGATCCCCTGAACCAGGAGAATGAGCTGTTTCTGGTTCGGCCGGATGGCTGCCGCTTATTCTGGGCCGTTGTGTTTGATCTTGGGCGTTTGCTTTTGCAAACCAGCATTGTTTGAGCGTGCCCGGCCCATCGAGGGAGTGCGGCTCGGTTAGCTGCAGCTGTGTACAAGTGCTGGTCAATGATGGTACATGCCGCTACCTCGCTGATATAATGTATGAGGTATAGTGTACTCATGAAACTCAGTATAATCAGGGTTCCTCATGGGTGTCTTCCTTACATAGATAGGGATTATGTATTTGGCCCGGCGCTTGACTGTGGCAGTTCGCTGCCGTGCTGCGTCCACGGGCCCCCGAGAAACACACCCTTGATGCCATCCGAGGAGAGCACTTTCCTGTAGGTACAGAAATCATTAGAAGCTAAGGTAGTTGCTGGTACCTCGAGCCTGGAAACTTGGCACGCGCGCACTGTTGCTCTGCACCGCAGCCCGCTTTGACGCGCTCTCTAGCACCCACCCTTCCCTCCTTCCTCTCTCTTGCTGTTCTCCTCCTTCCCGCCTTTTTCTTTTGCCTTCTCTATACTCAAACACTTCATTTCAAAACACCCACCCCTTGTCCTCTTCTGCCTCCACTTACCTGAGTCAACTTCATAAGCTCTCATTAAGGTAGATTCCATCTCTTCTCTTCATCCAACTCGACTCCTTCACTCCTCTTATAACCCCAATTCCTGCCAGCTACTACGCCTTGTGAGGCTGTACAAGGCTTTCTCTCACCACCACAGCATTGGATTTTTCAATAACTCAAAGTTCACCCAATACTGTTGGATACACTACTGCATCTTTCTCTCCAAGTATCGCTTGATTACATGGTTTTTGAATCTGCACCGCTATCCCTCTCCCCTTCTCCATCCGACAGCCATCACTGGCTATTGTTGAATCATGGCTTCGCGCCGGTTTGAAAGATCCGATACCCCGAAATCCCCCCCCAGCGGAACTTCTAAGAACGGCAGAAGAACCCCAAATCCCCGTTATCGAGCCCACTCATCATCTCAGACCAACCGAAACAACCATGCCTCCGATCGCTGGTGGACTAAACAATCACAGATCAGGATTTTCTTGGATGGGCTTCCTGCTGGGACTGAAGTAAAACATATTCATGACTGGTTTTCTCCCGAGGGAACGATTGTTTTGATTACGGTTGATGATGGCCAATCAAGAGGGAAGATCGTGTTTGCTCCGCCCCCAGACGTTCCCTTCTGGCAAACAGGCACCAAAGTTATTCACCACTTTGACTTCATGGGATCTCACCCGGACGGGGTCACCATACGCATGAGTGTGGCCCCGGAAAATCAACAGAGGCCTTCTAAACCAGAGGACCAAGTCTCACTGTACCCCCAGTTTTTGAAGCTTTTCGCAAAGTCTTTCGATTTCGGGGCCATGGTGAGCCGAACAGGCATGCAATCCATCAGACATTTCAAGTCTGGCAGATTTCATTCTCGTGATCTCCGGGTCGAATTCAACTCCAACTCCAAACGGCTTGAGATCTATTTCTCGATCCCAGGAAAGGACCAGTCATGGGAAGGTCTAAGAGAATACAAAGTTCTCATGGACACTGCGCAGATGAAAGACGTCTTTTTCAACAATTTGAGTAATGGAGATTGTGCTTTGACTTTCTCTATGGCCTTACCACCTCAGTATTTCTGGAAATCTCATGATGGACCGGAACACATCCCGTATGGCGCAAAGATTTGGAGTCATTTGGATTCTTGGAATCGTGCCACTGATGTGGTCGAAAACATCCAGACCCCTTTGCGATACCCTGTTGCCTTATCCAATAAGGTGGCGGATAGAGAATTCCTGGAGATTGGAAGATTGACCACGTTCCGGATTGTTCTTGACAGACAAGAAGATCGACGGGGAGTTGCTTTGTTTGCCCAGCTTCATCAGGCCCTCGTGGATTCCAATGTTGTCTTCAACTCTGACGAGATTCAAATCACTTCGGGCGGCGAGAACATGTGGTCGTACCTGGATCATCATTACAACTCTTCGTTGACTGGAACTACAACCTCGGAGTTGCTGAGTTTCCCAAAGAATCATGTCTATCTCCCATTCGAGGTGCGGTATCAACTTGAAGTTTGCGTCTCAAGAGGCATTCTGAGCGAATACACCATCACTTTGGAGTTTCTCACTCAGTTGGCGGGTATGGCCCCGATAAAAGCAAGGCAACTACTCGAATACATTATGGATCACGGAGAACCGCTTCTGGACCCGATGAGTTTGTTCGAAAACACCGACGCAGATGCTTACTATCCGAACTTAAGGCTTCCCCATTATTGTGCCCTTGTTCGGAAGGCTTCCATCACCCCAACCACGATTCGCTTCAGCACCCCGAATGCCGAAACCTCCAACCGGGTTCTTCGTGCGTACAATCACCTACAAGACCGTTTTCTCCGGGTCCAGTTCATCGAGGAGTCGGAAAAGTCTAGGATTGGGATGTACAGGCCACAGAATGATGCTATTTACAATCGTATAATGAGAGCCCTTTATCACGGCATTCAGATAGGAGATCGCCATTACGAATTTCTCGCCTTTGGGAATTCTCAACTGAGAGAATGCGGTGCCTATTTCTTCAGCCCCACAGGGCATACATCCTGCGATGACATCCGAGCGTGGATGGGCCAGTTTGACCACATCAAAATAGTGGCAAAGTATGCAGCAAGACTGGGGCAGTGCCTTTCGACAACAAGAGAGATCAGAGGAATTGCCGCTCCTCAGATAACGAAGATCCCAGACGTTGAGAAAAACGGATACTGCTTCTCTGATGGTGTCGGGAAAATGTCCCCCGTTGTTGCCAGTCTAGTAATTGAGGAGCTTGCGCTTGATGGGTTCCAAGAGCCGGCTGCTTTTCAATTTCGCATGGGTGGTTGCAAGGGTCTTTTGACGGTTTGCCCAGAAATAAATGGGATCAATGTTCATATTCGGGAGTCTCAGAGAAAGTTCGAATCCAGATACAACAAACTGGAGATTATCCGCAGTGCCAAGCCTGCTACGGCCACCCTCAACCGACAAACAATCACAATCCTTGAGAACCTGGGTGTCCCGAAGCTCGTTTTCCTCAACTTGCTAGATCGCCAACTTGCAAGATTCGAAGCCGCGATGGTGAATACGAATGATGCCATCAGCATGTTGAGGCAGCACGTGGACGAGAACCAAACCACTTTGACCATCGCTGATTTGCTCGAGGCAGATTTCAAGAATGAATCCACGAGAGAACCATTCGTTACAACGATCCTTGAGCTTTGGAGATCCTGGTCACTGAAACTTTTGAAAGAGAAGGCTAGGATCGAGGTAGAGGAGAGTGCTTTTGTTCTTGGCTGTATGGATGAGACAGGGTCACTGAGGGGGCACGACTCCACAACTGAGGGCTCTCAAGACAAAGATGAGAACAAGCTCCCTCAAATCTTTCTGCAACTCTCCGACTCGGTATCTACAAGAAAGACAAAGATCGTCGAGGGTATTTGTATTGTGGGTCGCAATCCGTCACTTCACCCTGGGGATATCCGAGTCGTACAGGCAGTCGACGAGCCCAGATTGCATCACCTCAAGGATGTTGTCGTCTTTCCTCGCGGCGGAGATCGGCCGGTCCCCAATATGCTGTCAGGTGGTGACCTCGACGGTGACGATTTCTTTGTCATTTGGGATGAAAATTTGATCCCCAGTGAGTGGAACCACCCACCCATGAACTACTCGGGGGTGAAGGCAAAAGAAGTAGAAAGCGGAGTCACGGTAGACCATCTGAGAGACTTCTTCGTATCCTACATGAAGAGTGATGTACTGGGATTGGTCGCCACCTCACATCTTGCGCTTGCGGACCAGGCCCCAGAGGGCCCGAGATCGCCCATCTGCCTCGAGCTTGCTTCCTTGCATTCACAGGCCGTTGATTTCCCCAAGACTGGTGAGCCGGTCATTTGGAACCCCAGGTTGCAGCCCAAGGGATGGCCCCATTTTATGGAAAAGAAAAAAGGTTCTTATCAGTCGAAGAAGGCGTTGGGTGTCATCTATGACAGAGTGAGTCGTCAATCGGCTGAATTTACACCCAACTGGGAGAACAATTTTGATGAGAGAATTACGAATAAATTCGAGCTCAGCGACGACATCCTTCGAACAGTTACAGATGTCAAAAAGGATTACGATATATCGATGCGTCGGCTGCTCACCCAACATAATATCAAGACGGAATTTGAGCTATGGACTGGCTTTGCCATGTCGAAACCTGCTATCGGCAGCGACTACAAGATGCAGGAGGTCCTAGGGAAAGAGTACGAAACTCTCAAGCAAAGATTCAGAGAGATTTGTTACCAGAAAGCTGGGGGAGATAGCACGGAAAAAAGGGACCTATTCGTTGCCGCCATGTATAAGGTAACAGAGGATCAAGTCAAGACTGCTCTATCATTACCTGAAGCATCGGAGGACAGCTCTGGAGAGGAGCACACCCCAAGCATGCCATTGATCACATTCCCATGGATCTTCCATAAGGACATGATTCGAATTGCCAAAGGGGACAAGTACGGCTCGAAGGACTCTGTTCTTGCGGTATCAGAGCGGACGAAAGAGTGCCAGAAAAGCCTCGGGACACAGACAAACTCGGGCGATGATACGAATAAAGCGAGCATTGATGAAAAAGACCAGCTAGGGAATATCATTGCTGAGACAGAGGTACTTATTCCTGGCCTTGGAGGAGAGGACTCCAGCAGCAACTCGGGTTCGGACAGCCCTGATGACACACGTCACCACCCATACTCCACAACATCTGCCTCTTCCTCAGATAACGAGGGTGTAATGATTACTGAGCCTGATGGGCTGAATGCACAAAACTCATCAAATGTCATCGCCTCGTTTGGAGATTCGCTATCAAGTGCGTCAATGGCAGCACTGGGGGGGCAAACAGCGGGTCTCACTTTGACGGAGGATCCGAATACCCAAAGCTCACCTCCTCCAGTCAGTGCGACCATTGTAGTTGATGGCCCCGCAAATTTCGCAAGTGAATCAGGGGATGAGGCTGTCGTGCAGAGACAGCCCGAGCTGAACCATGGTGTCCTCATTGAATTGGATGATGAAAGTGACGAAGAGGCCGCGGAAGATCGGTTAATCAGAATGTGCGCTTGAGGCTACTACAAAGGTGCAGGAAAAGACCGAAGTGGTATGGATTTTGTTGAAGTACTGTAGATTTCGAGGCTAATCAAGTTGAACTGCGGCGGCCATCCTTTCTGAAAGGGACGGCAGTGTGGCAATCGGCCATATGTGATTGGCAGGCGTTGATAGCACACTACGCTGAGGACTTGAGGAGACTTGCCCAGGGAGGCCAATATCTAATGCATTGTTGCAGCATGATGGAGTCATCGTTTGATGCAAAGGTCAGTGCGGAGTATCCATTTCTCTCCACCGAGCACTTCTCGGCCCTCATGCTGCAAGAAAGGTACCATCAGTTAGCAAATAAAAACATAGAAAATTCCAAAACCTACGTGGCCGAGCGCGAGAAAAGAGAGAATAGCCACTAGAACTGATGACAACTCACCAATAGACAATCACTACCATGTTTGTGTAACAACAGGGCGCCCGTCTCGAGTGGTACAGCAATCTCTTCAGCGGCTAATTTCCTATCATGGGGGTAGAAGACGGTCTCCCCACCTTCACAACCTTCGACGGAAGAGGTCAGGTAGAGCAGGCAGGTCCAGGTCGTCTTGACTGGGATGGGCGGCTGGGAGGGAAGAATCAAGGTGTTGGAATCATCATCTGCCAGTAATTTTCGGCCGTGTTAGAATACTTGCGAGTAAAGTATGGGAATATGATGCGGGACATGCTACATGTGACATTCATGGGGAATCCGTACAGTGACAATCGAAATATTGACCTTTGGTATAGCGGTACACACGTATGTTGGGATTCAGGCCAACTGGTTCGCCGCCCCTGCAGGTGAAGACTGCATTAGTATCAGAAAAGTGAGTAAGAGAACAGGCTGGCTAACGAGTGGTGGGTGAATAGGTAACCAGCCCAAAGACGGGGGGAGGTGCCTGTTGAACGTGCAGGGGTGAGAACTAAGAGGATACATAGCACCACTCACCAGAGGTGTTTAAGATCCTGGTTTTCCAATATGGCCTCTCTCAGCCCCGTGCTTTCCCACAGCCGGGCGGCGAGGGTGGGATCGTCTATCTGGAAGCGATCGTTGACGCGCACTGCCTCGCCACGCTTGGGGCGCGATGGCGTCGTTTGTAAGGGCAGGGTCTTGAGAAAAGCAACGTATTCCCGACACAGGGACCGGGGGAAGAAGGACGAGATGAGTGCGATCTTGGGTGTGGCTGGGTGGAGTTGGATGTCCAAGTCGACCACGGGCAATTCGGGCTTGAAGGCAGGCCAAGACACGGAGAGGGCTGGCTGGCTGGTTGCCGGTGCCGCGGCCTCCTTGGAGGACTTGGACGCTTTCTTGGGTTTAGCCATATCTTGTGACGATGGGCGAAAGGCAACCAGTGTGTGATTTTAGGTTCCGATATGCTTTCAGCTGAGACTGATCCTCACCAGATCAGGCAAATGAGACGTCCAGTCAAAGGCTTTGCAGAATGATACTGGCGGCTTGGAAACGTGTATCAATGCGATGAGCCCCGCTCAAGAAGTGATGGGTGGAGGGTGATGTGCGTGTCGCTGCGATCCCTCGTGTCTACCGAGCAGTCCGGGGCAGAAGAGCGAACTAGAAGTACTGTTCACACTGAGACAATGGCTGCATCTAAATCTGCACGAAAAGTTGGAATAGGAATAGTCGATTGTGCAAAAAGGCAGAAAACGTTGCTTTTGTGATGCTGGCACAAGATCAGCGGCCAGCCTTTCGTACAAGAGCCCAGCAATGACAGCCAGTAAGATGGGCTGGCAGCAAGAAACTCGGCAAGAAGCGCGCTAGAGGATAAAAAGATGCAGAGTATGAGACAACAATTAACAATGAGGGAGTTGGCGAAGCTGTTGGCTGGGCTATTAATGAATGGGTGTAGCAGTATAGGAGGTTTGAGGCTCGCAAGGTGATGGTGGATAGTCTTTGTTTATGCATTATTTGTACACCCACTTACAGACTATAGCGCACCCAGGTCTAGTGCATCCACGCTAGGCACATTCTGCACTTTCTCTCGAGGATCTTATAATGCCTTCCCTTGCGGCAAGTTAGTCGAGGAGGTTAGCCTCTAGGAGTAACGAAGTGTTAGGTAGCTACTTGGTAGGCAAATATGTAAGAGATACAGAGCGTGGCAGAGAGAAAGCACTGATGTTTCGATAAGAGAGGTTCAGGGAAGGTGGCTTCGAGGTACCTTCCCCAGGTGCAACGGCCTAACCCACCCACTGGTAGAGGGTGCTTACGTGATGGCCCGAGATACTGCCGGGGTGCTGATTTTCGCTTGCCTGCACATCTTCTTTTTCATGTTGCCCAACTATCCATGTCTTCATTCTGTTAAGCTGAGAATCCTTCCTCCCTCGCTGTTGGGGAAAGAGTTGATGGATGGCATTTGGAAATCCTGCTGCTGACTTGCCCAATTGGCGCTCTGGCCCCCAACCACTACCATCACCCCTGGCCATGTCACAGCCCATCACTCCATCCCAAGATGAACGGCCGGTAGCCTCACCATACCTGCGCCAAGCAAAGCAATTTGGGCTCCTGCTTGCGGGAACAGGCTTCCTCGCTACATCAATTGCCATCGCCAGACGCTCCGTTGTGCGGAGAAGATTAGCCACATTCCCGTCTTTTTACACGTCGAACCGCAGCCCTCCCACCTTTGATGGTTCAGACAGGCAGTTGTTGGCTGTGCATGCATTGGGACTTGCCACACTCAACGTAATGAGCTTCGGGGTAATGCTGGTTGGCGGCATCTCTTGGGCTTTTGATTTATCCTCGATCGAGGACTTGAGACAGCGCACTCGAACTGCAATGCGCAGACCAAGCAATATAAGCGCCGAGGATGAGAAAGAGGCAGAGCGCGAAATGGAGAAGATGATGGAAAATCTCATGGACAAATTCGGCCTCAAGAAACCAGAGAATGAGGCTACAGGAGAACCCCCGGCGGAGAATGGTGGCCGGCAATGACAGAACAATGCCCCGTTACATGGGATCTGACACCACCCTCAACACTTTGTACACTACATGCATGCAGCTATTACTGGATCGGCCTGCAGCTCTCCCCCGTCTTTTGCATCTTGGTATTTCTATCTATCTAGACCTGGCCAAGGCTGATCTTGGTCAAAACACCCACCTGGCTCTGCGGACTGCAGGCCTGAGTCTGACCCTACCTGACATGGGAGGCAGCTGAAGCAGTCCTCGGTGGGCAGCGCTCTCAGCCAGTAGATTGCAATGTAAGGCTTCTCCTCTCCTGCCAATCACATGGATCAACAGTAGTATTACCACCTCACCGGTGTGATAGTACGGTTGCCACGCATAAGTCCCGCTCCCCTCTCTGAACTATATACATGTGCGGCATGTGTCTCTCCTGCGCCCGAGCATGTACTACCTAAGTAGTACCACCCTTCCGTGACCCTTCCTTTCTTTTTTGCCGCTTCTTGCCTTTGGAACTATTTTCTCTCCTTGCTCCAATCAACACTAGACGTCGGCACGCCTGGGATGCATGTCACTGGGATACAGCAACTCCCTCATTGCGGCCAAGACTCTGTTGCCCGGAGCTGTCTCTAGGTCGTAATGATTGCGGTAACCTCCTAGCCACCATTCCCAGACCGGGACGCGGAAAAAGCAAGGTGCAGCGTCCTGCAAACACCCCATACGCACGGAGACCCGACCAGCCTTACTCTCAAGGATGCCAGCCGCAGCATGCATTGATAGTTCGTGTCGAGAGGACCAAAGTAGACTAAGGGGGGCTTTGGATCGGGGCGATCACTGAAATCGGTCGATGCGCATTGGGCTTCTTTCTGGGAGATGACAGGCAACCAGGCGGATGAAATGTCTCGGAACGATAGCAACTTGGTCAATGGGCATGGCAAGTAGTCACATTGGCCCACCATGCAAAGGACTTATCCTGTGTCATGGCGGGCTGGCTGGTGGCGTCTGTGCATTGCACTGCATCTTAAGCCCAAGCCGTTGGCCAACGAGGTATGTTCAATTGTTAAGTATCAAGGAGGGGAAGGAGGAGACCTGCCGATATTTGTTCGTTCTTATCTCCTATGTACAAGCTGCCTCCCCGTCGGTCAGTTCGCCCACGCCACGCACACACACGCAGCGATGATGCCAGAAGTTCAATACAACCCTCAAGGGGCTGTATGGAAATACACGTACGCGGAGGGCTCTGAGTCTGGCCAAGTTTTCTTCCACTCCCCTCAGCGCCACTGGAGCGACCAGCGTGCCTCGCTTGTTCTACGACAGGTCAATTCGACAGATGAGAATAAGGTGTGGATCAACACAGATCCCTCCCTCGTCGTCAGATGCGACGAGCTCAACTCATTTCCGACCCCAGAAGATGCCCACGGCGTCATTATTTGCAGCGGGCTGGCCAGATCTTTGTCCCCATCGCGCATACAGGTTACACATCATCGCGGGGAGCGAATCTGGGTCGAACACACTCTCAACCCCGAATGCGGACCCAACGGGCTTATTCCAGTCATAAGTCTGGATACTCTGGAACACTTTGAAATACCGCACCGACATATCTGCTTTGTGGCCCAAGTCACCCGGTTTGATGCTCTCGGGAGTCAGTATTACGGGACTCTAGTAGGCCCAGCCCTCAACCGCCAATCCGTCGAGCCACAAGAGCATCAGTCCCAACAGCAGCCACAGCGTAGTCAGGCCTACGTCGAATGGCCAGCCTCGAAGCCGCAACTGGCACGTTTCCAGTGGCACCCTTGCCGTCCCGACGCGGGCGAAGATGCAAGCTCTTCACGCCACGGCCTTCAGCTCCTTGAGTCCGTGGAGGAACGCCGCCGTCTTTTTCAAACAAACTGGGCCGTCGTCAGCCAACATCTGCGAGCCCCTACCCAATCAGGCGAGGAAAACGATGCGATTTCCCTTTCTAGGTCATCTGCACAGGCTGATACGCAGGCTGTTCGCAAGAATCCCGAGGAGTCTCAGCCCAGGCCGGAGTCAACTAGCTGGGTTCGTGTTGCATCCACTCAGGGTAATTTAGCAGAGCAAATCGGGATAATTTAGCAGGGCAAATCTGGTAGCGCATTGTACCCAGCTTCTGGCTCGGGAGAATTAAAAAAATGGCATATTTTAACTGACAATTCGAGAAAAGTGATCCACCCGTTTTGTAACATTGCGTGAATGGGCTTGGCCATAATGGCTACTGTGTCGTATACGTGATAAGAAGGCATCTGCCGCCCTTCTAGTACAGGGCCCACTGCAATTACTTCAGTTCCTCTCGGGACAGTAGCACTGACATGGGAACGTGTGGTATCATGGCTTTGTCCAGTGGAGGTGACCAAGTAGTTGACATCAAAAGTGACAGGTAAAAGGGTCTCATGCTCTTAAGGGGTTGTGCCTCGACTCGAAGCGGTTACAAACCAATAGAGAGCTCGTTTGCAATAATCATTCGATTAGTGTAAGATGGACTGTAGGGATTTATTATCAAACCACCCCTTGGGAAGTAATAATACAACTCGCTCACGAAGTAATAAACAAGAAAAAAAACAAGAAAAAGAATTATCCAAACTAATCATACAGACGTTGATTTATCAGCATTTCTTCTTTTGCCTGTCCATGTGTCCTGTGTCCCGCAGTGACATCTTTTGATCTTTCTGTTCTTTATTTTTGTATTATCTCAGAGAGAGGGAGAGGGAGAAAGGGGGTCTACGCCACTCGCCCCCTCTGAGCTGTATAAGTTGTAATTCTTCACGATGATGCTTGTGCTTGTGCCCTCACGGCCGCCCTCCTCATCTCCTGCATGTTCTCGAGGCTGCCCCTGCGGCCCCAGTTCCTGGGCTGCCTCTTGAGGAAGGCGCCGACGCTCCCGAGGTAGCCCTCGTGGCGGAGGAAGTAGGCCTGCTTCTCGCCTTTGCTCCAGAACTTGATGGCGTAGCTGAGGGTGTTCATGGTCTGGCGGTGGCCGCGGATGAAGGAGCCGCCAAAGTAGATGTTGGAGAGGTTGTGGATCTGGGACTGGAGGTAGGCGATCTGGCCGATGTTGTTGGAGATGGCGTACAGGAGGGAGCGGGAGATGTCCGGGCCGGTGAAGGGGGCGTTGGAGGGGATGTACTGCGAGCCCGAGGAGGAGTGGTGGTGCTGCAGGCCGTCCTTGGCTGCGGGGGGGAAGTCGCGGCGGGCGGGACCGAGGTCTTCGGCCTCAGCCTCTGCCTCGCGCTTCATGCGGAAGACCTTGCCGAAGGACGAGGCGATGGTGGTGCTCTTGAGGCCGATCTTGCCGTAGTCGCCGCCGTAGATGTCGCCGACGAGCATGTCGACGTTTGTGTTGTCTCCGTGCTCCGCCTGGGCGAGCATGTCGTCGAAGGACCGCGCGCCGGTCAGCAGGGAGAGCAGGCCCCAGAGGGTGCCGCCGCCGAGCGAGGTGCCGCCGACACGCTGGAAGGACCGCGGGCCTGTGACCTTGAGCATGGAGACGCCGGAGCCGATGTTGACGAGGAGGTAAGGGTATATGTCCTCCCGGGGCGGGACGAAGTGCATTGGGTCGGTGTCGGAGTAGGTGAAGACTTCGCGGGGTATCTCGGTGATGAAGAAATCGAGGCCTGGTGGGAGGGCTGGTCAGCATCCGGCGTCCTCAGTTATAAAACATTTGTGTCCCCTACCAATCATCAAGCACTCCATCTCCTCCTCGCGCAGCACATCTACACCAAGTGCTTCGCGAATCTTGTCGTAGAACTTGTACGCCCCGCCTCCCGTAGCCATGACGCACAGCTCCCCCGGATGCGATCCGTTGTCCATGAGCTCGGTGTCGCGCAGGTGCTTCATGAACTCGACGCAGTCGTCGATCCTGTCGGTCTCGAAGTTCTGGAAGTTGAGGCGGCCGCCGGCATCGGTAGAATCGACCTCGCGCGAGAAGTACACTAGCTTGATCAACGAGCCACCAATCTATTTTGCGCCGGCGCATTGTCAGTAAGCTCGTATTCCTCTGGGACTTTTGACACAATCTGTCAACCAACATACATCAATGGCAATGTGGCTGACTACGGCTGTGTGGTTCGGTAAGCGGATGTCGCTCGTCTCGTGATGTGTCGGGCTGTGGCGGCCGCCGTTGCTGAGGGCGGGCGTGGCGGTATCGGGGTCGACGATGAAGGCGCCCTTGACGTTGATCTTGACGCTGCCGGGCCGGATGATGGTGTTATTGATCTCGTCAGTCGAGGTCGTCAGCCGAGGCTTGTCGGGGTGTTGGTCGACGGCAGTATCGCCATTGGGGACCCGGGCATCCGCGGCGGCCGTTGCCATGTTGGCGGTATCGGCGCGCGCGGGCTGGCGGCTGCTTGCAACGAGAGGTGCAGCAAGGCTGCGATGCTGAAGCCGAGGAGGGGTCAAGGTCGGTCAATGCGGAGCTGGTTTGCTGGAATAGTAGGATGGGGGAGGTGGATATGTAGATTGTAGGATAATGAGGCTATCTAAGCAATGTTAAGCTGCTTTCGAGGACAGAGACAAATGCGATGAGAAGGAAGGAAGTGGCCTGTCAATGGTTAATGAGGAGCCGGAACCGTCCATCGAGTCTCGTGTTGGCGGGCTAAAAGTCACCGGGATAGGCGCAATGCCGCCGTCGGCTCTTATCGATAAGCCGTGTCTGCCCGTTTGACCGAGGCTCCAGACAGACAACCGAAATGACCGTGGAGTTTGCTTTTCCTTCTTAGGTAGTCGGTAATGGGGTAATGAACTGCGTGGTTCCTGCATGCCTGTCACATTTATACATGCATCCATTGTCGCTTCCAGATCGAGTTGTCTCTAAACTAAGAACCTGTGTCAGCCACAGAAGACAATCTTCCAAGTCCCACAACCTTACTACCTATCTTGGAGACTATCACGACGTAACTTTATTAATCTTATACTTTCGTGATGGAAACCGTGTTCAACTCCAACCTTATCACATTGGCGTTTAATGTCACAACTGCCGATGTGCCCAGCCCACCTCTAACCACCTGGCATCATTAAACTCAATGGTCTCTCGCATACTGATGCTCCTGACCCTGAGCGAACCTGTACAGTCTCCTATGTACTTAATAATAGTGGCACTGTAAAAGTTCGATGCGGATACTCGTGTGAATGAACGAAAGGCCTGGTTCATAATATGTACAATAGAGGGTCCATGTTGCATATCTCTTTCATATTATGGACAACTTCAAACTTAATCTAACGTTCCCCCTTTCTTACTTTATTTTAGCCCAAGCCCAGTACATCATCAATATTGAATAGATTTTCAAGAATAATACCATATACCACCTCCCAGCCATTTTAGACGGATATCAAGAAAAGACTGAAAAGAATGAGATAATAAAAGAAAACACCCATACGCCCCCTCCCACTTAGTATCATTGTGATTCATCGTCGTCTCATTCAAAAGAGGTTGCCTCCGGGAACAGCGACAAAGATGGCAGTCAAGACCCCGCCGAGAAGAAGAGCGGCCAGCATGGCCTGGACGAAAATGGTGTCCTGAATCTGCCGGAGAGCAGGCTCCTCGATCCAGATCTCCCGGTCAAAGATCTTGCGGGCAATGTTGCGCCTCTCGTACTTGACCACCCAGGGCTCCTCCTCGTAGCTGTTGGTGGACCCGAAGGAGTCCATGCTGCGGCAGCCCTTGGTCTCCTCGACGTCGCCTCCCTGCTGCTCGAAAAGCTCCCACGGGCGGACGTGGTGGTGGTGCATGCCGTGCAGCACGACGCACATGCCCTTGTAGGCCGCCACGAGGGTGCTGATGCCCAGGACCCATGCGATGGCAGCCAGGGCGCGGTAGCCTCTCCCCATGTTGCTGAGGGTCAGGACGAGGGCGATGACGAAGCCGATGAGGATCAGGGCGACCCCGAGGGATCGAGCAAAGAACACCCGGGCGGGGTTGCCGTTGCAGATGGACCAACGGACGAAGTTGGGGTGAGCTTGGCGGCGCAGAGAGGTCTCGACTGTCTTGATAAGGCCTCTGAGGGCAGATGGGTGGGTGGTGTAGGCCAGGGCCTGGACAGCGGCCTTTTGCTCCCAAGAGGCGAGGTTGAGCTGCCGAGGGGCACCATCCATGATGTACGTGGCGATAACACGGTTGATCTCCTCACGGTATGGCTGGATGGTAACTAAGCGGCAGAAGTTAGCATCTTGAGACGCAACTAGTTATTATCAACGGCATTGGGCGGTAGAACGTACAAGGCTGCTTCACTCCAGCAGAGTGGAATGCTTCAGCAGCCTGCTGCTGCTGTGAAGAATTGGAGGTAGAGATAGTGTGCTGCACGGAGGCGGTGTCATGATCCAGGGATTTGGATGGAGGAGTGGCGAACGGGTCAGCATCGTTGGCCCCTTTCGGGAGAGGCAGGTCTTGAGCTTGCTTCTCAAAGTCAGTGCCCTGGAAGATCTTGGCAGCGTCGACCTCGGGGCGCATCTTGTCAACGTTATCCTTGCGAATCTTGGCGACGGCTTCGTCCTGCATAGCCTGAGTCCACTCAGGGGCTAGAGAAATGTCGCTTGTAGTGGCAGACCTGAATCGCTTCTCGTAGTCGCGATACCAGAGGAAGAACTGTAGGTTCTCGGCGGCATGTTCAACATAAACTAGGTAGTTCATGAAATCACGAACAGTCATGGGCTTCAAGCGAGATATGTCGGATTAGTTTTGACATCACTTGATGCGGTGCTAGCTGGAGAAGAATGGCTTACAGGACAGGTGCCACCCTTGATGATCTTGTCAAAGCTCAGTGATTCCGGGATACCACTGGAACGGCCAGAGGTGCCAGACTTGACTGAGCCATCACTAGGGCTGGTGTCATCATTTGCCGTTGAGGGGCGAGATGAGCTGGCAAGTGAGCTAGAAGAGACGTGTTTTGGGCGTGTGTAAGTTAGAGGAAGGAGTCCCATGGTGATGAGGGCAGTAGAGCGACTGTCAAGAGACTAAAAGATAGAAGAGAATGGCACGGGCAAATCTGGTGAGCTGGAAGAAATGAGTGTTAATAGAGAAGAAGGAAGGAAGGAAGGAAGGACGACTCCAACGAGTGTGGACGAGTAGGTCGGTTTACTTGTTTACTTATTTGTTAGGGAAAGTGGAAGTAAATGAGATTCTAAGACAAGTGCTTCAAGCTCTCGTTACAAGCTAAATACCAGCCAGGACAAGGGAGGAAGTAAACGGGGAGCGGGAGATATATACGTTGGAATGTCGGGGAAGTGGGAAACGTGGGAGCAGAGACTAGAGACACCACATGACAAGGGCAAATGGATCCATTATCGAGACCAGGTGTGGGATCATTCAAGTCAGGAATAGATGCACCACGTACGTACATGTGCGTTAGTCGCCAGATAGACACCATGTAGTGCCATGTAGGGATGGACGCCCAGATGCTCCCCACGCAGGGCAAGCTGGGATTTGCCGTTCAGATCCGGGTCCAGGACTCGAGCTGGCTAGAATTTCGGGCTGGCGCAAAAGAGATGAACAAATCAGACGAACCGCAAGCACCGTGCAATGGGTGTTGTCTCTGACCCTCTCTCTCTCTCTCTCTCTCTCTCTCTTCCTCCTCAGCGCAAGGGGATCACTGTCTGAGTCGTCGAAGCACACCTGAGTATGTACCTTCTTGATGACATTCCCACCTCATACCACGTACAACCTAAAAATCAATATTGGTGACATCGAAAAGTCTAATTCCAGGAGGATCGCCCATCATCCTCGTAGCCACACGTCCAAGGACACGGGTAGGCAAGGGATCGCCCTGGTTCTTCGCTACGCAAGTGGAGTCCGTCACTGGCTGTGCCTTTGGTTGGCTCATCGAGGTCGATCAATCGAGATAGGAGTCTGTGTGGGATGGTGGGTTCCGCGGATCCGGGACTTGGTAACGACGAATGGATGCGCAGCTATCCACAGCACCAGGCTCGGATGGAGGGAGGTACTTGCGCAATTACTCGTGGCCTCTGCTGAGTCAGTCACAAACACGCTACTGCCCAGCCAGCCGTCGGGCGATGAGAAACAAGGCTCAGGTGCCCGTTACATTGTTTCGTGATGGGACGCCATGGCACGGCATCAATTGGCACGGCATGGCATGGCGAGACCCGCCAATGGTCGGGACCCCGGGACCATTTTCACCTGAGCGCAGATTTCTGAACCAAGCCCACAGCCAGACGAGCGAAAAGTCATAGATCCTGGTCCGGCCAGAAGTGGCGCCAAGCGTCGTTCGTGATGGGTAGGCTAGTGCATCTTGAGCAAGATAGGAATCTGAATTGCCCAACCGCTGCTTAGCCTTCAGCTCGCCCAGGTACACGACAAGATGGGGCCGCTGGTCCAGAGATGAAAAAAAAAAGTAAAAATGGGCACGTTTGGGTGGCTTGAGGCCGATGTTGTTTGGGTATGCAACGGCATCGTCCAATGAGATTTGACAAGTCAAGTCCGGTGTGATGAGGGCACACACACCGGCGACTTGATTGGTACGCCGGCCAGCCACAATAAGGGAGGGTTGCATCGAGATATCCCGCACCACAAACACCATTCACAGTTGGGGGAATCGAGGAGGTGCGAGCGAGGGTGATGCAAGTTCTCGAATTTTATCCAGCACCGTGAATGCTCCCCGCCTTTTCCAGGTACCTCAGCAATGCGCTCAGGCCTCAAAGTGCAAGCGCATCAACCACTAAACTCAGTTGCGGTTGAGCGCTTGCGAGGCATCGGCCAATAGCAACCCTGGCTCGAGTCCTAACCGGGTTAGATCCGTGCTGAAAGATCCACTAGACCGGCCCCTACCGACCCCTAAGATCCCCTAATCCCCCTAAGCCACCGTTCTGTTGTCTTTGGTACGCCTCAATAGTACAATGCGCACGCAGATTTATTTGTTTATTCCTTCTAGACCACTCACAATGAGATTGAGTGTTCGCCTTCTTTCTTTTTCCCTGCTTGCGTCACGAAGAAACTACGTATCACACGTACGACACGGATCCAAACAATGCATGAGATAAAAAGCAAGTATACCCCTGCCGCATCCCATACTAGGTGCCCTTTGCCCTCCTATACCTCCTTGGAGCGGCGAAAGCAACAGTTTGCATCTTGTAGGGGTATGTATAATAGAAAGTATGAGCCGTAGTAGAATTCTTACCGTTGACCTTTTAATGAGGTGCTACATAAATATCGTTCACTAGCCTCATGTTCGGGTTCTGGAGTAATATAGCATCGTTCATCTTCCGCTGGCCGTTGGTACGCTTCCGCTGATGAAACTTCCCCTCCATCCACTAGTTTGCTTTATCATGCTCGGTGATTCCGTCGGTCGAATCAGCATTCGGTATAGCCTCGCCGAGTACGAAAAGCTCACCGTTAGTGCAATCACTCCTACTAATCTTAGCCTCGTCAAGCGGTGATTGGTCCTCGCTGAGAGGGAAGAGCCTCGACTGGAAGTTATGATTGCGGTGGCTGGCCTAGATGATGGGAAGGGAGCCTTCCCATCTGATAGGTCCTTGGCAGGTACTAGATATAGGAGGATGGGATGATGATAAGTGTCTGTAGTCGCCCTTGTTGATGGAAGAAGGTGCCTTCTTGATAATTTTGCCACTCTCAATATTCACGATTAAGTCTATAGCAAAGAAGTATTTCATTTGTTACCTAACATAGCCCGACATTTTGCTTGGAGGCGTAGGTAGGGAATGGGAGGAACTAGTATGGACGCCTCAGAAGAAATGAGACACCAAAGGTCCAGCCGCGCGGTGTTTTGGGGGGGCCGTGATAAGTATTTCAACTATATTTCAGGATAATAATGAACAAGTGAACAGAAAATACCCTCAATATCATCGAAATCGGTCATTGCGGTTATGCGGGATTCACCGTTTGGAAAGCATTAAGTGTCTCCATCCATGCTACGCAAGCGAAAGAAGCACGAGACTGCTCTCTTGGCATGTGAGGGAAATTCATAGCTCTTATATGTTTGCATAGTGGAAATAAACTAGAGAACAGGAATATACTCCTGTTTGCCTTTGGCTACAGGGAGGGTTGGCCCTGCTTTTCCTGTCCTCTTCATTGATACGCTTCTACCTAAGAAGAAGAATCGCCCAGTCACCCTCTAATTTACTTAGCATACTCGGTGATTCCGTCAGTCGAGTCGACATCCGGGATAGCCTTGCCGAACGCAATCAGTTCGCGCCTGCAGTGCGAGTCAGTGCTAAGTCTCAAGTCTTGAAAACGCTTGTGAGCTGGCATACCCGGCCATGACCTTGATTCCCCGGCTGGTATCCAAGAAATGGGCACAGTCTGCCGACAGCGACGAGTATTCTGGTGATGCAAAGAAGGCTTCAGCGTCCTCCCATTTCTGGAACCAGAGCGCCGAGCAGCCGTCGTAGTCAAAGACGTCCATGCCTAGAGCCTTGGCCCTCGCCTTCATTTCTGGGGTCTGGTGCAGCTGCATGGCGTAAGTAAGCACAAGCCCCCTTTCCTTTCTCATCATTTAGACACTCACTTGCGTGTACCTCTGGACCTTATGGGCCCCGAAACTGCGAGCGGCCACTGTAATGTCGGAGTGGATGTGCGCATAATGCTTGTGGAAGTGCTCTGATGAGACATCGGGCAGCTTGTAGAAAAAGAACTCGAGTTTAATACAGGCTAGAATACGTGTCCGGTTAGTTCCCCTTGCCAGCAAGATGATCTTTTTTTTTTAAACGTGAGCTGCTCGCTGCCTACGTTGAAAGTTTTCAGGGGTATCGTAATCGAAAAGCTCAAAGTTGAACTTGTGATCGATCCGTTGGTGGCCAGTGGCCCTATCACCAGAGACAGCCGCCATCACTTGGTTTATTGAGACAAATTTGGTGTTGAAAGCTTATGGTTGAGGTTGTCAGTGCCTGCCTCCTCGGATGGGTTCGATATCTCATCCCATCCTGGTCGGCCAGTATTGACCCCATGATTTAAATAAGTTCACCCATGATAGCGGGCAGTCAGTTTAGACTAGGGCTGGTTGGCTTCAGTGCCAAGATATTTCTCCGATCAGTTCCCTCGTGGATGAGCTTAACCGAAGTGGTGGTACGCTGGGGAGCTTGGCCGGGAGTCACTAGACCTTTCCGTCACTTGAAAGTCGAGAGAATGAGGAGAGCTGTAGTTAGCGGCTTAGTCCTGGAAGACGGATGAACCTGAGAATCAGCATTAAGTTGAAGCTTGACTAAACTAGATAGTTCGTTCATCTAGTCTTTAACGTGGCCGCGATGATGCCCTTTTGATTGAGAGTGCCTCTAAGAATTATTTACCCTTATTGACACATCCATGTTGGTAGGCTTTATTACTGTACGATCGCTATAACAGGGCTTTCCCTTTTTCCCTTGGCTCGCAGGTCAAGATACTATAACAAGCATATCATATCTCAGAAATGGAACATGATGGTTATCTCTTTGATATGTCGAGCATTTATTTCGCTGCTATCAGGAGAGCGCTTTCTAAAATACAACGACCTGGCGGTACTTTGCCTTTCCACCTTGCATATCTGCTACCATTTGAGGCAGTTCCTCAAGAGTCCTAAACTCAACAGCTGGCTGAATATTGTGCTTGGCGGTAAACTCCACGGCCTTGGCCATCCGCTGCGGGATGCTCGTGCTGTCGGCCTTGATGCGATACCGACCAGTGGTCAAGTCAAAGGTGGACACGGAGATGGGCTGTGAAGAGATACCGATCACCATGAGCAGGCCGCCGATCCGCAGCAGCTGAGGCGCAGAGGCATATGCGGCCGGCGCCCCAGAGAAGACAGCAGCGGCGTGGCAGCCCTTTCCGGTGAGCTTCTTGACTTCCTCTGCAAGATTGGGCGTTTTGATGGAATTGAACACCGCGTCTGCCCCGAGCTCCTTGACCGACTGGAGCACTTCGTCGTTGATGTCTACGCCGACGACCTTGAATCCCATTGCTTTGGCGTACTGTGTGGCATATTGGCCGAGTCCTCCACAGCCCACCACGGCGAGCCACTCTCCTTCTTTCATCTCGCAACTATCCACAGCGTGGAAGGCTGGATTGGGTAAACATGTTAGCCGCCATCGCGAAAGTGATAATGATCGTGTTGGAGCCCTTTAGTTGCATACCTGTGATTCCTGCGCAAAACAACGGGGCACTGCGCTTCATATCCAGCTCTTTGGGAAGTATGACGGCATTGTGGTAGTCGACGACGACATACTCCTGAAAGTAGCCATCTGCCAGGAAGCCCTGAAGCTGGGGCTGGCTGACCTCGCACCAGTTGTTATGGACCATGCAGTCATCGCATTCGTAGCAGCAGTTGTTGAAGTAGTTGAATCCTATCGAATTGCCTATCTCAAAGCCCTTGCCTTCCGCTGAAGGGTGCATCTTCTCAATGAATCCGACTCCCTCGTGGCCCATTGTGATGGTGGCCTCGGGGCGGAGTTCAAGATTCAGATCAGAGTGGCATAGTGAAGCAGAGTGGATTTTGACGAGGAACTGGTTCTCCCCGGGCACTGGAACAGGGATGTCATTGATCACCACCTTCTTCTGTTTCTGTTTCAAATCGGGTCAGCTTTGCTATAATTCCATGATGAAAGATATGCACTCGGGTGGATTAAAGACATCATACCCCATCCCATTGTCCGGCTTTCATCTTGGAAGCTGAGAGGATAGAGTTTTTATGTGAGCTTGGCAGTAGTGTTCGGGAATCAATCAGAGGATCAAGGCCGTCACAGGTTTCAACTAAAGAGAATCTCGAATCAATGTTAAAGACAAGGAATTTGATTCTTTTTCCCATGACATAAGAGTCTTGCCTGTACGGCTTGGCTCCCCAGGCTCGACTCTGGATAACGGAAGCCGCGAGGCCTTGAGGCGAAGCCACAAATAATCAATGCGCCTCTGGAGAGCATCGCCCACACCCTATCACATCAGGAAAACAGCGTACCAGACGATCGGTCCGTGGCTAAAATTGTCGGAGTCGCTGTCCCAAATCGAGGGGTAGAGGAAAGGACTCCGGGGCCGGGTGTCGAAATCCGGGGGAGTGGGGCCGCTCCCCGACTGAACCCAGCAGCTGGGAACTATTATGGTGTTCATTAGCTCTCTCTCTCGATCAGCGGAAGAGCTTTCCCCTTGTCTAAGGTATGAATGAGTCCACCGATACCAAGCTTAGCCAGAGTAAAAGGTCGACTGAATCATTGGCTCGTTCTCCCTCGCTATCGTGGGGTTAAGACGCCCGATGTCAAGTCCACCCATCATCTGATCTAGGGAAGAGGATACATGATATTAAGGCTGAAACGAGGCCGGTCACAAAAAGATGGCCAAATCGTAATGATTCAAGGTGCGCCAAGAATTGTCTAAATAAGTTAATTATACATATCATGTGTCATTGTTGGAAACGAACATAGCTGGGGTTCACCGCAAACAGCTTTCTATTCCCTGTCCAGGCTAGCAGATCGAATGGTTATCTGAATCCTTCCACTTCGTGTCGGTCCAGCAATTCCGGAGATGAAACTTTCTTTTTCAGTTTGTTTAGGTTTAGGTGGGCTGGTTTAGAATATCCTGAATGGCCATAGGTAGCGCTTCCCTCTGCCCGTGTAAGTGGCCATCATCAATCATTCCTAGCGGGTCTTTAAAGATCAGCCTGATGTCTTCGATCCCTTTCTTTGATGCTCTGTATAAGAACCAGTTTTATCTCGCACCCGATCTACCCTAATTACACTCGACAAGTTGACGGGTATTATGGCACACTCTTCTGAGGCTGAGCCCCCGCAGCTCCCTTCTCAAGATGAGAAGGAGAAAGTCACCAACCAGCAGGTTGAGGACGCAAAAATATCGACAGATAATGAGTTGGCGGTGACCCAAGAGGGCTCTGAAACAATCACTGCCAAGACATGGATTGTCATTTTTGTAAGTCATGGCCCAGCTCCAACGTTAATGCCAGTTTCGTTGACCACAACGGCCCCAGTTCTTGTCGGCGACCTTCGGTCTCAGCTTTTGGCCAGTACCAACCACGGCAGCGATGCAGGCAAAGATAGCTACTCGATTCGGAGAACCGTTGTCATACGTCTGGTATGGTAAGTGCTTTACTGAGCATGTGCATCATGCCCGGGTCTGTTGCTGACTTCTCCTGTGTGGAAAGTTCCGGCTTATACGACAGCAAACTCGATCGCCTTCATCCTCGCCGGCACAAACAGCGATCTTTTCGGTCGTAGAATAGTTCTTCTTTTAGGTAATTCTATATGCAGCGTAGGATTCATAATCATTGCCACCGCCCATTCGTCAACACAGTTCACTGCCGGCCTCGGAATCACGGGATTTGGCGCGGGCTTCTGCCAGATGGCCATGTGTTCAATACCCGAATTGATGCCAAACAAGTACCGGCACATTGGGATCACGATTTCAGATGGTTTTGTCTATTTGATTGTTGTGATTGGCCCAATCGTGGGGAGATACGCCATCGATGAAGGCAACCGAGATTGGCAATTCATCTATTGGGCCGGCTTCATTCTTCAGTTTGCTACACTTGGTAGTATCTATTGGCTATACCAGCCGCCGAAGCACCCAAGAGGCGTCCCGTGGGAAGAAGCCATCCGTGGCCTGGACTATGTAGGATCACTGCTCATTGTGCCAGGGATCTGTCTCACACTGGTTGGCATCATCAATACTACTGTAAGTCACATGCAATATCCTGAAGTTGTGCTACCTGAGAATGCAGAAAGGCTAACAGCCTCGCAGTACAAGTCAAGCCGAGATGTTACCGTGCTTGCTCCCTTGTGCACAGGTTTTGGGCTACTCGTTCTCTTTGGTCTCTGGGAAACGTTTGGAAACGCCCGCTATCCGTTATGCCCCCCGGAAATCTTCAGGTCCCATAATGGGCGAGAATTCACAGCTCCATTCATATTGGCTTTCCTCGTATGTCCTTCTCCGCCCCAGAAGGCTTGCTTCAACTAGGTGTTGCTAATAACACCCGGTTTAGGTTACCATGTTCTACTATGGCATCAACATCATCTGGCCCACAATGGTAAATGCATTCTACATCAACGAAAACACCTCGCGGAGTGAGGAGCTGCTTCTCACACTCCCTAATAACCTCGGTCTTGTCTTTGGGGCTGTTCTGCTTACCTGCTTTGGAAACCTAATCGGACACTGGAAGTGGACTCTTTGCATTTCCTGGACTGGCCTGTCAATTTTTGGCGGGTTGCTCGCGCTCGTCACGCCGTATAACAAAGGCACCATGATTGCCTTTGCATTCTTAGAGCAGATGTTCTTCGGCTGGGCACAGTATGAAAGTATTGCATTCACCCAGCTGGGAGTTAAGCAAGTTGACCTAGGCATCTCGGGAGGCCTGGGCGGAGTTGCGAGATACGCAGGTAAGCATATGCCGGAAATTTCAACTAGGAGTTTGAGCACGTTGAATTTCTGACTTGAACATCTCCAAAACAGGAGGATCTCTTGCACAGGCGATATATACGACAATTTTGACCAACACGCAGACTACCAAGGCGATGCAGACGGTCCCAGCAGCGGCAGAGGCTCTAGGCCTAGGACAAGCCGAGGCACAGCAGCTTCTCCAAGCCATCTCGACCGGCGCTTCGAGTGCCATCAAGGATATTCCTGGAATTGTAAGGAGTCACCCTTTGTATACCTTTTCAGCTCTGATCTATTCTTGTGCTAAGCGTATTCTGTTACAGACCGATGAAATTGTGGCGGCGGCCAGCACAGCGTATAAGTGGGCTGTGGCCCATGGACTCAAGATTACCTCACTCGCTTCCTTGGCGTTTGCTGGTCTAGGCCTGATTTGCTGCCTGCTGTGTGAGAACATTGATGCCAAGATGAACGACAAGACGGAGGTCTTCCTGGAGAACGATGTCAACAGGGAAAAGAATGTGTACCATTGACATCGGTCCTGGGCCATCCTAGATGAGAAGTTGTAACAATAATACTATGTGAAAATTCATAATCTTATTCTTCCCAGTAATCCGCACCGTCATATTGTTTACTGATAATGCAGATCCTCTGATATGACCCCATCGGGAGTTCGGAGATCCGATGCACTTCCACATGCAAGACCCTGGAGCGCGGGACACGGGTAATTCCTTAGTGATTTCCCAAGCTGTTAGACTGGAAAAGTAGTGAATAGCCTATTCGGTGCCCATCGGACGGCCAGGCACCGACATGGATACCGCTATTTAAAGCAGCATTTTCGAGCGTGAGGGCAGAGGCAGTGTTCTTCTGCCATGATTCACGGCGGGTTTGTCATCTTTGCCTCCCGATACATACCAGCATCCCGGCCGGCTCAAGCCAGTTGGCGAGCAACACTCTCTGAGCTGAGGCTTCATGCAGTCCCCTTGCGCATGATCTCATGGTGGATCATGGAAATATGTAGAAACTACGAAGTGGACTGCCACCGTCTATTTTGGGGACCGTGCACCGGTTCCTTAGTCGTGCTCGTTCTGGCAATCGTCGCCGTGGCCAGGAACGACCCACGACACGTCCAATGCCACCCATCACAGGCGAAAGCTCTTTCACATGGCACTTCATCAACCCAAAAGCGAATCAGGTAGAGCTCAATGCCTTGCTCGTGCTCTCTACCACTGAATCATTGAGCATTTGCCGGTGGGCTGGCCACTGGACATATTCGGGAGTAAAGATAGACCCCTCCAACCCCTCCGTGACCCCACTGATAACCCCTCGCGATGATTTTTTTTATCTTTCCACGTACAACTAGGCTGTAGATTCACGGGGGAGTGTTGCGGTACAGAGCACTCCACGCCCAACAGAACGCGCACCGCACCGGCTCGATGTGACAGCAGACCCTTGTCCTGCGGCGTGCAAGACCTCCATCGACTAATACTAATCCCTCAAACAAGGGCCGTGAAGGGATGCGATTGATAAAGCAGGGCTCGAATTCCAAATCTAAAGTGGAGCCGGCTCCCGACCGTAACTCCGGGCTTCGGAGGGCGCCACCTTTCACCTGCATTTGACCTCATTGAGCGGAGCGATGGCGAAGCCTGTCGTCTTCTTAAAGCTCGGGCTCCTCCCAGGTCGAAGGCGGTCCGAAGTCCTTCTCTCCCCATTCATCACCAGCTTCCAGCCAGCGCTACTCTCACACCCATCTCCTCGCCTCATCCCACCTAATCGAAATCAAAATGTCTGCTCTCAAGGCCGGTGACAGCTTCCCCGAGGGAGTTGCTTTCGGTATGTGACCGTGAAATCGAAACCGTTATACATGCCGGTTCCCGAACTGGAGGCTAATTGGCATTCACAGCATGGATCCCTCCTAGCAAGGAGACCAGCGAGTTCAGCCAGTGCGGTATCCCTATCAAGTACGACGCCTCCGCCGAGTTCAAGAACAAGAAGGTCGTCATCATCTCTCTGCCGTGAGTGCCACCAATCCCTTATCCTCGCCCCCTCCCCATCGCGGGGCCCTCCTCCTCCCATTCAAGTCTCGTGGACATCAATGATTAACGATCAAACAGCGGTGCCTTCACTCCTACATGCAGTGCCCGCCACGTCCCCGGCTTCAAGGAGAACAAGGACAAGCTCGTTGAGAAGGGTGTTGACCAGGTCATCGTTCTCGCTCACAACGACGCCTACGTCATGTCCGGCTGGGGCAAGGCCAACGGTGTCGACGACGAGTTCATTGTACGTATTTTGATTCTGATACCACTCACAAGTTCTGTGATTTGAGAAGCCGAGCTGTGCTGACAATACATGTTTACAGGTCTTCGCCTCCGACTCCGACCTCAAATTCGCCAAGAGCCTTGGCTGGACCGTCAACAACGGCGAGCGCAGCGACCGCTGGGCCATCGTTGTCGACCACGGCAAGGTCACCTACGCCGCCAAGGAGGAGGAGCTCCAGTCTCTTGACTTCTCTGGTTTTGATGTCGTCTACAAGCACCTGTAAAAAGAAGATACAGTCGAGAGATATAGAAATTAGATCAGCTGTGGAATAGACCATAGAATCGATACCACTCAAAATAAAGTAAATAATTTAAAGAAACCACACATCAAAGCATCTCATATACGTTCTCTGATCACCTGTCAGATTTCATTCATCGTCGCGCTTTATCCCATGGGCTAGGGATGACCAGGACAACGACAGATCGGAACCAACAACGCTCAACAGAGTCAGACTTCGGCACCCCAATGGATAAATACATTTCATGTGGCCAATGCGCAAGTTCTTCGACAACATCACCGCCAACACAGCGATGGACACCAAAAAGCAAACTTGGCAAAAACAAAGGATTGAAGAAGATACTCTTCAAAAGAAAAATGCAAAAGATTTACCTACAACAGCCGGTATTCGCTGGTCGTCACCGACCCAACTACTAATCGGCCCCTTGCCAGCTTAACGTGCGGAGAGCAAACGGGATCCAGTGCTGTCTGGCAGGTATGGTCGTAGATGAAGACGTCGTGGGATATGTGCCTTATATAGATAGGTTCTTTTTTCAGTCATCAAGCCTCGGTGTGGCCCAAGACCCTTTGACTGCAAGCCAGTCTATTGTGATACAGATGTTCCTATAGAGTTATTATGGTAAGAAACATGGCAACCGCCCTAAGCCTATGAGCCAGAAACGATATCCTCCACATCCCACATAGATATTGTTTCAATTGTTCTTTTATCAGAAATCCCATTTATTGGATTAATACAAATACAATGGTTCTATAATGGGGGCAAACTCAAGTTAGCCCAATGACCTGAGATGGCCGGTATTTGTACAACTCGCAGCCGAGTTAAACCCCAGACCCCTACGGCGATATAGTTGAAGCTGATCTCTGAATACTACCAAGCACGAGGTCTGGAATTCTTGCGACTGGCATTTGGTGCAGTACGTCTAATTTGAGTTTGAGAAGTGAGCTTTTCCAAAAGTTTCACCAAGGGCGGCCCAAACTCATGTGAGGGGATAGAGACTGCCTCCAAGGGTTGGTTCAGATGGATCCGCAATGTGCCCTTGATGCGTCTGCCCTTCCTGTTGCCGTACTTGTCATAACCCTTTTCTTCAAGGGCAGTATATAGGGCATGTCGGACCCGTCGCATCGCTCTCAAGCGCACCACGCGCTTGGGGCCGCCGTTAACCGAGCATATCAACCACAGCGGCCGTTCCTCGGACCACCGAGCCCACTTCGCCTTCTGCGAGGCCCCCAAGGGGTGGCCTCGGGGATCCAGGTATTTGACGTAGAAGGGGTCAATTATGTGGCGGGGGCTGAAGGACAAGGTGGCCTTGAATTTCTGGGCGACCTGGCGCATTTCGGGATCCATCGCCGGGACGGTTGCCAGCGCGACGTCATGCTCGATGCCGTATCTGGAGAGGAACTGGGTGTTCTCTGGTGTGGTCCAGAGACGGCCATCCGGGAAATAAAACGTTTTGCACTCTTCGGGGATATATCTGGCGCCGAAGCCGCGCCTCGCCTTGAGACATCTGGAACCGGTTGAAAAGGCAGAGCGAAGAGCGGGAGGGCGCAAGTTGAAAAGCTTCTGCCGGAGAGAAGCTGAGGCTGCTGCCATATCAACCAGTGAGTCGGGTTACCTAGCTTTGAAACTTCATCACTCCAGGTGAGGTAATCAAGCCATCCATGGAGCACTGTCGAGCTTGTCTTTGACAGTCGGCCAACGAGCCAGGCTTGGTTGGGGCAGGAAGCAGAGCTCTGCGAGTTCGTTGAAGCTTGTGGCGGTCCAACTGCGGCTAGCAGAGTGGCAAGGGGTGGTGTGGCTGACTTAGGTAAGCAAGGCACATACATAGGATCCGCACACTCCCTCATTATTACTGGAGAAGGGTAAAAAAAAGAAAAGCCATCTGCATTGAGTCATCTCTGTTCATCGCCGCCCATAAGCCACGCCCCCTGCACCGTGCGCCAGACCCAGTAATACAGACGGGACGTGAAAGCCCAACCACACAAGCAGAAGGCCTGAGAATAAAAAGGCCTGCTGCCCACCAAACATTAAACGCAACTCCACAACCAAACACCCCAAACGGGACCTAACCACCACTGGACGTTCCTTGCGCCCTTTCTTACCATTTCAACTTCTGTTCTCCCCCATACTGTTCGATTTTTATCCAGTCAACTCCACCAACAGCTATGCCTAAGAACAAGGGAAAGGTACAGTGACGACACCCCCCCCGTTGCGCGCGAAGACCTCTGGCGACCCCGCCCCCACCTCCACTGAAAATCGGGCAGCCAGCCGCGCCAACGCAGAGAACGGCGAGAAGAATGCCCATGGCTAACCAACTCGTGACAAACAGGGCGGCAAGAACCGCAGAAGGGGTACCAAGGAGAACGACGACCAGCGTCGTGAACTCACCTTCAAGGAGGATGGCCAGGAGTACGCCCAGGTCGTAAAGATGCTCGGCAACGGTCGCCTCGAGGCTATGTGTTTCGACGGCAGCAAGCGCCTCGCCAACGTGCGTAACATCTCCGTCGAAAATTCCCTTCCACAACGGCCCCGCTAACATGAAAACTTCTAGATTCGCGGAAAGATGCGCAAGAAGGTCTGGATCAACCAGGGCGACATCATCCTCCTGTCCCTGCGAGACTTCCAGGACAACAAGGGCGACGTGATCCTCAAGTACACAGCCGACGAGGCCCGGACGCTCAAGTCGTACGGCGAGCTCCCCGAGAACGCCAAGATCAACGAGACCGACACCTTTGGCCAGGCCGAGGGCGACGAGGCCGGTTTCGAGTTCGGCGACGCCGACTCCGAGGAGGAGTCTGACGCCGACGTCCCCGGCGGCAAGAAGGAGGTCGACATCGACGATATCTAAACGACCTTCCTCCCAGTGGATTTGGAAAGAAAGAAGGAAAAAACCAGCAGCGGCTCGGAAATTGCTAGAATATGGATCTTCTCCGTTGGCCCCTCGCCGTCTAGCCTCCCCTCCCTCCCTTCCCTGGACATTGGGGGTATGGGTGGGCAGGGGGGGCCAGTAATACTGTCTTCTCTCTCAAACCCGTTGATCACGCACAACTTCGGGTCCCACGACAGTGAGGACGTTGGGGTGAGGCAGCCATGGTGGGAGAGACGTCATGGCCTGTCATGTTGATTCACCTTGCCTTGTTCCTTGGCTTTTTGGTCTTTGTTCATTTTACGCTCTGCGCGGAAGAAGGATTCCCAGCAGCAACCCTTTCTGATAAAACATCAATACAAACCTTGCCTTTAAACCATCTGTCTGAACTGACGGGCACGACGTTGAACAGTAATGAAATGATAATAGCCACCAACTTTGAACGAACGATTGACATGTACTGGTAAGAACTAGAATAGTGGCGAATTGAGACGCAATACAGAAATCGATCCCTCACAGTAGTCGCCAGAGGCCGTCGGATGGTATAGAGTCTGCTACCCTCACGCCGTCATCCACACATCTGGTGAGATGGCCGAGTTGGTTATGGCGTCAGGTTAAGGCTACCTTAGCATTCATTCCTGGTGGAGCAATCCTCCTGGGTTCGAGTCCCAGTCTCATCATCTCTTTTGCTATTCTGAGAGTGTGATCCTATTTTTGTTGGTGTCTGTCAATTCTGTGGAGCAAGAATGATTGTTTTGTTTGGTTCATGGCTGAAGTTTATTTGGATGCAAAAAATAAAATCATATTTACGTGAGATTGTGCGCTTTATAATAAGAGCAAAAAGAACTGATGAGACTGGGACTCGAACCCAGGAGGATTGCTCCACCAGGAATGAATGCTAAGGTAGCCTTAACCTGACGCCATAACCAACTCGGCCATCTCACCGCGGATGTCAATTTAGTCTCTACCACCAACTATATTCACGACCCGAGGTTAGAGTCGATTCGCATGAGTTGAGTTCGCGGGTAACACTACGTTTGTAGTCACATGGAAACGCCATGAAGTATTTCTCATATAATCGGTAGTCTATTTCATGGTAACGTGTTGCACTATCCACATGATGCAAATGGGTAGCCTCGCAAGATGCTTCAGGCGAACAAAAGGTGTTCGCGGCTTGCTTCTTGCTGGATGAATGGCTTTTCTTCTACAAACGTAACGCCCAACTCCTCCAGCGTCATGGTCTTTCCCAGGGTGTAGCCCCGCTGGCGGAGACAAACCCGGGTCTGGTTACCGGGCTGAAGCCGACGTCTATCGTGCTGGATAGTAATAGCTCGGGCCCCCAAAGAGTAATGATCGTAACTTTGTTGTCGGGTCGCGGGTAAGCATTAGCCATTGTCACTCGCAATCCCCATCCCCAAGCAATATCGTGTTCGTCCATCTCTTATTTACCAGTCATCGTTGTCACTCTCGTCATCTTCATCGTCCATTTTGTCAGTGGGAAAGAACTCAAACATAGGTCATTGAATAGAAACTTACCGCTTCTGCTAACTTTTTCTTTCCGTTTCTGAAGTGCCACAGCGAGCGCATCGGCCATGCCTCCACCAGCGGCAGGGGCCGCGGCGCCGACAGCTGAGCTAGTTGCAGAGTCGCCGCCACCCCCGACTTGTGCTCCACTGCGATCTCGAATCTTAGTTCTGTCGACCTTCTTAAGCGAAGCAATACCGCCAGCCTTTTGAATATCTCCCAGCATAGCCGCCCGTCCAGTATCTGCGCCTGGGGGAGCTGGGACACCTGAAGCATATCCCGAGTCTCGATTCGGAGGGGGAGGAGGTGGTGGAGCTGGCGGCCCACCGCCAGATACCGAAGCCGGGGGAGGAGGTGGCGGCGGAGGCGGCGGAGGGGCTCCGCTGGTAGTTGGCGGCAGAGGAGGGGGCGCCGGGGGAGGAGGAGCTGCGCTGGTAGTTGGTGGTAATGGCGGCGGCGGAGGGGGAAGAGCTGGTGTGCTCTGCGCTGGTGGGGGCGGAGGTGGCTGAGATGCGGCAGCTGGAGGTGGAGGAATTGGTCGAGAGCTCATGGGCGGCAAAGGGGGAGGGCCAGCCGCTGGAACCTTCGGTGGGAGAGGAGGTGGTGCGGGTGCAGAGGCGTGTGTTGGTGAGGGTTGAGCAGCATTGCTCCGAGGGGGGGGAGGTGGGGGAACTGGTCCTCGACTCGGAGTCGGAGGGGGAGGGTTATTCCTCTGACCTGCAAAGGGCGGTGGAACTCCAAACTTGTGACTGGAATTCTCTTCAATTGGTGTTTTGGCCGGCCTTGGAGGCGGTGGAGGACCGGCCGACCTTGGGGGAGGAAGAGGGGCTGTTTTGGGAGCTTCTTTGGCATATTTACCAGCGTCAGCCAGAGGTGGTGGTGCGTTAAACCTCACCCGCGGTGGGACAGGAGAAGGCTCAGGTGAGTCCCTGCTTTCATGCTCTGTCTTGCCAGATCGTCTGGGAGCTGGGGGTGGAGGAGCCTTGGAATTTGCTGGCGGAGACATTGGCTCAGAGCGCCCTCCGGGAGGAGGGGGCGGAGGAGGTCGGGAGCTTCGAGCATCGTGGCCGTTTAGAGGAGGTACAGATGGGGGCGGAGGCGGAGGAGGATGAGATGCTGCTTTAGGGGCTTCTGGCGGTGTAGCCTGCTGTTGTTCACGAACAAACTCGATGATGAACTCCTGGTTTTCCTTGATGAAATCGTCCGTCAAGCCCTTGTCCTTCAGATCTTGCCCGAAGTTCTCCCTCCACATTGGGTCAAATTCGTCGAGAATAGGGAATTCGGATGAAGTTGTACTGCCATTGAGGCTGTATGTGGACATGTGGTGCGAGGGCTGCGGAGGAAGGGTATGGCGCTGAGCTTCGGTCGGAGAAGGAGCAGAAGAATGGCGAGATCCAAACAAACCTCCCAACAAGCCGTGGCCATGCTTCTTTTCAGGCTGGGGGGCGCCACCAAAATGAGTCGCCCTAGTTGCTTTGCTGGCATTCTTCTCTCGATCGTCCATTTTCTTCTTGAACTGCTTGGCCTCCTTCTCATCCACGAAGCTCAGCCCAGCGACGCATTCTTCCAATTCGAATGTATGAAAAAAGGTCCTGTCTTGGTGATATGTCCAGGTATCAAAAATCTCTTGGTCCCATATGACGCCGCGATTCGAAGGCTGCATGGATATTACTGTTAGAATAAACGGGAGCAGGATAGGCCGGTCCGTTGCCACATACCGAGATGTCCACCAGCTTGATCCAATATGTATTCCCTACCAAATCGTTGGAGAGCACGATGGCCCCTTGGAGTCCAGTGTATGTCCATTTTGATCGGTTGGGGTATGCAACGTATAGCTTGGCGACAGCGACAGCCTGGATCTTGTTGGACTGCTTGGGCACAAATCGCTTCACAGTGTCCTTATCGTCATCGCTAAGAATGGAAGGCATGGTAAGGCGACTAGGAAAGCTCAGAAAGCCCCCAGTCTATGCGTAGAATGTGACCAAAGAAAGCAATGCCTGGAAATGTGAAGTCCGAGAGCGGGTGCGGTCGCCGCAATGTGGAAATCGGATCGGATGGCAGGCGACTCGTCAATCGGTGGGCGGAGCGAACCTTGTCGTTGTCTAAGCCCTCACAGTTGGAAGCGAGCGTTGTCGGATCCAGAGGGTCCGGAACAGTGTGGTATCTGGACTGAATCAAACTCCGAGGACAGAGGAGGGTGATGTGCGTGGTCTGTCAACAGGCCAGACCACCGACTATCCGACGACGGGGAGTGAGGGTGAGGATTATGAGTTGATTGGGGTTGGTTGGTTCTCGAATGTGGAGTGCCTCGTTCTGGGCGGGTACATGCTCCAGCGGATGCTGCTTAACGTGCCTGCGCTAACGTGATTCAGGAGGGAACATGGGCATTCAGCTGCGTGTAACTGTGTGCGTGTGGCTCAATAACGACAGCCTGCTCTGGATTTGCCCATCCGAAAGTGCCTGCTTAACTAAGACTTATCTGTGCGGGTACTGGAAGCACTTTCACAACGCGCGCATGTACCTAGGACTCAGCCACACTTGATACCTTAATACCTGAAGAAACGGAGTCCACACACCGCAAAGCCACAGCCGAACAACGTCAGAGAGTCTCGGGCGTTGTCGTCATCTCGCAGCAGTGGACACTGGTATCAACCATCTGCCTAAGAACCTGTGGAGTAATAGGTCGCCGTGAAGCCATCGATGGAAAGGCATGAGGCTCTACAGATGTCATATTAGTAGTCATGGTTGCAGTGAGCTGACAAAATGACCATTTGCCATGAGATGAGGGGCACCCGCCACACCAACTCGACTGCACATTCGGCTGCACATGCACTTGCGAGGGATTGGAGAGCATCAGCGAGCTTCAAAAGACGTATCCCAAGTATCCATTTATTCATTCATTCAATTATGTCTATGTCCACTCAAAAGCCGTGCGGCAGAACTCATTTATTCAGAGCCTCCTTCTTGGCCTGGCGCTCCTCCTTGGTGCCCTCCTGGGGAGGCATCTCTTGCGTCCTGGCGGGACCAGGGTGGGCATTAAACGGCGCGAACTTGGGGTCGTGGCCCTGCTCTTTGATGGGCTGGATGGAGAACTGCTTCTCGCCCTGCATAGGAAGTTAGCCGAGAATGATCCCGAGAGCGATCTATGCGGTTAGGTGAAGCCAAGACAGCCCCAGGCCACAGCATGGGTAGAATGAGACCAACCTCGTTTGACTTGTTATCGGAAGGCATGGTGTCTAGTATGAACTCAGATAGATAGATGGGTGGTATTCAACCGGTTTTATCACGAAATAATGGAGAGGTGTAAAGAATAAAGGTTGCCTGGCAGTTGGGACTTAGCCAGCGGCTACTTATACTTTGTTTGGGCAGACACATGCCGATGACGTCTTGCCGGGACTGGTAGCCATGATCGCGTAGCTCCGATTCACATTGGCTACGGCCTCCGCCACAGATCCCAAGCCGGCGTATCGGACTGCGTACACTGCCAATAACTCAATGCTCGAGTTGAGAAAACTTGGATCGAGTGTGTAATGGGTGTGCCAGGATCCACTGCTTCTTCTCAATATGCGACATTGCATAATGAGGGACAATGTGATCATAATCTGCGTAATCATACCAAAGGGAGGACATCCACGAAAGTTCACGGGACGGATATCGTCATCAAGTACAGAGAAATCAACTAAATGAAGGAACCAAGATGGTTTTCGCAGAGTTGGGCATCATGCTCGTCCGCAACAGAGGGATCCATCTGTAGGCAGGGGATAATAGGGAACCTTTCAGTGCATGAGATCGCTAGAGCCCCTGATGTCCAGGGCTGTCAAAATACAAGTACTTAGATAACGAGCAAAATATATCACATATTTCCAAAAATATTGATGTCTTTAGAGTGAAATATTCTCGAGTCTTGTTACTGAATGCCGATGAGAAATCATTAGTAGCCTTACTTGCGAGACGGAGCCCTTGTGTAACGACGTCTGTATTGTAGCTACACGCCTTCTCGTAGCCCGCCAGTGTGTCGATCAGTGATGTCCATGCCTTACTTGTAGCGGGTGCCTCTAGGGGGGGCTACCCAACTGAACCTGCCCAGAAACGCAAGTAAGATCGATCTCCATCATGCACGATTGATACGACCCAACTACGGCCTCTCATTCAGGTCCAGTTCGCTCTCACAGTAACCCGTGTAGCAGCTACTTGCAAATCATCAACTCACACGTCTACACCCCTTCTTTTGGAGCACATCAATTGGCACGTGCCCCGCATGTCGACGAGCGATACACCTCAGCCCGTGAAACTATCATTACCGTTGGTGAGTGAGACCCGTCATGGGATCCGATTCGCCTTGATTCACGGCGCTGATTGCATCCGTACGCTCCCAGGAGTACCAGCAAGAGCTATTCCAAGAAGTCCGTACCGATGATGAGCTGGTGGTCCTTGCCCGTGGCCTGGGCTTGATGCGCCTCGTCACCAATCTCCTGCACTCGTATGATGCGGCCGGCAACAACCTGATCGTGGTTGTTGGCGCCGAGGAGCGTGAGAATGGCTGGATTGGCGAGGCGCTGGCGGAACATGCCGCCATCAGCATGTCGCCCAAGGCTCGAGGCTTGACGCTTGTCAACACCGAATCCCAGAGTGTAGGTGCAAGGGAGAAGATGTACGCTCGCGGTGGCGTATTCAGCGTCACCTCGCGTATCCTGGTTGTTGATTTGCTCACGGGCCTACTCAACCCAGAAACTATCACTGGCCTTGTCGTTCTCCACGCCGACAAGGTAGTAGCTACGTCTCTGGAGGCCTTCATCTTGCGGGTCTATCGCCAGAAGAACAAGGTTGGGTTTCTGAAGGCCTTTTCAGATAATCCCGACCCCTTCACCATAGGCTTTTCCCCCCTCTCCACCATGCTGCGGAACCTCTTCCTTAAAAAGGCCTCTCTCTGGCCGAGATTTCATGTGACGGTTGCCCATGCTCTAGAAGGGAAGAAAAAGGCCGAGGTAATAGAGCTCGAGGTTCCCATGACCGACAGGATGAAAGATATACAAAATGCCATTATGGAATGCGTGGAAATCAGCATTCATGAGTTGAAGAAGGGCAATTCCGGACTAGAGATGGACGACTGGAACCTTGATAGTGCCCTGCTGAAAAATTTTGATCTGATCATCAGGCGGCAGTTGGATCCCAATTGGCACCGAGTGAGCTGGAAGACTCGTCAGATTGTCAATGACCTTTCCGTTCTTCGGACTCTGCTCAATTCCGTCTTGACATTTGACGCAGTTTCGTTCCTCCAGAACCTCGATACCATCCACGCTGCACATTCCCCGGCACCCGGGTCTACAAGGCAAACGCAATCACCCTGGCTGTTTCTAGATGCCACGCAGACCTTGTTCGAGACTGCACGCAGGAGGGTCTACTCAGCGAACCCTAAAAACATCAGCAAGGAAGAAAACATTGACTCTTTACGTCCTGTACTTGAGGAGCTCCCCAAGTGGGCTCTCTTATCGGAAGTGCTTGAGGAGATTGACCGTGATCTGTATTTTGAGCCTCAAATCAAAGATGACTCTAACGGCACCATTTTGATCATGTGCGCAAGCCAGGACACATGCCGCCAACTCCGAGACTATCTTCAGACCATGCATGTAAAAACCAAAGCACAGGGCAGCAAACCGTCGCGAGAGACCGGAGACGGTGGAGAGGAGGGCGGAGAAGAAGGGGAAGAGGAAGACAAAGCTTCTGCATCATTCATGATGCGGAGGCGGCTACGGAATTATCTGAACTGGAAGAAACAGTTTGCCCAGGTCAATGCAACGCTGTTTGCTGATAATCAAAAAGTACTGAACTCTGCAACGGCCACCAGAGGGGGCAGGGCGCCCCCCAACAAGAGAAGGCGTGTTCGGGGTGGTGGGAACATAGGTGCAAGCGCGGGCCGTGCAGACAATGGCAGCATCATCCAATTTTTTGAGAAACCTGGTGAGGTCGCTGACCTTATGGCTGAGGTGCGGCTGACAGAGGAAGAGGCCCAGCAAAAACCCGAGATCATCGCTGACCCTATGGACAACATGGACGAGTTCTACGAGATGTTTGAGATGCAGGACCTGGTTGCCATTCACGCGTATGATGGGGATCTGGATGAGCATGTCCTCGAGGAGGTTAAGCCACGGTACATCATCATGTACGAGCCTGATGCCTCGTTCATCAGACGAGTGGAGGTGTATCGTTCGTCTCACAACGACCGCAATGTGAGGGTCTATTTCATGTACTACGGCGGCTCTGTGGAGGAACAAAGATACCTGTCATCCGTGCGTCGTGAGAAGGATGCATTCACAAAGCTGATCAAGGAGCGGGCCAGCATGTCCTTGGTCATGACCGTCGACCCCAGTGGGGAAGATGATCAAGAGGCGTTCCTACGGACGGTAAACACGAGAATCGCTGGAGGCGGCAGGCTGGCAGCGACTGCTGAGCCGCCTCGTGTGGTGGTTGATGTGAGAGAGTTCAGGTCTTCCCTGCCGTCCCTTCTGCATGGGAGGTCAATGGTCATCGTCCCGTGCATGTTGACGGTTGGCGATTACATTTTGACACCGCACATATGCGTGGAACGTAAATCGATCAGCGATCTCATCTCTTCCTTCAAAGACGGCCGCTTGTACACCCAAGCCGAGGCCATGTTCCAGCATTACCGGGATCCCATGCTTCTCATTGAGTTTGACCAGAACAAATCTTTTACACTAGAACCATTTGCAGACCTTTCGGGTAACCTAAGCAGTCTAGCCCCTGGGAACGTCGCGTCCGATCTCCAGTCCAAGCTGGTACTGCTGACGCTCGCGTTCCCAAGGCTGCGTGTCATATGGTCCTCGTCACCGTACCAGACAGCAGAGATCTTCGAGTCTCTGAAGCAGCAGGAAAAGGAGCCCGACCCGATTGCAGCGGTGCAGGCCGGTCTTGATCAGGATTCAAGGCTTGAAGATCAGATAATCAACCAGGAGCCACAAGACATGCTCTCCAAGGTGCCAGGGATCACGCCTAAGAATATCAACGCTCTTGTTTGGGAAACAGAGAATCTCAAGGAAGTGGCCAATATGGATGAAAAGGAGTTGAAGCCGATAGTAGGTCCCGCAGTTGCTCGGCAAGTGCATGGGTTCTTCAACCGCAATGTAATGGAGGAGGATGATTAGGATTAGATAAGACTATCTGCAAGCGATTTTGATCATATCTTCACCCTTAACAAAAAAAAATTTACTGAGCAATTTTGAATATCACAACTTGGCCACTTAATTTATGATCCGGTACTGTTTGTCTTGCTAAGGGGTATTATATTGTGAAAAGCAACGGAAAGGTACAAAAAACGTCTCGTCGGAGCGAAAAGAGGGTATCTCAAAGCATCCTTTGAAAACACAAAAGGAAAATCAAGGCTGTCCCTGCAGCATCCAGCATGCATTCGTTCAGTCATGTGTCTTTCATCCATCTACCAGTTCCTCCATCGGATAGGCCTTATCGTCAGGTGGCGGTGGTTTGGGAAGATGGGTTGTGCATGCTACACATGACTTCTCCTCACTCCTCTCGACCTATGATGACCAGCGCCTCCTCTCCGTCGTCCACAGTATCCGCAGGTCAAGAAGGAGACGATGATTCCGCAGAATGAGACGATTGCGTTCACTGTTTACAAGGGTCAGTATTATAGAGATAGGGCGCATCTGTAGAAGGGCGGCTTACCAATAGCGACGATGATTCCACCAATGCCCCTAATAACGGCCATGATGGCATCGCCAATTGTCCGGAATATGGACTGGATCTGTACGAATGGTCTGTCAGTTAGGCGGAAAAAAGTGAGCGAGGTCTCGTCAAACGTACACAGCTGAGCACGCCACCCATGATGTCTGTTGTGTTTGTGTGGTTGTTTGTTTTTTTTTTGGTTGGCTTGAAATATTTTTCAAGAGGTGTGTGTGTATAGGGATTGGAGATTGAAGGATGTAGTTGACAAAGGGTGGTTGGAATATTTTTATACTATCCTAAAACCTACTTCCCTGTATGCATGTACGAGGAGGAGGGCAATTTGGGAGTGCTGACGTCAACTATTTCCTTCCGTTGGACTGCATGCATGCAGGACGGGAACCATCGCAGCGCCTAAGCCCAACCCCCCTTGCCAGCGGTGCCCTGTGCAGGCTGGGCTTGACCACTGCAGGCTGGTTGGCTGGGTCACGCTGGGCACTGCAGAAATGGACGGAAACGTTAGAAGGCGTTCCCATACTATGACATACCCCCGATCTCGATCCAAGGGCACCAATCATTGCCTGACGGGGATTGCTCTCCGGAGGTCTTGCCCCCCTAAACGTACATCATCAGACATCAGCTGAGCGGTGCTGGCAAGAAAACAAGAGAGGAAGGGGGGGCTAGTGATAGGGCTAGACAATGCGCTCGCTGTTCGTGCATCTCGCTTGCCTCGATCGCATCAAATCGATGACGTAGGCGGCTCACTTTACGAGCCGTTTTTTTCTCCATATCCTTCTTTTCCCGCCGCTACAGGATATTTGGTCACCAGTGAATTGCAGATGAAACTTGATATACTACCAAAAAACCTGAAAGGCAATAATATACCTGATAATGGCTATAACTTAAAAGACGATGTCTGGATGGATGGTATTTTGAGAAACCATCTGGCCATACAGAAGATCAGAGTATGATGCAGAAACAAGCATCATACCTCATCCCTGCACCCTCCCGCCCGTTGTTCTCAAATTTAGCAAATAGCGAGGCTAAATTACCGTGTTCCACCGTCCCTTTCTCCAAATGCCGCGGAAACCAGGCACGTAACGCTCCATGACGTCAATTCTCCGTTCATCATCGTTCGCCGTTTCTCCACATTGACCCCAGAGTTCCAGTCTCTAAATCTGCAGAGTCATATGGTAGCAGTGAATTGCAGCTCTGACGGCAACACTGCGGAAATGTATGGAAATTAGCCGTGGAAAGATACAATTGCATGCTGAAATGCTGTTGACGACATGCCAAGCCTCGCGACTCGCCGGATGGAAAATGACTTACACAATGGTCCTATCAATAAGATCATCAGCCTAACTTTTTCAATAATGACCGGTGATAAGGAACCATGCGTTTTATTTACGATCTATTATTGGTCAGATATTTCTTCCAATGCAGTACCTAGAGGATGTACGTTCTTACGAGTTTGATGCAACAAGTGAGACCATTCTTAGAGCAGGGGTCTTCACTCCCCTATATGGTAGATTGGAATATACGTCTACTCTCAACATTATTGTACACTGTGTAGAGGTGCTCCAAATTGCCATCCCGCTGTGACAATCCCAAACAACGCCATCTATATGTCTATGCCAAAACCTGGGGAATATACAATTAGAGGAGGGGGGTAACAGAGAGGCCAAAACATAAAATCATTGAAACATAAGCGAGGGAATCACCGCCAGGGCCAAAATGTCCTCTTCGGCTTAGCAGTAGGCTTGTGAAGGTTCATTCTCCTCACACGTTCGCGGTTCCTTGAGTCGAGAAGTCCCAGTGCTCCATCATCGTGGTGATACAAAGGGCTGCGAGGGAGATGGGGGCGATCCCCGCTCGTCATCTTGATACGCTGCACTTTACGCAGCTTTCCGAGGCCATACCAGCATACTATGAGCGAGAAGATGGTCGAAATGCCAGTCACGCCAGCAAAGCCCCAGTTTGTCTCTTCGATGAAATTTTCCAAGTTCATTCCGTAGAGACCTGCGAGGAAGGTTCCCATAGCCAAGCCTAGAGTACCAACACTGAACTTCAGGTCCAGCAGCATGAGAGCATTGCGGTTGGCGTCAAGAATTGCACGGATACTACACAAGTTAGCTAGGTCCTTTCCATCGAAGCGCCGTCCAGCAACAAAGTATTCGCTCTAGAGCACTTACATCTCTTCCGTATTGCGGATACCCGAGACGAGGTTGCCAGCTTCCTGAACAATTTCGTCGGTGAGTTTATGGTACGATTCCAACAGCATCTCCACCTCCGTATGGTCGTCGAGAGCTCGCTTGACCTCGTTGGCCTTCTCCGTGAGATACATGGCTGCAAGGTCGTCATCTGCCTCAAGGAGGTCCTCAATGGCATCCCTCACTAGCTTTGCCTTCTGCTCGAACGTGCTCACACGCTTGGAGAGAATCAACAAGTTTCGCAGTCTCTGTCGGTCAATATCATCTTCCAGTTCGTTCAGGTTTTGCATTACAGGTTCCCGTACGGCTTCGAAATCCGCTTCCAGCTCCGACGTTACGGACGTCAAGACAGCTTCAAGAGCCCGAAACTCGTAGGGTAAGCCCCCACCGGATGACTGTGTTGACTTTTGCTGTAGCTTTCCTTGTAAATCATACATGAAGGCGGATTGAGGGTACGACGTCTTGGATCCATAGACATCGAATAACAGTACACGATCATGCTTGATCAGAACCTTCAAGTGAAGGAGGTTTAGGAGAATGGCGGATGGGCGAATGAGAATATGTGGCAGGTTAGAGGAATCGATTTTGCGCAAGTCGCGAGGCAACAGGCCGTACTGTAAAGGAGAGCATGTTAGCAATCTATCCAGTAGAATCAATAAGCAAGAGTAGGAAAACGGGCTACCTTGGCAATCAGCTCTGTCTTCTTGAATTCGCCATCAACCAGAATCACCTTCCCATGCTCATCAACCTCTGTACATCGAAGCCGAGGTTCGAGGGCAGCTTTCGCAGCTAATGTCCGCCTATTATTGAACATGGAAGGACCATGGTCGCTGTTATCATGGTCCGGGAGATCGTTCGGGTGGAGTGGCTTCCCTCCCTTTTTAGCTGTGGCTCCCCATAGCCTCTCTTGCCATGTTTTGGTTTCCGATTTCGCCTTGGAGATCTCAGATTCGGTCAGGTTGGATAGACGTCGACTAGCGGGCGCAGCGTTATTGGGGGATACGAGGGGTCGTTTCCTTGTTTTCCCACCAAACAGTTTCTCGCCCTCAGAGCCGAAGGATTTCGAAGAGATTTCTCGTTGCGCCGGTGAGAAGCATCTCTTCCTGATATATAAGCTATGAGAACAGCTTCTCGAGGTCCCAGCCCTTGTCAACGTAGAGAATGACGACGTCCGATATGTACAATTCGCGGGCTTGGGCGCACCCGTCGTCTGGAGATGGAGGAAGCGCAGTAGTCTGCGAGAAGGGATCGGGAACCGCGTTCGAGGAGCGGCCCCGGCCGCCCAAACGGACATGGGGGCGAGAGGCTTGTGAATGCAACGGGAGTAGGAGCTCGGCTTAGATCGTCGATTCGCACACGGGCGCGGGAGCTATAGGAGGCCTAAGAAGAACAGGAAAGAAATCTCAGCATCAGATAAAGGCCATGCGCGGCGATTCGACTGTAGCCTCATAAAGACGGAGGGATGCAGAGCGGTTTTCTGTTTGCAGATGCTGCGAGGTTTCGGGTTCTGCGGCCAAAACGATAACTTCCACGATTAGTGTGACCTTCTCGCAGGTAGAGATTGCACCATTTAGATCAGGCCCTTTCTCTCCAGGAGCATGTTACAGAGCCGTCTTCTGTCACAGCTGCCGGCGCGGTAAACAAAAGATGGGATGCTTGGCGACTGAGTTGTAGATCCAGAGCTCCGAATTGATTCTCGGACTCAATATTAATTTTTTTTCGCGTTCAGTCTATTTCACTAGGCCATCCATATGTGCGGCCAGGAGGCGCACCAATTTACAGCGTAGTTAGGCGGCTGAGTGCCTGTGGGAAGCCTCTACGCAACTGCAACCACAGGCTAAGCAGCCACTAACACGAAGCACCAGTCTCTCCAGTCCCTCGACCAACTTCTCTTCGCCAGGAGCAAGACGAATATGGGCATTTTGGCCGGCTTAAAAGTCACCGACCGTGTCAGGGTTCATTTCCAGGTGCGCATTCATACTGCCATCCCACGGCATTTAACGGGGAATGAAGATACGAGAGCTTGTCAGTGAATGGACTCGCCAGTTCGCAGTCTTCGCTCTAGCAAAGCCAGCCAGCAATCAATCCCCGCTAAATTCTGCCTACAGTCGGTTGATGTTTAGTTTTCTTCCTGCCCATGATGTGGTACTCTTAACACCAAGATCAACTATAATGACAAGTACCTTCTTTTAATGAATCTCTGAATATGCTCGAGCAACCAATAATTTCTTGAATAATCCATTTGATCGCATCATTGTCATCTGCTGCCCCTCTACAGCTCCTCAGTCCTTACTCATCTTGGTGGCCACAACCTGGGAAGTCGTCAAATTTAACATCGACAACCATCAACATATCCAACAACGGAGAAGCCAGGACAACACCCCTGTGCTGGTATCATATATCTAGGCAGAGTTCCAGCATATGCTGCATTCGTCTCCTACAAATTAGCCGGATAAAAAAAAACCCCAGGGGTTATGAACTCAAATCTCACCCCGGTAAAGGTCCGCGGAAAGCGCAAGACGCCGTCGGCTCCCACGACAAGAATCCCACAAGAGCTCGAAAAGAGGCTTCGGGCGCAACACGAGTTCCAGATCCAGACTTCCGCCCCCCAAGGCCAGTCTCCCAAGAAGTTCAAGAGATCAATGGCAGAAGTAATGGCCAGACGCACCATCCAACATCGCTCTACTCTCGACAGCCTCCCGTCCGAGATTCTCGAAAAGATCCTCTTGTATAGCACCAACTTGGCTCTTCCCAGAACCAGTCCACTTATTGGGCTCAGGCTATCAGAACGAGCTACGCTGGTCCGCCTTTTTATTCTAGCTTTTCATGAGACCTGGGATCAGTGGTTCGGTAGCCCAGTGTCAGAAAAGGAGGAGGGCACTTTCGAGGGAAACCCTGAGCTTCAGGTATGTAGCTGCGCATACCCTCCATGCAGTCTCATACTAATCGAAGACACAGACGGCCGTACTGATGCAGCGCTGGGTAACTATTGACCTGATCCTGACAGCCCAGCAGGCCTGGGTGGATAGATATGCCAGCGACCGGTCATTTCAACACTCCGTCCCATGGGATGATAGCAAGGAAGGAACCGAGCACTCTCATGAGGGAGATGATTTTCGGTATAACGCCCATGACTGCTTCGAGGTCGACTACCAACGGGCTCTGGAATGGACACCCTTCCAAGTAGAACCCGAAACCTGGGGTGGTCACGATATCCATCCCCAGGCGAAGATCCCCACGGAGCTCATGACCGGCCCGTGGGACGACGAAAAGCTGCGTCGCTTGTTCTGGCTATCGCGCGGCGGCATGAGGATATCCGAGGACGAAACCGACGGGCCACCCTGGGAGGACAAGATCAAATTCCTCCGGAATGCCGTTCTCGAAGCTACGGAGCCAAATGCCCTCGTCGTCAACTGCCTGATGGGCTCGTGGGTCTTCAGAGGACTTCCGGGAGACGTTATGAGGATGGAGAAGGGTAAGATCGACGCGCGGCTCCAATGGGGCGACGATACAGAAGACACCAGGATGATCTTAAGACGCACAAGACAGGCACTGGATATATTCCTAGATCACTGGCGCGCAGATCAAGTCGTGAAGTGATAAGAGGAAAGTCAGATTTTGCGCAGTCCGTATAAAAACGAAGGAAGCAACGCTTCGGAACGTACATTTTATCACGACTACATACCGCATAACCCACACAATATTATATTCGACACGGGCGATGTCCATAAATACTCATGTCAGGCCTGAGCATGTAGGAAGCAGCCTCCAGACAATAGGCCCAATACCAGCCGCGACGGAGGTCATGAGCAATAATCCAAGCGCAAATACTACACAAGGAAATGCGCTTGCGATTATCCAGAGATAGCTAGAATGATGCGAAACAACATCATAGCACAACACAAGAACAACATTGACCTTGATGTAGCACAAGCAGCAGTTGGGTACTAGGCCAAGTCATTGAAAGGCATGTATATACATAGTAGTACTCAGCATTCTCAGGATAAATCGACATTTACATGATAAACACGAATGTGGTGAATTATTTCAGTCATTATGAGTATTTAGAAGACTTACTAGGCCACTAAAAGCTCAGCAAGGCTTGAGTATGTTATGAAGATGCTCTAAGCTGAGTGAACTAGTCATACCCCCAGGTACTTACAGCTGCTTGTGGTGCTTCAAGGAGACAGGATACTTTGAAAGCTCCAATTATGTTCTCACCGATAAAGAGCCACAATGTCACCAGCACCATGGATTCACTCAGAGGGCCAAGCTACCCTTGGGATGGGTGTTCTTGCAGGGGCAGATGGAAGGCATATGATAGTTCCTTACCTAGCGTTGTTTCCCCTCGCTTCCATCCAACTGGACAGGGAGGTCGGTATGAGGGGTTGGAGAGTCCAGGTGTGAGGACTCCCATCTCCAATACAAAACCATGTGGGTGGGGTTGCAGCCCATCTGGTGTTGCCTGCACGCTCGTCGTGACCCACGATCCGAGAGGTCGACGGATTTCCCTCAGCTGTCCCACCCAGCTCTCGTAAGACGGTAGTGGCCTTGTACCAGCGTGCACCAAGATAACATGTAGTATTACCAAATGACCGCACCTTTTGCCACCTACCACCCACCATAAAAAGGAAATACTCTCAAGCCCACGGCTTGGCGTAGGTGGGATGAAGAGAAAAGGCGCGTCGTTCCACAAAGTGTTGGCCTAAATTGCCACATGGGCACATCAAGAGATATTCCGAAGTTCTCCGACATTCGGGTGTGAATGCTAAAATACTTAGTGACTTGTCTAGCCTCGCATTATCCGGCAGCAGTTCGTCCAGTCAAGAATAGAGCGGCCTGCAAGGTACTGCCTTGGGCATCAAGATATCATTAGCATACATGCCCCAGGAGAATCAAACCTTGGCCCACATGACCGTCGGTCAAACAGATGGGTCTATCGTGGGGATCAGAGTCGAGCGGTGTAAGAGCTCCCGACGGTTCCGATCACGGCTTGCAAATGACAAGATCCGCCAAGTTCGATATTAGCACGCACATCGAGGCTGATCTCGGGATCATTTAGATATCGTTCGTCGTCGTGGATGATTAACTGTGTTGACACATGTCATTATTATGCTTCAACTTGAATTTCTGCTGATGAAGATCTATGCCCACTCTATATCCCAACATCTCGTCTAGGGTTCTCAAAGACCCATCAGGCCATAGAGGCAAGCTCGACGAAGTACCTAGAAGCATAGATAATACTCTCAACACATTTACTCGTACAGCGTACAACGTCCACATCCATCCACTCTGCTTTCATCAGTGTCATTTGTTTTTTAGTTTCCGCCCTTGACCGCTTTACCGTAAATAAAAGGATACTCTTCCTTCAACTGATGACACACGCTTTTCAGGCCCTGAGTTGCGGAACCATCAAGATGCAACTTATCAAGCTCAGGGTATCAAAAGTCCCGATTGAGAACTCCATTCCCAAAAGCAATATTTATGATTAATGGATGTTGACAAAGGAAAAAAATGTGTTGAAAGTCCCTAACAGTGGCACAGGGAATAACGTAACTGGGTATTAACTAAATGAACTGACCACACATTTATTGGTGACATGCTTGCCCAGAAATCGCAGTTGACTGCTCTTCCTAGTTAAGAATTCCATGCCACATACCAGGTCGGCGAATGCCGAGTCCTGGGTGGATGGAAGAGGCCTCGTACCCACTGGCAGCCTCAGCTGAGCAGCAGACGCGCTTAGCTGAACGCGAAAGCTCTGAGTAGCCAGGTACCTGAAGGAATGGGTCGCTACGAGGACGAACCAGACGGTCGGACCATGCTGGGTCAGAATCATAGCGACCATTGAGGAGGTCACGAACGCTCTCATGAAGGCTGTCATCAATCGATGAGAGTCTGGAGCGCTTGGAACCAGTTGGTGTAGTGCTATAAGCGCGATGGCTATGAAGTTCCTGAAGAGCTCGAGCGGCATCAGACGCGGCGTCCTGTGCCATTGAACGAAGCTGCGAGTCTCGGCCTGCCATAGGGGTTTCAGCGGACCAGTCTCCAATCTTTCCCACCGGGCCGGTGTAAAAGTCAGGAGACGACGCGAAACACTCCTCATCATAGCTCTCGGGGACCGATGGGACTGTCAACCTCAGGCCAGTCTTCTCCTTGCAAAGCTTGGCACCTCGGAATCGCGAAGCACTGCTCAACTTAGAGTTGGCGGTCGCGCTAGCGAGGGAAGAAGCAGATGAGATAGAAGATGAGCGTGAGGTTCGAGACGTGTCGGAAACCATTGAGTCAGGGGATGAGGCAGTTGAGATTGAATTGGCAAGCGAAGATCGGCGAGCGGGGCAGTAGCTCAGAGGAGAGGACGACAAGGGCGCGGGGTGGCGGTCAAGATACTGGGAAGCGCTAACAGTATTGGCTTGGCCAATGGCAAAGCCCATAGCACTGCACTTTCCTGGCAGCGGGAAAGTCGAGCTCGCGGCAGGAGTTCGAATTCCGCTGGTTTGCTGGGACAGGCGGGTTGTTGTGAAGAGGCCCAGACCAGGTGCCGAACGACCAGAAGTATATACAGAAATGGGCGTTGGCTCCATGGGTGTAGGAATGCTGACGGACCTAGGAATAGGGAGAGCATCAATTGTGCTCTGAGAGTGGCTCTGTGATGTCATGTTCAGGATGCTCCGGGGTGAAACTGGGGACAAATCGCTCAATTTAGAGCTGACCCGGCGAGAAGGCAAAAGCTCCTCAATGTTGGTCAGATCAGGGACAAGTCCGAGAATGATATATTTCCAGTCCGCAGTCTGCCGTGAGACAACCTGAGAGATACCACCAGGTGAAGGAGGCGAAGGTGGTGGGGTGTACTTGAGAACAATATCCGTCCATCTCTGGAAGACTTCGTCCGCAATATGGAGCTTCCAGTTAACTGCAAGCAGGAAGGCAATTTCGTTCTGGTTGATTTCCTGCGTGTTGAGGCCAGAGATTTTGCTCCATGCCCTGGCTGAGTAATTTCGGTCCTGAAGGTACTTCGAGGCCAAGATCAGCGCTGCCAAGAACATCCGGCGGCCACACTGAAGAGCACGGTCGGCGTGGCGGTCTTCAGGCTGCTCCATGGTGAAGTCATGGGTTGGAACATGGGGTTTAATGAGAATCAAATAATACAGAGCGACCTGAAGAGTTGAGTAGCTGGTGCGAGAGCGACGCAGGGTTTCTTGGATGAAAGTGCGAAGTGGGAGCACAGCTTTGCTTCTCAGCTCACTACGGCAAACCACCGAGGACAGAGGCCAGATTGTTTCAACAATTTGGGTGGAGGAATCTATAGAAATATAGGATAAGTAAAGGTCCGCTTCCCTGAGCAACTGTGTCCAACACATACCGACAAGGCTGTCAACAAAGTTGACCTTGCGATCCGACTGTCGAACTAAAGATGGAGGGGCACCATTTCGAGAGCCGAAGCTCGCGGATGTCCTGCGAGGATTCTGTCGCTGTTCCAAAGGCACAGCACAGGCGGAAGTCTGCTGAGTTTGCTGGAAGCGAACGCTATCAGTGGTTTGCTTCGAGAAACAGTACGAGTCACAAGACTCTGAATCAGATGAGTTTGCAGATACAGAGCTATCCTCAGATGTCTGCGACGAGGCATCCGACCAAACAGAGACGGTCGAGGACGACGCAAACGAGGCTAAGGAGGAACTGTAAACCGCATTGCTAAGGGAGGGGACGCAGCCGGGGGAGATGTCCGCGTCGTACTTCATATTGAAGTTAGCTGAATATTAGAGTCGTGGCTTGTAGGTTATAAGTCAAGCCAGTAAATGTTACTTCCAGTCGCCGTCGGGGCAATGTCGCCAAACGTTCGTTAGCGGGTTGAAGCGCGAAGTATCGAATAGCTAGATCAGAGGCGGCGCGCGTATTTAGGGTTGCCGCCACAGAGACGAGTCCGGGATGTGAAAGAAGATTGACGTGTCGTTCGACTATACGAGCGAGCGGGCAAGCGACTTTACACTAACGAGTCCGGGAGACGAAGCTGAGACGGCGACTGGAGGTGAAGTGTATCGTGCAAGAGGCATTGCGGAAATGCTTCAAGACCGATATGAGAGGACGTGACGGAAGTCTAGTACACTACCATCGATAGAGGCGATCGACTAATAGGGCGAATGAGGGTGGACAATGAGTCGTTGGTAGAAGGAGAGGTTGATTGGTTGTTGTTGTTGTTGTTGTTCGAGGAGAGGAGAGGTGGTGAGGTGTGAGGCGGAGAGAGGAGAGGGAGGGGTTGAGGTCGAGGCTGAAGTCGATGCCGCGAGGCTATCGAGAGGCGCGTGGAATATTAAAAGGAAATGAATGAGGGATGACTCTTCGGCTTAAAGCCTGAGGGGGCGAGGCGACAAATGGGTGGTGACAGCCTGGCGTAGAGACGGTTTGGTGGTGTGACTCCCGCACAGGGTGGCGAGTGACTGAGCGCTGCCGGGCTGGATCCACAGGCGGTTGACTGACTGTAGGCGGTCTCGGCAGGAGCCTGGAGGCTTAGCTTCAGAGGGCGGCAGCCTAACACACACCAGCTGGGTGGCAAAGCAAAGCGCAGAGAACAATGAAATAAGTATAACGGCAGATGGATAGGGTATGAGTAACACAGATAGGAAAGAGGTCGTCTGCCAGTCGTTTGCCTTTGTTGCCTTGACTGTCGTCGGGTAAACGATGACCAGGCACGGAGAGCTAGCGCTGTGTTGTCGTGTCGCAAGGTACAAGTGAATGCCGCTGCGAGTCACAAAGAAGAACAGGACGAGGGAGTGAACCGGGAGGAGGAGTACCAGAGAGCTAGAACCAGAGAGGAGAATTACAGAGTACCGGAGTGGAGAGAATCCAGACCAGACAGCAGGCGATCGAGTCTGCTGTCCGTTCTTAGACGAGGGAGATGATGAACTTCATTGCGACGGATGTGGTCGATGGGGGGAGAATGAGAGGTCAGAGAGTGCTAGAGGGGCCTTGGTCGTTTTGAGGGAATGGGATGGGGGTTGAAGCAGTTGGTACCTCGACGCAGCCCCGGGTGGGCGGGGAATCCATGGTACCCAGCAGCCAGTTACGTGTGAGCTGGACCGTCCAGTCGGCCAGGCAGATACGTACCGCCTCTAGTCATCACTCCCTGCCCGTAATGGGGGAGATGGACCCAGCAGCGCTCCATGTCGGTACCTCTAATTACCTGGTAGCGCAGCACAGACACACACCAGCCGTGGTACACGCAGGCACAGCACTGCACAGCACAGCACCGCAGCCCAACCATCCATCCCAGCCTGCCAGTATCAAGTGGCCAGCATGGCTGCATTTAAACCGCCCCTGATTGGCTCCGGCTGCAGCTCGTCAGTTGTCCGGCCCACCTCCCCTCTGCCACAAGGCGCCTCTCTAAATGGCCAGCAGCTGCAACCAGAGCAATCCCCCTGTTCGCAGGCTTCGGTGTACTGAGGAATCCGTCGAGCCTGCGACACGCAAATACGACCCTACCAGCTCCAGATTAATTCTTCAGCCAAACCCCTTCCGTCGCCAGAGGGTGGGAGAAGGTTTGTTCTTCGCCATTTGAATTTTTCCTGGCTTCTCCCGCCTCTCTAGACGCCAGTCTGGACTGCCAGTGGTAGCGCAAGCGCCTCCTCCCCCTCTTCGGGGTGTGGTTCAAGCCACGCTGCCCATCACGACTGAAAGGGAAAGGGCAATTTTGGTTTTCACTCTGGGCCAGCACTGCCAAGCCAGATAAGCCCAGCCCAGTCCACCCAGTCGTGGGTAATGCGATGACTCCTACCTCTTGTTCCCAGAGCGGGTCTAAAATACTTTCCAGCCTAGTGCGTGTCCTGGAATAGTGGTATTATTAGCAGAATGGGCGTGAACATGACCTACAAACCCTTCGTCATCATGGCTCGCCAGTCACGTTATCGTTTCCCTGCCCATTGCCGGACTTCGGAGCTGCCCTTCTGCCTACCAGTCGCGGATGACGTCTTCTTGACTCGCTCAGCCTGGCGCTTAGGCACGTCTCGGCTGTGAAGCGTGAATGCACCATGCGAATCAAGCACGGAGGCGCATTCCCATCCGTTCGTTTCGTCTTGGGGCCTGGGCATTCTAGAATCGCCCATCCAACCGGAGGCGGTGCACCCATCTGTTTGACAGCAACGGCCTGGAAGGAGCCCAATCCACTCCGTGCCGAACATCTTGGGTCAGTTGGGCAACGCATAAGCTGGCCCATCGCGCTCTGAGTCACATTCATCTCCTCACGCCGTCCAGGCACCATCTGCGAATCCCATGGATCATGCGTAGAACGAGACTGAGGTCATCTTCGTGTTTGGCAATTAACGCGTCTCGACAGTCTACCCTCGTCAGCTAAAAGTCGAGGCGAGACAATCAGCCCACGGGCGTTTATCGCTACTGACCCCGCTCTCCTTGCTGACACCGCAATACCAACCACCACCGACAGATCAAGCTGGCAGTTCCTGCATCTCTGGGCCCCTCCAAACATGGCCGCCAAGGGAACTGATCGCCTAGACACAGTGGCAGGTGAGAAGTGATTATGCCCAGTGGAGCAGCAACACCTGGCGGATTTTCTCTGCACCTCACGTGACGCCTCCCATCAGGAGTGTTAGTAGGAGGGATCTGATTCGCCCTCCTTATTCCAAGCTTGATTCAACAAATTCTTACTTTCTTATTTGAATTGCAGATCAGGTAGAAGACTAATGCATTTGGCCAATCAGCACGGCCAGACTTCCACTCTTTGTGGCGAGAGGCTCATACATGCAAGGGGCGTCGATCTGGATACCTCAGGCACAGGGCCTTGAACCTGCTCCGTTTTCTGCTACCCTATACCCTACAATCTCCCCTTCTGCAGCTTCATCAATAGCAAGGCTACTTGTGGTTGAGCCTCGACTGTTGTTGACGTCGGTTATACTGCTCATTGTGAAGGTCTGTTGGTGGCCCTATGCCGTACCAGCTGACGCTCTCGTTGGAGCTGTTTAGTGATTGGTGTTTCACTAACTCGTCGTTCTGCACCTTTATTAAACATGAATGGTATCGTAAGAAGAGAGTTGAAACCGCATCTTCCCGACACCCGGTCTAAAATACGGGCACACGTATAGTCAACCGTAATAGATTATCTACACCTCCCGTATTCGTCGATAACGCCAACTGGCATCACAAACAAATTTATCAATACACTGTTGGATCCAACCCCAGGGGATTCTAGACTTCCCACGAGCTGAGGAGCGGGGTCGGCTCGCCGACGAGTGGCGTGGGGAGCCATAGGCTGACGCCTGGCGCTGGTGGAGATGACCATCGGGGTGTGTGGCACACGATGAGTCAACGAACCGCCGAACGAAAGATTCTGCCAAAAGGGGTGACCGACGACTAATTAGCAGGCACACTCACATCATCATCCCCCGTAGCAAAATTTTCTCCTCTCGGTCGCTTGCTCGATCATTACGAGGTGTGTGGCTCAGCCAGTCATTATGGCCGACGCGTCGCACCTGAACGTCGATTTCCTCATTGTGGGGAGTTGCTTTGCCACCACGGACGAAAAGCACCGCGGCTGGATCTGAGATAGGAGGCGCCTGCCTACCGAATGCACACTGGGCGCTGTGAACACAGGAATGATAATCAAGGGGCGTGGCGCTGTATCATGATGTAGTAGTGTGTCGAGCTACCCAAGTACGTACCACTACATGGTTGTATACAGAGGTACACATTGGTGTTCCCCATGATCAGGGATCAGGATTTCTTCCAAGCAAACAACCCAGATTATTCGCCATCTCCTACAATACCCGGGAAAAACCTGGCCATTGGGTGATAAGAGCTGAGCAGCGTGATGGCTGTCAGAACCTTCTTTAAAGCTCTAGACTGAATGTGCATGCATTGATGTCCAAAGGGACCGCCGATTGGCGTGGTGTCCGAGACGGCTGATCTCCAGGTACTTTTCGTGCGTACCTGCCTGGAGGCGAACGTCAAGCCTGTCTCATGGCCCTCTGAAAAGTTGGAGAGTCAAATGATTCGTACAAGAAACCCCTCGATGAAATGCGAAGACGCAATTTATTTCGGTGACGAAAATGTCCCGTTTCGTCGCAAAAGTGTATCATATTTGCGAGAGAATGACGGACGCGTCGCGGTACACCTGTCTGTAGTCATCACCAGTAAGCAGAAAAACAGGCCATCTTATAGGACCGAGCCTCGAAAAGAACACGCATTTACACTAAGCTCACCAGCCATGTGATATATCGAGAATACTCGGCATATTTTACTGGGTGAGGCTAAGAGCGCAATTTATGACGGTGTTATTGTCGGTTAACATGCACATTATGGGTTAACATGCACAGGCGTGGAAAAGGCTGTGCGATTGAGATTGAATTTTATCGTAAACTGACAATACCTCGACGACCAGGAGAATTTCATGTTAGCAATTCGCGATATCTCCCGTTTTCCATTCCCTGCTTAAAAAAAACCACATCATCTTCCCATCCCTATGGGACGCAATCTGAACACTAGCTAGAGATATATTCTAGGCTGGTAAGTAGCACTTTAAGATGCCATGTAGGTGCTAGCATCAACACCTTCCTTGGGGAATTCACTACAGGACCATTAGCTTCGGAACATCCATGCATCACACGAGGGAATCGACTCACGGAAGGGCAACCTCGAAACGCTTCTCAATCTCCTTAAGCACATTTGCATCCTCCTCACTGCTGACGAAGGAGATGGCCAGACCCTTGGTACCGAAACGGCCGGCACGACCAACTCTGTGGAGGTAAGAGTCGGCCTCGGTAGTGAGATCGTAGTTGATAGCCAGGTTGATACGTTCAATATCAATACCACGGCCGAAAACATCAGTAGCTACGCAAATTCTCTTCTTGAACTCCTTGAATTCCTTGTAGCGGCGGATACTGTTGTTGGGTTTGGTTAGTAAGAAGTCGATTACCCTTTAATAATTGGTGTATCTTACCGTTCCTCTTGGCTGACACCGGAGTGGACAGCGATGGATGGGAAGTTGCATTCACGCAGCAGCTTGTCGAGCTCGTTTGCACGACGAGTGCTCTTGACAAAAATGATGACCTGATTGAACTGAAGCTCATCAAGAAGATCATTCAGCTTTCTGTTCTTCTCATTCTCCTCAAGCTTGATGTAGTATTGCTGGAGACCGTGGAGCGTGAGCTTGGTATCCTCGTCAACATAGTGTTCTGTGGGATTCTGCATGAACTTGCGGCAGATAGGCTTGATGCTGTCTGAGAGGGTGGCCGAAAACATCATAACCTGCTTCTGCTGGGGCGTGGCGCGGAAGACATCCTGCACATCAGTGCGCATATCTATTATCATAGTCAGACATGAATCCATTCGAGATTCCTAATGAGCGAGGCGCGACCTACCAGGTTGCTCCAGCATCTTGTCGCACTCATCAAGAACGAAGATACGAACGCTTCCAAGTCGAAGTGCCTTGTCCCGAACCAGAGCCTTAAGTCGACCGGGAGTACCGACAATGATATGGGGGCAGGTATCTTTGTTCTTGATAGTTTCAATGTCCTTGTTGATGGGAGTACCGCCATAGAAGACGCCAGTCTTGATGTCGGGCATGTATTTACTAAATCGGTTGTACTCATCGCGAATCTGGTAGGCCAGCTCACGAGTGTGACACATGACGACAACAGAGGCCTCGCCATTAACGGGCTCAATTTGCTGCAGAGTGGCCAGGACGAAGACAGCGGTCTTTCCGAGACCTGACTTGGCCTGGCAAATGATGTCACCACCGAGGAGTGCTTGGGGAATGCAAGTTTGCTGAACTATCGTTCGAAGGACGTTAGATGGGTGTTCCAAGAAGTAGCAACGATTTGACTGTGCGCCATGTGTCCGTCCATCATCGCAGCAGAGAATTTGATACCGAGAATTCGCCAAGACAAGTTATCGTGGGAGAGAATCGAGGTATAACAACACGGTTCTGCTAAGTGACTCACATCGTAATCACAACAAGAACGTGATGAGTTTGGGGGGGCGGGTAGGTAAGGGTCAGGGAGGGAAGCACAAAGGAAAGACTATGTCTTTCCCTGTGATGTTCTCCTTCCCACGATAGCCCAGCGAGCCACCACCAAATGGCGGCTTGCTGGCTTGTCTGGTCCATATCTTCTTTTCACGCTTGCTATCACCACAGGCGGTGGGCTAAAGCAGTCCATTGACTGGATCTCACACCGCGCACTGGGCGGACAGTTACGCAACTGTCGCGATATGTATCAAGCTAGGGCCTCCCAAAAACAAAGCTCCTGCTATTCTGATGCTGCCAGGGCGGGCATTTCTCTCGGATGCTGCACAGCATTGCTGTGGAATGGACGGACGCTTGACAGGAGGGGGTTTGATGACTTAGGGTATTAGAATGAGAGACTAACCCTCCGATGGATGCTCGAAACCGCAATCGCCGATGGCTCGAATCAATTCAGGCTTCAGCAGAAAGTCGCGGAAGCCGGTCGAGTGAATGCCGACGTAACTGCCCTTCTTGTCGACATTGTTGCCGGCAGCGGGGTCGCCCTTCTTGCCGTTGGAGGCAGCGGTGGTCTCGTTGCCGCCGATTTCCTCGTCGGAGTAGTCGATGAGATCCTCTTCGTGAGACATGTTGGACAGATGGTTGAGCGAGTCGAAAGACTGGGGAGAGCAAGTATGAGAAAAGTAGGTTTGAGAAAAGTGGTTGGCACGAGGCGATGTATGCCGTGTCGCGTAGTGTAACAAACACGACTTGGTTGCCGCAGATGTTGTTTGAGCCTGGAGGAGGAGAGAAAACGAAGGGTGACAGGTTTCTGCAGGGAGGCTTGGTGATCGTTGAGGCTGAGGCGACGGAGTTCGCGTAGCAGAGGTGGACCGTGCGTCGGTCACGTGATCTGACAAACGCGTTGCACGTGCCACCTCACGGGAAGCTTCGAGGCTAGTAGCACAGAAACTACTAGATCTATCACGGAACACCATATCTTCAAAATGGCAAAAGCAAAAGGCCCAGCCGGCGTCTCCAATAGACACATCTACAGTCGAGTCTCCTACCTCCACCAGGCAGCACATTATTTGGCCCTGAGTACAACACATAAGACGGCTACGGGCGGCAATTCACAGGTTGCCCGAGACAAATCTGCAACTACCCCCAGCCAAACTCCCAATGCCGAGATGAATCTTTCTCGCCAGTACCTGTCTAATATGAGGTCTGTGTCTCTGAAGGCGGTGATTCGACAAAGCCGGAATATGAAGCAAGAGGTTTGCAAATTCTGTGACGCACTCCAGATTGAAGGTGAAACATGCCATTCATCTGTCGAGAACCGCAGCAAAGGTGGTCGAAAACCCTGGGCCGATATTCTAGTTGTTCGCTGTGTCAGTTGTGGCCATGCAAAACGATATCCAGTGTCTGCCCCCAAGCAAATAAGAAAACCGCTTCGGGTGTCAAAAAAGGACGCTGGGAAAGAGCCCGCCACTGAGAAACTCGATCAAGGCCTGCCTTGTGCTACGTGAGCGAGCGCCTGGTGCAGTCTTATAACTGCACTGACAGTCGATAACGCGTAGACCTTTCCTCACATGCCGTCAGCCGCAAGCCTCTCTTTAGAATGAGCCGACCGCTAAACCAGATCACTGCTGGAAAAATAGCAGTTTGAGTAGACTAAGCGGACCTTTGGTGCCAAGGCCCATGAGTGCTGTTCCTAGGAAGAAGACAGCTTCATGCCCCAGGCGCTCTCTACGGGTTCTTCCAGTGTCATGTCGTTGTGCCCCCTCCCTAGGGACATGATATCCCGGGGGCCGTGGATCGAGATTTCCAAAACATGTGAATATCATCATGGCAATCTAGACCCCATCACCTTCCGGCCAGCATATTGGGACTCGATACAAAATCTTGAAGTTAAACACGCCAGCTAGAACTCGATATTATTGGGCGGCATTAAATAACTACATAGAAAAGGCAATATCAATTACATATCGATTTCATCTGCCCGCTTCCTTGACACTCTCCTCCCCAAGAACTTTGCTCGCCGCCATGAACCTATTCGGCGAGCGTGATGTTAGCTATAGGGTAACCCGGAAAAGGAGGGTTGAAGGAAAAGAACATACAAGCCACCGTGCCAGGCCCCTAGGCCCCTCATTGCCTCTGCCTGCACGCTCGTCATTCTCAGCAAATTCTCCGTGTCTGACAGGTTCGCCGAAAGTTGCGATAGTTGTGAATGCAGTTGAGCCTATCATGGCGACAACATAGCAAAACCTTGAGGTTAGCGTTGAACTGGCAAGCAGCTCCATTGGCGGGCAATTTGGACTTACGAGCTGCCGTGACTTCAAAACACTACCGCTCGAAGACCCCGCACCTCCACGATGGATGCTCTGAGTTGTGCCGCCAGTGATTCTCGTCGCCATTGTGTTTCAATTTAGGAGACGTGATTGGGGTCGTGTAGTTGAAGGAAGCAGCGCGCTGGGTGTGGAGTCCCTGTAGCCTTGCATGGCTTTGTTGACGTCTCCCGCGCCCCTCCCGGTTTCCCAAGGATTAGTGCTACTGGCCACCACAGGCCACCACAGCCAGCAACGCACGTCGAGGACGTGTGTTGATGAAGGACAAATTTGAAGCACATGATTGAGTTCCTTATTATTGCACCGTGCGTATAGTAGCTCCAGCCCTGGTTCCCATTCTAAACAAACATGTATATTTCTTATCCCAGAGGCGAGCTATGATGGCCATGGTATTGTAAGTTAGTTAATGTTCAAAAGAGATACTGTATTCATCGATTCAAGAATGTCCCGCGAAATTGGCTATTTGTGTAACAATGCCCCCATTTCTTTGTCTTTATCAAAACCCAAGCAACCCGTCATGTATAAAACTATTACCCCCTAGTTGCGAATTGACAGAATGAAGTAAGAAACAAATACAAGAAGTGACCATGATAATATGGTTGCCAATTTTTACCACCCGTTGGCTTCCCTTTGTTTAATCATTGGCCTATTTCGAGGGAATCCACCGTTCATACCTGGTGTCCCTGGTGGACCATTGGGACCCCCGTATTGAATTTCATCCATCCTCGAAGCTGTGAGAGAGTTCGCTCGGGAGTTCGCTCCCATTGTCCCCCGATCGACTGTGCCGTATCGATTGGAGGTGGTATTCATTAAGGCGTCGTCTAGTATATTTTCTGTCGTTACAGGTGCTTGGATCTGGCTGGTACGATGCCGGCCAAAATTGGGACGGAATCTGTTCCCTCTCGATGATGGCGGCCCACCATTTTCTGGATTTTGGCGCAATTGACCAGCAGAAGGGCCCGGAGCTTTTCGGTTTTTCCTCGAGGTCATACTCATCATGTCAAAATTATCGGGGTCAATTACTGGAGCAGCCGGGTTGTTCATCGGATCAACGTAGTAATCGTCGTCTTCATCGTCATCAAACGCCTGCTGGCTATGGCGCATGGGGTGTGGACCTCTACGGCCAGGTCCGGGGCCGGGGCCGGGGCCTGGGCCTGGGGGAGGACCTCGTCTTGACCGCATCTCCTGCTCTCTGAGTGCAAGTTCTCGTTGACGAAGCTGGTACTCTCTTTCGCGGGGATCGGCAGGATCACCCCGCCCAGATGGTTCCTGGCCTTCGGGAATGTTATCATACACCACGAGATGGGAGAATTCTTCCAGCTCATTGCCATCCATCGATCCTCGTCGAGAAGGGGCTCTCGAACCTCCTCCATTCATGTGTGGAGGTCTACCGAAGCCATTGGGGGGGCCTCCGTTCATGCCTGGCGGCGGGCCACGGCGCATTCCACCGGGCTGGCTAAAGTTCGAAGAATTACGAGGCCGGGGCCCTCGAGGTGGCATACCCATACCATTTGGTGGTCCCATAATCGGACGGTGGCCATTTTGAGAAGGCATTCTGGGTGGGACTGACGACATCGTTGGTGATCCGGAAGGTGGACCGGAAGGTGGAAAAGCAGGACCGCCCTCACCCGGCTTCGGTCGGTTCCGGTTTGTGATGTTGATACTGTGAAGAATTGCGTAGAGAGTTTCGATGCGTGGGATGGCAACCTGAGATTCACGCGCCAGTTTAATGGGCGAGCCCAGGTATGTCTCAACCTCCATAGGTCTCCTAGCCACAAAATCTTGCCACATGATGCTCTCCGGGGCATTCGGGTCGGTCATCTCGTCAATCGTTTTCTGTTTAAACTCGGGCGGGAATTTGCAGCCATTTGCTTCTGCCAGAAGTAACAACTCGTCCAGGACACCGTGTACTAAATCCTTCACGCCTACTTTCTCGAGGAGTGCGACGTGACTTGGCGTTTCGAAAATAACGCTTGAAGTATGGAATGCGATCGGCCTGTACGTTCATTAGCAAACCTCATCAGATGACCTGACATCTCCAACTTACCCGATTACTCTCTCATATTGCTGTTGCCTAATGTTGGGAGAAACGGTGCACTCGACTTGCCCAGTACTCAACGTCATTGACAAAGCCTGTGCCATGTCCTCTTGGATCGCTCGCGGTATCTCGGTGCTCTTATTCGCCGGGCCAATCCACATCTTCGTAGATCCCTTATGTTCGAATTCGCTCTGGCCAAGTTGGGTGAGTTCAGCACCGCAGACCAGGGATAGTACGACATTGGTAGGAAATCGTTCCTCGATGGCGGCTTCAACGCCCAGCGTGTGTGTAGTATTAATGAGGATACAGGTGTGTTGGGGTGTGACGACGGCATCGATAACGGAAGCGAGATCATAAACATCGGGTAGCGCCTTGACGCAGAGAACAACGTAGTCGAATGGCCCTTCTCTGGAAACCGCGGCATCTTCGGGATTTCGGACAACTGCACGAGGGCACGAATGAGCTCAATGTCACACAAGGCATCGGCGGCTAGGGGATTTCGGGAGATGAACATACCACGTCGAGGTTTGAATCGCTCGTTACCGAAACTTTGCGATCTTGAGAAAAGAGAACCTGGGTTAGAGTAGGGCGTACAGGACAAGCGCCTGGGGATACTTACTTGAAGGAGATGCCATATTGAGCAACATGCTCATATCCCGACTTCCAGACTAAGGTGACGTCGCACGCGTTGGTCGCTTGAAGCCTCCATGATAAAAAAGCTGATACCGGATTCCCGCCCACTGAGCAAATGTGCATTAGATCGTCGTCGGCCATATTAAAACAAAAACAAACGGAGCTGCTTCAAGGGGCAGCTCGAACTAGAAACAAGTCGATACGCGGAGAAACAGCAATCACGGAGGGAAAGGGAATGACTATTGGGCAGAACAAGGTATCGGGGGACAAAATTAGGGCTGGGTAGGAGTCGGCGGCACAGTCGTCTGAGTCGCCATCCGGGAAATCAAATGGCAGCGTCGTGAAACTTGGAAATAAAGAGATGACAGGAATGGGGCAAAAAAAAACTGCATAATCAAGGACCACACGAACCTGACAGGATCTTGAGTCGGGGCGTCATTGGCGCCATGGTGTCTAGTAGAGTCGCGCCAAGGCAAGATTGGATGGGCCGGCTGAGCTGAGCAATAACCGCAGTCGGGACGGCTTGCAGAGCTGGAGATGTATGGGAGAAGTGGAGTTGCCCTCTCACGAGGGTTGGTTGGCGTCGTTTCACAGCGTGACGAAAGCGCCTCTTCTTGCAGGTAAATTTACCTATTAAGTAAGTAGTGGCTTCCCCTAAAGAAAGAACCCTGTACGCCGCTCCAATTCGTGGGTGTCATGCAATTAAATCGGTCGGATGCTCAGCTTGTGTAGATCTCGATATTCGACGCGAGGAATGGAAGCAAACAGACAGGTTGTCGGCGTGAAAAGAGCGAATGCCTGCTGTGGAGTAGATACGTTCGATTCGTCTGTGAATGCGATTCACCATCCAATAGGATCGGGTACACCTTTGTAAACGAGTGAGTGACGTTACGGACACAATGCCCGGAGTGCTGGGCGTTGGGCGACGACGGAAAGAAAGAAAGCCAAGAAGTTGGACCAAGATACAATTTTTTAAACAAAAAAAAAAAAAAAAGGGACAGACGACACGCACCCTTGGGCGACGGGGAACAAGAGGCAGAGGGCCCTACGGAAGATTCGTGGCTGATGACTACCCGCCGCAGGGGAACAGCGAGCGATGGTATGCTGGAGGTACTGCAGTGAACTGGTATGATTACCACCCATTTACAGATACGCGCGAGGGAGGGAAGAGGTACGTAGGGAATGCAGGGCAGGTACTCCATACGAGATCTCCATGTACATGCCACAACCACTGCTATCTTGCTGGCAAGCACCTCCCGCCACCATGGGGGCATGTAGTGGGAGATAGTGGGGAGGTACTACGCAAGCCGGCGTTGGGGCGCAGTGGGAAGTGGCAGTGTTCACGATACGAACAGGTGATAGCGGCCTGGGTTTCTCTTTCAAGGAAGACCAACCTGCCGGGTATGAGCGTGGGCGATCCATACAACGTCATGCAGCAAATGAATTGTTCTTGATGCCAGGTAAGAGTGCAGGCACCTGCCTCCCTCCGGCACCTGTCCCTGCTCGCAAGCGAGCTGGCCACTCCGGTTGATGAGATAGGTAGGTAGCTGGCAGTGGTAATTAACCAGGCCGGTTTTATAATTAGATCTACAACAGTGACGTGACAGCGCGCCCAGGTTGCACGAAAGCCGCTGGACGCTTTTCTGCAACTCGCAGAGGGCTTCCACATGTTGCTGGTCACCGATTCTCATAGACCGCCATGAGGTGCTGCTTGCTGGCATTCGTGTGAGCCGATTCTCCCCTGTACCATTGCGTGGCATGGGCGTTGATCCGCTTTCCCGAGCTCTCCATAGCTTGCACCACTTTGCAGAGCACTGCATGTGCGTGCTTCTCCAGTGCGGGTTCCTTGTTGATATTTTCTGCCCGTCCATCGAGCAATGCGCACCCGAGCCCACAACCCAATCCCCAAGAAAAGGGGTGGGATGTGGGTTATTATGGGATCCATATAAACATCCGCGGGAAAAGGGGTGCTTTGGAGCAATGAGAAAGACGTCTGTCTCCCTTGAAATCCTCCAAGTCAAAATGCCTGCACCACACCTCCCGAGATGCGGGATGCCACCTCTAGGTTTTCGGCTTTTGATGAATTCTGCTCATCATCGCCGGTCCAGGAGCCCTGCACTATGCACATCTATGCACATCCGTACCTAGAATGCTACATTGCCATCTCGTTCAAGAACCTTATGCACATGGAGCCCCGTGGTATCGCTGTCGATCACATCGGCCAGGCCAGCATTGTGTACCTTGGCGGTAGGTAGAGGATACGCTATGCTCGTATCCACAGAATATGGCAGGAAAAAGGCGGGCGGGAATACAGGGCTGCAAAAGGCGGATTGGTCTAGTTTTCTTGGCAGACGTAGAGAATGGCATAGCTTTTCCTCATTGTTATTTCTAAATCAGATCATTGGGCTCTTGACGGCGGCAAACTATCGATATATTCTTCGGGAGCCGGGAGCAATAACAAGCGCTACTGGCACAGCGCGCTCGGCCGCCAGTGTTGCCCGACCGAGCCTAGCTCTCTGCAGCAACACCACCGGAAATTTGCTCCTGTTGTCAGACGGAGTCTTCTGGTGCTTCGGAACCCGCGGTTGGACAGCTTTTTGTATTTGGTTTATTTTAAGGTTCTTTGGTTGGTAACACTAATGCATTCCTCGAAAATGGTCTCGATTGTTGGCTACATGGGTGCCATTCCCAACTTTTCGGAAGAAGCGGAAGCAGGAGATTTGTTTCAATTATTCAAAGACACCCAGAAAAAGGGGTCCTTGGTAAGCTTTCAATACCCTGTGAAGATGCGGGCTGGTCCATCTATCCTCTCCCTGTCCACTCTCTTACGATGTTCACCACCATCAAATCATCTGGGAGGAGATCAGGGCAGGGCTGTTCCTAGACCTTGGCGTCACCCAGACGGACGTTGACGCGGTGGCTGCTGATCCACCACTAGAACAACCAACTGTTTGTGTGCCTCAATGCTCCGATCCAGGTACTAATCGATCACGAATGACCCCTGTAATTAAGAATCGACATTCCCCTGCCAAGACTTAGCGTAGGCCGCCAATAGGCGTGGGGGATACGCCAGCAGCTGCGCAATGGTCCCGCATTCGATACCTAACCAAGCTAACCTATGGAGATGAGATGGATAACGGCCAACCAGCGGAGGAAATGGACCGCGTTGGTATTAGAAAACTCAAGAGGGACGCCTCAGATGCGTGCGAAGCTTGTCCATACTACCCGACCTCACCCACCCGCCGTTCCGGCCCTAAGTCGAGGAGGGCTTAGGGGCTTGTGGCGCCGTCTGAACAACCGGCAAATTCCCATGTTCCTGTGATCGAAATTGTGAGACGTAGATAAGCACGGTCAAGCAAATGCCTCTTCGAATGAGTATGTGTGTAGGGGGGGGATAGTTCTTGGTTTTCTATATCCTGACAGTCTCGTTATACTTGGCCCAAGGCTTTCTGTAGCCTGGTAAGCATTGCTTTGTTGTAGCAGCAATGGATAATGGTGGACCATTTATCCGGCTGTAGGACTTCAGTATCATCCACTGATGGCACGGCAATCCCCCCGACCGTTGTGAGACATTGTGTGATCTTCTGTTATTTGGTGACGGTTGATGGGGCCTGATTGGTGGTTGTGGACTAGGCTACAGAGACCCGGCAATTCACTGGCAACCACGTGAAGAGTTTCCATTCCTGTTCATTGTTTGGAAGCGTTGGGCTGCCATTGATGGGAAAGAAGAAGATGTACGAAGTCATCCAGAGGCAAGGGGAGGACTATGGTCATATTTAACCGCGTCTGAGGACACAAGGCAAAGGACATCCAGCAAACGAAGAGGGGAGGGAAGGGAAATGTCCGACGACTGACCAACACTCAATTGGCAGCCCACAAGAACGGATTCTAGGGTAATAAGGGAGAAGAGTTGCCTTCTGGCCGAGGTGTGGCAAAAAATTGAGGGAAGATGGATGGGAAATGTGGAAATGCGGAATTCGGGGACTTAGTAAAATTGCACCCATTTTTGCTCGGCGTATCCTGCTTACTTGGTGGCGAAAGAAGACGCACAAACTTCTTTATGCTTTGATGATACGATGCTCCCGAAGGGCCGTTACGATTTTTGGACATTCGGAGGCACACGTTCCTGAAAAGGCGCATGCCTGAGTAACACTAGCCACACTTTGGCTACAATTGGGTCTATGGGAAGAGGGATTATCTCTCATCGTTCTCAAAGAGTGTTGTATTTTCCTGTCTTCCCGAGTGGGCCTGTGGCTAATTGACTGGTTGCCGAATTTGGGATCCTGCAAAGAACCAGGCAAGAATTGGGATCAAAGTGTCTTGGGTCTGGGGGAAAACAGGGAAATGTAGTGAATAGGGTCGCTTTTGAGATCTCGAGCGGAGATCGGCGACACCGAAAGATGGGACTTAGTCGAGCCACAGCTGTTTCTCAGGCCCGGGGAACTGGCTTGCACGCGCCACGACCCCAAGCACTTGCCTCAATTACTAGGATAATGGGGCTTGGATCATCAGGTGCAATGAGGCGCAGTCACGATGTTCTTTCCGCCGTAACTGCTCTGGACTACCAGTGATGCGGTTTTGCAAGAAGCAGAGGCAGCCCTTAGGATAGTTATCCGCATTCCTGGGACTGGGGATAGTTCATCGTCATGTAGAGCAGATCCACTCATGGCCTTCCCGCGTGCCTTGAGGCTCCAGGCCTGCAACGACATCATCAGCGCGGCTCATCTGCCTTTTATTTAAAAGGGAGTAGGCCCGCTAGAGTATTTTCTCATGTCCGTGTCGGATGCCTTTGCGATATCCAGAACGGGTTCTTCTATCTCATGGCCAAATACGGGCTGTAATTTCTAATAATAATGGCTGACAGCCCGGTATACACGCTATATCATTTCCCCTTCTCTCTCTACTCACTTATGGTCCGTTTGGCTTTGGCTTTCGGAGAGACGCTCAGCCCGGAAAATGCCCCCCGAATTAAGCTGAAGCTGGTCAACTTGCACCAGCAGGAGAATCTTTCAGAAGAGTTTTTAACACTCAATCCCAGAGGACAGGTTTGTTCCCCTTACCTGCTATCTCACGGACCAGCTCGCTTATTGTTGGTCTAGGTTCCCGTCCTGGCTTCACCAGCATTATCCGAGCCTCTTACAGATAGTTATGAGATAGCCAAGTGGCTGTCCCTGCAGCAAACAGACTTGATCCCTGAGGAACACAATGTGATCATCACAAAGATCATGAACGACCTGCACGGGATCCATGCCCAAGCGCTGGCGTTATCGCCAGATATCTGCAAGGATGGTATCCCTAACCAAGCAGCTGCGATGTTGGAGAAAGAAAAATTACCTGCTTCTCATCGCCGTCGCCTGGAAATAAAGAGTATCTTGTGAGTCTTAAGAGACGCAGTGAAATGAAAGGGAAAAAAAGTACGACAACGGCTAACTATATACAAATCTTAGCCACGATAATTTGTATAGTAACTTGTTGGACCCAGACAACATCACATTGACAGAAGAGAAGGTGCTCCGATTTGTGGACAATATCGGAAGTATATTAAAGAACAGACCTTCAGCAGCATTATATCTTTTTGGCGACAAGCCAACACTGCTGGATGCCCATGCGGCGGCGTTCCTAGCCCGCCTTATCGACCTTCAGAGACTCGATCTTCTGTCCAACCCACTCGTGAGAGACTATGTCCTCAGGATCACTAGTACAACCGAATGGCAGCATATAACCCAGGGGTTGCGAACGGTTTCGGATGAATCAGTCGAAAGTGTTGAAGGACTGAACCTGACCTAAAAACGCAATTGAGCTGGAGTGCACGTGGGACAGAGCTCTTCCGCCTTCTGAAGACCGCTCCAGTCAACTAGAGACCAGGATCAAATGAATTGGCCATCAGAAATAGTCGGAAATTTTCTTGGCTTTGGTTAGGATTTGAAAGTTCCGCAAGGTGTGAATGTGTCTATGTGGATAAAACATCCAGAAAGAGGATGACTTACAACACCCCCAAATGTACTGAGATACCCCTAGCAGGAGCGAAATAATGGTTACAGCCTTCAAATTGGATATCTAATCGGGCGCCTTGGAAGATTGTTATATTGCTCTGCCTAGTAGGGAGTACACATGTATTTGTGCCTGGCAAGCGAGTGACATAAAACGTGGCGCACTAAAGCTCTGTTCCCGCAAGTCAAGGACCTCATTTTCGTATCAATACTACTACACACAATAAGAACAGGATTAATAATAATTATTGTACAGTATTTAGCTTGATATTGTAAATATTATTGATCAATTGTTTTGATGTTGTATTGAAATTCATTGCTGGAGTTCTGGGTGTGCCATGTTTTATGTCACTTGCTCGCCTGGTAATGGTTGATAAGGAAGCGTTGATGCTATGTCACTAGCGTGCAGCAATAGGTTAGACGTTTGGCTTGTGGCGTCTTGGGCCTGTTGTGTGCTGCAAGTATACCCAAGAGACTCGAGGTACAGGTACATCTCGTTTTCTGGGTTGCTTAGCACGCCATCACGAGTCGGGCAACTGGGGCGCATGATAGATAAAGGCTTGATAGCGTGCTTATTGGCTGTGATGCCTGCTATCCTTAAGCCAGGGGGTGCTTAGGACCCTAGGCCGACCAGGGGCGTTCGCAGCCAAATGCCAGGGCAGCAGACTAGAGAACAAGAGAAGAAACAGAGATTCCAGCCAGACCACAGAATTCCTCGAGAGAGTGGAGGGGCGAATGATTTTCGCTACGATGGAAAATTGGGTTTAAAGCAGACGGCCGGGACAGTCAGCGTGCTTCAAAAGTGCCTCGACCCTTCAAACAAGGCGTAACCGGTCTAACCTATCTGGTGCCTTGGTCGACACCTGCTGAGATCGGAAGGTGGTTCCCAGCACACCAACCCAGTTGTGCGGTGCCCCCCCCGGCAAGTACCTTCCGTTTCACTCTGTGGTGTGATTGGTAACGGTACTTTCGGCATTCGAGCGTGTTCAGCTTCTCCAGCCGCAGCCTGTGGGAGGTCTGCGGGGACAGGAAGGCCAACCAGTCCTCTCTCAATCCCCCAGTCTCGTTCATGTAGACGTCTACTCATTCAACACACCTGCTGGAGACGATACTGGTTCTTCAAGACCCCCGCCACCGACAACTTGGCCTGAAGAGGGTCGCCTCTGATTCTCGTGGGTGTCGACTCCCACTCGGCTGACTGAAAGACGACTGCGACGACATCGCGACAACCTGCCACACGAGAGCGAGGCCATACAGTGCCATCTCAGCCGTCATCAAGAATGCCCACCATGGCGTCTTTATTTCGCAAGCGCCGCGAGGCCGAGGAAATAACGCCTATCCCTGGTCCGCCTGATGGCCAGTCTTCCTCAATCGAAAAACTAAAGGGTCTCACCGATTTTGACAAAATCCACAAACTCGACCCGAATATGCCCATTGACGACCTGAATGAATTTGAAGCCGCCATCGCAACAGGAAATGATGAGAAGGGTTTCGATATTGAGCACGCGCTAATGGAGGACAACAGCCCATACCCTGAGGTATGTGACAATCTTGCTTCTGCCGGGCGCCAATGGCGAATCTTGGTGATCGGAAGAGTTGGATAATTTGCAACAGAGTGAGGTAGATGGAAGTGGCTAACAATGTTTGATAGGTTCGTGCTGTTGTTCGAAATTACGACGTTGATCTTCCCGCCAACACTGTTCGCGCTTGGGTTATTGGTATGGTCCTCTGCGCCATTGGATCTGGGGTCAACATGCTCTTCTCGCTTCGAAATCCGAGTGTTGCTATCACCACCTACGTGATTCAACTCATTGCTTATCCCATCGGTAGAGGCTGGGACTTGATCATGCCTGACAGAGAGTGGAACCTTTTCGGACTCAAGTTCAATCTTCGGCCGGGGAAGTTTAACTTTAAGGAGCATGTTATTATTGTTGCCATGTCCAATGTAAGCTACTTGAATTCTTTCTCGCTCGGAAAGTTATCTGTTCCCTTATCTTCGGACATTTTGCTGACCATTTAGGCTGCCTATGGTGGTGGATCTTTGTATGCCACCGATGTTTTGCTTGCACAGCAGCTCTTTTATCACGAGAATTTCGGCTGGGCTTTTCAGCTTTTATTTGGAATCACATCAATCTGCACGGGCTATGGACTGGCTGGTCTTGCCCGTAGATTTCTGGTCTGGCCCGCTTCCATGATATGGCCTGCCGACTTGGTCAATTGTGCCCTCTTCTATACTCTCCATGATCACTCTCACTCTGATCCCAGCAAGACTAATGGCTGGAAGATTGGCCGGTACAAGCTTTTTGTCATCATTGGCCTAGCTGCTTTTGTCTACTACTGGTTCCCTGGCTGGATCTTCAAGGGCCTATCTTTCTTCACCTGGGTTTGTTGGATTGCACCCAAGAATGTTACCGTCAACAAACTCTTTGGTGGATGGACCGGATATGGACTGATGCCTATTTCGTTTGATTGGACTGTCTACAGCGGATTTGTTGGATCGCCCTTGATTCCCCCTTTCCATGCAATTGCCAACACATTGGGCGGCACGATTGTGTTTTTTGTCTTCATTTCAATGGGTATTCACTTCAGTGGCACATGGTACGCGGATTACTTCCCCGTCCAGTCTTCTGAGTCCTACGACAACACTGGCGCAGTTTACGATGTCAAGCGCATTCTGGATTCATCCAACCAGTTCAACGAGACAGCCTACAAAGAGTACTCACCATTGTTCCTGTCAACCCAATTTGCCCTTGCCTATGGGCTCTCCTTTGCGGCCGTCGCAGCGGTTGTGATCCACGTTGGTCTCTACCACGGCAGAGATCTTTGGAACCAATTCAAGATGGCTCGCCACCAAGAGGATGATGTCCATATGCGCCTGATGAAGAAGTATCGAGATGCCGAAGATTGGTGGTATGCAGGTATGTGCTCGTCAGCTTGTGATCTAAATTGTGTTGTAAGTGCTAACTAGTACATCAGCTCTCTTCATCGGCATGATGGCTGTCTCCATTGGTGTCGTTGCTGGCTGGCCCACTGGCTTCCCTTGGTGGGCCTATATCGTCTGCATGCTTCTGCCCATCATTTGGTTGATTCCGATTGGTCTGATACAGGCCATGACCAATGTTCAACTTGGCCTTAATGTGTTGACCGAGTTCATCATCGGATACATGCTACCTGGCCGCCCACTCGCCATGATGATGTTCAAGAACTACGGCTATCTCTGCATGGCGCAAGCGTTGTATTTCGCTCAAGACTTGAAGCTTGGCCATTATATGAAAGTCCCCCCTCGAGTCATGTTTGCCTCACAGCTTGTTGCCTCAATTTGGTCAGCCATCATTCAGATTGCTGTAATGAATTGGGCTTTGGCCAAAATCCCCGACGTGTGTGATCCTAACCAAGCCAATAACTACACTTGCCCAGGAAGTCGTGTCTTCTTTACAGCCTCTATTATCTGGGGAGCTATTGGGCCTGCTCGTATATTCAGCGGCTCGGCCCTATACTCTTCTTTGCAATGGTTTTGGCTTGTTGGTGCGATTGCACCGATAATTACTTGGTTACTCGCTCGCCGATGGCCCAAGTCCATCTGGCGCTATGTCAATACCCCGGTCATCTTTGGTGGTCCTGGATTCATCCCTCCAGCAACAGTGTATATCTATCTCTGCTGGGGATCAATGGGCATGCTTTTCAACTACTATATTCGGCGGCGGTATACTGGCTGGTGGCTTCAGTATAATTACATCACCTCAGCTGCTCTGGATTGTGGTTTGATCATGTCAACCCTGCTGATATTTTTCACCCTGTATTTGACAGAAGTCAAACACATTCAATGGTGGGGTAATATTGGTGCACTGGACACCTTGGACTACAATCATATGGCGCATTCGATGCCGGACCTTCAGGGACAAAAGTTTGGACCTACTGAATGGCCATGAAAACTGTACACAGAATGGAATTGTGGAGTTGGAACGTTGGAATATTGCATTTTGAATTGGATTAAAGCTTTGAAATGCATATGCATTCTTGACTCAAATAACGATGGGAGTTTTGGTTGGACTATTGGAAAGATCAGGCACGGTGTTTGTTTTATTTCAAAGATGCGTATAGGAATCGTGTATTTCAAGTTCTGAGAGAAGGAATGTTATATACTCTCATAGATATCTTGGGGAGCCTTGTAATGCCACTCGAAACCCGTCATTTTATCAAACTAGACCTGTAAAGTAAGGGCTTATCACATGGACAAATTCTTCTCTCCAGTTGTATATATTCCATTTCCTGAACTGCCTTGACGAGTAGCTTAGTTGATTCGATTACATTATAACCTTGACCTTCACTTATTGCGATGAGGCAAGTCTATTCCTACCTAGGCAGGTATAGCTGTGACTAGACGTGATTTTTCCGAGATAATTTTCTTAAATATTTCGAGCGACTACTGTCTGTTTTCTCTACGGATGCTATGTATGTGTCGATCGGGACCAAAGTCACGGCATCCAGGTGCTCTTGAAACGTGGGCCACTGAGAAACAGTGGAGCCCATTTGATGGGTTGCTCCAGACTATCACGTGCTGCCCGTGGACAAGAGGGTCAGGTCACGTGAAGACCAATGCAGCCGTGCGTCCACCCACCAAGATGTGAAATTAGGGCTTGCCATTTCCGAACCAGTCCACCAAAAAAGCCAGGCATCGTGAGAATTTCCTAACAGTCATCCAACCACACGCCCAACCAACACCGCCAAGATGAGTACGTTTGCGCCCCCGAACACCCGTCTCGATTGATGAGCCGATGCAGATGAAAATGCCGGCCCGAAATCAGTGATCGAATTGATCGAAAAGAATCCAATTTGCTGACCTCTGCGTCTCTGTATAGCCAAGGGTACCTCCAGCTTCGGTAAGCGTCACAACAAGACGCACACTCTGTGCCGACGATGCGGTTAGTTTGCTCCCTTCACCTGCCAATTTCCCACGGGACGACAAGCAACGATTGGAAACGAATCCTCGACCCCGACCGACTTGGAGTTTCAGGGAAACGCTGGCAATAATAGGAACATTAGGAATGTCGTTTACTGATATGGTTCTTCTCACCAGGTCGCCGCTCTCTGCACGTCCAGAAGCACGAATGTTCCTCTTGCGGATACCCCGCTGCTAAGACTCGCAAGTGTATGTTCGCCACAGCATGAAGAATTTCTCCACTATGAAGACGGCCAAGCGTACTGACCGAACCTCAACAGTCAACTGGAGCGAGAAGGGCAAGAGAAGAAAGACCACCGGCACTGGTCGCATGCGTCACCTCAAGGAAGTGCCCCGAAAATTCAAGAACGGCTTCCAGAGCGGCGAGCCCAAGAACGCTCGCGGCGTCAACAAGGTCTCCACCGAGGCATAAATTAAAACCCTCTCTTTTAAATCAAGGGTGTATGTGGAAGAGCGTGGAGTAACCACCGAGGGGGGGAGTTGATCTGAGAAAAGAAAAAAGAACCTTTTTTTGTGTGGCGGTGGAAGGGTTGAAATCACGGCTTGGAGCATGGGATACGGTGTTTTGATTGAAACGCTTCTGTTTCTGGGCACAAGGAAACATTGACGGAACCCCCCCTCTGCTTTCTTGCGCCCGGCTTCGGGATTCCATAGGCGAACTGGCTCTCTATACAGATTTCGGCAATGGCATCTTGATTCTACAATACCTCGTGTCCTCTACCTGTCATACGAGAAACAGACACGAAAACGACTCATTGCGATGGACTCGTAGACTTTTGTGGTGATGCAAAGAATGCAGGGGCAGGATTAGGGATCTCCCTGATGATACCTTGCTGAGAAAGTCAACGAGCGAGGGGGTTATTGGATTGATGAGAAGAACGATCAGGTTTTGAAATCGAAGTCTGCTTCACACTCTGTCTAGGTACCCCTCTCAAACACCTTGACACTTCCATCACTGGCTACAAAATAAAGATACTCCTTCCCTCCTTCCTCGCCCTCAATGTTACTAGTAATTCTCATCACTCCGCTGACGTCTTTGGCCGTCCCGGTGTCCAGCATCCGTAGCGACAAGACCCTGTCGGCTCCATGTGCCTGTCCCAACGCAAGTGCGGCATGTTCGCGCTCCAGCATTGTTGTTTGTGAATGAACCAACGGTGAGTCGGCGCTCAGAGTAAGAATCGTAGAGTGCGCGCGCTGGCGATGTCATGTTTTTAGCATTCCCATGCGAATTGTCTGGCAAGCCTAGGAGTGAGAGATATGAGTGGGAGCACTTACTTCGCGGAGAGATAGAATCATGCTCGACAGCTTGGAGCTTGTCACATCGTCCTCGGAGATGGCAAGGAGAGCGTCGATCTGGTCGACTATCAAAACTCTTTTTTGCGTGCGCAGTTCGCCTAGAGCTTGCCCAATCTCCCTTTCCACGTCGTTCACTCTGGTGCTTCGCAGCACCCTCTCTCTCTTGCCTGTTGCGTTTGTGCCACTGATCTGCCCAGACAAGCCATCCACAAACACAAATCTCCCATTCGCACCCATGTGGTCAATATCGAGCCCCTTGCTTGATTGTTAGCACATATCCTTTGGCGACTGGAAAGCTGCAAGACTCACCATCCTCCCGGCCCCCTCCCGCCAGAATGTGCTGTCTCTCATGAAGCTGACCAGCACAACACCGGCGTCCTCCCCCTCATCTTGGTTTTTCAAGATTGAGTATATATAGCGTAGGAGCAACCAGTTTGAGCTGGCCCCCAGAACGCTTGTAAGTAGAATAAGAGAGGCCTCATCGGGGAGCGCAAGGTAGGGCTCCAAGAGTGGGGGAATCCGAGTCGCCATGGCGCATGCAGTGGCGTATGATTGCGGCGGAATTGACTTGTCTAGATTTAGATTTAGGAAATATGCAATCTAAGGGAAGAATGTTGGAGGATAATGTAAATATCAGTTGGTCCGCACAATTTTCAAGCTGGGTACTTGCAAGATAATGTATCTGATGTTGGCGATGGTGGGGTGCGCTTAGTGGGATTGACGAAAATTTTGGGCCGTTCACATCCCATTACTCTGAACAACTTGCTGGCTCACACACCAACATGATCTAAATGTCTTTTTTTTGCATATATTGTCAGGAAACAATTCTAATGTTCAACTGATCGAGGTAGAATACGTGTGAATACGCAGCATTATCGAATAAGATCTGGATAAGAGTCTTAGCCTCTTATGGGAGTGAGCTGCTGCTTGTACAAGAATGTAGTGACGCAGTACAGAGACCACATCTGAGTAGAGCTCCAACTCAGCGAGTTGTCTTCTCTTTCATCTCACTCACCACGCCTACCTTGACCACATTTCTTGTATTTGGCAGTGACTCTGGAAACTCCACTCAATCTCCCGTATAGTGGCTCAATTCAAGCGACACAGCATGCGGTGGTCTAGAGTTCACGCGCAATATCTTGCGCCAGTCAAGGCTGTAATGAGATCATCACCATCACGCCGACCTGCACTACACACGGCTGCTTTTTCCACAACCGCCGCTAAAGCCAAGAACCAAATATTCGACCCGTATGTAATCCTGTACTTCCCCTTGATCGTATGAGGATGGCAATATTACTGCCTGAATCCGTCCTTCAGCTCGCCCATGGCGCAATTCCCTAACGTTGCCCGCCACCAACAGAGTCCGCAACACCAACAGCTTGGACACCTACCTGTCCGTGTCCGCTTCCTCAAACACCCCGCTGCTCACCTTCTGGACCGCGTCCTGGTGCTCGACCTGCCGCGCCGTCTACCCCCTCGTCCGCTCCTTGATCGAGCAGGGGACCGGCGAGGCCGAGGGCGGCGTCAACCTGGTCCCCGTCGAGTTCGACGCACCGGACGCCCAGAGCCTCGCCATGACCTACATGATCACCTCCATCCCCACGCTGCTGGCCTTTGACGCCCGCCGCGGCGAGCCCATCCGCGCCACGAGGGTCACCGACGGGCGGAGCCTCGCTGACCGCCAGTTCCTGACCGACTGGATCATCCGGGAGGCTGCGAGGCGGCACTCGTCCGGAGGAGGGGCAGGTGGCTCTGGCTCTTCCTTTGGAGGGTTGTTCGGCAAGTGAAATTTTCAACTGCCGCCTCTTTCTCATTGGATAGATGTTTCTTGTACTAAGTATGCCCTTCGGCTGCCGTTGTAAAACTATTAGGGGGAAACCTGATATTAGAATTCACTGTAGTGAAATGAAAACCGGTTCATGAATAGATAGTCAGTCAACCAGTGACTCTGTGATTTATGCTATCAAGTCTCATCTTAACCAATCTCCATCTGATCCACCACGCTACTCAGTTATTCGTTTTCATACATGTTTTGACACTCATATCCTCATCTTATCCAGATGCCAATTATGATACATTGTACATGAATGCTGACCCTCATCTCCAGCTGGACCGGTTCATCTCCTTCGTATCATCTCGTCATTGCAATTAATCAGTCGTCCATGGGTATAATAATGCTCCATTCACCAAGCTCATCGCGCACTTAGTTTTTACATCACACTACACTCGCCCTCCTGTTGGTTGGTTCGTGAAATGCGCTCCCGTTGACGTGGAGCGTTTCTTCCAGCTCGTTTGAGTTCCTCCAGCCGTTCACGGGCTTTTGGAAAGTCCTGGGCTGCATGAGAGGCGTTAGCTTTCATTTCGGAATATTGCGGTTCTCAAATCAGTGTCAACTTACCGGCAGCCCGCCAATACCATCGTTTGGCATCCTCCAGATTGGCGGCGATTCCGATGCCGACCTCGGTGAAATAACCCATAGCATACTCGGCCTTGGCCAGTCCCGCTATGGCGGCTTTCCGGGCCCATAGGTATGCCTCCGTATCGCTTTGTCCCAGAACGCCCTCGCTGCCCGTGAGATACCAGCCGCTCAGTGCTAGCTCAGCTTGGTGCTCGCCCTGCTGCGCAGCTTTCGAGTACCACATGATTGACAGTCTGGGATCAATTCTGCAACCCATGAGACCATATTCGAACGCACAGCCAAGACGGAACTGTGAAAACTTGTATCCCAGGTCTGCGGCTTGCTGGAAGAGGCTAAGGGCATAAGGCTCATCCCGAACGATGGCGTCGTTGGGTTGAGCCGATTCAAAGAGCAGGCCCAGCTCGTGAAGAGCATGCGGGTTTTCCGCATCAGCCCTCTCAGCCGCCCTCTTCAACCATCCTACAGCCTCCCGCGGGTTTCGCTGCTGGCCCAACAACCCTTTCAGCAAAATCATACCGATCTTGTACATGGCAGGTGTGTCGCCCAGAGCTGCAGCGCGCTTGTACCATTGGATTGCTTTCATGGGGTCCTTCCGAGTCCCGCCACCTTCCTCGCTGCCAATCTCGCAACATACCGCTGTTCGATAGGCGGCGGCGGCATGGCCAGCCTTGGCCGCCGACTGATATAATGTAAAGGCTTCCTTAGTGTCGTGATCGCCGCCACCGAAGAGTCCGCGCCCAAGGCAGTCGGCCATTACGAACATGGCGTCTGTGTTCCCGGCATTGCACAGCTTCTTCAAGATTTTGTGTGCGTCCATAATGTACCTTTCTCGAGCTTTCCCCCTGGCCTTGGGATCGGGCATTGATGCAACAAGAACATCGGAGGCTTCAATAAGCCTTTTGGCTAGACGCAAGGCTGATGCCTGGTCATTGGAGTTGTTCTTGATGACCATTCGAAGGTGTTCGAGCTCTTGCGGAGTCACAGGAGGATCTTGAGGCTTTGTCAGTGAAGCTCTTTTGGGAGCCGGTGGGCCTTGTTGTCGTTGAGGTGCTGGATGGTGGTTTTGCTTCGGTGGCTGCGGTTGTTGGACGCCGCCGTAGTTGCGCACAGGAGGTGGTCTGTTGTTCATATTGACCATGGAATTTTCCATCAGTCCAGCGCGCACTGGAGTTGGGTGTGAAGGAAGCGCGTCCGGGTTTGTGCTGGCCGCCGGCGGAACTGGTGGCATAGGACCTCCTGGTCGCATCAACGAGGGAGCGTTTGCCTGACCTGGAGCTGGAGTTCGGGATGCACCCCGAGGAGGATGGTTGTAATTCCTTGGCTCACTGTAACTCGAGTCCTTTCGTGTTGGGAAGTTGTTCATACTGGGCATAGGTGGCACAGAAGGAGCATCAGGGGCCATCTCGAAGACGGCAGCTTGAGGCTGGCGCAAATCAGGCTGGGACTTGGCATGACTCAGTTGAGCTGTTTGGTGAGCACCAGGTTGACGTTGCTCCGGACTCGTTTGGATAAAGTCGTCAAATGATCCTCTGGCGTTCTGTGGAATTGCATCGAAATCAGGGAGGCTTGTGCGATCATGTCCGGAGTATGGGCCGGATCCTTGACCGTGGCCTTGGTTAAAGTTTGGACCTTGCCCGTTCGACTGTTGCCCGTAGCCATGGCCATCGTCGAAGCGACTTGGGAAGGCATCATGCTGTTCCCTAGAACCCCCAGTGAATGATCGTTGTGGTCTGCTACCAGCAGCTGTCGCTGGTCGGGCTGGAACGCCTTGGCCAGCCATATGATCGTAGGGGTTCGTGTTCTTGCGTTGTGGCTGGCCCATGGCATGGCTTCCGTTAATGGGTGTCGTCATACTGCGCCCAGGAGGCCCGAATTCATGGTTCTGTCGTCCTTGATCCTGGCGGTTGTCATGCCCATAACCATTTAGCTCAGCATATCCTCGGCCGTTGGAATACCCTTGAGCCGATTGACCTCTAGGTATTTGCCTCCCATACTCTCCATGACTCCTTTGGCTTCCGCTACTACCTCTTGATCCTGGTCCTGGTCCGGGAGGCATCCTCTGTTGGTACCCATTGGGATCGTTGATATCCATACCATACATTTGGTCAGCCAATTGGCGATCTTGATAGTCGCCGTTGTAGTTTCCATTTCGAGGGGCTGTTCGTTGTTCGTTTGGACGACCAACTGCAAGATTGTTAGACTGGGTCACGAGGATGTGTAGTGGTAAGGAAACCTACGGTTTGGGTCCGAATAGGACTGGGGGACGTCTGATGGATGGCCGCCCTGCCTTGGTGCGGGCCCCCTTCCACCGCGGCCGTATCCCATCCCGCCATATCCTCCGCGAGGGGGCTGCCGCCCGTCGGCCTGGCCATAGCCATCTTGTGGATAGTGCTGCTGGGAGTGTTGTGAGTACCCATGACCTTGATACTGGTCATTATCATATCCCTGGCCATACCCGTCGGCATAACCTCCCTCATGCTGATTATAGTAGCCGTCCTGGCCATATCCGTCGTAGGAATTATCGTATTGTGGTTGCGAGCTCCCATATTGCTGGGAATGTTGTTGGGGTGGTGGCAGGCCGCCGTACCCCCCTCCTCGGTGAGCCTGACCGTTATATGGTCGCTGGTTCATGTGTCCCCCATCGTACGCCATGACTGGCGTTTGTACGATGGGCAGAGGAGAAATCGAAGAGAAGAAAGACGAGAAGCGAGCTGATCCCCTAGATTGAGTCAGATACCGGAGATGCTACCGAGAAGACAGTGCCGAGGCTCCCATGTCCAGGTGGGAGGGAGCTAGTGTTTGCGATGCAGGATGCTCTTCGATGTCGCAGGAGCGCGGCTCGAGAGCTACTGGCGCATATCTGGGCTCGTTGCTGCGCAGGTCGTGTGCGAAGGTCCGAAGACTGCAGACAGCGGGGAAGGGGACAGGCCGTCACAGATGGTGGCGATCCTGGGGTGAGCTTCTAAGCGGCTGCGGAGGGCTAAACGCCGATGATTAGCTTGTCCGTGTTTCGACCAGTCTAGATCCAAAACTGGGAAAGGGAAGCGTGGGCAGTGGCGCTAGAATTCTCGAGAGGAAAAGACAGCGCAATCGTTGGGAGGGACGAGGGCGGTAGTAATAATGCAGCAGCGCAAGGCAAGGCAAGGTAGGATTCTAATTAGAGATCTAGGTGAGGTGCATGGGTCGGAGGGCAGGTAATTGTTGGGTCACAGTCGGTCGGGAGCAGGGCCAGCACACCGTGCACTCTGGGCGCTGTGCCATTCCATGGCATGGACGGAGTATGACGGTGGTAAGCAAACTTACAGGATGCAGCAGCGGTCACTTCTCAAGTTTCAACCACTGTTTCCGGCTCGAATTGGGGCACGCAGCAGGAAAGTCATGAGACAAGCGGCACGGGTTCCAGACAGTCCAGCTGGAAGGGGAGCGCGTTGTCAAGCGACCACGCAACAAGAAATTAAACCCAAAAGCAAAACAAAAAGGGGAAGGTAGACAAAGGACAGGACACAATCTGGATCTGTGTTGGCACGCGATCCAGGATGGCCCGTCCCAGGACCAGAGTGTAAATTAACACTTGCCTGTTGGGCTCAAACGGCCAGTTAATGCCCACCAAGTGACAGGCCAACGGCCAGAATGTCTAAGGCGGGACCCTGGCGTTATCCCTGCGAGAACACAGACTCGAGAAGCTTCCGAGAGGGCCCAGGGGGCTAGGCCGTGTGATTGGCGAGTGTCTGACGAGTGTCTCCAGCCCCCGCCGGTGAAGCTGCAAAAATGCGAGAAACCCTGCGCAGTCCCGGCCAGTCAATGCATCTTTCCCTACGGCACGTTGCTTCGTGCCTGATGATCTGTACCACCACGGCCTCCATCCCGTTAGCGCCTGGAGCTGACGTACACATCCGGGCCTGTTTATAGCCCGATTAGATCTTATTAATATTTTAGGGCAACCGGATGGCACTCAGGATGGTGGAAGTGATCAATAGGTGGCTCTTCCGTCTCCTTTTGCCGTGCTTCTCCAGCCTGTTTCCCGCCCTACTGAACCGTCCGGGAATAAGGTTAAGGTGCGCTGATAGACTTTGATCAGAATAGCCGCATGGAACGTCGCGTGTCTGGCAGTTGGGAGGACGCCCTGCAAGGTTTAGACGTCTGTTTTCTCCCTCGCTATGGATATGAGGTAAGATGCGTTATTAATACTACCACTTAAGTCAAGCCAAGAATCAGAGAGGCTTGGCCACAGTCTCAATCTCAGCAGCAGCACGGAGAATAGTAACACATAATACGAAGAAGTCTAAAGTTAGGTCGGCACGCCGCACTAGGTAGATTGGCAGATGGCAGCATGTGCCGTGTTTACCATAAATGGGAAGCTCTTTTTCCCCACATGCCTTAGGTAAAGTAAGACGTCGTACATGCAGTATGGCGCAGCAATAGGCAAGCCACACACTGCTGTTTAAGGCAGGAAGCTTTGACCGCCCGCTAAAAATACTGCCGGGCTGCCAGAGTAAATCGGCTCGCCGTCGCCTTGAGAATCGCGACATCAACGTCATTCAAGTCGCATCCTCCCCCGCCGTATCATTTTCCTCAGTCGAGCCCCGCGCGTGACAAGATGCCAAAGAAACCGTTCAACTGGAGGATGTGGACCAAGGTCGCCATTGCGTAAGTGGGAGATGCCATTTCGGTCCAGATGCCTCCCAGCAGCTAACGAAATAAACCAACAGAGGCGTTACCTTTGGTGTTGGTGGCCCAATGCTCACGGCATATGTAACTCCGACCGAGGAAGAAATTCGAAAGAGATACAACCCGGATTTGCGCCGGAGAAGCGAGGAAAACCGAGCACAACGGGAGCAAGAGTTTGACGACTTTGTGACAAAGTTGAAGGAATATTCCAAGTCGGATAAACCGAGTATGGATACTGGTGCTACTGCAATTCTTTCGAGGAAAGCATGCTAACTGCAAATTAGTCTGGGTAGTCGCAAAAGAGGCAAGGGAAAGAGAGGATAGAGAGCGGGAAGAGAAGAGGAGGAAAGATATCAGAGACAGTGCCAAGGCTAAGGAGCAGGAGCTTGAGGCGAGACGGGAAGAAATGAGAAAAGAAACTGGATTGTCGAGATGATTGATGTGCGTTTGAAGGGTATAATTGGTCAAGTTCTCAGGCGTTTCGTCTCACTCCACCAATCACTTATGTATCATGTATTATAAGATGTACGATTTGGGCCCTATAGTCGAGAGTGTTGGCCAAGGTCAAACACAATGTCTGTTTATGTACTTAATCACTGGAACGATAATGAGGCAATATGTATTCTGCTCGGAATTAATTCTCATCTCTGCCCTTGTTATTTTCATTCCTCTGAAGTTGATAGATAGAAAGAAGTGCCCTGATGGGAGTATGCGATAACGAGCCGGAAGTTGATGACCAGTGGCTAGACACAATAAAATCACTATTTGCAAATGCGATTTAATAAATCTATGGAGCCACCATATTGATATGTTGTTGTGAAATAGCAGCCGTGGCCTGTTTTCAAATGATAATTGCTGTACCTTCCTCACAGGCCCCGCCAAGTTCTACAGCGAATTACGTCGATGCCATCTTCAATTGGAGATAGAAGATTATGTAATCCCCCACATGCGACTTTCTAAGCGGGTGCCGCACCCTCTCGGTAAAACAAATGTTCCTAGTGCCGGAAGTCTTGGCACGCACAAAATCGACTTTGAACCACCACCATCGCCAGCTTCAACTGACGGAGAAGGAACAGCTTGATAAGCAACTCCATTGTATCTGTAAGTTTTGTGCTGCGAAACGCAGGATTCAAGTCGCAACGAGCCGAAATCGTCCCCGAAGCGACTCTCAATTTTGCTCACTGAGCTGACAATCTCCCGTCTAGTTTTTGTCTCCCACCCCGCAACCCTCACATCCCCCCCATCAGCCCAACATGGCGGACGTTCAGGAGCGCCTCAAGAAGCTCGGCCAGGGTGCCCGAATCGGTATGCTGGAAATTGGCGAATATCTGTTGTAGTTTGAGAGTGTACTGACCTGTCGCATAGGGTATGTTTCTATTGCGACTCTCGAACTTATATTCCGCGTGTAGCCCTACGTCTAACATGGTCGAACAGTGGAAAGGGTACCCCCCGCCGCAAGGTCAAGCGTGCGCCCGCCCGCTCCGGCGCCGACGACAAGAAGCTCCAGGCTGCCCTGAAGAAGCTGGGCACCCAGCCCATCCAGGCTATCGAGGAGGTTAACATGTTCAAGTCCGACGGCAACGTTATCCACTTCGCTGCCCCCAAGGGTAATGACAGGAACCCTGCGTTTTTTTCTTTCTTTCTTTTTGGTTGATGGTGTGGTCAAGATTGCTAACTCCTGCTTCCTCAGTTCATGCCGCTGTCCCCCACAACACCTTCGCCATCTACGGAAACGGCGAGGACAAGGAGCTCACGGAGCTTGTTCCCGGCATTCTTAACCAGCTCGGCCCCGACTCTCTCGCCTCCCTCCGAAAGCTCGCCGAGAGCTACCAGAACATGCAGAAGGGCGAGAAGGGTGATGATGAGGACGACATCCCCGACCTGGTAGAGGGCGAGAACTTCGAGAGCAAGGTCGAATAAATGTCGTTGACTCCAAAAGGAGGGCAGGGTGGGAATTAGCTTCTACCGACTCAAGTAAAATCCCCTTGCCATGTTCTGTGCGCACAGGTGTGACGGAGGATTTGAAATCATTGCCCCTACAGTAATCCTGAGGGTTTCCAATGGTGCACTCGGAGTCATAGCAATGGTCATGGTCTGCAAAATGTCACAGTAAAAAAGGGTTGACACTCTTCGGGCTGGCTTGATTATTTTTGGGTTTGTACTAGGTACGGCTTGCATCTGGAAAAAATACCAATTTCTGATGTTGTTCCCCAAATGTTATTGTATCTGGTTGATGGTGAAGTCTGAGTCGCCATCGTTCTTCTGCCAGCCTGTCAAGGCTTTGACCTGAACGTCTTGTTTCACCTTTCTTCTTACCGCTAGCAAGGAAGATTCTTTGATCTCTCGGTAGGTAGGGAATTGGAGCGTTTGGTATATGGATGCGTGACCTACTTCGAGGTTGGAAGCCAGTGCCCTCGCCTTCAGCCACATTCCCCTGCGAGACATCTTGCTGGCACCACGGGCGTCAAATGGCTTTCTGCCTTGAATGACACCCCCGATGATCGTCTCTTCTACTCCAGATAGCGACCAGGCCGCAGCCAAGTTGCTGGCCGATACTTTACTAGAGTTCTCGGAGACGGTTTTCTTCGAGAATGCAAATTCGAGGTCTGTTGTCTCGATCCTAAACGGTTTAAAGGAGTAGCCCCCAGGCCAATGTGTCCCGTCGAGAGCTTTCATCCGGCCATGCCTTGAGAATGCGCGTCGGCAGCCACTCTCAGAAAACTGAGACTGAGGCAGGACCATCGTGTCTATGTAGGCGTTCTGAGGATCTATGAAGAGTGATGTGATGCTCGAGAGTAGTGAGGTGCATTGTTTGAGCGAGATTTTATCAGAACAGGATTTCGAGAGGGTTGGAGGAGCATCCCCACGGGCAGGTTTTCTGCGTACAATACCCAGCTGTGAAAAGTATGCCCTTCCAGGAAGAGAGCCAGTCGGATCATGGGAGCCTGTGCTGTCTACGGCGTCGGGCACATCCCAGGGTGCTGCGCTCTCCTGCGCAGCCATTGTGAGCTCCATACTGGCGTCGCCACCTTCAAGAGTGAGCATCTTCGGTGACATCTCTTCTTCTAGAATGGGGTTTCTTACAAGGAGCTTCCGTGCAGTACATATGAAGCTTGATATCGGGATCAATGGCAAATGGTAACTGGTTTCCATGTTCTCCTGTCGAAAGTAATCTGCAACGTACTGGAGAAATGTACGTCGTCTGACTTTCACCACTTGTCAAGCTGTGGCATTCATCTAGGAGAAAGCGATTGAAGGTCCTGATAGCCAAAACTTCCGCATGCCAGTCATGTATACCAACACCATGGGAATTAGGCAATTTGGACGCTGGAAGACATTTCATACCAGTCCTACACCAATAATTTAGAACAAGGATGGAAAAACGAGCACATGAGACGTCAGTCTTACGCCAGGGCTAAGCATTGGAAATCCCCGTCCTTTTCTGCAACTATGCCACTGAGAGGCACCCATTCATGCATCCCATTATCTCGAACCAGTGGTTTGCGCTTTGCGGGGAGCTTGTTGAACTCATTGAGGACCGCCAGCGCAATGCGGTTCGCCCGTGAAGCCATTTATTGGCTGTGTATTTACAACTTGCGCCGGGAAATGCCCTCCCTCGCCTTAGCAAGTGCGTGTGAATGGAACTATTATCATCTTATAATTACTCAATGCGGTCATAGGAGGTTACCAGCTCCCGAGTGAGGGTACGGGGTGGGTCTAGATGCCGCGATCACGTGAAGGGCCAGTCATGAAGCACTTAGCGGCCCCGTTGCCCTAGCCGCTTAGTCAGTACCACACACCACCCAATTCCAGAAAATTGAGCGTATCGCGACCTGCAACTTCTCGACATCGCCAAATTTCCGGTCCACCACATACGTTTTGTCGCCGATAATCCGACAACTGCGACAAGATGCGAACTTACGACGACTCATTCTCCGGCGTCAGAATTTACCCTGGCAAGGTACGCTCTCGATCCTCTCGATTTTCCCAGTCTCTGGTCATTGCCGTCCGGCGAACTGCGACCCTCGACCCTGACTTGGAGGCCTTTGGATATAAAACCTCGGCCAGCATGGGACAGACAGGCTCGCTTGACCAGAGCCCCGTGGAAACGTTTGGTGTATTGATTGCAGAAGCTGACTGGTGATTGTCTCAGGGTAAAATCTACGTCCGTGGCGACAGCAAGGTCTTCCGATTCCAGAACGGCAAGTCCGAGTCTCTCTTCCTGCAAAGAAAGAACCCCCGCCGCATCGCCTGGACTGTCTTGTACCGCCGCCAGCACCGCAAGGGTATCTCTGAGGTACGATTGAAGCGCCCCTATAACCCCCCCAATCCGAGAGTTTGCCAATACCTCCATACCCCCGGGGGCTTCCTATGCTTCGGGAGGAGATGGCAGAGCTCTCGTCTTTGTGATGGCGAACACGACTGACACCAGATACAGGAGGTTGCCAAGAAGCGAACCCGCCGCACCGTCAAGGCCCAGCGTGGCATCGTCGGTGCTTCCCTCGATGTGATCAAGGAGAAGCGCTCCCAGCGCCCCGAGGCCCGCAACGCCGCTCGCGCCGCCGCCATCAAGGAGAGCAAGGAGAAGAAGGCCGCCAGCGCCGCCGCCAAGAAGGCCGAGAAGGCCAAGAGCGCCGCTGCCGCCAAGGGCTCGGCCGCACGAGGACAGGTCAGCAAGCAGGGTGCTAAGGGGGCTGCCCCCAAGATCGCCAAGGCTACCCGCTAAGCGGTTGTCTTTGATGAATCCAAAATTTTTGCGGGAGAGGGAGTCTGCGGTTCTTGTGTCTTTCCGGCCGGTTCTACTACAATCTCGGGTGCATGGAATGCCATAGGGTGCATTGGTAGTTGAAGTAAATGACATACCGGTGCAAAGGTTACAATTGAGAATCCAGTGACTGTTGGTGCCGTGTATCGATATTATGACGCCTCGGGGCGCCAACGAAGCCAAAATCATTTCGCACTAAGCAAACACCAAGATGGTTTATATTAAGCTGTTTTTCTACCAGACGTTGTTCATTTCCCGAGAAGCAAGAGAGATGGTGCGGGGGGAATCTGTCGTGAATAGTGAGCTCAAATGGTGGGGTTAAATAGATCATGGACGAACGTGGTACAGCATGCGAATAGAGGAGAAGCTTTTTGAATTCTTCTTGTGAAACCAAAGTTATTGAATGCAGGCTCCTGGATGTCTACCCTCTCTAAGTTTCGCTTTGATTGTGGGATTGAAGAGTCCTTTCCTCCGATACTTTCTTATGACCGTCTGAGTCTCTTAGTCACACTTATAAGCTCCAATGCCAGGCAAATGCCACAGTTGATGACATGCCTCTCAATATCGGCCTTGCCAAGATTTCGCCTAGTGGGGAGAGCACTAAGGTTGTGCAGCTCAACGCATAAATTGGATAAGAAGCACTTACACAAAGAAATCCAATGAGATGCATTGAACCCCGAGTTATTGCGGCAGGAGGGACCAGGTGGTTTGCGATAGAGCACCAACTTTGACAGAACATTTGCGCCTACAATAACCACGATCATATGCCCTTCGCAGTGCATAAGTGCTCGATGTGTCGCATGTCATCGAGCTTGGGCACGTGACTGCCCTGGTAGCTGAGCCGCAACAGCACAAGAGCTCCCCCCTAAGGCTGTGGCTGATAAGCTACTACTTGCGGCAGAGGAGCGGAAACAGGCAGTAATCGCCAACGCCTAGTCTAATAATAGGCCACGCAGCGTGTTCCATCTGGAAATCATCGTTCTCTGCCCCAGCCTTTGCGCACACAATTATCGAGCTTCTCTGTCGACAACTGTATCGGGCATTGCTTCCAGACTCTGCGCATCCGCGATAATGCTTGTATCTCTTACCGTCGGCAAGGTCGACGCTGGCGTCACCGTCCTGTTGACGCCGGACAAGCGCCTAGTACGTCCTCCAGCATTGTTCACATCCCCCCCCTTTCCAATGCTCGCGAGAATTAAACGCTGATACCCCCTAAAGATCGAGTTCCCATCCATTCTCCTCCCCCCTGACATCTCATCCGGCAGTATTGTCGACATCAATGTCTCCCAGAATGTTGCCAAGGAGGCAACCGCCCAGCAAAGCTTCCGCGCGCTCCAGGACCAGATCTACGACTCCTTCGGCGCCCAAGAGCCCGCCACGCCCGTCCTCAGCTGCCGCAATGCCACACAAACCTCTGTCGTCCTCGAGTGGGACCCCATCCAGCTAGCCACCGCCGACCTGATCTCCCTGAGCCTGTATCGCAATGGCCAGAAAGCTGGAAACATCCCGCGCCCTCTGGAAATGCACAGCACCAAGATCAGCGGTTTGGCGGTCGACACCGAGTACACTTTCCACTTAGTCCTGAGGACGACTGCGGGGACGTTCGGCAGCGAGAGAGTAACGGTGCGAACACACAAAATGACAGACCTGAGCGGCGTCACGATCACGACTGGCATCCTGCCACCAGCCACCAGAGAGAGGCTTGGACAAGCTGTGAATAGGATCGGGGCCAAGATTGTCGACGGTGTACGGATCGACACGACTCACTTTGTAACGACAGAGGGCCGCGGCCAGGCCTGGGAAAAGGCCGTCGAGACGAACATTCCTGTTGTCCGGCCGGAATGGGTCGAGGCGTGCGAGAAGAATGGCCGGATCCTGGGAGTGACCAAGTTCTACCTGGATGCGATGAGGCCCGGCCCCCCAGTGGACGACTCACCCTCAGCTCCGGGAACACCGGCGCAACAGCCACTCCCCCGAGATAGCACGGCGCCGGGCAATGGCGCGCGGCCAGAGGCGGGCCAGGCACATGCGGAGGAAGAGGAGAAGCCCCTGCCCCCAACCAAGGACGACGAGGAAGATGAGGCAACGGGCGCGCCGGCCGAGGAGGATGAGCAGGAGCCAAAGTCCTTACCGGAAGAAGAGCAAAAGGCTCTAGCCGCGAGGGACCAGGACGAGCAGAAGGTGCGGCTTGAAGAGATGGAGGGACACAAGGTTGCTCTGCGCCCCAAGAAGGATGACAGCAATGACGAAGAGGAGGGCGAGGCCAGCAACGCTGGGGACCAAGCGATAAAGTCGCCCACCCCCGACGGCGCTTCATTCCAGGACGTTGCTCTGTAAAGCGCCTCAAATGTATATTTTACCAAAACTAGAACGGGTCGGGAGGGGCGAGGCGTTCCGTGACCCTTTTCTATCTATTGGGAGTTTTTGCACAGCTGCGTCCAGGGCCTTCTGCGGCCGGTAGGCTTTTGGTTTCTTTTACTTGCTTCTACTTCTACTTCTTCTATTTAATATAGCCTGCCTATATGAAGCCACTGAAATTTTCCGAACTTTGAGCTGTATAACTAAAGGGACTCTCTTTAATATATGTATCACTTATTCGCCCCTGTATCGTTTTCTACGGCGGCACCTCCTCATTCTTCCAGTCCCAGCATCTCCCTCTTTGTCCCAGCTCCAGCCCGCTCAGCACACTCGCCATCCTCTCCGCCGCGTACTCGGGGCTGAACAGTTTCCCCTCCTCGACGCCGTCCCAGTACTCGCGGCTAAAGTCCGTCCTGACCGTCCCCGGGTGGTACGCGACCGCCACGGCCTTGTCGCCGCTCCGGGTCTGCAGGAAGTTGTCGAACGTCTTGGTCAGGCTCATCACGGCCGACTTGCTCGCCCGGTACGAGTACCACCCGCCCAGCCTGTTGTCCGCCACGGACCCGACGCGGGCGGACATGCTCAGCCAGACGGCGTGGGGCGGCAGCCCGGCTGCTGTTGCTCTCTCTTCCTCCTCCTCCCCCTTTTCCTGCAATCTCATCTGCGTCGCCCGCCTGGGGAGGAACTCGGAGAAGTGCTTGATGAGCAGCAGCGGCCCCACCGCGTTGACGCGGAAGCTCTCGAGGCTGTCCGCCGCGTCGACCTGCCGCGGGCTCTTCTCCGCGTGGAGGATCCCCGGGACAGCGCAGGCGAGGTGCAGATGGTGCGTTTTGGGGGGGAACAGCTCGGCGGCGAGGCGGGCCGCCGCCTCGATGGACGGCTCGTCGGTGACGTCGCAGGGCACGACGGCGAGGCGCCGCGCGAGCTGGTGGTCGCCGGGCAGGTCGGCCAGGAGGCTGGACCTGGTGGCCGAGGCGTCCCCGCGGGTCGTGGCCAGGATGGGGAGCGTGGTCGAGCGGAGGAGGTGCCGGGTCAGGGCGTGGCCTATTCCGCGGCTGGAGGGGCAGATGAAGGCCCAGGGCAGGGACATTCTTGGCCGGTGTGGCGATGGTAGATGCGTATCTGATGTGATGTGTTGGGTTGTTACTCTGAACGACACTTACACCTGGCAATGTTGTCGTTAGTGATGCTTGGTTCAGCTCAATGTGCTTCAATCGTACAGTATAGTCAAGTGGTCCTTAGTGGTAACACCAAGTCGTACGCAACTAAGATAAATAATTTAGGGGTTGAGGAGCAGGAGCTCTCAAATAAAGTTGATGAGATCGACATTCCGAGGGAGCTAGATGAGTGACGACGTCATGGAAGCGGATAGTTAAAACTGACCTCAGCAACGGCACAGAGAGAACTTTGTGTTAGACGGACGGACTAATAAACGAAGTTTAAAAATAATCAATTGGGTATGTCCAGGTGCTATCTAATAGTCGCCCATTCAATCACGCTCAAAGACTCGACGTTCGTGCTTGTTGTTCAGCCAGCGCCTTGCTCATCCAAACTTAACAATTCTAGCCACACCAATTCTAGCTACTAGATTAGAAAATAAATAATAACAGCTTCAACCACCGGTACATGACCTATACCGCCTTAAATACCCAGAGGGCCAGTAACGCCTGGTATCGACACTGACAAAGAAGAATGCGAAATGTTCTCGACGCAAGGTTGCTTTGGGTAAGAATACTTGAATAAAAGGAATAGAAAGAAAGAATGCACATTCTCGCGGGAATAGATAGGTAGACGAGATCAAGATCGTTTAGTAGGCGTGCAGTAGCTCGTGGGATCGCATCCGCCTGACCTTAGCTGCCCCAGCCAGCTCTCTCATCAGGGGCTCGATTATGTCCAGGCCGCTCACTTCATCGCTGCCTCTGGAGCTGCAGCATCGGCTCTCCGTGTCGTCCTCCAGAACTTCTTCCAGCTTCTGCACGAGCCCTTGCTCACGAGCATTCCTGTATGATTGCGCGCTGTTTGACCTGCGGATAGAAGCAGACGTGCGCCTTTGGGCTTCTTTCTTGATGGCATGTGCGGCCGATTCTTCGCCATCGGATGCCCATCCTCGGGCCTCAGGCTCCTCACGATTGGAGGTGACCACGGACTGGTTGAGGCTGTCGAGGACTGGAACCAGAGCACGGAGCCAAACATCGCCATTCCGCTCTAGTCGTCGTAGTCGGCGTTCCATATCACGGAATCGATGTTCTCGGTATGCCTCATATAGCCGCATGATTTCCTTGTCCAGCGCGGGGGTCTCCTCCTTCGCCCTGTCCCCGACCTCCATGGCTAGCTTTCTAGCTCTTGCCTGCATCGTAGCCCTTGCCTCCCGGTTTTGCCGCTCCGTCTCTCGAGATGCCCTCCATTCACGTCGACGAGAGAGGGAAGTCCGGTCAAGCGCGCTGTGTCTCCGGACAGGTGAGCCCTTGGCTGATAGCGGAGGGGTGGGATCGTTGGACGAGTTCAAGTGGCTTTCTGCCAATGGTTTTTGGGAAACAGATGCATCGTTCAGATCATCTTCTAGGTTGATGATCTGTCTAGTGGGGGTCTTGGGTTCGGGTCGGAGGCTCATTCTTGGTGGCGCAGCTGGAACAGTCTCGTCGGCTGCCGGTGTTGGCTCCAGGCTGCACACCACTTGGATTGGGATAAATGTTGGGAAGCTGGCGGCGCTCTCTAGGTTGCTGACAACTTCAGGCTCTCTGGAAATCTGGGGCTCACTGTCGTGTATAGGGGTCTGGAGCCTTCTTGATTCCTCCTGTGGGAGCTTCTTCGTATTCAAATGCGCCTCTATGTCTCGTCGCTTGCGATCGCGAACTCGATCTCGCCGGCTTTTGGAGGAGAGGGAATGATGAAGGGCTGTTTCCTCTTGGGAGGAAGCCGACAGACGTGGCTCGGCCTCCTTCTCCTCTCCGTATTCGGCCTTCTCCTGCTGTTCTTTAGATGGGAGAGATGGCAGTGGCTTGGAATCCAAGTCGATCGGTGAACCTAACAGGCGGGATACTCTGGACTCAGGAGCGGCCTTGGATCTCGACACAGGCCGCGTGCTCTGGAGGGCGGTTTTCATATCAGTAGAAGTAACGGTGGTACTCCCTTTGGAAAGAACTCTCTCAATGGACACATGTTGTTGTGGAGGAATAGGACGGTTGTTCATTGAAGAGGCCCGTGCTGGGTAGCCCCTTGAAGTCCCCTGTAGTCTTTGGGGGGTTTCCTGAATAGAGCCGTTAATCGAGCCACGACTTGGTGGAACACTGATATAGCTCTTGATATTTTGACGCGAATTCCCATAAGAAGGGGTCCTTGGAAGGATGGTGATGGGAGATTGCTTCTGAGCAGGCACTTCAGAGCAATTGGACGAGTTCGAGGTCTCGCGGTCCTCCTTGACAGTTCGGAGCACTGTCACGACGCCTCTCTCATTTACATACGCCCGAACAGGGTTCTGATTCAAGCCATTGGGCTTTGCGGCTTCTTTTTGATAGACTGGATATTGAGAACGTGGAACATCCCCCATGGGAACTGCGTCAAGGGGGATGGTGATGGCAATATGGCGGTGCCCTCCGATTGTTGTACCAGAGACGGCGGTATCTGGGAGACGGATTGGGGGAGGTTGGCGTTTCGGGAGGGACCTACTACGACGAGCACCCTTCTTCCAGCGAGCCCAGCTCCGTCCTCGCTCCTCGCCGTCAGCATGATCCGGCATTGACATGAAGTGATCCGGTGGTGGCGTCTGGTTCCGCAAGAAGTCAATTAGATCAGAGACGCCATCGCTAGTGGGAGGACGCTTCTGCAAATGTGGCGCCAGGATGGGGTTGTAGAGCTGGCGCTTGATGTCCTCGTCGTCTAAAAGATCGGAGGCGGACTTGCGGGTTTGTATGCGACGACCTGGCTTCCTGGCAAGGTCCAGCGCGGATTGGCGTCGAGGGCGGTGGTTGGCAGACCCATGGTCCAAGAGGGATGCAATGTGAGGGCCACCACTTCCCGTGCCCACAATCGAGGCTCGATTGACCGTCATGGCGTAAGTGAAAACGCCGGCAAGGTCAAGAAAGGGATCGTCATACGAGACGAGACCTGATGTAATCGCCCAGGGTGGAACTCGGTGAGACGCGCAGCAGGCAGAGGCTGGTGCGCGTGCTGGAAAAGGATGCAGCTCTGTCTCAGTCAACTTCAAATGTCGAGACGCTGTGTCAGTTGGAGCGCACTTACATTAATTAATACTTTCCGAACCGGCCCAGGAGCCACCTCAAGCTATCCAAGCCAGGCTTGGTGAGGATCAGCGCCCTTTCTCGGACAGCCTTGCAACTCGCTGGCGGGGAGGGAGGAAGCTGGAGAGGGCGCGGTACAAGAGCAATGCTGTGCGAGGAACACCGGGCCCCGTGTCTCACACGAGACGGGCTGGAAGCATGTCACAGCAGATCACCCGGCAGATGCTTGGGGACGGCTGCTAGACTGCTAAAGGAGAGATGGCAGCTACCATGTGGGAAGGGACCAGGGCAGCAGCTTGGGAGTCGAGTAGCATGGACGAGGAAAAAGAAAAGAAAAAAGAAATCCAGGAAACGGACAGCAACAAGGGAGAGAGAGGAAGATGAAGGGGAAAAAAAGAAACGAAAGGGAAAAAATAGGCCAAGGGCATCATCACCAAGTAAGTACATTGGACGACAGGGGTCCGGAGACCGAGAAGATGGAATTGGTCCAGGGCAGCCAACGGCGTCTATCCGGACCGGGCCCCCCAGGAGACGCCAATCATAAGACTAACGAGGGAGGGAGTGAAGACGCTGAGGATGATGTTGACGATGATGCTAGACCCAGCTTTTCCCTGGACTAGGGAGGCAGGCTAGAGGCCGCGACAGTCCAATCAGTCGTGCCTTTCGGCAGCGGGCGGTGGAGTGGCATCCAGCCCAAGCCTTGATCCAAATAAAGAGTTTGCTGATCGATATTACCTCCACACTCGGTGTCGCTGGGCACCAACACCAAGAGCAGAGGTCAGGATTCAGGAAGGCGAAGGGATGGAGGGTGGGGGCGGCCAGCCTCCAGCAGCCAGCGTGCATCGCAGCGCATCGCGTCGCAGCGCATCGGGAACAGGTGTCTATCCGTCGGGATGTGATGTGTGTCTTTCAGCTGGTGATCAATGGCAGCCCACCGGCGCATTGTGCTTTCTTTTTCCCAAGACCAGGGTGCAGGGGGGACGCCTGGGCTGCGGGACCCTCCGCGAGCGGTGGGCGTGATTGGGAGCCATCCATTTGGTTGGGGTTTGATCACCGGTGCATATCTGCGCACAAACCAGCCATCAAATTCACCAACCCCAGCCATAGCAGCCATCAAATCCATCGAGGGGCCTGGATGGATGGTTAACACCTGTGCTAATTGCTGGGCCCGGCGCACGAGCCTGCTCTTCTCAGTCCACACATCCTTGCCGTCGTCTGCCTCTTCCGTCGGCGCCTTCTTCGTTCCTCACCGACGGCAGCAGTCTGCATGCGCAATGGGGCAATCAGCACGAGGGGGCTGAGGAGATCGCTGCAGCTCGATATTCCAGAATCCCGATCCTGCCATGTTCCTCCTCATGTGGGCGCCTGGGCCTCAGCTCCTCGCCCGCCATCGCACAATACACCATAGTTGTACTCCGTATACCTCACATACCCAGTAATAGCATGCCGTGAATAGGTCGTGCTCGCTCTCGCGCTCTGCCACGCAGCAAACGTACCATTTCGCGATCCGAAGGAGCTGCTCCACCAGCAAGCCTTGCACATGGATGGTACCGCTGTCGTAATAATAGAGCTGGCAATTACCCACCCACAGCCCTGTCGCAACGGTGCAGTGGTAATCAAATACCACAGTACTGCCTCCTCCTCCGTAGCAGTGAGGACTATAATATGCCTACTATTCATAGATGCTTAGGCAGCTGCAAACACACACACACACACAGGAACACGCTTACCTTACGAACTAATCCCTATAGCCTTAGACCTGTGACCTATCACTTTCCCGCTCCTCCTTCTGTGGCAGCTCTCACCAACTCTCACCCTCCTGCGTCCACCAAAGTCGCGTTATCGGTCGTGTCGTGTGTGCTGCTCCTCCCGAGCGCCCCGTTTCTTCTTCTTTCTGCTTCCTCCTCCTCTTTTTTTCCCCTAATGTCTCCGACCAATTGATCAGGGTCGGTACGATCCGGCACCCCTTCTCTCTTCCCCCATGGCCTAATGGGGACATCGGGCGTCTTGGTACCCCCCCAGTCAATTGGAAGGTGTCATGGATTGGGACAAGGGTCTTATGCATAGGGACGTACGTACATACATATGTAGTAGTATGATTGGGCTGTTCGCCTGTTGGTTTTTGGCTACAGGCTGTGTTGGCCTCACTAGCAAGCTAGGAGCTCTTCCTCTCATATCACATATTGGAGCATCCAGGGCAGGAGTTGGTCCAGAGTAATTATTCAGCTCTTGGAACCATTACGAATTTTGCTATTTAGTACGTATCAGCAATCTAACAAGACGAGAAATAGTAGGGAATATATTGTCACTTTATTTTATTTTTAACTACTGAATTTCTCGATTCTTTCTCGGGGCGGCGAAGGGTACGGTACTCTTCAGAAAATAGCTCCATGTCGAGTTTCATCGCCGAGTTCAGCACGCTTTGCGCAACATGGAATGTCTGCGACACGTGACCTCGCAAATCCCGCTGTTTCCTCGGCCAGGCATGCATGGGAGTATCAAAAGTCATCCACCAAGACCATGACAATTGCCTAGTAAGACATGAATGCGGTTGGTTTTAGCTTGCCCAACATCCTTCCCTCCTAGACCTATTGAAGCTAGGATTCCCTTGCCTTCAGCAGCCCGCGCATCCCGTTGCTGTGAACACTGCTTGAACCATGAGTAGACAAGGAGCCGGCCCGCATTGCGGCTCTTTTCAGGGATACGATTACAGACCAACAAAGTTTCTGAATTTGGGCATCCGGTCCGCTATTGGTCAGAGAGATAGATATTTCGCTCCGCCATCTGACGTGTCCCAATTTTGCCGCTCACGTCTTACACCTAAGATTTGCATATGGCACGCCGCTCCAAGTGAATCCGCCCTTCCTTTATTACGAATTTCAAATCCCGAATGTGTGTACGGGCCGTGGGATGGGAAAGGGAGACGACACGGACCTCACCCGCGTTCCGTCTAGTCTAACTGGCCCAAATACTCCCTAGACGCCAGATCGTTCTTCTATATGGTATTACTTCTTCCTTATGTACAGCTACGTAGAGACTTGCTCGTTTGGCTATCGCTTTCGCGGCACAAACAAGTTTGGTTTCTTCTTTGGCCCCTTCGGTGGGGGTGGCTATAACAGTGTTAGTACCAATCTCTTGATGTTTACGGGTTGGGAACTATAGAGTCAAACCTTGTTGTTTGATGGGTTAGGTGGCACTGGCCCATCAGACGAGTTTCGTGGAATCGGCCGCGGAGGGGCTCCTCCTGGTGTTGAGTTAGGCATTGGGGGAGGCCTTTCAGGTGGTACCATTCCCAGAACCGACATTGCGGACGGATCCGTTGGTGGTTTCTGGGGTTTGACCTTGCTGGGCTTTTGGCCAAATTTGCTCATCATGGAGGATCGGGACCCGTTGCTGGCAATCTGTGATTGTATTAGTCTGACGGTGCATGCTTTGCGATTCTCATCAATAGTACACATACCCTTTTGGTTGTTGGCTGACCCGTGTCAGGCCCTTCCAACGGTCGCTTTTTGGTATCGGATGGCGACCTCTCTGAAGACGTATGGATGACTGGCAGGCCGGCTACTTGTGGGGGGGGCCTTGCATCATGACCAGATCCGAGACCCGGGATAGGGCTTCGCCCAGATGCTGCAGGTGCAGGCCGCGTCTGCCCAGAAGGCTTAGGAGTCGAGATAGGGGGCTTACTCGAGGAAGAATCGCGCATCACCATGGCCTTGTTTTCATGGTTTCCATTGGAGGTTATATTCGACGGCGAGGACGCTATAGAGCGTTGTTCAAGCGGCTTTCGGAGCATAGAGAGAATGTCACCCTTTGTATAACAGTTGCGTGACTGTGAGTCCTCGATGAGCTTCTTCCAAAACTCACCCTGAACGAGGGCCCTTGAGTCTCCGAGAATCCAAAGAGACGACTTTGCTCGGGTTAATCCGACGTTCATACGTCGGATATCTGTCATGAACCCGATACCACCCGTGGGGCTAGCACGGACGCAGGAGAATATGATAATCTCGCATTCTCGTCCTTGGAAGGCATCTGTCGTGTTGAATTCAATAATCTCTGTGATGCTTTCGCCGTATCGAGACTTGAATCGAGCACGAAGCTCGAACAGCTGAGCTTTGTAAGGGGTGATGATACCAATCTTTCGCGTTAGGTCAAGGTCGCGATACTCGGTGCTAAATCGGTCGTAGATTTGCATGGCCACTTCCAATTCTCTTGTGTTGACCAGGGATTGCCCCCTGTGGCCCCTTTCTTGTACACCCTGCACATCGAAGAAACGATAGGGCCCCAGAAGGACATTCTTGTGCCAGGGCTGCTGCCGAAGCTGCAGCATGTTCTGGCCATCTTTAAGCTGCCGTTCGTAGAACTCAGTGCTGGGAAATGTACTGATCTCGGGATGCATACGATACTGTACATCAAGCAAGTGGATTGATTTCGGGTGGTTCTGCTGCATTCGAACGAACAGACTCTGGTCGTAACCAAAACGCGCGGCGGACTGTGAAAGCACTGTGGGCGGAAGCTGCTTGGGGTCTCCAACCAAGATACATTTACAACAGCCATATTTGAGTGGGATCAAAGCACTCAATTCGACGCACTGCGCAGCTTCGTCGATGATGACGGTTTCGAACTCAACTTCCAAGTTTCTAAACATCTCATGACCGCTACCACTGAGTGTAGCACACAGGACATGGGCTGAGTTTAGAACCTCTTGTTGGATCTGACGACGTCGAAGCTCAGTTTCTCTTGCAATGGAGTTGCCGCTGTCTTTGTTTGCATCAATCTGCTTGCCAATCTGCATTTGCTGTCGCTTAAGTTGCTCAAAATGGCGAGACAATGTGTCATACTTTGCTTTATCCTGACCTCTTGCTTCGTCAAGCTGGGGTCTGAGCTGATTGAGCTCCTCTCTGATCTTGCCTGCATCTTGATGGAGCTTGTCTCGATCGGCCTTTGCCTTGTCTCGAGTTCCGTCACTTTCAAGGCGTTTCTTGACTATTTCGTCCAGCGTGACCTCTCTCACAGCAGCATTAATCGCCTCGCTGCGACCCAATCGCAGCACATTGACTTTGCTCTGCTTACCGTTGACGGTCGTTATCCCACCCATCAAACGCAAGACGATTTCATCTACGGCTGCGTTACTTGGAGCACAGACCAGAAGCTTCTTCGGGCGTGTCTGATTATTTCCAGGTGTAGGTGCCCCTGGTCTATTAAGAGGGTTACCAATCGGGGTCCCGCCCAGCTGCAACCCCAGTTGTTCGGAAAGCAAGGCACCAACCATCGCAACGATGGTCTTGGTCTTTCCGGTTCCGGGAGGCCTATCAACCAATTAGTACCAACAGCACAAAGAAGGCTGCGTTTGGAATTCGTAGGATCAACTTACCCTTGAATCAATGTAAAGCCGTCGTTCTCCTGAGCACCGAGGACGGCCAAGGCTTGCCCTCTGTTGAGAGACCAGTTTCCCATCCATTTAGTCACCTTTTCTTCTCCGTATCTCAGTATCGGGGATGGTTCGGCTTTGAGAATCTCGTCCATTAGGTCATAGTACTGTAAACTCTCCAGGGCAGCATACTCTCGCTCAATGGTTGTCATGTTCGTTATTTTTATTCCGTAGACAGTAACGCCGGGGTTGAGAGTAATTGACAACGGATTGTTTCGAGAGGCAACGCGATAAGTGATTTCAATCATATCCTTCTTATACTGGATACGATGCACCCGAGCGAGACAGTGCTTGGCCGTTGAATCCAGCAATGGCTTCTCGGCTTCAGAAACAAGAAGAATGTCTCCCTCAGAAACACCGCGGTCCTTATTTTGAACAATAGGCATTGTGAAAGTAACCTCGAGGTAGCTATCAACACTGGCTCGACTTGCGATCTTCATACCAAAAGTTTGAGAAGTAATCTCATCTTTAGCAGTAACGAAGGCACGCCAGGCTTCCGAGGCCAGGAGGGGGAAGAATGTACCCTGATACGACCTGGGATCCGGATATTTCGTGGCGACTTCGCTCCCTTTAGGACCACTAGGTGGATCATTTCCTTCATGGAAGATATCCCAGGCAAGAATTGTATTATGCAGCCGGTCCATTGGGGGGATAATACGGGCTCGCATCTCCTTGGCAGATCGTTGTTGCTTGATCTTTTTCACCGGCCTGCGGGTCTTATCCAGCAAGGCTTTTCGATTGCGCCTCTCCGCCTCATCTAATGTCTTCCGACCTCCGCTGCTTAGTTCGGCGAGCTGGTTATCTGAATCTGAGTCTTCCTCCACTTCAGATTCTTCGTCTGAACTATTGACCATAATTTCGCTTCTCGAGTGATCCTTTCCAAGAGATGCCAATTTCGCCAACGAAGAGCCCTCTCCATGCACGGTCTCTCCCCGAAGCTGCTTAGCTCGCGCAACAATTTCAGCGTCGCGCTTGAGCTTTTCCGCTTTCTCTCTTTGACGGCTCTCCTTCAAGGCAGATATAGCCCTTTGGTCTGGCACCTTAGGTGGCAGTTTCGGTTTCGCTGCTGCAGCTCTCTTGGCCTCGAGCTGCTTCCTCGCCTCAAGCTGCTTGAGGATCGGGTTATCGATAGATTTGCTAAGGTCAAGAACGTCATCTCGGTTCGTCCTTGGCGTGCCATGACCAGATGCTGTGCTGCCTGACTTTGACCAGGCATCCAAACTGCTCTGTTTCTTTACTTGATCCTTTGCCCGCCCTTGAATAGCGTTGATTTGGTGGACCTGTACCTCATCATCTGAGTAACCTAGCGCTTGAAGCAGCTCGGCCCGTTGCTGATCCGTCAAATTGGTGAGACGTTTGTATCGAGGTGGGCTGCCTTTGGCAATGCAGGCATCAAGGATGAGACTCCGGGAGCTCTCGGCGATCTCCAAATTGTTCTCTCGGAGACGCTGGAGAATCTTGCAAAGAACTCGTACAGTGACGTCCACCAGCCACCGATCACGAAGTCGTATCATATTTTCCATACCCTGAAAGTTGTCCTTTGCGGGCTTGAGAATCTGCTCCATCATTTCTTGATCGCTCTTGTTCCGTGCTTTAGAACTGACCGAAGTAATTAGGCCATCCTCTGCAATCAAGGCTTCGGCCAACTCCATGACCTCACGGCAAAATTCCTGCATGGTATTATTTGACACGTAGAGCGACCATGACTCGATGTTTCGGCATGCCCTCGAGATGAACAGCCATTGTTCCTGCCACCATCGCAAGACGATGGCAACCGATTTCGGTTCCAGAGTCTTAGTTCGCAAAACTCCGTTTGTTGGGTCGCTAAGCCCCCGGAGCACGTCTCGACTCATATGAAGTATAGGCCGAATTGGCTCCCAGGGAGGGAGAAGATCTTCATCAGCAGCGTGCCTTAGAACCCTGTCGAGAACAAACAAAACAGAGCCTATAGCTTGATCCGGGTGGTCTTGTGTGATCTGCTCAAAGGCACCACTTCTAGACAACTCCCCTGTCCAGCTTTTTAGCAATTCAGAAGATGCTTCGCCAATATCAGACTCATTGTGCATTGAAATACCAATGGTGACTTGGAAAACGAAATTACTGGCAAATAAATTCTGGAAATCTGTGACATCAAGCTCGGAGATGCGACTAAATATTCTTGCAAGAACATCAGTTGTGTTTCCAAGTGCCACGTTAAATGCCTTGGTGGGCTCATCAAGCTGGTTGGTCTTCTTGAGAGGGCGGATCTTTTCAATGCCAATCAATGGCTCCAGAGACACCAAAAACCCTTCTGCTAGCGAAGCTTGCTGCGTTGACGAATCAAACATCTCCACAATGCCCTCCCAAAATAGTTTGGAGTTCCTCGTGATGGTAGATTGCAGTTTCTCGGAGCGGCGAAGGGTGCGGTACTCTTCAGAAAATAATTTCATGTCGAGTTTCATCGCTGAGTTCAGCACGCTTTGCGCGGCTTGGGCAACATGGAATGTCTTCCAACCCAAGTGCGAAGTTGCCGGAGCATGTAGGTTTTGTAGAATCAAATCCTTATAGCGCATGACCACGTTGAAGATGCCGCAGGCATACAAATGCGAGTTTCCTGAGCTTTTGTTGGATCCAACAAATGTTTCCAAAGTGAAGGTCATCGCGTCGAACCCAGCTCGAATACAAGCTGCCTGGCCAGGTTCCCCAATCGTCGGATCTTTAGCCAAGGTCTCAAACAGGGTATGTAAGAGGCCGTCACAAGCATCGTACCTGCGATCACGACCTATCGACTCAAGCCATGGGCCAACCCACGAGGTTGGAAACGGAACAGAATCAGGCCCTGCCTGGAATTCGCTCCAGCAATCCTCCAAGGACTGGCGAAGAAGTGTCTGATACACCGGGCTTCCACAAATGAGATCCGCAATAACATTAGGTCGAGCATCACCGATGACGTCCCAGAAAGGTTTGGGGGATATTTTGAGGAATGCGACGAGGATTCTAATCCCGACAACAAGGATTCCTTCGCATCTGCATGATTGGATGTGGCGAAAAAGCAATTCGTAGATGTTCGGGCATCCTGGGCGGACTTCAAGGCTTCGGAGTCGTGCAAGAATAAGTTGCTCGTTCAGGGCCCCGAGGATTTGTTCAAAGCCAAGCCAGAATCTTTCGATTTCGAGATATGTCTCGGGAATTGCGGTGGTCAGATCCTTCTTGCTGATTTCGTCCATTGCCGCCACTAGCCCACCGCTTACAGCCCAATCGAACTGCTCCTCGCTCATGGAGTTTGGTTCTATATGTTTCCAGTTTTCATAGGCCCATTTCCTCCGATCTTCATTTTTCTGATCAAAGAGAAAATAGGTCATTCCTGGAAGAGGATCCTTGGTACCAAGCTTCAAATAACTCTTTCCCTGCAGTCTCATGAAAACATACTGGAAGGTTGTCCGCTGGTCCGGGATCGCCATATAAGGAACGCAGCAAAGAGCCTCATAGACTGCGATGTGGACTTCCGATAAATACTCTCCAAATGCAGACTTCTTGAACACCGCACCAGTTGCCTCGATCTTCTCAATAAATTCCTTCGCCCATTTTAGGTTGTGGTCGATACGCGTGATATCGAGTCGATCAAGGAGGTCTCGAATTTGTGCAACGGCATCCTCGTTCCAGCGCCTAGAATAATTAGTATACTCGGTTACTTCTACATTGCGGTGGTAAATAGAACACATACTCGGCAAACTTTTGGAGGTGAGCTTTGCGTTTCATATGCCAGCTAAGGACACAATCGGAGCAGTGCTTGAGGTAACTTTCCAACCTGCTGGTGAAGTCCTCTAGCCACTTCCCGGCATCGCTTTTGTCGAACCCAAATATTAGACTATTCCAGTATGTGATCTCAATACGCCTATCACCGTCTTGGATACGGTTTTTCTTCTCTTCGATCGAAATCTCCGAGTGTGGATCTTCCAAAGTCTTGTAGTTCTCGCCATCCTCATCAGAGATCCTAGGACATAGCAAATGGTGCTCTTGGGGTATTTTTTGCAGTTCCTCGAACCATTTGGCTAGTTCCTCATTAAGATCCGACATCGTCTCGATTCAATCGGCGTTTGGACATCTCGTAGCTCGGAGCAGAAACCGCAATCTTCGTTCCTGAAAAGTTTTAATGAGCGAATTCGAGATCGAGCGTCGTGCAAAGTGGGAAATGAGGGAAAAGCCTATCACACCCGTTAACAAATCAGTTGAGCACTAGAAGCTGGCTGGGGCGCATATCGTGGGCCTTCAAACCTCAACGGTTGCTATGGATACGCGTAATGAACGTCCGAGCTGGGGTGGAGGAGATAACTCACGGAGAGAACCTGAGGTCCTATCGAGGTCCCTCGTCGTGAAGCAAAGTGGTTATCTGGGTTGAGATGATGCTTATTTAGAATTTAGGCTACTAGTATCAACAGCCGGTTGACATCAAATTCATGGTTGCACCAAACAGCTTCTGACGCGCCAAAAGGTACGTACTAGTGCGCAGGGGTTTTAAGTGCGAGATGTGGGTCGCACCTGCCTTTGTGCTTCCATCGTTCGAGATCTCGGCCATCGGTGGATGGTTCTGGAGGTCCATCGGTGGATGGTTCTGCCGACCTCCAGAATCACAGCCCTTCAGCGTTTGAGGCTGTAGAGACTATGTATATGCAATCAAAATATTCGCTAGGCATTTGTTAAGTCTTTTTCTTCCCTTTCATAGGTAGATGCGATACGCCTCTGCTTATGCTCTCGCAAACATGCTTTATGTATCAAGCCTAGAGATGCACGTGCCCACCCGATACTGCTGTCAACAGCTGCTGATTGATACCCCCAGCTTGGTATGGGTTTGCTGCTTGCTGTGACTGAGACGTGGAGGCCTCAGTGAAAATAATAAACGAGCCACATGTAGAATGAGTGTTTTTTTTAGCTTCGTACCTAGCCTTGCCTACCCTACTACCTAAGTATACATCAACACCACACAATCAGCTTTGCGCATACGAAGTTCATCCTCACCAGTGTCTCACTTCGGTGTCAAATCTTTCCAACCCCAAACATTAAACCTCACGTTCTTCACCATCCTAGCTTCGTTCACTTTTTAATTTGGAATCTATTCACAGAGAAGACACCGCGGGCTATGCACCATCCACGCTTTGAGTGATGCCCATCTCCGCAGAACCTTTCCAGAATACTTCCTTTCACACAGCCATCTCGTGGATCACTTTGTCAGTATCCATACGGATGATCATACAGCAAGAGACCCTGAAAAAGGACTATCCCCCCTTCAGATAATCCTTCAAAGCTTCTTGGTTGACCCAACCTTTCGCCTCTGGCTTATGTAGGAAAGCACGATGCCCGGACTCCTTAGCTTGGATCCAGGAGGCGACCTCGAGGTGCTTTTTGAACGCCAATCTGGTGGGAGACGAAGCCGCGGGAGTAGTGTCTCATCCACCTGCACTGTCGGACGAGATGAACCAGTCCAAACCATTTTCCTTGATCTCTCCTCGGACGACGAGGTAATCGACCTCACCATCGATGACAGCGAAACGACTACAGCTCAAATCAAGTATGGAGAGCATGCGCTTACTTCCTACAGAGGACCTTCAGGGATTATCAAGCCTGGGGATTTCGTCGAAGTTCAACAAGTGAAAATCGGCAAATATCAGGTGAACTTTATCCTCATCAGCGCAATCGTACGGACAATAATGGGAGAGCACAAGATACGGGGCATACCTTATATTCGCAACCGATACTTATGCAACATGCTTCCAAAAAAACGCAACGAAGTGTGCCAAATCTTGCACTTTGACAAAGATGATGTGACCAGAGCACCGACCTTGGTCGACGCCAATATCCGTTTCGTGAGAAAACCACACACCCTCATCATCACGAACGCTGTTTGGCCCCAACACTCGGCAGCCAGCCCTTGTGTGGGCCTGGTTCATGATCAAGCAGGAGAAGGCTGTGTCGCTGAGGAAACGGATCCATTAGTTTGCCGTTGGAAGTTCGAGATACGCTCACTCAGGCAAGCTGCGATGTTCAAACCTTTGGAGGAATGCCTAGTCCGCGTACATGAAAGCGAGGTCTCCGAGGCGAAATATCGAGTCGCAGAAGCTGAAATAAGTAACATCTGGCGAGGGCGATCATTTCCTGGTGGTTCCTGGCCTTTAGAGGCAGAAGAGCGGCCAACAACAGACATCAAGACAAACGGCCACCGTCCAACACCTCGAAGAGCTTCCCAGAAATACACCTTGTTTGATTCGTTCGCCGGTGCTGGTGGTGTGTCTCGTGGGGCTAAAATGGCCGGGCTCAAAGTTACGCACGCCATTGATAAAGCTGCTGAGGTTTGGCCAACATATAGGACAAACTTTCCCGATACTCGCTTATTTCAAGGCTCCGTGGATGAATATGTCAGAGCTGAGAGAAGGTGCCCACGGGCAGACTTTTTACACCTATCGCCACCCTGCCAATTCTTCTCCCCAGCTCACACTCGCGAATCCGTCCACGACGACACAAACATTTTTGCTTTGTTCTCTTGTGGTTCACTCATTGACAAAGTACGACCAAGAATTGTGACTGTTGAACAAACCTTTGGCATCACCCATGATCGCCACCGGATGTATCTCTGCACCCTGATTAACGATTTCACCCAATATGGCTATTCGGTGCGTTGGAAGATAGTCAAACTCTGTACCTGGGGCTCAGCACAGGACCGAAAACGTCTCATTATGATAGCTGCAGCGCCAGGAGAGAGGCTGCCTCCTTACCCAGACGCTTTATACTCCGAGAATGGCGCTGGCGGTCTCAAACCCTTTGTAACGATTCGAGAAGCTCTGCAAGGCATTCGGCAAAGTGATCCACTTCACAACACTTCTACAGTTAAACATTTCGAGCCACCAAGACCTCCCTATAACCCAGATCGCTTAGCTGGTACTCTGACGACAAGTGGGTCGGACTCTTGCTACCCTGACGGCACCCGGGATTTCACCCTTCGGGAATTTGCGTGCCTTCAAGGATTCCCTTGGTATCATCGATTTCAAGGAACAAGAACATCTATCAAGCGCCAAATAGGGAACGCCTTTCCTCCTAACACGGTCATGGTGCTGTATCAACATCTGGAAAGTTGGCTTCTAAAGCAGGATGGGATGACACGACACCAACCATCTTCGAACAACATCATTTGCTTAACTGACCGCGCCCACGATGATATTCAAATAATAGATACCCCAGTTGGCTACTCACCTCGTCGACAGAAATCTGTTCGGCAACAGAACCAATCCTATCGGATGTATAGATCAGGAATGCACGAGCCACTTGAGATAGAGGACCATACAACCGCTGAGGCTTACGCTCCAGCGCAGGGTGGCAGTATGGCGATTGATCTAACCTGGTAGTCTATGTGTAAAGAGAAAGATACCAAGTGCTGTACAAGTAATTCATGTCGACGAACACTGTTTCAGCAAAACGCTATACAAAACGTCGAGGCAAAATAAGGAAGATGATGGTTTCAAAACAACCTATTGTAATGCAGCTGAACAGAGACAGAGAATGGAATTCTACTAGTATTTATCTACCTATCTAACCATTCAAAGCTTCTAGTGATTGTTGTATTCGAGAAAGAAATAATAGTTGTCCAAATGTTTCCTCAAGCAAAGCAAGAAAGCACTGCTCGTTAAAATGTAAACTAACTCGGGAGACTGGGTCAAATCTCATTGTTAGTGGCCTTTGACGCTGAAAACCTAACAATTACTTGCCATTTTATTGTGTCTGCTTGCCTGGGTAGGTGTCTACCTCAGGCAGAAACATGCTCTTCTCGGGTTGCTCCTTCCTAGCGAGTTGATCAGTGAACAATGTAATCTCAATCGCTTCTAGATACCTGAGGCAGCTGCCTAGATACCTCTTCTTGCCTGCATTTACCGACTGCCTGCCTAGGTACCTCGTAGGTACTCCTCTGAGTTCAGCTCAAGGCACGGGGGCAGCAGTTCTCACTTTCTCCTCAGGTGGGTAGAGTGCGGCCTACCTACTAATCGAGAGAGCCCAGATAAACTCCTGCTTCTCACCTCTCCTCTTCCCCTTCCTAATTTCTTCTTCACCTACATAATTCTTGCCCACCTCCTCTCACCCAACATGCCTTCCTGAAACAACAACTCTTCTAATAACTTTTCATATCATTCAATCACTTGGCCACCGAACTCTTTCCTGACACTCGAACCACCAAGTTGTACGACTTCATCACGACTTCATCACGATGGCCGAACCTACCCCCCTCGAAACGTCACCAAGTCTCGATGTTGATGCTTCAAAGGCAGTAAAGGCTCCCATCCCTTGCAGAAAGTACCAAGCAAGCCACATCATCCTCCACACATTTCCGGTGATGGAAGTGTTTGTGGATCGCCATGAGCAAGGTACTATGATAGAAATGGACAACGAGGAGCTAGCGCTCAAGAATTTCAACTCCAAAAACTTGAAGTTTGAAGCTTGGCCGATCGCCCCAATCCCTGGCCTGCTTACACCTTTCTCACGATCCTGGCTTGTGCTTGTAAAGCCTCCAAGTGCATCGGAAGAGTCCAGCTTTCCTTCAATGGCGGACCGATTCACGATAGATTTCCTAAAGGAAATTGTTCGTGATACAGGGACGTTCACCTTATACCATCTACCAGCTAGTCGGGTACCTAATCCCTATGAGGATGCTGAGAGCGCAGAGGCGAGGCTCCGCTCTCTCGCGGCTTTCAAAGTTGAGGTTCCCAGGTCATGGAAAAGCGATGCTGGAGATGATCTTGAGCTCAATCTCATGGAAGAATTTCAGGTCGGAAGTTCCATTGACCAGCTCATTTCGCTCGACAGTCCTTTTCAGCACATCACCATTCGCTTCCCCACCAACTCTATTACCTACGACGCAGAGTTGGCAGCCCTTCGGCATCTGGCAGTGGAGAAGAGAATTCACGAGCGTCGTCCTTCCGAGAAGTCTCTATTGGCCTTTCAAACCATTCTCGACTTTCGGAACACTCCGAAAACTTCTTCCAGTTTGCATCGGACGTTTCCGCACTTGAAGAATCCGGCAGATCCATGTTTTCAACTTCCACAAGGCCTGGTTGACAAATTTTTATCATTCAACGATGATCATCGCGCGGCTCTTGAAGGCCTGTCCAATATTTCAAATGGACTCTATTTTGTCAATGGCTGCCCAGGAGCGGGAAAAACGGAATGGAACATGGTCGTATCAGCTCTCATACAAGCAAGACAACGGCCAGGGTCCGCGCGGAAGCGCAGCCCAATTCTCTTCCTAGTTGATCTGAACAAGACAGTAGACGACGCTGCCGATCGGTACTTTCAGCTATGCCGATCATGTGGCCTGAAGAACAAAATCATAAGAATGCACGGCTGGCCATACGAGATGAGCAACAGCAGTAAACTCAACACAGCGCCGGAACAACAGATGGCTGATAGCGCAGAGACGGAATCCGACCTTAAACAGAGTCAACCCGACTTCACAAAGAAGTTCCTAACAACCTTCCGATTAGCGGTACACAGTGGCACCAAGAGAAATCAAAACAAGGCACCTACCCTTGATGAAGCAGCCTGGGAACACTACGAGTACAAGAAGAAGGATTATTCTGAACTTGCACTGTTGCTTGGCCGCATGGATAAGGGTGAAGCCTTCAGCACTGATGACTGGAAGTCGCTTAGAAGAAGAGTATGTCTTCTCTACCGCGCAGTTCTATGCCAGGCCGACTTTGTCGCAACGACACCTGTTGCAACGTTCTCTAGCTTTTCTCGGTTGTTCCGCCCCGAGGTAGTGTTCATCGACGAGGCTCCGCATGCTCGCGAGCTCACTACACTAATTCCCATCGCATTCTTCGAACCCTTGGCCTGGATCTTCACCGGAGACGTTAACCAAACTGAACCATTTGTGAAGGGAGGTCACAGGCAGCAGATGGAGAGAGAGGGTCTGAAATATAATGCATTCGCTCGGCAACTGCGTATGAGCACGATGGCACGTGCAGCCAAAGTAGGGGCAATAGACAGCTGGCTACTCACTAATACCCGAGCTCATGGAAATCTCCACCGGCTTCCCTCAAAGCTGTTCTATCACGGTAGAATGGTTTCCAACCACGGAGAAGAAGCCATGTATCCCCCGAGTACATTGCACCTAAAGTCCTACCTCGAAAACTTGGGTACCAAACCTACCACACTCGGTGAAAACCGAATTGTAGTTGAGCTCAAAGACAGCCGCGAAGATGTCTACAAGAGAAGTTACTGGAATCCAGCCAATCATCGTTGGATATTGGCACAGGTAGAACGGTTGCTCGGAGACACAAAGTTTACAAGTGTGATTAATCAGGATGCTCCAGGGAGCATCATGATTCAAACTCCATACAGTACTGCGTTGCGGCAGTATAATTCGCACGTCAGGACATGGCCGGAATCTTGGCAAAGCAGGGTTCGAGTCTTGACAGTTGACACTGCTCAAGGAAATCAGGCGGATGTGGTATTCCTTGACATGGTCAGGACTACAAAAGTCGGATTCATGGATGACCCAAAGCGACTGAATGTCGCCATTACTCGAGCTAGGCAAGCCGAAGTCATCGTGATGCACTCGAGGACAAACTCGTCATACTTTGCTGGTCAAAGACGAAACTCCCGGTATACCTCCCAAATTTGGGATGATGCAGAGCAGGGTGGAAGGATCCTTTTTCTTTGAAGAGCAGTCGATTGACGACAAATGGCGGGTATCTATGTTGAGCAAAGGATAGGCATAGTTTCGAATCGTTTAATGTATCCGACTGGTAGTGAGCTACCTGAGATTTGAGGATGGCCTGTGGAAAAGGTACAAATCAAGTGCGGACACATGTAAAAGGAAGTCGGTTTGGAGATCCTGTCTATAATGGAGGGGAATGAATGATTTGGGGGAAAGCAGAGGAGGCAAAACGCGAAAAGGGCTTCATTCAACACAAGTCGTTCACTGATTACTACGCTGATCGAATGTATCCTGGTGTTGTTGTCAACGAGCCAATGTAATGACAGGTTGGAATTAGACAATCAGAAAAGTCAAATATGCGAGACACGGAATGGAAATCTACATGGTCGGTCCCATTGGGTTCGCGTTATTGATATGCGCATTTGCTAATATCATGACCTAGTCCCGGCGATGTCGGAAAATAAGAACTGCTTCATCCAGGGCTGGGAATTCCCTTTACCTGTAAATTGTACCAACAGCCGGACAAGGTAGGCTGTGCATGCGGGAATTTGCTATATTATCCCATAAAGGACAGTGACTTGGCCAGGAATGCGGGGGGCAACCAGAAACTGCCGAGCCCCAGAGAAAGAAAATCCAGATGGAACCGGGATGAGCGAAGGGGCCCCATACCCTCCGGGAGGTTGTAAAGAATGGCGGGTGAGGGCGATAGCACAGCTTAACCGCAAGTCTAAAAGTTCGCCTGGTAAGTTTGTGGGCAATAACCTACCAACCTACGTGCCACAGGTGACCCAGTTCGCACCTCAAATGCCCATTGGTTTGCAAGGTGCCCTACATCTGTCGGCTGATACATAGTAATAGTACAGGCTCAAAACTGTCATTTAGTGGAACCTGGCCATGGCCGGGGGATGCTCACCACATCCACTGATGCAGTTGGGAGGTACATGAAACCGCAGGAGCTAAATGGTTGGTTCAATCAGACAGGGCAGTGTCGGGATTGCTAGGCCATCACGTAGATCAGGTACAATGAATGCAGAAATGCGCTCCAAAGGTTTTGACCGGCCGCAGCGCACGATGCTCGTATAAACTGCCTACGACAGAGTGCTTCCAGAACCAATTGGTACGCATCAGCGAATCAAGTGAGATGCAAATCGCGCTTCCCTCCTTCCCCGTTGAACCAGCGGGCGGTGGTCTGTGTAGACCAAGTGGGGAGAGGGCGTTTGGTGGGTTAGCCTCGCCAAGGGCCGAAATCCAGAAGCATTGGCTTGCGTAGGTGCCTTGCGTACAGCGTACTTTTACACTGAATGGGTGGAATTTACATGCATCGGCCAGCCTGCCGCACTTGCCCCCTTGCCGTTTAGGTAGTGGCGAAGTGCCCCAGTCCAGGCCGGCGCTTTTAAAGTGTCGCGCCCATCTGCACGTTCGTGTAACAGCAGGGACTTCTTGGCTGACGGCTGGACCGGATTCCCTTACCACTGCCCTAAAATTACCTTATTACCTTTAACCTCTGTCGAGTCCATCACTTCCTACTTCCATCTCCGGTCTCTCGCAGCCGTACCTACCTGTGCGTCTCAAGATGCTTTGACTCAGGGTAAATGGACTGTTTCTCGAGTGCCAGCGTACGTTCGCTCTGACGCAGTAGGCCCTAGCCCGGCCCGGCCCCTTGTCCACATCTCGTGGGCGGCCTCCCGCTCCTCAACGCTCTGCTTTCACGTCATGGAATTCGCGCCCTCCCGTCACGCCGACGACCTCCACACAGCAATCGGTGTTGCTGGCCTCACCCCCGCCGAAGAGGCTTTTCGTGATACCTCTGACACTACAACGTCTTCCCCCAAACTCGACCAACCCCTCCCTATCTCTCCCCAGACCCAGTCATGGGAGCTTAGAGACGATGAGTTGATGGCCACAGTCTTCAGGAGGGATGGCCGGTCGCCCGGCCGGCGGATGGACGATGAGGCCATCGCCGGTACTGCCGTAGGCGTTGTTCTCGCTTTTGCCCTGTTGGTTTGTTGTCTCTACCCTCTCGTGGTTCACTATCTCAAGAAGCGCCGCCGCTCCAAACCTTACTCTTGGGAATGCGAATACGGCACCACATATCGGGGCCAACCGCGCGATCGCCCCCGACGATTATCATCTAGCGACAAGACCGACGACGAAGGCAAGAGCCAGCAAAACTACAACTCACAAAATGGCTACGTCTATTCCGTGGAACCGGCCCAAGGCCAAGCACGACCGCCTGCGACAGGCTACGATGCCTCTGCAATTGAGTCCACCGCTGCCGAGCCCCAGTTGGTGCCGCAAAATCACGACAACTTCTCAACACCCTTTCCCTACTACCAAGATACTGTTCCACCGCCGCCATCTGCGCCCAATCAGTTTGTCCTCAAAGGTACCAGTGAGGATTACTACAGTCCATATGTGCCGTCAGAGGCCTTTGGGATGTACCCGCCGCCAGCGGCTGTCATTGAACCTCCCTCGGAACCCCAACGCAGCGCTCAACGAGGCACATCATTAAGACACAATGTTCGATCGCTTCTCCGTCGAAAAGCAGTTCCCGACCAGCCAGAAGCCGCGCCGCACTCTATCCCGTATAGTGACTATACGCCTGCGCAGGGTCACCAGTTTCCAGTCGTCCCTCAGAGTTCGGACACTGTCCAGTATGCGCAGTTCTATCCAACTCAGCAGATGGAAGGAACTCCAATGCATTCACAGTACCCTCAATATTATCGTATAGCTGGATCGGCGGTTGAGGTTCCAACCATGCAGGGATATGCAAGCCAGGACACCTTCCAGGCTTCTTCCTCCGAATTGGACTTTTCCTTTGGCCTTCCCATATTTGGAACGGTAAACCCAATGGACATCATGCCACCGGCAACTGAATCCGAAATATGGCATAGAGCTGATTATCAGCTATACTCGTCTTCAAACCAGGATTCGCCGCCTGAAATGCCAAGCTCCATTGAATTAGTGCAACCAGATGGTGCGGCTCCCCCAGTTTCCGTGGTGGCTCCAGCATCGATCTCAATTAGAGAGGATTTGCCCCCAGTCTCTAACCCAGGCCCCTCAACTACAATTATCTCCTCGAGGCACGCTACCAGCTCTCAACAGCCAGTACCGCCTCCTGTTGCACCAGAGTCAACTCCGGATCCCAGCTCGACATCTACTCTCAGTGCGACCCAATCTGTCCCAACTTCACGCTTATCAGCCCAGCCTGCTTCTGTACCCGGAGCCTGCTCTACGAATCCGTCCACACTTAGCACACCTTCTACACATGGCGATACTCCTTCCCCCAGGTCATTAAATAGCTCCGATTTCCGCCAGAGCATTTCTCCACCAAATGGCATGAATGCTCCTTCACCAAAGGGCGGTGTTTATCATTGCGATGAGCGCGGTTGCAACCAATTCTTTGACCAGCCTCACAAACTAAAGTACGTGTCATCAAAAATCAAATGGACCCCGAATATCATTAATTAACCTTATTTCTATAGACACCACCAGAGATATCATAGCAAGGACCACAAATGCCCGTATGCAGGCTGTGGGAAGGGCTTCGGCACCAAGACCCACCTGCAACGTCATATCAATGACCGCCATGAAAAGAAGAAGAAATTCCACTGCTCAATGCCTGGATGCGATTATTCCAGGACAGGAGGGAAAGCATTTCCAAGAAAAGACAACTGGAAGAGGCACATGGTCAAGATCCACGGCATGGACCAGGGCAGCCTGCCTGAACCTGTCGAGGTTGACCAAGAAATGACAGGTGCTTGAGCAACAATACCCAGGACCCTGTCGTGGCCAGACAGCTTCGCATGATACGTACTGTGATAAACTGGCCACACATGCACATATCTATATTTATATATCGCGGCTTCCAGACTCTTTCACGAGCTCACATTGATCTTGATGCCCTTGCAATTGGTTCATCCCAAATACAGAGGCAGCCGAATCTTTTAGGGTTTGATAGTCCGAGCGACATGAATGAATGACGTTTCGACATGATTGGCGTTGGTGGCCCGTCGTTATCGGTTGGCATAGGAACGTGGGGTTCCATTATGGAGTTGGTTAGGATTGAGATCGATAGTAACGAATATTGCTGTGCTCGGTGATGCACTAGGTGAAATATATCGAATTAACATCATTGGACAAGTTTTGCCGTGCTGAGACTCTTCTTTCGGATGCTATTTACATCTGGAAGCTAGTGAGGCTCAACACAGGGAGCTTGGCCTGACATCAAGTACATCGCTCCGGTACGTCTTGTCCTTGATGATGAATTGAATTTGATGAGGCGTTTGGGTATTTTCTTTTTTGTATTGGGATGAGATAACGACGGGCCTTGCTTGTCCTGCAATAGCCGGCTAGTGTTGAGCAGGCGGATCTTGGCGTTCTAGTATGGTAGAATTTTTTTCAGATGATAGCACAAATGCATACACGTTCACGATTCTTTGGGGTTTTATTATTCCATCAGCTCAGTTCTTTGATTAACGACCTGACTAGTTTCTTCTGCTGGTCAACATTAAGGCCTTTTTCGTCTGTCTCTGTCACTGCCCGACCTACAATACTGATCGTCTTCATATTCTCGCTATTCACCCAAAACCTCCCATTCCTCCCTGTTGCTGTCTCAAACTGTAAGCCAGCACTGGCTAGCTCATCCAGTACGACAACTTTGCCGTCTTGTGCACTCTTCGATAGCATGAGCCGTCTCGACATGCCCAGGGATATGGGGAACAGCATTCCATCTGTTAAGGGCCCTAGTCCCTCAGATTTTCCAGTGGATGGTGAGACACACTCCAACTCGGGGTCCATGTGCTTGTGAGCGAGAGAGACCCGCGCGTAAACGAGAGCGCCGTTGGCGAGCTGGGGGCGCGTCTTTCTTGTAGCTGCTTCGAAGGAGAGGTGGGGTAGAAGCGCTGAGGAAGTGAAGTCGGAGAGGGTGACGAAATAGCTCTCGGCGCCTGAGTGGTGGACTGTGCCTATGACGAGCTCGCCTACTCGAGGAATATACTGTGCAGATAGACGTTAGCTTTCTCATATTCAAAGTACGGCAGTCGCAGCTAGAGCTAGGGTGTCTAGCTAGGATATCGCTTACCCGCCCACTGGTTGTTTCAACTCGGATGGCGTTCTTTTGTCGCTCGACGACGAATTGGCCTGCGACGGTCGGAATGATATCGTTTGGCGGTGCATGGCGAAGGCCAGGACCTAGCCTCAGCGGCTTCTTAGGATGTGATGGAATGAGCGAAGCGTCTATTTCATCGCCCGGCAGGACGTATATCGGACCCCCCGAAGACATTGCGCCGGCGCGATCGGTGAGTCGAGTGGATTTTTTTTGTTCGTAGGTTGGTCCCAGTGATGGGTTTCCGCCTTGGAGTTGAATAGCAGAAGAGCATGTAACAATACACATTGATTCGTCCTATGGACTTTCCACTTTTTTTTCTTGGTGGGGCAGGCCATTATCTTATCAACCGTTCTCTGCGCATTGGGAGCGTTTGAAATTTTTGGACTGTGAACCCCACCAAATCGGTGAATATCGACAAGTTTATACAGGGTCTAACAGGCGCCCTCCCACATCCATCTCACCCACCCTCAACCCGTCGCCTCTTCTGTAATCCTCACCCCTTCCTCGTTTGGAGCAGAATATAAACACGCTAGCCCAATGGCTGAGAACGGCGACAAACAGACAGGCCCCGAGCCTAGCAACAGGGTGGTTATTGGTGTTACCTTCGGCAACAGCAACAGTTCCATCGCCTACACTGTCGACGACAAGGCCGAAGTCATTGCCAACGAGGATGGAGGTGAGTGAATTTGCGCCATCCTTGAGCATGCTGCATGAGGAGTTCCTTTTTTCTGACCAACGGATATTCCAGATCGCCAAATTCCCACAGTCCTGTCATACGCTGACGGTGACGAGTACTATGGTGCCCAAGCCAAGGCCTTCCTGGTTCGCAATCCCAACAACACTGTAGCCTACTTCCGCGACTTCCTCGGGCAAGAGTAAGCCATCTGTTGGATTCTGTCAATATATCTAGAAGAATGGGGCATTAATATCAACAACTCTTGCAGATTCAAGTCCATCGACCCCACACACTGCCATGCCGCCGCCCACCCCCAGGAAGCTGAGGGCACCGTATCTTTCACCATCAAGGACAAGGATAGTGAGGAGGATGCTTCGACTGTTTCCGTCCCCGAAATCTCTGTTCGCTACCTGCGCCGTCTGTTCGGAGCTGCTACAGACTACCTGGGCAAGAAGGTCACATCTGCCGTCATCTCTGTACCCACAAACTTCAGTGAGAAGCAGCGCGAGGCTCTCATCAGCGCCGCCAAGGAGGCCGAGGTTGAGGTTCTCCAGCTGATCTCCGACCCCGTCGCTGCGGTCCTTGCTTACGATGCCCGCCCCGAGGCCGAGGTCAAGGACAAGATCGTCGTTGTCGCCGACCTTGGTGGTACCCGCTCCGACGTTGCTGTTGTGGCCTCCCGAGGTGGCATGTACACTGTTCTGGCAACCGCTCACGACTACGACTTTGCCGGTGTCCACCTTGACAACGCCCTCATCGAGTACTTTGCCAAGGAGTTCATCAAGAAGCACGAGACCGACCCTCGCTCCAACCCCAGGAGTCTGGCCAAGCTCCGTGCCGAGTCCGAGGCTACCAAGAAGGCCCTGAGCCTGGGAACTAATGCGCAGTTCAGCGTGGAGAGCTTGGCAGACGGATACGACTTCTCCGTCACCATCAACAGGATACGATACGAAATGGTTGGCCGCAAGGTCTTCGAGGGTTTCAACCGCCTCGTCGAGGGCGTTGTCAAGAAGGCCGGCCTTGACGTCCTCGACGTCGACGAGGTTATCATGTGCGGTGGAACTTCTCACACCCCCCGCATTGCCAACAACTTCCGCGGCATCTTCCCCGAGACCACGGCCATCCTGGCCCCCGCTACCAGCACCGTTGCTATCAACCCCTCCGAGCTCCAGGCTCGTGGTGCCGCCCTGCAGGCCTCTCTGATCCAGGAGTACGAGGCCGAGGACATTGAGCAGTCCACCCATCCCGCCGTCACCACTGTCAAGCACATCTCCAACGCCATTGGTGTCACAACCGTCGGCCCTGACGGTGAGGCTTTCACGCCTGTCATGGCTGCTGAGACCGCTGTCCCCGCCCGCCGCACAGTGCACATCCCCGCCCCTAAGGAGGGTGGTGATGTCCTGATCAAGGTTGTCGAGGCTGGTACCCACATCAAGGTCACCAAGCCCGAACCCAAGGAGAAGGAGGAGAAGGAGGAGGACGAAGACGACTCCGATTTCGACTCCGATGAAGAGGAGGAAGAGACCCGGGAGAAGATCTGGAAGATTGGCAGCGCCCTCGCCGAGGCTGCCATCAGGGGCGTCAAGGCAGGAAGCAAGGTCGAGGTGACCATTAATGTTGCAGCCGACCTGAGCGTCATTGTTACCGCACGGGAAGTCGGCGGCAAAGGTGGCGTCAGGGGAAACCTGAAAGCCCCTTAAATGTCGATGAAGCTAGATCCTAACGTATTTCAAAACGAGAAGAAGAAAAAAAAGTATCAAGTATCTAAAATGAGGGGAAAGAAGCAGACGGGCTGCTTTTTTTGGGTTTACCGAAGCGGGCCGTTGATGGGATAGAAGGGGTTCTTTGTTTTAGAGATAGAGCAACAGGCCATTTGGTTGCGCGGTTGGCTCGGGATTTCAAGAGCCGACGTGATATATATGTGTTTTGTCTCTTGTTACATGGCAGGTCTCAGACTCTTATGTGCGTGATGTTGATCTCAGATGATTGGGTGAGTGCTTACGTTTCACAAGAGCGGACATAGATATATGACCAGAGGAAGATATTCTATTAATATAGTAGTTGGTTCCTTCATCTCAACATTAAATATACCTAGATCATTTTCTGCCTTTGCGAACCGCAACCCGACCAATTAAAATGCCAAGCCTCCTCCAGGAAGTCTCCAAGCAATCATATCGTCTCTCACCTCATCCTCACTTATCTCCCTCGTGGGTTTGGTTATCTCTATGCGGCTTCGTTCACTATCCAGAGTAGGAGCCAGGCTTGCTAAACTTCCGCTGCGGCTCAGGTCTAAAGCGACCTCCCTCCCATCATCACGGCCCAGCGGGAATTGCCTACGCGGGTTGCGACCTGTTATAGTGCTGGAGCTTTGGTCACTGGATCCGCTATGAGTCCGTCGATGTAGACGGTGGAGGATGTGCCCTCCGTCGCGAGGGTGGTGCAGATGAGTTTGATCCAACCGACGGATATCGGCGGGCCGAAGAGTCCCGCCTGCATACTCATCCTCCTCCGTGTCGCTTGTCGAACCACCATCATTTTTCGTTTTCCAGCCGTTCCCGCCAGAAAATATGTCCTCAATGCACTCGTCTGCAGCAAGTTCTGAAGGTAGACGATGCCATGAGGCCGCAAGAGTCCGACGGTAGAGATCATGAAGATCCGTGGCATCTCTAGGCTTGGATATGCTAAGAATGGCTAGGGAAGACTGTGAGTTCACCGTTTCATGGATAAGTTAGCCATGGTCTACTTACGGCTTGCATCATCTTCGACCTGCTCGCCCGCTACGATTCCAGCGATACCTCCGAAAGCAGGGGCATTCTTCAACGGAGGCGCAAGGAAACCGCGCTCCCCATCCACCTGGACCATGAGAATGCCGATCTTGAGAGTACTGTTGATCTTACTCTCCTGCATCAGGTACCGGCGGATAACACCATCATGAACCTCTCTGTCCTTCTCAATACCCTTGACACCCTTGGTGCCGGGAGGGACAGTGCCAGGGCTCACACCTGCGCTGCTCGCCCGCCTTCTGCCGGGGGATGTGACGGAGTCCTTGGCCAATACCTCGCTTTCCTCGACATATTCGCTTAGATTCAGCTTCACTGTTCCCAGCGTGATCTTTTCTGTGATGGCGAACTCCTGCACAACCTCAAACTCAATGGGACATTCCGTGAGCGTGTTGGTCTTGTCCACGGAAATACGGATGTGTGACACGACCTTGCTGAGGGCATAGTCCACGCGGTGATTCGTTATGGGGCACTTGTCTGTGCGGCCACGGTGCTCGGCGTGGATAGAGTGTGTGAGATGCCATTTTATATACGAGTTCCCCGATACTAAGGGGACATTGTTCAGATCATAAATCTGTATACTGGGGATAAGCAACGCTGATCGCTCTAAACAGGTTGGTATGTGGCAATACCTTAAGATGTAGCTCAAACTTGGGCTATAGGAAGTAATCAGTCATCGGTACAGGGACATTATTGCGTTCTCAAGAACACATAAAAAAGGAAAGGAGCCAAGAGAAGAGGAGCTCATTACCTTGCGAGCCTTTCCGACTGAACGCAGGTCACGTAGGTTAGCAAGAGAAGAGGCCATTACGGGAGGTGGGGTTTGCGGAATGGAGGATTAAAGCCAGTATTCAGAAGACAGTATTGAGATATGGAGGGCATGGAGGGCACGAAAGGGTGGTGGGGTGTTTGTTGTTGCCATGCCGAGCTTTAAATCAACCAGAGAAACAAAGGACGGCCAGCAACCTTGCGGACAGGCCAGCAGTAAGACAAGAGAGAGAGCTCATCAGGTAATCACCAAAGCACTTACTTAGAGAGTCCATGGCTGAATAGGGCTAATCAGGATCGAGGCACCACTTCACGTTGCCGGATAAGGCGGCTGAAGTCGGGCAGCGGAAAGCCGATGTGTGGGAGACCAGGCGATTAGCTACCGACCAATAGCTCTCGTTCTCAGGTGAGGCCCTGTTTATCGATATGATCGATGATCGATGATGCAAATATTGCATGTAACGTTGTTGGTGAGCGAGGAGGGGGCTTAGCCTCTGTTGACGGGGAGTTTACTGAAAGCCGTCGCCGTCTCCTCAATCGAGATCGGCAGCCCAAGCCAGCCAACAACAATACTTGGTCAACGCTTTGTCGGTCTCGGTCTCGGTCTCTTCTGAGAAAAACACAACACGTTTGTTACCTAACCGAAAAGTTGATAATCAGCACCGGCATCTATTAGCACGATGACTATTAAGATGAGGCTCTCATCTGCATCGAATTGGCACATGCATGATGCTTCAGGGTAGGTACTTCAACTCGAACCTGCATGGAAGGTGGTACCACTGATTCGGTAAGTGGGCTGCAAGCTTATCGATAATGTGGAATTACCAAAATAATGCTTGCATGGCTGGGCCATCAACAACCGAGTCGCAAATGTTGTGCAGAGAGTTCTGTCACGAACACCGTCAATTAGCAGGTTTGCTACCAACATTCAAGCGAGCCTGATGGCTCCACAGAATGGCAATCCGGGTTCTGCCCGTGATCCCAAGAAACGCAAAGCAGGCTCCGAGGCACTCTCTGCGCGCAGCGACCGGTTCCAGCAGAAGCGTCAAGAGCGCCATGTCGCACGGTCCATTCCCGCACAGCCAGCCGAAGCTGGGTTGAAAGATGGCGAGCTTGATTTGCAGGCCTTCGTGGCCGCTCACGAATTTGAGATTCGTGCACTTGAGCAGAGCATGGCCACGTCCAAGGCAACTGGCACCAGTCGCGCGTTTCAGAAGCTACCTCGCGGCCTGCGGCGTCGAACCGCCAGCCACAACCCCAAGCGTGTCCCGAAGCGATTGAGGGCAAGGGCGATGAAGGAGATGGCTGAAGATAATACCCCGACAGTCGAATCCCGCAGAAGAGCTCCGAGAACGACGAGAGCACGCCTACGAGCGGAAACAGCGAAGAAGCTTGGCATCCTAGCTGCCAGGCAGAAAAGAAAAAGGTCGGGGGAGCAGCAGGCAAGCAATTCTGGAGAGACATCTACGGGAGCAGATAAGGCAGAGGGAACTCGGCGGAGGCCTAAGCTGCGAACGAACTTGCTCAATGACCCCCCGAAACCACCTTCGAAATTCAGGAAACGGCAATTGAATAAGACGTGGCTCCCTACACATGCTTGGCACGCCAAGCGTGCTAGGATGACGGAGCCTAAGAATCCCCTATGGCGATTCGCGCTGCCATTGACACCAAACGAAAAGATCTACAGGCCTGTACATCGGATGCAGGGCGATAGGGGGGCTGTGTTCTGGGACATGTCATACATCAGCACGATAAGTCTTTCTGGCAACACGAAGGGCCTTCAAAGAGTAATGGAGCGGGTGGGAGTGTTCCATGAAAACTGCTGGAGTGACAGAGGCCAGAAATGGAGGATGGGCAGTCGGTCATGGTCTGGCCAGCTAAGCAGGGAGACGAAAAGTGGCAGACGATGCATCTGCCCAGCAACAGTTATTTGGAACCCCGCTCCAAAGCCGCATACATCCGATGAAGAGTCGAAAGAGCATAAAAGAGAATTACTTCTGAGAATACACCCTTCAGCCTTCTTGGAAACCTTCACGGAACTGCTGCGCCTTGCAAAAATGGAAACGCCTCAGCTTTCAGTTCACGATTTGCGATACGAGGTTGGCAGTGTTGAGATTACTGGACCTGCCTCGACGGAAACTCTTATGTCTATCTTGACCCCAAGACACAAAAGGGGAGAACCGAAAATAAAACATGCAGAACTCTTTCAAGGATTGCATGGTGTGACTAACCCAGCATCTCTACCAGCCCAAGCTATTTTGGGATTCAATGTACAGGACCCCCGCCTAAGATACCCTCCTAAGAAAGCGAAATCGCCAAGCAGCGAGGAAGAGAGAGAGGAAGAGGAGATGAAAATGTTGGAGCTCCTCGCCTCCTGGCCTGCCGAAGATAACATTCAGCCCTACGACATCTTTGACCGAGATCAACGTCACAAAGCATCATGCTTACCTCCGCAAAAGCTTCTTCAGAAACGGAGAAGTTCTACTGCCCCTGGGGTAGCTCTGAAGCCTGTGGAATCCGACCCTTCGATTCCTATCCTGCTCATTTCTGGTCGCTCAGGACCAAACAGGCAAGCCCAAGGTACCTGGACTCTTCTTGCACCTTGGGGTTGCATCCTACCATTCTGGTACTCGCTGGTCCACTACCCTCTCTCTTCTGGAGGGAACCCTCGTTTCGCTGGTCTAAACGAGGCTAAACAAGTCGCGTTTGAGCGCGGACTACCTTTCTTCCCTTCCGACTTTCTTACCACAAACGCTGGCGTGACATGGGAGTTAGAGCAGCGGCAACTGAGAAAGAAAGCGTGGGAGAAACGACCCAAGAGCAAAAGAACGGAATGGGACTCGCTAGAGCTTGGTGCAGGGAGAAAGGGCGAAGTTGGGAATGGCATGGCCTGCGATTTTGAATATCTCTTTAGCTTGCACCGACGTCTCGGAGATCCAGACTCAGAAACATCAGATGCTATGGACATCGATGTTGAGGATGCCGCCAGATCCACAGGAGAACTAGAATCAAATCCCCTGTCTCAGCTCACCCCTTTTGACAAGTCAACGTTCTCCAAACTTGTCAAATCTCAACAACTGGACTCAGCTCCTGCGAGTAGTGTCTTGACTGTACGGCTAAGCTTTCTCACAAGGGGTGTTGCTAAATCTTGTGCAAGAATCTACCGACTTCCTCGAAAGCCTATACTCACCCCTCCTTCTCCCAACGCTGAGGTCCCAGCCACAGACCCATCTCCACTTCCTTCTTCTTCTTCTGCTTTACCTTCAGACCTTCGAGATCAGTGGCTGCGATTATTACCACAACCCACAGATACCGCCAGGTCACGTCTTGGTAAGAATGGATCTGCGAAAATAGCAAAATCGACAGATCTCGACACGCGCAAGCGATTGCTTGCCCAAGAGCTCACTGCTCCCCCAATACCTTGGCCATCTGCCAAGGCTAATGTCGCTGATATCAACGGCCACCCGTTTGTTCCAGATGCGCAAGACTTGATTGGTTTTGTGACAAGCGGATCATTCTCGCTGAGCGAAGGTCGGGGAATAGCTGTGGGTGGTATCGCCGTATCAAAGGTCCTGGATGATATGCGGGAGGACCGCACTCAGGGTGCTCTCTGCATTGTGAGGAACGCAGGGGAAAGTGTCGGCCGAATTGCTCGGTGGGAGATTATCTAAATAGAAATGCCTACTACATCTTGATGGTAATGTGAGAAAAAAAAAATACAATATAATACGAAGATTAGTACTATGGCAGCAACCACATCTCGTGCAATCAATCACAAGTGGAGGGCGGGATTTGTCCGCCCTTAGGAACCATACGAGGCAACTTCTTCCAATGCATGTACCATGACCAGCCGTGTTTTGGACCTACATTCAATGAATGAAGTGGTCTTGGCGAGCCCACTGACGGCGATCACTGTCTGGAGTGAACAATCATGTACGTAAATCTTATCTGGGGTCCAAGTTTCCCAGGAAAGGCGTCGTTGACATGACCCCTCCTTCGGGAGACATATCTAAACAGCCCCGGAGTCTCTCGATCCTGATTTAATAATTTTAAAAGAATCATCTATACGTATGCTTCTACATTTTTTCCCCCGTTGAAAACAAGACCATCATAATTTCTCACCGACCTTGCAACGCTGCTTGAACCTCTTGAGCCACAATGTCGTCGACAAAGACAGCGCCGCAGACAATCCAGGGCGGCTGCCTCTGCGAAGGCATCCGATACCAAGTCAACTTCGCACCGGATTTTGACTTCTCCAAAGGCGTATGATCCCCCCCCTCCCCCATCCCTCCCTTCAATCATTCATAATGGGGTCCTGGAGCAAGCCGCTAACGAAGAGAGCCCAATTGCCAACCAAACACAACAGTGCTCTACATGCCAATGTGTGCAGTGCCGCAAGAACGCCGGGGCCGTCATCGCCCACCTCCGCAGGATAGAGCCGGAGAACATCACCTTCACGGCCCAGAAGACGCTGAAGAAGTACTACGCGACGCCTGGAATCGCGCGGGGCTTCTGCAGTGAGTGTGGCAGCTGGGTGTACTGGCACCCCGAGGAGGATAACTATTTGGCTCTCGCTATCGGCACAGTCGACAAGGAGGACCTGCTCAAGTACGGGTCGTTGCTGGCGGAGTCGAATGTGCACTTTTACTGTGCCGAGGAGATCCTAGGTATCACTGACAGCCTCCCAGGAGAGAAGTGGAAGTATGACAACGAGGGCGAGGGTGCAGAGCTAATGTAGGTGAGAGAAACTGGGACGTTATATATTTGACGTATTGTATTTGAATGATATCAAGTTGCTAGTGATAGGGCAACTGCAACTCCGAGGCGCCTTGATAAAGATAAACGTGCTCAAACCTGCTTTCCCATAAACATAACCCAGAAAAGACAATACCCAGTTCTTTCAAGTACTTTGCTCCCAAATGTCAGATCTCATGTGCCTTTTAATCTTCCTCGCTGATCTCGCTCTCTTCGCCCTTATCCTCAACATTGACCTCTTCAAAGGCCATTTCCAGGTCCTTCTCCAAGTCATCTTCAATATCAAGGCTGTCTTCCTGCTCGTACTCGGGCGCCCGTGGTTCCACTTCCTCCATTTCTGGCTCCGACTCTTCTTCCTCCTCCATCTGGCCACCGTACGTGTTTTGATGGTGATTGACCGGGCTCGGCAGCTTGAAGTCCACATCGCCCTCGTCTTCACTTTCCCCGTCAGCATCGTCGGCCTCTGATTCCCGCTGGTCCATGAAGTCATCGAACCGCCGTACGGCTGGGAAGGCGGGCGAGAAGTCCCTCTTCTGAGACCGGGGCTCGCCTCCGGGGTACTCCACCAGCAGGCCTCCATCGTCGTCATCATCGTCCTCTTCCTCCTCCTCCTCGAGCGTCCGCGACCGCGGCTTTGGCTTGGGCGGTACCTGCTGGGCCTGGGGAAGGACGAGTCCCTGGCTTTTTGGCTTGGGAGCCGGCGCCGGCGCCGCCTTTGGCTTCGCCTTGGGCTCGGACTTGCGAGCAGGCGGGTCTTTCTTCTTGGCCTTGGGTGCTTTGGTCTGCTGCGGCTTGCTGGGTTCGGAGGCGCCAGAGGACTGGGCCGTCTTGCCGTCTCTGTCTAGCTGAGAATACTGCCGCCGTAGGCTGGCGGGGTCGCTGTTGTTTGGCGTCCGGGTGATGTTCATGTTGAGAGTCGAGTCGATGCGGTCTAGGATGAACGCTTCGCGCGCCGGGTCGAAGTAGAGAACGTACTGTCCATCGTCGGTATTTCGGGCGCCGGCATATGCGTATTCGGTATGGCCAACCTTGTCGACGAAGTTTAGGTCGTAGGAGCTCTTGTCGCCGGAAACCGAGGGTTTTAGTCGGGCCGGGTTCTTCTCGGCTGTCGCAATAGGAGGTTTATGGTTATCTTGCAAGGCAGGGAGTCAGCGCGTCGTAGTTCACAAGCGAGGATGTTTTGGAGAGCATCTTACATCTGACACCGGTGAATATTTCGTTGGAGTTCTTGCCGAGGAGGCTATCCCCAAGGATGACAGGATAATTACCCTTCTGGGTCGGGTCAACGAGCTCGGCCATGTTGATAGATGAAATTAAATGGTATCGACAGGAACACTCGAGAGAAAGTCGCTGTTGTTTGCGTCGGATTCGAGAAGTAAGACTCCCGAAGTTGACTTACTCGTAGGCACGCGCCACGGTAAGCCACCCGGAGGAGAAGAGGGAAGCACTGCCCTGTTGAGACAGAGTAGATGTTGGTCGGGAGGATAATAGTCTTTTAAAAGCGAGGTTGACCCAAGAGCGGCCCAGATCCAAACATTCTCCGAGGCCAAATCTGTAACAGAGAACGAGGTGGACCAGTCTGTGCTACAAGGCTGGGTTGCACGACGGAGATGTCGTTGAATGGAAGTCGCTTGGTGGAGGCACGAGTGATAAGTGGACTGGAGGCTGTAGTGGAGGCCACAAAAGGCTAATCGATTGGCTGTGGAGATCTAACCTCCAGGCTAGGCTCAGGCAGGCCAAGCAGAAAGCGCCTCGGATAATAAACTCGGTGATTATTCCAGGAGGATGGAGGGCGGTTTCTCAGATAATAGCACTTAAGTGATTGAGAAGTAGGATGTGCGCGCATTCAATGTCCTATCTTATGAGGTACGGATGGATTGAGATTGCTGGCGAGGAAGGACGAGGAGACCAAAAGCATATTGCAGAACACATGAGGATAGTATACTGTCCCTGGCACACGAAATCAACCTTAAACAAGTTATGGTTCTATGATGAACTTTGTTGGTGGGAAGCCTCTTCCCGCCCTACAGCCGCCGAATGAATGTGGGACGTGGCGATCCCTTTGTTCGCGAAATAAGTTCCTTTGTCGAAATTGTTGGCCAACAAACAAGCCATGTCAAATGCGGGCTTCACAAAGGTGTCATCCAGAGAGTACCCGTCAATGAACTTGGAATAGTTTGCCTCGCGGCTCATTGTACTACATGCAGATAGAGGCAGGATTGAGACCACCAATGAAACCGGCTGCTTGGTAAAATGGTAGTTCATGCTCTTGTGTATTACCGATCTTGCAATGAAAACGACTGTGGGCCACCCTGTTTGTAGATGCTGGCCGGATATGAAAGCAGGCTCTTGAAGCTACATGTTTGTATCAAACTTACATTGGGAAAGTCTCGGAGCTCTCCAGAGCCGTGCATGATCACTCCTAGCTGAGTGGAGCATGTTCCAGAGTCGGAGCCCGAAATCAGCCAGATCCGCGGTCTTGAAGCGAAGAGGGCAAAAGAAAGGAAGACGATTGGTCCCGAAAATTGAAGACTAGGAAAGAGAGAACGGAAAAGAAAGGAAAATGACGAGATGGGAAAGCACCGGTCGACGTCGCAAAAGAAAGCATGCCGATATTGAGGGACTCGAAGATTTGCCAAGGGCAAAGAAAGGCGGCCGCCGAGAAGGAGAATTCCAGTGCAGCTTGCCTCATAGTACATGTGCAGACCGCATCTGCACGCGTAATTCGATGCAAGTTTCAGGACACAAGGACTAGGAATAAGGCTGTCCTTGCCACCACCACCAACAAGGAAAGGGATAGGCCACGCTGCTTGCGAACTGGGAACGGAGGGGCGGTGCAATACAGACACCTAGTGCTTGGAAAGGAAGGCTGATAGTTCAGCTGGACAGCCAGGAGACGGTAGCACATCAGACCGCCCTCATCATCCCTGTTCCTCGAGACCGACTCCGCGATGTTTGTCTTGCCTTGGAATTGAAGAAAGGAGTGGGAGGGGTATGGTTTGTTATTACATACTGTGTGAAGAATGGAGGCCAGCAGGTTCACGGAGCTCGCACGGCCCCTGATCGGCATCGGAACGCCGGATAGGAGATATAACAGTTCGTTATTACTGACTCAAGTGACGAACGAGCAGAAATGGTTTGCCGGTTCCCCCGGCAAGGCTATAGAATGACATTGGCTTTGCGACTGGTTGAGCAGTGGCGAACGATAGGAACAAATGTTATGTCTGCTTGTCTATTGCATATGGGGCAGAAGCTGGCTCTATCTTGATTCCTGCCGCCATCGGGGTTTGCGGCACGGGAGTTCGCCCGCCGACACTACCCGACAACACAACACGGTGAGATGGCAAGGCGCTAGAGTATGATGTAGCTGCGATAACCGTGCGCGCCCTGTCAGTTGCACAAGGAGATGTGTCAACGCTTAGACGGGCAAAGGGATCAGATGAATGTGGATGGATCGGATCACTTAGGTTATTTTAGCAAGCCCCTAATGAGTAGTTGGCGCCGATGTGGCACCCCGAAGAGGGCCCTAAAGCCCCCTAAGGCTAGCACCACAATCTGCCAGCGGCAGCTTGGCTCAAAACTGCGTTCCTGTGTCTGATCCCTGAGCCTGCAGGTGCAGAGCATGTACCGATGCAGCAGGCAGTTGACAGACGGGAAGAGAGTATCAAGGGACGGTGCATGCATATGTCCTGGTCGACGGGCTGGCGGTGGGCAGATGCTAGCCCGCCCAAAGGGTAAGGTGAGGAACCGGCGGGCAGCACCCTCAGCCGCCACTGACCGACCGACGCCTTTCCTTTCTTTTTCCGATTCCCATCTCGCCTGGGATGGGGAATGAGGGCACACGCACTACGTAGCTGGCACCCGCCGAGTCGCCTGATGATTGGAGGCGCCCGCTCTCGACAGGGTGCCACCGCATCGCCTGATCTCTGACCCAAATCCCCCCCTGCTCAGAAACGGAGCACATCAATTTCTGTGGCGGATCCCGCTGGGGCTCTTGGGCCAGCAAGTTAGACTACTAATACGACCTGCTACGTATGAAGCTGCTTTGGCTACGTTATTCCCAGCCGGCAGTTTCACCCACTTGATCATGGGCACTAATAAACGCTGTCATTGCCCACAACCGGACACCAGGCAGGGGAAGCGGCCCATTTAGATCTGCGTACTAGTAGCCTACTATCGCCCGCCCATCTTAGCCAGACGCCATCCCGCCCTCGTCTGCTAGAGCTTGATTCTCCTCAAGCCAGGGCGTTTACAACGGCTCCCGTCCTTTATATTGACTAACCCAGCCGCTGCCGGCCCGGCTCCCGCAATCCTCATCACCTACGTACCTGTTGTTTTGACTCGACCGGACTCGGCCACAATCCTTGTCGCGAGCGTGCGGACAGCATCTGATCTGGGAAAGAGCGAAGTGGTGGGATCGGCGAGGGGGAGGATAAGGACGATTGCGCATTTGCACTTCTCCCAACGGTAGACAACTGGGATTTCGTGTCTCAGATCCCGCCTGCTGTCTCGCGCCCTTCCAGCTGTTTTTGTACAATTCGACCTCTTGGAATAACTTGACCATGCTTCCAGCCTAATCCCCGATACGCTGCATTCTTCTCGTTCCTGGGACTCTTAACCTCCCGACTGACCACCCCTTGCGGCGCCCAGCATGGTGTCCATCGCTCCGCCCAAGCTTCAGACTGAGGCGCTCGAGCCGACGTTAATCGACGGGTTAAGCGACGCCGCCTATTTCAATGAGGTCTTGAGGCTGCCCTTGGGAAAACTCGAGGTCCACATCGACGACGAACTGGTCTCCCGGGCTCAGCAGCTTGGCATCTCGATTTCCCAAGCCATTGACGACGCCGACGACAAGCGCTATACAATCAGCGCCCAGTCTGCCTCGACGGCCGCGACTTACCACGCTCGGACCTTCTCGACGGGCTCTCACGATTCTGCGAGCACTGATCTCACCATATATTCGTCCATATTCGCCCCTCCCAGCTCAGAGTCGACCTCGCTCGGTGGGAAAGAGAAGGGACAGCCCAAGACCCTCAGCTTCCAGCCCTATGACAAGTACCTGACGCAGGTGGACAAGAACCTCGACCAGCCCAAATTCTGCAAAGTTGAGTCGCCTACCGACAGCACTGCCAAGAGCCTCTTCAGTGTAAGCACCAGGAAGAGTTTGTTCAGTGTAAAATCGGGGCTCAAGGGCAAGATTCGATGGCGGAGAAAGTCAATACAGCCCTTCCCACCTAACCTGTATGTAGCCTTGATCTTACGAAGCACTGTCTTGCATGGCCTTGTCACTAACCTCCCCAATCTCCAGATCCTGTGTCTGCTGCCGGGACGATTTCCAGAAGTCAAACACTTTGCATAGTCTTCCGTGCGGCCATACGTATTGCGCTAGCTGTCTACGAGTCATGATCAGCCAATCCACTACCGAGGAAACCAAGATGCCCCCAAGGTGCTGCACCCAGCCCATACCTACCAATATCGTAAAGGCCGTTTTGCCGCGGGAAACTCAGCAGGTCTTCTTGAAGGCTGTCGTCCAGTTCAGCACGCCTTGGGAGGCAAGGATATTCTGTCCAAACGCGGATTGCGGTGAGTTCATACCACCTCGACACAAGATCGATCCGAAACACCCATTTAATGTCACATGCCGGAAATGTGACACGAGGGCTTGTGTAACCTGCAAGCGCAACGCCCACCCGGTCGGGAAGGACTGCCCGGAGGACTGGGAGCTAGAGGCGGTTTTAAAAATGGGCGAGAAGTCAGGGTGGCGGAGGTGTTACAAGTGCCGGAATCTTGTCGAACTGGCCCAGGGATGCACCCATATGACCTGCAGGTGCAAGGCGCAGTTCTGCTACATCTGTGGGGGCGTCTGGAATCCCTCAGTGGGTTGCCCGAATGTTTGCAATGGGGAGGAAGAACTCGAGAGGCGACGCATCGAGGAACAGGAGCGCCTTGTCAAACTCGAGGTGGAGAAGGCTGCGCAAGCTGCCGCTGCAGCCGAGGAGGCCATCAAACAAAAGGAGGCAGAAGAGCGTTCGAATAATCACGAGGCATTCCAGCAACTCATCAAATCTCAAGAAGATGAAATACAGCGGTTCCAGGAGTTTGCTGCAAAGGGGAGGATTGCCTTGAAGGAACGCCAGGCTTCACAGAAAAAAGCGCTGGAGGAGAAGTATGCCGAATTAGGGGAAAAGATGAAGGAGCGGCACACAAAAACCGCCGGCCATTTGGAGGATCGACAAGTGGCAGCGGAGATGGAATTGCGAAATACACTAGAGCAAAGCGAACGGAGCGTTAAGATTCGACTAAAGCATATGGAAGCCTACTGCGAAGGGTTGGGGCGCAGCCCCAGCACTGATATGCCACAGAGAACGGTCACGGAGCGCGATTTAAGAGAACTGGGTCAGCAATACAATCTCCGAGATAACATGGAACGTTTGCATCAGTCGAAGATCAACGTCATGAGAGACCGCCAAGCAAAGCGGATGGAGGAGTTGCTTGATAGGCAGGAGGTGGAGCTGGAAAACCACACGGCGAAACGGCGAGAGGAACTAGAGAGCCTAATTTCTCAACACGCTCTAGAGCTAGAAGAGGTCGACAATTTATGCAAGTCGCGGCAGGAGAGATTGCGAAAACGCTGGGAACTCTCCGTCGAAGTTCTCTGCAAAGAGACCGAGAAGACGGACGGTTTGAGATACGCACAGATTCCCGTCCCAACATGGCCAGATGCCGAGGAGGAAGTTAAAGACGAAACGGCTGTCGATTCCGAGAATGCTTCATAGCGAGCAATTTGCGACCACGATACCCCTGGCTCAGTATCCAGCGTTATGATTTTGGGTAATTCGATGATGGTTTCTTTATCTTGCTCGTTCTTGCCATTTCTTGCATCGATATCACCTTTGGATATCAAGTAATATACAGTCCCCTGTCTCTGGTTCTTTTTGGATCCCAGTCTCATTAATTCATACCCTTTCTTATCAAGTCTCTTCGAAGATGCAAGAAGTCTTCCTTTTGTCTAGCGCATGTACACCACACGAATTTACTGTTTCCTATTGCCCCTTATTATTCCTATTTTCTACGGGCTTGTACAGATTCGAGATACCCCGAGGGGACACATTCCGGAGTTCTGGAGAGGTGACATATATTATTATCCCCTTTGAACTGGCTACGAATTTATTATTTTAGATATGATACTGGGCTCGAAAGCAATTGAGTCTTGTCTCAATGATAAATCTGTTTGTTCTTGGGACTTTCCTTATCCTTTGCCCACTTCTGGTCAGCATCGAGATGCAAACATTGGGTAGACGCGGATGCGATTTATTGACGTTGCGATTTGATTTTACTTGATTTTATTTTTAATGTCAGGGTAATCAGCGAGAACTCAGCAGATACACAGAGAACTGACGCCAGTTTTATTGTACGGGGTGTGGAGGCAACACCACCTAGCATAGGTAGTTGAGAGGCAGCAAGCGTGTGATATGCACCTCGAAAGAATAAATGCACAGGAATTTTCACATATCTGGCCATGCTGTGAACGTATCAGGGTCAGCTCGAATGAAAGATGGCATCGCCGGGATGAGGGTGGTTGGCGTTGTGCAGGCCTCAGTGTCGTCGTCGAAAGCCCACTTGGGTGGTGCTACGTAATGCACAGCCACTGGCCATGTCGCCACAGTGCGCGCCAGCTCTTGTTCCATCCATGCCTCCAGCTCCGCAAATAGACCCTGATCCTTGCTGCATGACGAGGTCGGTGGCTTGAGGTTGGCACTTCCACCAAGGTGCTGCAAAGCAGACACCCAACATCTTCCCACACACAATCACGCCTGCCGACTCGTTTCTCCAGCTGTGCTCCTTGGTCGCAAACACGCACATTCCACGTCGTCCGAGTCTAGCAAGCTGCCGCGGCTTCCTGGCAAACGCCTCTTCGCACCTCGACGACGATCGTGAGCAGATCAATCACTAGCGCAATCTCCGAAGGGGGGTTACCTGACTTTCCATCTGCCCATTCCTTGCGGCCCAAGTACAGCGACGCACCCGCCAAGCTCCTCTCGACCACCGCACATGTGCAATTGACGCTCCTGCTCGCCCTCAAGGAATGCCGAGACCGTGTGACGACGACAACTGAAAGCTCTATCGGAAATAACAACAACCATACCCTGTCCGACCTACACCACACCACCAGCCTTGCCTAGCGCTTGCACCCTGTCAAAATGGCCGACGTCCTCACCTCGCCGGTCGATGGACATGACCGAGATGGGTTTCATCAGAACAGTTTCCCTCTTGACCGAGCAGCGACCAACAGCCCAGCCATTGCGCCCGAGGTCGCGACAAATCCCTCCCAAGGCCCCAGCCCAGAGGTCCTGAAGCAAGTCAACGACGTTCTCTCCTCCGAGGTAACACGAGCTATAACCACCTCATTCCTGTCTTCTCAGAGCTGTTCCTAACTTGTCTTCAGATCGGCATTACAACCCTACTCAATCGCCTAAAAGCTAGCATTGCTACTTCCAAGGCAAGTCGCTTCGTTTCCCAATCGCCTATTCTGGTACCACAAGCTAACCCGGGGGCAATAGGAATTCGCTTCCTTCCTCAAGAAGCGAGCATCTCTTGAGGAGAGCAATGCGCAGGGCCTCAAGAAAGTGAGCCGAGCCACTCAACATAGCCTCCGCCAGCCAGACCACCGCCAAGGCAGCTTCTCTTCCGCATACGACGACATAGTCCAAATTCACGAGCGCATGTCCGAGAATGGTTCCCAATTTGCTTCGTCCTTGCTGAAGATGCACGATGAGCTCGTCGAGCTCGTCAACAGCTCCGAACAGAGTCGCAAGACATGGAAGACGACTGGGCTCAGTGCGGAGCACAAGGTGGCTGAGCTTGAGCAGACCATGCGCAAGAGCAAGGCCAAGTACGACTCTCTCTCGGATGAATACGACAAGATCAAGACGGGAGAGAAGCAAACTGGCAAGGTCTTCAACGCTTTCAAGAACAAGTCTGCCGCTCAGCAAGAGGAAGATCTGTTGAAGAAGGTCCAGAATGCCGATCAGACTTACAAGAGTCATGTGCAGACGTTGCAGACAGAGAAACATCATCTCGAAACGTCTACTCGCCCTGAAGCTGTCAGGGCCCTCCAGGATCTCATCAAAGACATTGACGCTGGCCTGTCGTTGCAGCTTCAGCAATATGGTAAATCACCCTGATACATTCGATGTGAATCTGTTACTGACGTGAATTCTTCTTCAACTAGCTCTCCTCAGCGAGAAGCTTCTTTTGAGTAATGGTTTGAGCGTGAGCCCAATCCCAGCACCTGGCGCCGAGCCCAGTTCTGTTCGCAGTCTTCGGAACGCTGTGCTATCGATCGACAATGAGAGGGATCTCAACGACTACATCTCTGCCCAATCGAGCAAGGTTCCTCACGTCCCTGGCGATGTGAAATACGAGCGAAATCCCGTAATTATATAAGCCGCATCACCTGAAGTCCATGGAGATCTGCTAACTCCCATTTAGGTCCTTGGCCCAGGGCCTTCGCATGCTAGAGAACCGTCTAACCAGGGTTCAATCAACAAAGCGCCGCTCCAATCCCATCCTCCCCAATCCTCTGCTGGTCCGCCCCCACCATCGGGGCCTCCTTCAAAAACCAACACTGGCTTGAACCCAATCAACCCCCCAATGGGTCACCCAGCTTCGCTGGGTAAGAACCCAACAAATTTCACACTAACAGGGCCTCCGAACCCGCCGTCTTTCCCTCCCTCTCACAACCGGACTTTCAGCCAAACCGATTATGGCAGCAACAGCGGCGTTCAGACCTCAAGTGGTCACCCCCCTCCAGCATATACGGCTGGTAGCCCTATTGGGCCGCCTCAGTTAGGTGCTCTTCCATTCCAGTCCAGTCAGGCCGCTGCCGCACAACACGAGAGGCAGGGCAGTCACACATCGGCGGGTTTAAAGTCGGCGTCTCCCGGCCCTATCCAAACCACATCTGCGCCCCCGAAGCCAGTCTTTGGTGTGCATCTCAGCCGCTTATATGAGCGTGACGGCTTGGCCGTACCTTTGGTTGTTCACCAGTGCATCCAGGCTGCTGACTTGTACGGACTTGGGGTTGAAGGCATTTACAGGCAGTCTGGTTCCCTGGTTCACGTTCAAAAGCTGAAGCACATGTTTGATACAGGTACGTACTATGACTCTCAAGAAGCATCAGCATAAACACCACGGTGGGAACTAATCATGGCTTGATAGACTCTCAAAACCCGGCTCTTGATTTCAGAAATCCCGAAAACTTCTATCATGACGTCAACAGCGTCACTGGACTGTTGAAGCAGTTCCTGCGTGATCTTCCCGATCCCCTTTTGACTTCGGAACATCACGATAGCTTCGTTGCAGCTGCTAGTAAGTCACTTTTGATCAGCCCCTTCAGAAAGGGGGGTGGTTAACTGACCCTATCTAATCACAGAACATGATGACGATGTTGCTCGCCGCGACTCCATGCACGCCATCATCAACAGCCTCCCCGACCCCAACTACGCCACACTGCGCGCACTCTCCCTGCACCTGTACCGCGTCATGGACAATGCGCACGTTAACCGCATGAACTCGCACAACCTCGCCGTCATCTTCGGTCCCACCATCATGGGCACTGATCCCAGCAATGCCATCGCCGATGCCGGCTGGCAGATCAAGGTCGTCGACACCATCCTCCAGAACACATATGACATCTTTGATGAAGATTAAATCTTATTCTATTCTTGTCTTCCTCTGGCTTTTTTTTTTGGCGGGGCTACACAGTTGCTGAACGATGTGATGAATCTCGACATTTTCCATCTCTTTTTTCTTTTGTTCTTTGGCTTCTCTCGCGATAAGACTCATCGTCCCTTCATCTCGCTGTTTCCATCGTCCCGTAGCTCAGAACATGGCATAGTTCGCTTCTCTTTTTTTTTTTTTTTTGCTCTCTACGTTGTGTTTATTTGGCTTACCTTGCCCTGTTGCCATTTTTTTTCGCGGTACCACCGTCACTGTAGGAATAGCTCTCTTGGTTTGCCTCGCCTCTCCAGCTTTTCCCAAACGAGTTGGTTGAGTTGGTTTTACTGTTTGAGCAAACGATTTCTTCAAGCCCAGGTACAACGTTGTCTATGACCGGGCGAGGGAATGGATATATATGCATGGTCACAGGGGCGGGTGGAATGATGTGAAGGAATAGAAAACCACGAGAACCGGGGACGGAGTCAAGGGCGGTTGGAACAGGGGCTAACAAGGAGAGGGTTTTCCATTTTTAGATACGTCACGTCGAGAAAGCAAAAGCAGTAGACTTCTCGCAGCTTGATAAGCATATATAAATAACTATGTAACACAAAGTCATAATGAAGTTGTATATTTCAAGATCATGCATATTCGGACATCCACGGCCCATATATCCATAACCGTGAATTGCACGCGCACAAGAATTAGAGATATTCCCAGGCTCTCTCTCCATGATAATAAAAAACCTTATCCTACGTCTTGACATCCTCAAAACCCCGACTGTCGTCACCAGTCAGCTTTCCCTGCACCACGCTCGCTCCCAATGCAGCTCAAAGATGAAACAGCTAAACTGAAAAGATACATGCATGCCAATGCTGTCAATCCCAATATGCGTGTATAATAAAAAAAAAGATAAATTCAGTCTTCCCAGGCTCCGTTAAACCGCCTCAATGCTGTGCCGCCTTACCCCAAAACAAGGAAGAAATCACTTGGCGCGAACCGGAACCGTAGTAGAACGTGTCTCATACACCATGTAGACGATCGTCGTTCAATGTAGACAAATGAAAAACCAAAATCGAAAGCGAAAGCAAGGAAAATAATGTCGAAGCGGATGTGATTAATAAAAAGGTCACCAAGATCAGTAACAAACAATTTTGTTGTTATTGGATCTTAATGGCTTCAAAAAGCCCGAGGCTTAGGCTGGTGTCGTTTTCACCCACATTGGGGGTGGACTCATTAAGCATCTCCCATCGCCTCATCAGGAATGGGGAGAGCTTATGTGATGTTGAGGGTCCGATGCCGTACATGGCACCCATCCCCCGTCCTCCACTGCCGTGGAGCGTACCCGGCTTATCTTTGTGTGCAAGCACAAGATTGTCGGCCATTGCCGGCTGCGGCGTGCTCAGTAAATAATACAGACGTGGGTCTGATGATACATTCAAGCCGGCCATCATGCCGGGGAGTAAAAGAACGTTCCTGGCACACTGTTGGCGAAGATCGTCTGGTAAAGCATCGACAAGGACAACAGCAACGTCGAATACTTGTTGGCTCAGTGCACCAGAAACCTCAGGCGGCAGACACTGGAGGATGAGGAGCAAGTTACAAAGTGCAAGAAATGCACGAGCCCGGGCCTCACAATTCACCGTGACGAGCGAGAGCTTGCCGCCAGGTCCTGCACTTGAAGGAGCCCCAAGGGTGGCATTGCCACATGCAAGACCTTGAAGGATAATCAGCCTTAGCAGAGCAGGAAGCCAATGGTTCAACACAGCCATAAGCAATTCCTTGTGCTCTCGGCTTGCAATGATCTCTCCTAAGTCGACCAGTTTCTCCACCGCAAGCATACTTAGTTGAGACGTCTTCGGTGAGGGTTGCCCAGCACTGATAGCTTCGATGACGCCGATAAGATTTTCGGCCATGTGGATTCGATATTCTGAGGTTCCTTCGATAGAAGATACCGACTTAAGAGATGGGACCAGGCCCAAAAATCTGGAGTAGGCAAGACTCCGCAAGTGATGAGCTATATCTGTACTAAGACATGGGAGCATACTCGTCCAAATAATATTGTTGGCCTCGATCGCGCGATCCATGGCTGTGGCGAAGAGCTCAAATCGAGATGTCGATGCGTCGCCGGTGTCTACCGATTCGTCGGTCTCGGTTGGGTTGCCTTGATTCATGGAAAGATCCAGGTTCAGCTTCAGTTGGCAGAAGGGCAGAGTCAGCTCATTGGCTAGACCAAGTATTTGGTCGAATGTCGTCTGGACTTCCTCGCCGTTATCAGGCAAGAGTAGTCGGGTTGAGAGAGACGACAGGAACTCGCCGCACCCATCTGGCAGATTGTTGATGCTTAAAGACTCGCTCACAGCGGCCGAATCCACCGTGACCAGGTATCTCAGGCCTTCAGTAAGCATCCAGCGGAGTTTAGGATCTTCCAAGGGCAGGTGACCTTTGTCTGAAACGTCTCGCATGCTGATATACTCAACAATCGCGCTTCGGACTAAAGACAAGAACATTGCTGGATCGTCATGCTGGGCAGACTGCTGGTGGACAGTAAATTGATACTCTTCCTCCGCTGTCAAAGTATTGGATTTGGGCATCTTTGCCAGAAGTAATTCGAGTAATTCTTGAAAATAGGGTTGAGGTACCCGGCCAGTACCTTTCACGCCCTGCGACACCATAGCTGGTGATATGTTGGAGGCATGAAGTAAGACAGTGATGTTCAAGCAGCCAGCAGTTAGAAGAAGGGGGTAAAGATCCAAAAGCTTAGGCCGCGAGTCCATCGAGCTGACATGGCTGACCCAATCCGTCATTAGTTTATCGAAATGTAGAGGGTCAAAAACGCGCATCTTGGTCAACAAGGAGGCGAAGACTCTACGGCTCTCGTCAAGTTTAGCCCATCCAACCTCTAGCCTCGGTACAAGCGTCCGAAACAACCTGTTCATTGTTGGGTGGTCAATACTGTTGCCGTTGGCGAGGAGTTTATCGATCTCGTCGGATATTTCACCTTCGGCCCCTTGAGACTGCGTTATCATGTTGTCGGAAACCGGAGAACAGGCGTCGATAGCGCTACTTCGATCGCACTGAAGGAGTTGTTGGCCAAGGTGGCCAGCTAGTTCATCCTGATCGGGTAATCTATTGGCGAGACATGAGATGGAGGCAAGGAGTGGCCGAGCAAGCACCCCTTGTTGTACGATGATCCTCAGTCGCTCACACAGTTGCTGGAATACTTCAACTGCAGACCCCATACCGAGGAATATTGGTAAATGGGCGTTCAAAGTGTCGGCACATGCAGCGAGTATACTGGGTTCTGAGGCCTTCGAACATGCTCGAATGGTGTCTGAGAGCATCGCAAAATCCTCAGCTGTCTCGAGGATAGCCCGAGCAGACATGAATAGCGCTAGCATTGTAGGCGGGCTTCCATCAGCAGAAACCTGTCGAGCCACAACATCGCGTAGGTGGCACCCAATAGATGCCTTGCATGCACGGCTGCTCTTTCTGATTCTGACCAATAGCTTTCGAAGGGGAAGCGGTTTTCGCTGAAACAATGGATCATCAGGTGGGAGCGGGAGTCCCAATGTATGGTCCACACATTTGATCGCATTAGAGAGGTCGATCTCCTCGCTTTCTGTTGAGTATCCTCCGGCTCGACGAAGAAGGTTACTCCTCTCATTCCTCCATTTCTTCGGAAAACAATGTATTGGCATTTCAATGAGCAGCCTTGTAGCGCATGGACCGTCATCGGGATCGACATCAGAAGCACCATGAAAACCTCCTCTGGCAATTAACCATTGAAGATAGTAGGGAATGGAAAAACTCCCATTTCGGACGAGCTCTGATACAAGCAGATAAAATTGGTTCTTTCTGTCCGCATCGTGAGTATCAACACCATCTATCACTTCAAGCACAGATGGAGTTGCCTCGAATCGAGTCATGGAAGCCCAGGATCGTAGCAGGCTAGCCGCAACATAGATTTTCGACAGACCGGGACGATAAGCCGAGGTCGCCCATTCAACCAGGGTCCTCGTTATGGTGGACTTGTCATCGCTCATCTCCCAGCATTTAGTGGCCAAATCCGGTTCGACAAATCTTCGAAAGGTGGAGTCGAGAAGTCGCACCAATTGCTGTTTCCCTGCGGGAGTATACGCAGACCCCGTGATGGCAAGAAAGGCGTTTCTAGCATTAATACCCGAATACGCCCTCTGGGCACCCTGATCTTCTACCGGTAAGACGGATTTGAGTGTTTCTCGGTATTTTGACCAATCCAGAGGGCAGACAAAACTTTCAGGGTGACTTTGGATAAGCGTTCGCAGAATGGAAGACAGTTGGTTTGAAAGCTGGGTGAAAACATCGCGGTCTGGATCATCATAAAGCTGTGCAATGTGTTAGGAGAAGGGATCTATAATTCAGAAGCATGGAGAGAACTTACTGATTTCAGATGAAGAAGAAACCCATAAACAAGTCGCTTGCCATGCTTGCGTGATCGAAGCAAGTCCGACCAGTATATGCGCACGATGAGGATCCACATCGGGAGTCTTCCTGTCGTACTACTTTCTAATCCTGCAGTCATCCATTCTAAATAATGCTCGCGATCTAGGAGCTGCTCCCAATAAAGATTTGATGCGAGCCGAATTCTAAATTGACCAGTTAGTGGTGATGCTCAGCAGAGTCAGACATCGGGCAAGACTGATACGTACGCGTACGTGACCTTTGACTTCCAGTCAACATCGTGGACGGCCGAAGTGACAGAGTCAATAAACTGCTCAACGAATCCCGTCCAATCCCTACTCCATTTGGCTTCACCCCCCATTACAACTGCGCCGTTGACGCCTTTTCTCTTGAAAGCTCTTATCTCATTCGCTCCGACGCATTTGGCTAGCCAAACCGCTCGTTCCGTAGGAACTCTTTTGTTCAGGCATTGGTCGAGCAATACTCGCCCTCGGACGCCATGGGGAATTGTACGGCTGAGGCGGCGAAGCGATGTTGCAGGGTTCGCGAGGTCCTTGAGCCAGACTTCACGTTTTGTATCGGTGAGGGTAACTCGAGGGGGTGGTTTAAAGGTCGACGGTGCGGTAATTTGCCCGCGTTGTCTTCGCTGATTCAAGACGCCCATATAAATAGTTGATAGAGCACTCAACCCATTCTTTTGCTTAAGCGCTGGGAGAATGGCAAGCCTGGCGGGTGATGATTCCGTGGAGCTGGGCTTCTCCCAGGTGCCTTTTGTGATGGATTCAGTTGACCACTCGTCTTCGAAGTGATTTCCAGACCACGGAAAAAAGTCACCATAGCCCGAGAAAAGGGCCTTCCCAAACAAATCCCCGTTTGTTGGCTCGTTTCTCTTGGTCTGCGCAAGTCGAGGCGCATCAGGAGGTATTTCGACAGTATACGGTTTCGGGCGGCCGTCTTTCTTCCCGCCAACGGTCGGCGACGGCGATTCCTTTGGCCGCACTGGTTTTTGTGATGTTTGGTACCTTGGGCGCTTCGGCATAGGGAGGGGAGGGTTATTAGTATTATTTTCTTGGTGAGAGACGCGAGACAGGGCAGGGCTATTCGCGCCATCGACAGTGCCGTCGCCGCCCAATGTAAGGGCTCGCGCCGAAGTCATGCTTTGCGGCGATTCGACAGCTATCTGCAGATGAGATACAGCCTCGTTGGACAGCTCTAGCCGAAGCCGCGAGGCTCCCCGCCTCGGTGTGCCGATGCCATGCCGGCCAGGGGGCGCATCGCCCGAGTCTGATGCCTGATCACCGGGTTCTCTCCGTACGGGCGATGAGGGAATATGCTGCTGAGAAAGGTTTCGCTGCTGGGTCGACGGTCTGGGTGTTGATAGCGAGGAATTGCTCAACGTTCGTTGGGGCGGTCGCTGCTGGACGCCCATCGGGGTCCTCGAGGTCATGATCCAGAGAGGAGAGGGAGCGCCATCCCGTTGCGAACTCGACAAAAGAACAAGAGAGAAACCGGGTCGGGTAGTTCGCAACGGCGCCCAAGAAGAGCGTACGTCGGTTCGGGAACTCGGACGAAGAAAATTGTCGCGCCGCGAATCTCGAAGGGCTTATGCAGGCTCGGTTTGCGGCTTAGGCTGGCAGGCTCGCACAAGCCAGAAAAGAGGGTCTTGGACGTTGGCAGTGGCTTCGAATAATTGAGTCGGATGTCGATGCGTCGAGGACCGCAGCCAGCAGACCAGGTCGTGCGAAGTGCAAAATGGCGATGACAATAAGGATCTATGTCGAGACTGTGGGCGGACGATGAGGTCGTTGGAGCTAAACTCGGATGAGGTGCGGATACGAGTCAATGTGGTATTGCATGGCCCGGGGGAAGAAGGGAAGCTGGCGTGCCCGTCAGTCCTTCCCTGCCAGGTCCTGGTTGGGGCTCGGGGCGGTGGTCGCGGCTGCTAGACGAAAAAAACAGGGGGGTGGGGTAAGGGGAGTGCGGTTCTAGGTTCAGCGGGCCACACTGCGCACAGGGGCCCACAAGACGCTAAAACATCTGGAAAGCCAGATGCGGACCCAGCCCGCTTGGCGTCCATTGGAGGGAAAGGCGGTGTTTAATACCGCTGACTGCGACGCAGGTATGGAGTGCCTACACCTGCCCTTTAGGCCTGCCTCACACGCCCAGCAGGAATATGCCCGGGACTGGACGCACGGCCGATCTAGCGACCTCCTGATCGTCGCACACGATATGAGTGAGCCTGTTGCTGGCAACAGCATCCACCCATTGATTGAGCGTCGGTGTTCTGCCGTGTAAGCCACATAGGCCACGCATCGGCCCCCTGTCGCTTCGGCCGGCATCAGTGAATTGTCACATTGTGTCGCCGGCGATCTCTCCCAAATCTCTCTTTTCTGGTATATTCCTCTTTTGAGCCGAGCGGCTGCGGGCATGGCGCCTTCGACTTCGTAGTATAGCTTCTGTGGTAAATGGTGATCGGTCGGAGACCATCGGCTGGCGGCCGGCCTATCAGAAGCCCCATGATTACAGCCAGCCAGTCAGTGCTGTCCCCATCCGCGAAAATCGGTTGCACGCGACCCCGACCCCTCCCCTCATCCAGTTGTTGAGCGAGCTGGGCTGCAGGTCTTACTCTGCTACGCGTACCAGCGGCGGGTGCGCCACGGTTGAGGGTGCTGCATGCTACATTCCCCCGGCTTCTTGCCCAATAAAGCACGCACGATTCGCCGTAGGTACCTTACTTCTCACCTGGGCACCGAGAAACGGGCCACCTCACCCGCCAGACGCCCTATCAAGGCTGGGCAAGATCATGTTACTCTGTCATCCCTCGGCAGGAAATCAAACCAATAGCACGCGAGGAACGCCTCTTGAGCAAGCAGTTCGATCCTTCAGACCTCTTCCACCGCTACCTAACCAGTCCCAACAGCATCTACGCTTTATGGTGGTCTGCTTCCCCCATTCTCATTATCCGAGCCTACCAGTTTGCCACCCGCACAATTTCCGACCAGCCGGATTACTGGTGCGTCGAGGGGTTCTTCGGTCCTTAGTAGTTTACTCAACAGCCTGAATTTAGCTCACGCACGATCTCGGCAGACCAAAGTCCGCCAAGGTATGTATCCCCAACCCAAACAAGAATGGAACGATCAATGCCCCCCGGACTCCCCGTTGGTTGGGTTGTCTCCGCCACCTCCGAATTCTTACCCGGTTCGCGTGGGAAAGCTCACGCAACCCATTCGCTTGGTAAGCGACCAATTGAAGGGAGCAGGGTTGTTCCCTCAACACCAAGTTTCCACTGGCTCGCAGTCCACAAATCAGATCGCGCATCTCTGTTCCGGCCATGTCTTTCCCTGGAGTTGAGGACCCCTTGATAAAAATACATTAAGCACGAATTGAGTTTGCGTGGCTTGCACTCTCCTCACCAGCCACCACTCGACTACACTCATAACTAACCGCCGAGAAGTGTAGGCACCCAGACATCAAGTAACTTTAGCATAGTCGAATAACAATACTATTCATAATCGTACTAGTAGTGATGGTTTATTCACATTCAAATCTATTGTCGGTAAATATTGCGGCCCACACCAGATGGCTGAGACTTGGAAAACTCGGTTGCGGCCCATGTTAGTCCGACGGACGCTCACTTGCTAGGTGTGGCCTAGATAATCTTAAGTTCCACCAGGTTGTTTCGGCAATTGATGAGCAAATGTACGTATATTAGCACCACGGGAGATAAAACAATGAGCAGCTAATCGTTAATAAGCAGTACTATCTGCAGGTATAAGTAACCCCAGTAATCCAATCTCGACTGAAACAGGACCGGCCAAATTGATGATGTGCCTCTCGTTGAAACATCATGATGAATCATAACTATCCCATTCGCGAAACCTTGCTCCGTGCTGTACGCAGCTTGCCTGCCATCCGGCTCAAAGCTCCATGATGTTGTCCACGCTCCACTCTCCCCAGCCTTTCTTCTCGCCGGGCAGTTCGATCGATGACCACTCCTCCTTGGTCACCTTCTTCCACTCCTCAAGAGGGATCCAGCCGATGTAGGCTCGGTCTCCAAATCCTCCGATCCAGTAAATGTGCGTCACCACCAATCTCGCCCACTTACTCTCGTGGATCACATTGCCCGGAAGCCACCACTTGGCATCGTGGTGCTTGCTTGTGTAGCATGCCGCGAGCCGAACTGACTCAATAGGGTCCGGCTCAAAGTACTCCAGATAGCCGACGAGAGAGAAGCGAGGGAGGTTGGCGGCAGAGTACGGCACGGTATCGGGGGCCGTGAGGCCGTCACTGGGAGGAGAGAAGAAGTAGGACTTGACACGAGACATGAGGCTCATGCGCTTAAGAGGCGGGTATGGTGGAGCCCATCTCATTGACAAGGTGAGGTTGGATCCAGCGGCAGCGTTCCTAAAGCTGGTGCCAATGGTAATGGCCAAGATGGTAGGGTTTCCTTCATCCTCGCAATCGGCGACGTAATCCATCAAGCCAATAGGCAGGCCTTCGAGCCCGCTCGGGCTTTTGGTGAAGGCGTTATCGTCATCGGCAGACGGAGCGTTAGGGAAGACAGTTGAGAAAGTCGCGAGCTTCGACAGCGCGAGAACCCGACGACCCATGACGGCCGACTCATAGGACGTCGGGATTTTAGCCACCTCTGCATGGTCGGGCTTGGCTGGTGAGGGCACGGCCAGGACGGCGGCCGCACCTGTGAGAGCCGCAGTAACGGACGTGAGCTTCATATTGACCTGTCTATCCCCAAAAAAACCATCAAAATGTATATACTGCAGGTAATGGGGGGGAATAGCAGTGAGCGATTGATAGAAAAAACGCTCTTTATATGAAGGAGGGAAGCGGAGCAATAGCCTTGTAGGCTATGCTAGGCTGCCTGCTATATTGGGCCAGGTGATCAGATGATATGATGCTAAACGTGACCTCGGGTGGGTGATTGATAAGATTAGATCAAGACTCCAACGGTTAAAGTCGGGAGTTCTTGGAATCATCTCTACCCAGTTATACTACGACCTACCTGTCGTGGGGCATGACATGACATCTTGCGCTGCTTCGGGACCCGTTTAAGGTTTTGAGGGATATATAAATGGTGTGGGCGCTGGTTCTGGCAAGCTTGAAGAACATGTGAAAGACCAAGCCAGCGCCAAGGAGGTGGGATGGGTTACCCAATGCAGGGTCCGGTGGAAGGGTAACCATTCAATTTGACCCGGTCCAGCCCAGCCGACCATCCATTTGGATGGATGTTATTCTGACTGCAGGCCTGAGGAAATATCGCAACAGCGTCTTCTCCTGCTCTGTAGTTTCTTACCCTCCGCTCCTGCAGCTGTGGATGCCTGGAGGCTTGCAGAATTGTGAGACGTTGGGCCGGTTCATGCTGCGGTTTCATGGCCGAGAGTTTCGTCGCCTGAGTAACGAGGGTTCACGCCGGCAACGCCAAACTCTGCTAATTGGACGTCCTGGCCGCAAAGAATGGCGACCAGCACGACAATTGATGAATGCACCGACAAGCCACTGCAGCTGCCGGGGGCGATGGAATGCGCGGCGTGTGTCCAAGGAATCCAACAATGAATAGTAGGTGAGGTACCTGCAGTCACACTTCGCCTCCCAGTCCGGGCAAGTACCCCGTGGCATCGCACAATGGCCGGAGGCTAGGGTGGTTTAGGGTAGGCGGGGCACTGGGGATTCCAGATTGTTGCGGTAGCAACAGTGTTGACGTTGGAGCCCACGAAGCTCCTGCCGCCCAATGACACAGCGCATATCAGCTAAACACGCCCACCGCCCTGACTGAGAGCCTGGTGAGATCCATCTACCCCTCCGTTGCAACTTTTAACCCTGCAGCAGGACAATCACTTGTTGGTAGATATCGGGTCCTCCAAGCATCACCAACCTTGATAAATACTGCTGTGTTTTCCTTCAGTCGCTTCGGTGTCCAACTCACCCAACGATTTGGAATAGACCTGCCGCGTGTCAACATCCAACAATCGAAGCTTCCCGCTCCACAAAGCCTGCCTCTCCCGAACAACACCAAAGCAGCCCACCATGGCCAGCTTCATGTCTAGCTTCTTTCCTGGCGGGAAGGAAAAGCTACCAGAAGAAGCTGGGGCTCGCCCGATAACCCCAAACAAAAACAACAATTTTGTCGGCCCAACGAGCACACCTCAAGGCAGCCCGAGCAAAAAGACCATCCCTCCTGGAGCTCATGACCTCTCTTCCGTCTTCGACAATGCGATGAACCTTCAAGCCAGTGGCATTGAGGCACCAGTCAAACTTGCCCGCCCCCAAAGTGTCATCACCACCCAGCTGTCCCCAGGCAAGGGCAAACCCAACCCGTTGGACGAAGCCAGCCCCAACCCCAATTACGACGATAGCGTTATCCACAAAGGTGCATCCCCCGGAAGTCCTACCAAGAAGCAAGGACAGGAAAATACACCGCCAATGTCTCGTCTGGCGGCAGCAGACTCTCCAATCCAGCACAACCACGCGGCTGTGACCCGGCAACAGTTATATGAACACCGCGAGCGGTCATCAGCGCCAGTGAAGAGGTTCAATACTTCAAGGGGTCTCACGCCCGAGGAGCGAGAAATACTACAAAAGCCAAATGTTCGCCGAATGGTCAATGTGACGCAGCTTTGTAAGAAGAGCCTTTTCTAACTTCCCTGCCTCAATTACTAACGACTAGCACTAGATTTCCTCGACTATTATTTTGACCTCCTTACATATGTTGGAGCGAGACAGAATCGGCTGCAAGCTTTCAAGTCGGAATACCCTCCTCCACCGACAACTGACGAAGACACATTCAACCAGATGTGGAGTAAATACGCGGGCAGGGAGAGGGCAAATCTCCGGAAACGACGAGTCCGCTTGCGCCACGGCGATTTCCAGATCCTCACCCAGGTTGGCCAAGGTGGATACGGCCAAGTGTTTCTTGCACAGAAGAAGGACACCCGTGAGGTGTGTGCCCTGAAAGTCATGAGCAAGAAGCTGCTCTTCAAACTGGACGAAGTCCGCCACGTTTTGACGGAGCGAGATATTCTTACAACCGCCCAGAGCGAGTGGCTGGTCCGATTACTGTACTCGTTCCAAGACGAGAAGAGCATCTATCTCGCTATGGAATACGTTCCTGGCGGTGATTTCCGGACACTTCTTAACAACACAGGTGTTCTTTCAAATCGCCATGCTCGCTTCTACATCGCCGAGATGTTCTGTTCTGTTGATGCTTTGCATCAATTAGGTTATATTCACCGTGACCTCAAACCCGAGAACTTCCTCGTGGACTCGACAGGTCATGTTAAATTGACTGATTTTGGACTTGCCGCCGGTGTTCTTGCACCATCAAAAATAGAGTCTATGAGAATCAAGCTAGAGAAAGCCTCTGAGACTGCTGTGCCGTTCGGAAAGCCCATGGACCAGCGGACCGTGGCCGAGCGCCGTGAGAGTTATCGCAATATGCGAGAGAACGATGTAAACTACGCCAAGTCGATCGTGGGCTCACCCGACTACATGGCACCAGAGGTCCTTAGGGGGGAAGAGTATGACTACACAGTCGACTACTGGAGTCTTGGATGCATGTTGTTCGAGGCGCTCACAGGTTTCCCACCTTTTGCAGGTGCGTCTCCCGATGAGACCTGGCGCAACTTGAAGCATTGGAAGGAGGTGCTCAAGCGTCCTGTTTGGGAAGACCCCAATTACTTCCTGAGCAACCGTACATGGAATTTCATTACTACGTAAGTCGACGAAGATTTTTTCTAGCATGTGATCAAGCAAGCTAACTGTAGCAGTTGCATCAACTCTCGTAGCCGTCGGTTCTCGAACATCAAAGATATCTTTGAACACCAGTATTTTGCTGAAGTTGATTGGGACACCCTCCGTCAGAGCAGGGCGCCGTTCGTTCCCGAGCTGGACTCGGAGACAGACGCGGGCTATTTCGACGACTTCAGCAATGAGGCCGACATGGCCAAATACAAGGAGGTCCACGAGAAGCAGCAGGCCCTGGAGACAATGGCAGAGCGTGAAGATGAAATGAGCAAGAGCCTCTTTGTTGGCTTCACATTCCGCCACCGCAAGCCCGCAACCGAGGATGGTGGCAGCCCGAGGAAGCGCATCCCCACCAGCGATGACACGTTCGGAACGATGCTTTAGAGTGAGCAGCGGCCTAGATTTGGAGTTTCTAATTTGGCGCGGGCCCGTCAAGCACATGCAATCTTGCCCTCTGGCTCGTCCTCTTCAGCCCCCCCGGCAAAAAAGAGAAGAGGGGAGTATTCTGGAGTGGAACGAACAGACTTTGCCTGAAGACAGGCTTACGGCATGGTGCTAATTTTTTTTCCCCTCTTTCTCATCGTCCTCTTCTTACCTTTCTTCTTTCCTACTATTAATTTTTTATTTTATTGCTTGGCTTGTTTGGTACTTGTATTTTTTGCATTTGTTTTTGGCCAGGAGTTTGCACGAAAACGGAGTGGGGGTGGGAGTAACGACAACCTGGTTGTTTGAGGGAATAGAGACGGTCTGTTATTGAATGCGCGCGCACTGCGGAAGTCTAGGCCGCAGAAACGGAATGCAGGGAAATTGTTTTAATATGGCCTCTCACTGTGATGATACTCATTAGGACTAGAACGGTAGTTTCACGAGATTAAAGAAGAAAAAAACGAGACAGTTTCAAAGATGTGTTTATATTCGTCAGTCATCAAGGATATGCCTATTTGCTTCTGTTACAGAGGTATCAAGAGTTTAAAAGTAGACAGGCAACTATCCAGCCACTGACATATCGTCCCTAGCGTCCATAAATGCCATCAATACGTGTTTGGGGTTGCCACTAGATTGTCGTAACGCCAAAGTGCATCTATATCCCAGGTAAGCATCGTCCCAAATCCTCCATCTAATAAGTGAACCCAAGAAAAAAGGGGGCGAAAACATAAACCATCTGAAGCCACAGTCGAGGTATCAAAGCCAGCCCAGCCAACATCCAATCCGAGACCCTTGAGAACAAATTGAAAAAAAAAAGAAATCGAGGAAAAGCCCGCGAGCCATCATTCCAGCGCCACCCAATATAACGTGATTAGTATATAAGAAAGGATATCTGAGTGCCGTTGCATATGTTGAGAAAATTCGTAATTATGAGTCGTGAGTACTCCGTCATCACCGCTTGTATTATCGCCAAAATAAACTCCAACAGGGTAATGAGATGCGCCTTTGCCAATATGTTGCTACATCGTCCGTTTCATTGGAAAAGGGGCGCCTCCATATCATCTGATCAAAAAAAACGATATCACAGACTCATTGTCAGCCACTCCCACTCCTGGGGACCGGCAGAGCCTACAGGTCCATTCATTGGCGGCTTCTGTTGAGCTCCGCCAAGCTGGACCATACTGGAACTATTCATCATTGGGCGTTGTGCCATGTGGAAGCTTCCTGGCATCATGCCACCAGGGAGGATAGGCATGCTGGTCCCCAGGGCTCGAGCAGCTTCGTTTGAGCCTGTTGATTCAGGGCTATCAATATCCATAGATGCACGGCTGTCACCTCCCCCACTCTTGCTATGCCTTCTCTGCCGTTTTGATGATGCGGTCGTGTTTCTTGATATGGAAGAAGCACCAGGGCCTGGGGTTGACTTGGGTGGAGCGGCAGCGATTGGAACGACACCCTTGCCGCCCATGGCAGCAGTCGAAGAGCCCGTGCTTCCATAATGGCTGTTGGGCGTGCTACCGGCTGTGTTCACCCCAGAAGTTCCACCACCACTGGCTGGGCTCTCGCCTTCGTTCCCGCTGGCTGACTTCGGCGCAAGAGGGCTTGTATTGACGTTGGTGGTGCTGGCAGAGCTCATTGCACCCTTGTTGTTGCTAGGGCCGTTAATATTGGCGGTAGCGATGGAGGTTGAGAGTGACAGGGAGGAATTCTTGCGAGATCCCACATTGGAGTTCCCACCCTTCTTGGGCCGTGTACTCGATGATCCAACAGGGAGATTGGCTCCAGAGCCTCTGTTCCTCTTCTTAATGACATCTGTCTTTAAACTCAATGGTCTCACAACACCATGGAGCTTCAAGAACAAGCCACACGCATTACATAACGGCTGACCTTCAGGATTACGTCTCCACAAGGGTGTTGTTTGAGTGAAACAGTTCGTACAGGTGGTAGGGCCATTTCCATCGTTTTGGCCACCAGAACCACCTTGAAGATTGGTAGAAGAACCCGACTTGGACATCGGTGGCGAGGAAGGTCTGCTAGGGGCGACTGACGAGAAGCCTGACATGGACCCGTGCACATTATCTGGCGAGGTTGGCATTGTCATGGCAAGGTGATCGAGACCGTTGGAATTGCTTGCCATATGCGAGGACGTTGAGGCCGTGCGGGAGAGCTTAGGCTGCCTTTGTCGGAACGACTGTGATCGCCCCAGACTGCCATTTTCCCAGTTTCCGTTGTTTTCATCGTACTCGCTAGGCGTGTTGCCCATTGAAACCTGCTTCCGGATAGGCCCGCCCGGGAATCGAGCAGCTTGAGTGCTGAATTGACCGGGTAAAGAAGCATCCCAGCCCATCGTGCTAGCGTCATCGCCGTTGGGCGGGTACTCGCCGGCGACGCCCATAGTTCGGTCAGAAAATGCGTTGTCTTCATCGTCGGATTCACCGCCGAAGTTGAACATGTTGTTCTCATTTGACATGGGCACTCCGTTAGAGGTGAGTGATTGCTCAGACTGGAAGACCTGAGTGGGATCAATGTGCCCGAAGGTAGAAGGAGCAGTACCATTGTACGTGCCCGAGTCCTGGCCGGAGGTTGGCGAGGGGAACATTGCGGTGCTCCCGTTGCCCTGAGAGCGATCATACATGAGTTGCTGGTTCACTGGGCCATTGATGTTGGGGGCTCCTTGCAGGTGTTGTGCTGCATGTTGTCGCATGTCCTGGGGAGGGAAGTAGAAGTTGTCATTGTCGGTAATAGGATGAGGTGTCGTCACTGCGGACTGGTAGGCGGAGCCAGTGGGTGAGTAGATCTCGTTGGCATTCATTGAGCCGGCAGTGATGCCTGCATTATTGAACATGTTGGAGAAAGGACCAGTTGAGACCATAGGGGATGTGCCGGGGGAGAAGGAGAAGTTCTGCTGGTAGGGGCCAGCAGATGTCATGATAGGCTCATTCTCCATGAAAGTGTCGAAATTGAAACTTTGGACAGGGGGTTGGGCAGACATGTCGATGTGGGCGGAGGTGTCAAGAGAGTAATCATGGAGTTCGGAGTCAGGTTCAAGATCATGTTGCGCAGCGTTTGTGCCGCTGTTAACCGCAGGAACATGCGGGGAGAAGTTGGCTGGGCGCTTCCGCGTCTGGAGAGCAGTTTAGCTTCATGAACCGATAAAAGAAGTGAAATAACCAAAATCGTGGGAGGGGGCCTTTTGAGAGTGGTTATTTTGAGAGGCGAGGATCGTTGGACCCTCGGTGGAAAGAGAAGAAAGGGGGGGGGGGGTAGGGAGAGGGTAGCGCGGGTTGCTCATAATCGGTGACATTCATGATGTAAATGAGACCGGGGTATTAAATACACACGGTTGTTGAACAAAAGATGAAGAGGAGAAAAGAGAAAGGACTCACCCGGCGATCATCTATACTCGTCTTGCGAACATGGCGGTTGACATAATTGAACTCGCTGGTAGGATGTTGCGCAGGCTCAGGCACAGACTGTGGGACAAACTGGTTCTGGAGGTGTTGCTGCTGGATCCTGTCCTTGCGCGATTTGATGAGAATGCCATTTGCTGTTTGGGCATTTAGTGGTGGATGGGTATCTGAGTGCTTTAATTGTGGTGAGGGAGAAAATGAGATGCCGGCAGGGGTTGCGGCATTCTCAGAGAAGATGAAGTCGTCAATGTTCATTGGATCCGTGCTCTCATGGCTATTGGCCACGGCCTCGGAGAAGCGCAACTGGGCAATGCCGCTTGGGGTATTCTGCTGCATCGTGTGCCGGCCAGTCACAAGCCTGTGATAAATGGTGAGGTTAGCGCATTGGACGGAACGAACCCTGCGGGATGCATCTCGTAGATAAGCATCGCAACCGCACAGGTTAAAAGAGAACCGGTGCAGAACGGCATGAGAAGGCGTCGGCTGCAAGAGCCAACGGGAAAATCAGAATGAAAAAAAAAAATGAAAAAAATCAGGGCGGCACCGTACTTTTTCTGCAGCTCCTCTTGCCTCTGTTTGCGCAGCTGGACAGCCATCATCCGCCAGGTCATGTTCTCCATGCGCTCTTGGTGCGGGAGCTCCTGCTTGGTGCGACTGAAGAATTTCCAGATCTGAGTAGCCAGAGGGTCGTCCTGCTGCATCTGCGCTATCGTCTGGTCGGATCCGGAATTGGCGTCCTTGAGGAGAGGGAAGAGGGAGGGGCCAAGTAACTCGTTGCTGGCAGCCTCGTTTTCCACGGCCAGGTTAGGGTTGGGGCGGCGGGAGGGCATGGCAGCGGCCGGATAGCAGTGCCCTCCACTCAGGTTCTGCTGTTTGTCGCGAGCAGTTGGCCGGCGAGGAAAGCGAAAGTCGTGCTCTGTCGTCGTGGGGTTCATGCGTGCGGCCGGGCCCAAGGTAGGCGGCATCGCTGTTCGAGTAGCCATGGGCAAATGTGTGCTTGCGCGAGGGTGAGGCGGTTGGGGATGAGAAGGATGGGCGGGCAGAGGAAAGAAATGACGGAGGGAATGGGCCCCCCACACGTCAAGCAGGGCAAGTCAGTGTGTCCAGTGCAGTGGATGGGTGTGCTAGAGGTGCGGTACGGGTGCTGGAGCTGGAGCTGGTGGTGGTTGCCGGAGACAAGGTGGCTGCGACCGTATCGGGTACGTGGGCGTCGAGGTGAGGGTACCTGTAAGCAGCGCGAGCATGAGTCTGAGGCCGTGCTGGGAACAGCTGCTCATCCAGGCTTTCTGGATGTGATCAGACGAGCAAGATGGGATCCGAGCACAGCGATGGAAGAGAATGAAAAAACCAGGCTCTGAGGACGGCTTCCGGGCTACGAGGATGGACAAATGGAATGCCAACTGGGACTCGGTCGCTGGCTAGAGTGAACGGTGTTGGAGTAACTTTATGAGAAAACCTCCACTCGCGCAGGTAGGAGGTACCCCGTCGGTACTAAGATCAAGGTGCTATGTGATATGGCAGCCATCCGTCGCCTTTAACTCTCAACTAGTGCCTACCTACCTTCCGACAGACTTCCAATTCCAGTGTGCTGCGCTTGCGACTCGACTTGGTACCGACACGGGCCCCGATGCGATGTCGCCCACCCGTGGGCTCGCATTCCCAGTGGGCTAGCCAGGAGCTTGGCCTGCTTGGCTCCCCGGCGCACATAGTGCCGAAGTCGCCACAAGATCCAACTCGCTGCGCCAAACCGCACTACGGACCCGCAGCTTGAACCCCCCTGGTGCGCGGTTGAGTGCGAGTCCATGCCGTAGTATTTTCTCGCAGTGGGGGGACGGGCGGGGGGGAGGAGAGAGCACAGTTTACAAAGTTGGGGGTCGTCTCCAGAGCGGTCCAAGCACCACTTATGATGCCACCACACACCGTGAGACCTGGGCAGAGAGCACCCGCCCAGGTATTAATAAACGCTGGTCCCTCTTTTGGGGCCCTGGCCGGTTCGGGGGATATTCCTCCTGCACGGAGGCCAACTACAGAGTAGGCAAGGTAGGTCATGATGGTGGGTACCGTGCTTGCTGCCTGACTGGTCGGCTTGCTGCTGGAGCTTACCTCGGTTCTAGTTCCTGAGGTCGAGAAAGCCTTAATAAGGGCAACTTGTAATGAATCAGGACCCTAGAGATACGAGCCCCAGAGCGATCGTTCTTGCACAGTGTTCCCCGTCTATAGCGAGGGCAGAACAAGTATCGACCAACACATGACTCTGGGGACGGATGACAGGGAAAACAAGACTAGCTACCGTCTACCGAGTCATCCTGAACCCTTCGATGGGGATTGGAGATTCGTGGCAGCAAAGCCTGTAATAACGGTCCCCGGCCGTGTACATTGTGTCGAGTATAGGTACATCGAGCCTTGGTCTGTGCTGCCTCCGCATCGTTCATGGAGGATCGATTTCATTTGTCGTTTCTATAAGTGGCCATTTTGCTTGTTTGTTTGCTTGTTACACAACCCCGTCTACGTACCTAGTCGATGAGTTGATGGGTCCATTCGTGAAAATGACCACCATCGCCGTGGTGTTTCGCTCAGCTTTCGGCAGGCCTTGGTAGGTACCGCAGGCAGTCAGGTCTGAGTCCAGCCGCCGGCTAATAGTAGCCCTGCTTCGGGACCCTCCGCTTCCCCTCTCTCTTAGTCAATCTAGAAACACATGAAATGAAAAGCCAGCTGCAGCATTACCTCATCAGTTTGGAAAGAGGGAATAAAACATGGCGAAGTCGCACTGCTGCACTCAGTTATCTTATCAAAAAGCGCAAAACAATGAGTAATTCCTGAGACGTACGGGTTTATTACTTCTAGCGCCGTCGCTGGATCCCCAGCGAAAATAAATGGGTTTGGCAGAGCCAAGGCGGAGGGATGTGTATGTACAACGGCTGCATGTAACCTCGGAAAGCCATTGAGAGCACCCTGGATCGCCCCAGTGCCCTGGAAGAGCCATGACTGGCTGGCCTGGTGGTTAAATGAGCGACAGAGCTCTGGCAGAGGAGTTGCTCGGTTGGGTATCCCGGGCTTGCTGGCTGGATGCGATGGAATGCCTCCAGGCTCCATGCCTCGCGCGCAGAGGCTGAATTGGCGCTTACCTGCCATTTTATTGTCGTGCGACCATGTCGGTCACGGTAGAAGATGGCCCGACCCGGCTGCTGCACCGAGTCTCCATCAAGCATGCTGGCCGTTCGAGATCCCCAGAATTCTAACTCATTTCTCTTAATAATAAGTTGTAGCTATCCGATCCAAGAGGGCAGCGATTCGCCGGCCTTACCACGGGCGCAAGGGCCCCGTAGCACCACTAGTCCCAGGGAGCATGGCAAGTGGGTGACATAAGACATTGCACACCAAATGGTACTTTGATCTCCCATTCTACCAAACCCTTCACCTTTATAGTCTAATAACCTAGCAATACATACACAATATACCCTCATTAAAGACAATAGTCTAATATTTGGACCTCTAAGAATTATTTTATGGTTTGAATTTACTATTTTGATAGGATTCAGCTGTTGGACTGAGGATTGAAAACGCCTGTGGTTTGCGTGTGCAATGTCTTATGTCACCCACTTGCATGGCAAGCATGGTTGGGCTTCGAAGGGCTCGAGGCACCCTGCAGGGTCCCTGACTTCCTGTGGCCAGCGGGCTTTTAGAGGGGCCCTGGGGCCCGCTTGCGCTGCAGCCACCGACGAAGAGTGAACCCACACCACCTTGGAGCACGCAGAGCCCTGGTCCATCATCTGCATGACGACGAGAACATTGGAAACTAATTTTCTCTGCGCCGTGTGGCATATTGCTGCTGGGGCCTGGGCCCGTTGCCAGCCCGCACAGTACACGCTGAAACAATGCTGGTGGCTGCTAGGGAGAGGCTAACGGAGCGGGCTGCAGGAGAGCGGCGGCCAGGCAGCGAGGCGCATCCAACGCGGGCCTTGCATTGTGCCCCGCCCCGACCATGGCTCCAGCTACCCTCGTGGTTCTACGATTTGCCCGCCTCGCCAGGAAAAAGAAAAAGGTCAGGATGGGCGTTGGCCCTGGTGCTATATACAGTTATTGCTTAAGGATGGACTGACAGATCAGACGAGCACTTGCATGAAACACCACGCTGACCCCCACACAACTCCCAGTGTGTGTTGCATGGATACGGGCCAGGGTCTGAGCTGATGATGTCCTCGTCCGTATAATAGTAGGCCTGTGATTCATCAGCCAGCGGGCGCCGGGCAGCGAATGACAGGTCGTCGCTTGAGATGGGCAGGAAAAGGCTGTACTAGGCCGCAGCAGCTCTGATCTCTCGCATACAATACCTAGTGACACACCCACACATCCATACCTTATACGGGATTGACTTGCTCCCTCCGATGTGGCTCTATCCCCTTTCTTTTCCGTCTTCATCTAATGAATCTTTTCCCGAGACTATTGTCCTTCTCCGGCGGCCGTTGCTGGTTTTCGGCGGAGGATCGCCTAGCTGGCCGACCGTGGTTTTACCTAGAGCGAAGACCAGGCGAATAGAAGCAGGCGCTACCCTCGGAGCTGACACGGGCAATATTGCTTTTCGTTGCCTGTGTGTTTTCTAGCTTGGCTCTTGCGCCGCTCCATTAATATTCTGTGGAGTCCCTCAACGGGCGCGGACATCCCCGAACAGACACCAGAGAAGATCACCATCAATCAACGGCATCGAGGATGACTTTAGACAAGCAGCACCGAACAGGGACGAGAAGCCACTCTAAATTCTAGGTTTCTGCCGACCTCGCGACTATTGTCTGTGCCATCTCTTGCTCTACAGTAGCAGCAGGCTCGGTACACACTGCCGTTCATGCATGACCATGGCTGACGACCACACCTGCGTCTGACTACTCATGCTAGCATGTCGTTGCGGGCGCAACGTCCGACTACGCAGGCCCGGGCTAACCTTACGGAGATTGAAATCACAGAGCCAGACACGTTTGCAGGGGGGAATGAGCCCGAGCGCGTCTGTTTTAAGTCTCCCTCTCGAACCGACCGTCTCCACTTGGAGCCGTGCGTGAGTCGTCGATGATCTAGGCGACTGCAGGCCTGGAATTTCGATTGCGACCAGGGACGACGGGCGCCCTCCCGGTCAAGCGGACTTGGGGCGGAAGACGATGCGTGGGTATTTCTTCGCATTCCCTCGAGAACTCGCCGGGCGATGGGAGGGTAGCAGATGCACCGCATTCCAAGCCAAGTAACAATGATGTAGATGTGTGACGGTCACAACACAAGGAGGGAAAAAAAGACGGTTGACCGGTGTGCGGTTGCGGGCAATATTGGAGTGCGTCTTGTGTAACTGTCACATGTGATTCCTGCCCTCACCCTCACCACATGTGTTTTTTTTTTGGGTATCATGAGATTGTCTGCCACCCCCTGGCCACCTGAAAAAGCACAATCTGCCAGCCAGTATCTCAACTGCATTAGCTGCCGTCACACCCATGCCCACTCACCGAACAGAGTTGACCGAGATGGGTTGAATGCATAAATGCTTCTCACATTATAAGACGGGCTGTTGTCCCACCATCAGAGTGACAATGCGGTCTTTCTCGTGCTGAACATGTGCGTCGTATTGTCGGCTTACCCTTTTGGGTGATGCAAGTACGCGCTCAGGCTGACCAACAGCGATGTGAGCACCCAGTGCATGCTGTCCCTTTTCCGATGTATATGTACGTGCCCGCTGGGACCAATATTGCCCTTGTTCCAATTATTGCTGTCCGCAACCAGCCGTGCTCTGCCTGATTTCAATCTGCGTATAGGTAAGCTCTGAAGCTGTTGCTGTGCACGCGACTGGTAAGAACGAGGGACAAGGGAGAGTAAATTCATCATCATTGAAAGCATTTCTATATATATATCGTAATCGTAAAATCGTTATAAGTAAGGGACTTCTCAAAATCGTAACGAGGAGCCACGTAAAACACAATGAAAATCATGAACTTGATGTCGTTTTGTCGTTTATCCCTCCCCTTTTCCCTTGCTATACCAACTCACAAGCAAGTCAAACTTTTGCCGCCGCCTGGTATCTCATGAGGACTTATGCTTCCCGAATAGACGTTTCCAAATGCATGTGACAAAAACCGAGCTAAATAGGAGCCAAATGAAAGAAAATGAGAGAGGGAGGGTAGTATGTATCGTGAAAGGGAAGGAGAATTGAAAAGAGGGTGTTCGACCTGGGAGAGGGAGGGAGTGAATAAAGGGTGGTCCGTGTGACGATATCAAATCTTTATATGCCTGTACTAGAGGCATTCGATCGTCTAATTCAGAAGATCAAGCTGCATTTTTATTTGGGGTTTACCTGACCCTCGCTCTTTGAGCCACAGGGTCGTGAAATGGGAAGACTGTCTTGGCTTCGTCGAGGAGATTCCAGACCTTGAAGTCTCCTATTAATAGGTTTCGGATCGACCTCGTATCTAAAGAAGTTAGTTGGTTCATAGATAGATTGGAGAGTCCAAAACATACCTAACGTACTGAGCGACCATCGTGATTCGGGCGCACCTTTGACTTCATAGAGGCTTTCGTCTCGTACGTCTGTCGTCTGCGCATGATAGACTGGGGGCCCATAGGACATTGGCAATGATGGGCAAAGGCCTTGAGGCCGAGGTCGTTTCGAGGGCGATAACTCGTAAAATTCTGGAATCTCTGAATCACTCATTTCGTTGCTGTAAAGAATTGGCCGTCTATCAGCGCTCATCCTGGGGGTATAGATGGTCCGAGGCGTTACGGGTGTTGTCGGTGTTGGCGGTGTCCTAGACTTTGCCATGTTGGGAACGGCAGAGATAAAGGGCGCTGGGGATGTAGAACGTTTACGGGGCCGCGAGCGAGTGAAGCGGAAGCTGTGAAACCACCTCTTGATCTTCCGTGTAACCCACTTCAAGTGTTCCCGGAAGTCTCGCTTCGGCGGTGGCTTCCCTTCCATGAACGGGCGTGAGGAACTCGACGATGGTAGCCGGAGCTGGTTCTCGGCAACATTTCTGCGACGAAACATCCTGACTGGAGAACGCTTGAACTGACCTGAAGCCGAAAAATTCGTGATTATTCCGTCTATAAATGTTCAAAACACCAGCGGGGGTGGGAAATGAGACCGGGATCTTGAAATGCTCAGCCATCAAGAGTATGCGCTTAAGGCCCTGGTGCCCCATCTCTTGGACAAGCACATCGGGATTTTCAATATGCATGCAGCAATTACAAAACCTTTGAGGTATGCCACGCATGAAATAAGACGATTCTTGCACGCAGTGACGGGCTCCGGTGCAAGCTGAGCAATGGCTTATCCACCAAAGTAATGCCGTCCGCGGCCCGCGGGAAATGGGCATTGAGGAATAGGAAACCAGTGTAGGCCACTGCTGGTCTCTTATGAGATCTGAATGCCAGGTTCATGAAACTTACTTCCTGGGTGACCCTGGCGTATGCGCATTTGATCATGAACACTATTGGTCGTCGAAGAGATGTTGGAGGGTACAAGTCGGAATCAGAACTGTGCGGGCACAGCATGACAAGACCCGGAAGTGCTGGAAATGAATTGATCTGAAATGCAATGCAACCGGGACAACAGCCGATCCGGCCGGCTTTTTACTTTCACGCACGACATCGCAGTTGCAGAGTGGCAGGCAAGGCGCCGGTGATGGGTCCTTTTGTTCGGCATCACGTACAGACAGCAGGTTTCTACCGTCCCGCTTTGAGGCAATAAAGAATTGTTCCAATGACAGAAATCTGCAAGCACAGAGAGAAAAAAGTTCCCATCTAGCCAGCTGGCTATCAGAAGCAAAGTGCAGGAAGCACTCCACTTATTACCAGATGGACAGGTCATTATGCATACGGGTGGAATCGAAGGGGAGTAACTCGGCTTGAGAGCGATTTCCAGCCAATTCCTTGCTTTGATTAGACGCTCGCGGCTATATTTCAAGACGAATAAATGCTAAGCATGAATAGGGTAAAGGACTGCGCATGACGTTGCGGTATGCAGGCCGCCTTCTTTCTTCATGCGAATCATCGAAGTTCAGAGGAACCAAAGCACCCACTTGGCCTAGCAACACGCAGCACATAGAGAGACCTTGGTGACGTGACCTGAACGAACCAATTGACGCTCGACACGAAAGGTAGCAGAAGATCCGAATAAATGCGCCGCTGTGCGAGAGATCCCGAGAGACCATGCACATCGAGGATCGATGGACATATATGAGAGAATTGGGAACTATCTCTGTTCGTGGCTTCGCCGCCTAAAGGTTTGAAAAGAGCAATATGATCAGGCATTATAGTCGGTAAATTCCACCAAACAGGCTTCTTCATCCATTGATTGAATGATTGGTTTGGTCAGTTCCCTGTGCAGGTCCGCCTGGAAGCAACTGTCCGTAGTATCGTGAAGCAGTGTCACCCTGCTCCACTATTGACATGTAGGTCTTCCTCGAGAGGTAGTCACTGCATCTGTCATCTTCCATCTTCTTTCTGTTGGGTAAATCCCTCAAGTGAATAAAAAGAAAATAAACAGGGACCTGCCACCTTCCTCTGTCACATCATACAGTAATCAATTGCTCAATCGTAGGTATATGTTATGGGCCTGAAGCTTTACCTCGGCTATGACCTAATCAACCAATTCATGTCAAGCACCCACAAACACATGTCCTTTCGGTGCCAGTATGAGGTCCATATCCCGCCGAAACACATCTATGCACCTGCCGAAGAGTAGCTTCCCAAGCCAACTAGTTCAGCAGCCAGGAATAAACGTCGAGTGTGTTAGCAGATAACGAAGCAGGATGATGGCAAGCTCAATAATCCTCGGGGTTTGGTCGACTGAGGATCCCATGCGTCTTGATCGCCATAGTACCAAGGGCTTATGATAGCTCTATTGCTTCCAGAGCCTTTACGCCTACCTCTATGCCGCAGAGCTTTCAGATGCTGCAGAACTTGGGCCTTTCTCTTGAGTTCGAAAATTGTTCACATTTTGGGAATGCTGGAGGGCGGTATAGAGGCACCTTAGGCATAGAGGCTCTGGAAGCAATAGAGCTAGCACGCTCGGGCGAACTCATATCTGTGTTTAAATAGTGTCGTCAGTAGTGCGAGAGGTCTGAGTCCGAGTCCTAGAGCTTGGTTCGGTCGATTGTAAGCTTGTTGTTGATTATGACCCATCTTGGGGCAGTAGGTGGGCTCTTTTGTTCTGTCCCGTGGCATGTCGACTAACACACCAAGGCGCGTGTCACTGCTGGCCAATCACAGTGACGTGGAAGAAAGCTGGGACTTGAGCCAGACTAAAGGCATTATGTGGATTAGATTCTGCAGCCATGCGGGATCTCGTTTCGCTTCGCAAGCCAACAGCTGTTCGTGCTTCATGCTAGTGCCTTGCTCTATCATCCCGACTTTTTATATATCAAAAAAAAAAAAAAGCAAAGATCCAATGGCACGACAAATTAGAAGAAAGAGCGATGGAAATAAAAAGAAGAAAGAGACGAAGAGGCTAGAGGAGCTTTCGGCGTGTGACCTCTTTTTGGCCACCAAGAAAGGTGCGACACATGTGATTCATATCAGACATGGGACAGCCGGGATGGGCATGAAAACTCCTTTGAACTCCATCTTATTCGAGGAAAACATCTCGCCGTGGTTCGACCAGGGGTCTCAACGATTAGGTATTTGCCTGTAGGTTCCACTCTCCGCTGATTTGCGAATACTGAAGGACGATGGTCGGAGCAGGATACCTGTCACAACTCTACTCCCGTCAGAACTTCTCTCCTGCTTATTCATGTCGATGATGGGGGATCGGAATTATCCAAACAGAAGCGACAGCCCCGCAACATAAAATTAAGAGATGTGGGTGTATCTCCCTATTGTATGAAAAAGAATTGTCGTCATTTTTACACAAGATAATATCATGAGAAGTTGCGGTTGAACAGATGGTGCCAATCCTCCTTGATCTGCTAAATTAGAAGAATAGATTTTGGTTTAGGATGCAAATATCTGAGTGGACTAGAAAATGATTAATACGAAATTTTTTTACTGACAACGAGGAGCTTCACAGTCAGCTACTGTTAAACAGAATCGAGTTGGACCCTGCAATTCGAGTTATAGGAGGCATTTGCGCCGAGTTTCTTATTCACTGGAGCGTCAGGTTATAACCAGGTGCTAGAAGAGCGGTTAAATAAAGCATTTAACTTTGTAGATCTATCATGAAACAGGGTTTAGCAGATCATAAATTTGGGTAGCTGGTTATTAAAAATAAAACAAGCAGTGTCAGGGAGAAAGTCGTGAAAGGATGTTATGGTGCTTAGTCAGCGGGATTTTGGTGTTCTCCAGACTTTTAGTCTCCATGGCTCTTGCATCACCAGCTCAACACCTTGCATCAAGTTCTTGACGGTCACTATCACACCACGACAACTCTGAAGAGTTACTTCAAAAGGAACAACTGAACAAATATGGCCGGGGAACGGAACTACAACCCCGTTCAGGCTCAACGCAAGGCCGAGAAGGCTCGAGCTATCAAAAAAGGTTGGCCACCACCATTCTCTTCACACCCAATGCAATGAAGCCATTTCTAATGCCTCTTCTCAAGGCAAGGCAGATGTCCAGAACCGGAAAAACGAGAAACTCGCGCAAAAGAACCCGAACCGAATACAAAAACAGATTGACGATCTCGAAGCGGTTGCGACAAACGGTGGGAAGCTCACTAAACACGAAGAGCAGGTGCTAGAGGGCTTGAAAAGAGATTTGAAAGCAGTAAACAAGGCCCGAGAGAGCCTTGGGGACAGAGCGCCTACATTCGGACGAGGCTGGAACCGCGATCGAGGAGATTCTGGGCAAGGCGTGCTTGGTAAGAGGAGGCGAGGTGATCAAGATGCATCCAGCAGTGACGAGGACGTTCCTGAGGATGTCCAGAGAATTCCCATGCCACGGGACACGCCCCCGCCTATTCCGAAAGAAGTTCTAGACGAATGGTATGCGAAGCGACGGGCGCGTAGAAATGCAGAAAATCCCGAGAAACAAAAGGAGAAGAACGAGTCAGCATCGAAGCAAGAAACGCCGGCCGTGGAGTCCAAGACAGTTTACTCGGCAGCACCCGTCAGTCGCGATCTCCGAAAAGAGGCCGTCGCTGCATTTGTTCCTACAGCGGTCAAGATGAAAATGGACAAGGGCAAGGGCCAAGGGGGTCTCATTGAGCCCGAGGAGGCGGATAGGTTAGAGAGGGAAGGATATCTCAAGCTAAAGTCCGATCAGACTAGCGGTCCGGTTTCCGGGGAAGCTGACACACCGCCCCGTCCTCTAACGGTTACGATGGAGGAAGTTGAGGACGAGGAAGCTTGAACGGAGTCACTGTTACTAATAGCGAACCCAATTGAAGGATACCCAAATGGAAAGATATGACGTCGAAGCCGAATCACGGCTTGCGCTTGGTGCTTCCCTAGTTGAAGCGACGAATAAGGTGCGGCGACAGAGTTTGGCGAGAATAGTAATGGGCTTACCTTCAAGCGTCATACCGTTTGCAACATGTCGAATTTGGCGACCCAATTGGCTCGGCCTCGGCTTCTTGCAACTGACGGGGCAGCCATTGCGTGAGAAGATGGAAAAATTGAGCTATTGGGGAGGTGGATGGCGACCCGATCTTAGTTCCCCATATCTCGGCTTCGGCTCAAGCAAACTTCGCCCCCGAAGACCGCAGTCAGCAAATCACAAGTTTCCATTACGCTCTATTTTGCCTAGGATGGAGTAGGATCCCGCGAAGGCTTGCCGTTTTCACGGAAGTGCGCTCTCGGATCCCCACTCCGAAAAGCGGAGCGAGCTCCCCACGATCAGTTTTTAAGCTTGATCATGTCCTCCGGCGTGGTCGTTTGAGACAGAGACCGCCACACGCACCACATCTCGAGCTATTTATGCAAGTAGATGTCTCTAACGAATGTGAATAACATCTGAAACAATACCATATCCTGATAGGGGTTCGCCCAGAATAAAATTATGGACGTTCACCAGGTTACATCGAATGCCGTGCATGATGGCCCTGACGAAGTAACTCCAGCCGACGATTTCACACAACAATACGACTACGACGGAAAAGACAATGGTCTGGAAAAGCAGGCCACCGCAGTATCTACGGCTTCCTACCAAGAGACGTATCCAGAAGGAGGACTCCAAGCATGGCTGGTCGTGGTTGGCTCATGGTTCTCTCTGCTATCGTCGCTCGGCCTGATGAACACCATCGCACTCTTTCAAGCTTACGTCCTCACTCATCAACTCAAAGACTACAATGAAGGGACAGTTGGGTGGATTTTCTCTATATACACCTTTCTGGCATTCTTCTGCGGCGTTTTCATTGGCCCCGTTTTCGACAAATATGGCCCTCGATGGCTCGTGGTTGCTGGGTCAGTTCTCACCGTGATTGGTGTTCTCACTATGAGCTGGTCTACGGGTAAGTCAATCACCTCTGACAGTTGAAATATTCGAAATCAATGTATTAATCAGCTATTCCTAGAACTTTGGCATTTCATTCTCTCCTTCGGGGTGGTAGCCGGGATTGGAACCTCGCTCCTTTTCACACCGGGCATTGCCTCTGTGGGCCATTGGTTCAAGGCGAGGCGAGGATTCGCAACCGGTATTGCATCGACAGGCGGAGGTATTGGCGGCATTGTCTTCCCTCTAATGCAGACGTCGCTCTTTGATAAAATCGGCTACGGCTGGACCGTTCGTGTTCTGAGTCTCATCTGCCTTGTCTGTTGCTTGGTTGGCATCGTTCTCGTCCGCAGCCGTCTCCCGCCCGCAAAGAACGCCAGCGCATGGCCTGATTTCCGTATCTTCCGGAACATTCCATTTCTTCTCACCACCATTGGCATTTTCCTTCTAGAGTTTTCTCTCTTCATTCCGCTATCCTACATCTCGACTTATGCCGTTCACGAAGGTTTCAGCCAAGAATTTGCATATCAATTATTGCCCATCATGAATGCGGGGTCCTTCTTTGGGAGAATTCTTCCCGGATATTACTCTGATGCGGTAGGTGCCTTCAACACCTGCATGTTCTCTGTTGTCTTGAGCTTCGTCTCCTGCCTGTGTGTATGGCTCCCCTCCGGCCACACCACTGCCGGCATCATTATCTTCTCTGTTCTCTTCGGCTTCGGGTCGGGAACCAGCATTGCTATCGCTCCCGTGTGTATCGGGCGACTGTGCAAGACGCAAGAGTACGGGCGATATTACGCAACTGCATACACCATTGTATCTTTTGCCTGCTTAATTGGCATTCCCATTGGCGGAAATATCATTCAAGCGAACGGCGGATCTTACCATGGACTCATCATCTGCACCAGTGCAATTTATATTGCATCATTCATCTCTCTGCTGGCTGCGAAGGGTACGAGTTTAGGCTGGAGCAAATGGCTGGCGATTTATTAAGCGATTGCACCCCCCTATCCCTGCCCCTTTTATGCGCCTGCTAGAGAGGTGGTTTCTATCTATACATTTGCATTGCACGATTCCCCCACTACGGTAAGTTTGGCATACATATGCATTGGAGTTTAAAAATTCGATCTGGCCTTTCTATTTTATTTTTTTTACCATAGACTTCGAAATGATCCAACAGGACAACCTAATTATGAACCCTTATGTTGTCCGTAGCAGTTAGACTTCTATAGCATCAAACAACGAACTTTGATAGTTTCGCTCGTACGCATATTTTTTCCCAATAATGAAGCCAGTGTGTGGTCTATTCGTTCGCTTTAATATGCTGGTCGTGGAGGTCCTTCACCGCGGGGATGATGAAGCGCTCAATCTCCTCCCCGGGCTCCTCCTTCGGGACCTCGCCCTGCCTCAGCCTCTTGACGTCCTCCTCGGTCCACTCCTTGCCCCTGCGCTTGACCCGGAGCCAGTTGTCCTCGCGGCCCGGGCTGACGAAGACGACCTCCCACTTGCGCGTGGCGAGCAGGTTCCCGATGACGAGGTGGTGCTGGTAGCGCTCGAGCGAGTACCGCGCCTTGGTCACGAGGATGGTCGGGTCCGTCTCGAGCTTGAAGGAGGAGACCATGCCGCGGGGCGCCCACCCGTCGACGAGGTTGAGGAGCAGCTTGGGCACGGGGTCGAGGTCGATGACGAGCCGCTTCGACCGCGGCACCCGGGGGCTGGAGTCGAAGTTGTCGAACTCCTCCTCCTCCGAGTCCTGCTTGCTGCTGTCTGCACTGCTAGGAGCTTGACCGGCCGCCGCGGCTGCTGCCTCCTGCGCCCGTCTCCCCAGATCCGTAGACTGGATCTTGTGCTCGGCCATGCGCTCCGGGGGCACAAAGAAATCAGACACGGCCGCGGCCAGGTACAGCAGGCCACGGGGGCCGAGGGAGGCCATGAGGCGGGAGATGGCCCGCAGCTCGTGCAGGTAGTCGCCGATGGTCACAAAGGGGATGCTGAGGAGGAGGTTCTCCGTGCGGGCGGTGTGGTAGCGGCTCAGGATGTCGGCCATCTTAGCCGAGACGTCCGGGCGGGCTCTCACGCCGCCTCCCTCTCCCTGGCCGACCTCGAGGAAGTCGAGGAAGCCCCCCGTGGTGGCGTGGGAGAAGTGGCGGGCGTACGGGGTGAGGCTGAACTCGCGGTGGAGGAAGATGACGGCGTACCCGGCCTCGAGGAAGTACTCGGCGCTGGTCGCGCCGCGGGTTCCCGCGCTGAAGTTGTCGATGAAGCGCACCGTCTGCTTCTCCAGCGGCACCGTGGTCCCGCCGGATGTGACGAGGACGACGCGGCGGCCGGCGGCGGCGTGGGCGTCGATGAAGGCGCGGGCCTGGGCGGCATGGGCCTCTAGATGTCGCGGGGGTGGGTTTGTGGAGAAGTAGACATCCTCCTGGTCTTGGGCCGACATGGTGGAGGAGGGCCGAGGTGATATTCAGTGCCGCCTCAAAAGGACTGTTTGAGCTCGGTTCAATCCAGGCCACGCCAATGGGTTGTGAGCTGGGACGGGATGCTTTGGAGAGGGTGACAGTGGATGTGAAGGAAAATGAAATAAAACCAGGCTGAGTTATTTTGCTTCACGGCGGGTCGGGGTATGGCCTTTTACTCTTTTTTTCTGTGCTCACAACTACGAAGCAGCATCCATCCCGGAGGGTCGCTCACGAGCGGAGAATGACCAGACCATGCAGATCCTGTCAATTGCCCCTCTACAGGCGAGTGGATAATGGGCTCGAATGCACAAGGCAAGGGACAGCAGGGGACAGAGGCAGACAGAGCACCTAGGACGAAAGGAAAGAGCCTCACCACCACCACCACGGCCCGGCCCAAGATGTTCACAGACGGCATGTAGCGGAGGTACTGTGATGCGACGTGGTGTGGTAATTAGTGTGTAGGTGGGCAACATCATGTGCCGGGAGCTAATCAACGTAGGCTCCCCCCCCACGTCACTCGGGCCAACGCAATTGGCAGCCCGAGACCACCTCCAGACCTCTCAGAGGGACAGTGGCATTCATTCTCGCAGACCGCATCACGATCATGCACCTTTGGCAGCAACGAATATGCACGACTGGATACGGCCTGGCCGGGGTCAGCATCTGGAGAAGACCCTTCGACTCCGGGACAGGTGGGGCATGTGGCCCTGCAGCCGCCGTGCATTACCCATTACCATGGGCACACTGGATGGGCTCGACAGCATGACGGCTTTTGTCCCTACAAATAGATATGTACATAATAACACTCCTCGTCTCGGCGGGGACAATGGCTACTTCGGCTTACATATATAGCTTCTTCATATCTATGGATCAGTAATATGCTCTTTGTATTTATACATGGTTGTACTCTACTATATCATCCAGATACGTACTCCTTATTATCTACTTTCCGTTACCTTTCCGCTACCTGCCGTGAGTCTCCACGCCCTGAGCGGAAGGCTTTGGAGGTGTGTAACCTTCGGCTTGATGTACCACACGAATGTGGCCAAGCCAAACGCAACGCAGAGCAGATTGACGGAATTATAGCCGTCCCTCTGCATTTCGCAAATGCCTCCTCCATTCTCGCACCTCTCCTTCTCAGCCTGGACAGCGCATGAGAATGCAGCTGTTACCAATGGTCCTTTGAGAGTAGAGGCATCGGCCCCGGCGCTTGGTGGGGTGCATGTAGCGACGGTGAAAGCGTCAACGAGCTTCAGAACGAAGTACCTTGGGAATGTGCCTCCCAGGTTGCAAACACTATCACAGTCAATGTCAGTAAACGAAACAGAACGGGTGATGAACATGTGGGCAGACTCACGTAGCCAAGAGTGTCATGTATGTGCCTCCGATGACCGGGTCAGAAACTCGAGCGTGGAAAGCCGATACGGCCACAAACATGATGGTGTTGGTAAATGTTGAGTAGACGTGAGAGAAGATGACCAACAACATATACCACGAAGTGACGCCTCCCGACGGGTAGATGAATACGGTAAACTGGGCCAAGATGGCGGCTCCCAGGCGTCCCATGAATCCCCAACACCAGAGTCGCATTGGAGTGTACTTTTGCGACCACAAACCAGCATAGTACCCAACTCCAATCTCAAACGGAAAGTCGACAAGAACCGTCAGCGCCATGTTTTCCTTCCCGAAACCTTTGTCCAAAAGTTTAAGATTCGTCACACCATCATTGGCTTGGAACCCGATTTTGGCAATGAGATGCACGATGATAATCGCCTGAACATTTCTGAGCTTGAGGATACCCCACATGATCCGGTAGACCTCCCAGACGCCGTCCTCATTTTGGGATTTTTCTTCCCGCTTGATCAGGCCGAGCCCAATCGTCATGATAATATACGCCCAGCCCCAGAACTTGAGATAACCGCCCAGTGAAACAAGGCCATCGTCCGAGGGTACAGAACGAAACCACTTATTGGCGAAATCGGGTGCGTTTAGGGCCAGGAACACAGTATACGACAGGAAGTGCCCAGCGGTAAGGCCCACTGTCTGCGCTGTCGAAGCGTAGGAGACATTGGCGGGACTCAGAAGCGTAAGGGCCCATCCATCCACAGCAATATCTTGCGTGGCGCACATGAGCACCAAGAAAAACCACCACAGCATGAAATGCCAGACAGTTATTCCATCCTCCTTGCCCATCGTCTCCAGCATTCTCTCCACGTGTGAGCCCAACCAGAGCATTCCGAAGCCGGAGAGAAATTGGATCGGCACAATCCAGGTCTTGCGCCGACCAAACGTAGGGCTCCATACCGCATCTACAAACGGGCTCCAGAGGAGCTTCAGGGAGTACGGATAGGAGGCCAAACTGAATATACCAATTTCTCCATATGACAGATGATTCTTGAGAAGGAAGGGCACCGAACCCATGGCAAGACCCATCGGGATTCCTTGCAAAAAGTATAACAGCACCAACAGCAAAAAGTTGCGCTGATCCTGTCTGGGGAGGTCGAAAAACCCATGGTTGGCAATTCCTGCGCTCGACTTGGGGGGTTCATCATCGAGGGAGAAGTTCTCTCGAGTTACGAAGTTGGCTGCAGTGGTGTCCACGTCGGACGGTACGCCTTTGCGCCGAAGTTCCACGCCGTTGCTCATTTTCCCATTCGCATGCTCAGTTTCGGGAGGCGAAGATGATGCGCGCTTGAATTTGGAGGATTTCACGCGTCTTACTCTGGTCCCCATGAGGTAGGTATTGTATCGGTCGTTGGGTGTGAATCGCAGCTGCCGGAGATATAGGAGACAAGGGTGACTCCACGTTTAGGAGTAGTTCAGGCCGTCGGGGAGCGAGACGAATATTGAATATAAAATACCAGTGCAATCGTCACTGGGTACCTGGGTGTCGTCCGGAATGCGGGAGAGTTCGCGACAAGTGTTTCGGCAAATAGAGGCGCTCGAGATCAGGTAATGATGTGTATGTCATAAAAGGTCGCAAGATATAGAAATAAATATCCGTAATAGTGAGAATAAACAGTCCAGAAGGAAGATAGATGAGAATATCAAGCGAGTGGCTGTCGGACAGTTGATAGGATAATGGTGGCAAACGGTTGGGAAAAGTTTCGCTTTGTAAGGCGAAGCTACCGTGGCCTCAATGAAAGGAACAGGTGGGTTCTCCCCAATGGCCAAACAACACCCGGCTGAAAAGGAAAGGACGCTAGGAGAAGCCAGATCTGAGGAGCCTTATGCGCAAAGAGCCGAATCGGGATTCTGGACAAAGGCGGGTTCAGATTTGTCTGGCCTCTACCGCAGCAGCAACAACCTGGCACAGAACGATAGGCTATGAAAGGGATCAGGGATACGGAAGCGCAGAGCACAGATGGGAATTTTGCCTACAAGAAATGAGCCCCACCTCCCACAATACGTTGGACAGAGCCAGCCCAGACTTAGCGGGTAGAACCTGCCAGGCACCAGACTGCATGACTCATGAAATAAGGGTAGCCAACGACTATGTTCCTATCCTCGATGTCTAGAAGGTCTGCATGCAGCTACTGGAGGTTCGATCCCATAGTTTTAACCTCATCAACGTCAGACATATGAGAATAAGAGCATCCTGCAAAATACGGATATTTAGCATCCATTTTCTAGTCGAAATGACCACCAACTACCTCAGTTGGTACTTAGAGGAACCTTCCCGATCGGGTTGTGAACCACATGCCGTCCAGATGCAATGGAACCCTGATGACTAATGCTCAAGATTGATAGGGCACGCGTTTTTGGTTAACCTCGACGCGTCTGATTCTGGGGTAGGTCCGAAGTGACGGCATAGCACAAGTGATGATGGCTTCGGAAACCAACGAGACAGAGGCCGATGTCCTTGGGGATGAAATCGCTGAATTAGAAGCACAGAGTATGGCTTGTTAATACCCCCGGATACGCGGAATATCAGCTAACCAAACACAAGTTGCTGCGACCAAGAAGCAACTCAAAATTCAGGCTTCAACCATCATAGCCGCCATTCCAAGCCAGAGTCTCATCAAAGAATCGGCGCGATCTCGTTCGAAAGACAACAAAAAACTCCTCAAGGGGCTCCAGGGACAAGAAGCACACCAGCAACAATGCCTCTATCGCATTTGCAACCCTGTCACAGCCTTCAAAGTCCACGACCCAGACCCCAACGCCGTCGATGGGGGTCATGTTCTGGGGCTACGATTCGAGGTCATGTCTCGTAGTCAGTTTCTCAAGCCATACTACGTTATGCTAAACCGTCCCTATTCGAAGTCCTCGGCACTGCGTGTCCACCGCCACACACTACCCAGCGCGATACCGCTTGCTGGGCTGGCTGCCCGGCATCTGCCTCCTCCAAAGCCTGAGGATAAGAACCCACCCACGCAAGACTTGGATCAATTTGTTAGGACACTCAGGCGCGAAATAATGCGATACCATAACCGGCTCGGTATATCCGCCGACCTAAGGAGAGCACTGGGATTGCATCAGATCACCGAGGGGGACACTGGGCCCACCAGCATTGTCGAAGTTGGAATTGCCGATATCGAAGCGAAGCAGATCAAGCTCACATGGGCGGACGAACGTAATGGTCGTCTCGTTATGGATGATGATGGAAAAGTCACCAAACTTTCTGTCTTCGGTGTGGATGGGCGCGACTGGGAGACAACGAAAAGCCTTTTCGACAGGCCACAGCGCATTGAAGAAGTGGTGGAAAAGCTAAGGCATTCATCTACAAGCTAAGGAAAGAGACTACAGTGCGTCAAGGATAAATTCGTGCACCAGGAGCTTTTGAAGTTGCCTCTATGAAAGGGCAACAATTGCATGGTTGAACCAAGCCCCACCCTAAAGTTTAATTCTCCAAACATAATCACTCTATCAAAGGTAAGTTGACAAAAATTTTCAGCAGATTCATTTTCAATGTTTAACTAACACAGACAAGCTAAGGTCACTAAGTCGATGCCCATGAACCGATTGCATGAATAATGTACATGAAATTCTTATGAACTATGCACTTGAGAAATTGGTTACAAGAAGAAAGCAAATGCATCTCATGTCATTTCATAACACGTTCGACCACACATTCGACCACTGAAAGGGGGTTTTGTACCGTTGCCCTAGGGCTTACAAGACCAGCATGGCGGCAAATCCAACAAGGGCAAAGATACCGATGTGGCACGTGCTCGACATTCCGCCAGAGGTTTCTTGCGGAGCCTTGCTGATAGTTGGGAGTGCGGGCGCCGCTGTGGTGGCATTATAGCCATGTTGAGTACGCTGGAATGTGGTGGCCGGAGTATGAGGAGAATGCATAGCGGAGCTGTTGACGGCTGTAGGGATCGGTGATCCCGCATAGGTCGCAACCGTTGGCGAAGCGCCATGCGATCCCTTCCACCCAAGGTGGACGGAGGAAAGTGTGATACGAGCAGGACTTTGGAGAACCTGGGTGGCAGATGCAATATGACTGGCATCCGGAGTCTGGATCCCCGTCGTATGAGGGCCCGAGCAACCGACAATCGTCTTGACGTGGGGGATTGTGACTGTGGTGGTGCGTACTGGAGGGATCCAATGCCATTCGCCATTTCCGAAATCACCACAACCATAGGTCTTGGCGTCGTGCGGTGGGTGCCATTTGCCAACAGACTCTGCGCAGGGCTCGTGGCGAGGTTCCGGCGCGTTCACATCACCCGCAACGCCCTGGGGAACATCTGCGCCTTGGTTGAGAAGGGCGCTGGTGGAAGTGGCAAGAAGGCCAAGAACAAGCGTTGAGAACTTCATATTTAGATGGCTATTAGGCAGCAAATTTCAATAAAGGAGTGACAAAAAGTTGGCTGCTGAAACGAGTGAAGGTAAAACGAGAGAAAGCTCCTGCGCTGGCTTGTCATGTCACCAACTGTCCATGGGCCATGGCTGCCTCTTAAATCATTCATTTGAACTATCTGATATACCATCACTGCTACCAATTTCATCTTCCCCTTCCTCGTGTCAACACTCTCATCCTCGCATTGTTTGTGGCGGAGTAAAATGAGAATAAGACACTACAAGGCCGGCAAAGGAGAGGGTTCGTTTCGGCCTGCGACCCTGTTTCCAAAGTTGTCTACCTTTTGATGCAGTCGCTGGCTGGGACTCAAGTGACTGACATAAAACATGGCACATCTAGACAGTTCAGGGTTGAATTTTAAAACAATATCAGAATAATTAATCTAGTAATAAATACCATGTCAAGCTAAATATCGTGGAATAGTCTATTGTTCTCTCATCATTATGTTTAGTTAGAAACAAGGTCCCTGCCTTATGCGAAAAGAGCTTTGGTGTGCCATGTTTTATTTCACCCACTTGGGGGTGTTGCAGTTGTTTGAATTGTGCTCTGACCCACAAAGAGCTAATAGTACTAACGTATCCGGATGTCTTCTCAATCAGTTGACGCAAGGAGAGTCCGGAGGGAGGCCACTCATGCTTGTCTCAGACCCCATAGCCAACTCCGCTCTCTTTCAAATGGCTGTTGTGAGCTTTTTCTTTTTTCTTCCCTCTGTTTTTTTTTTTTCTTTTTCCTTCTGCGTCCTAACAAAAATCACTTCATAGCAATGACAAATGTTTCAAACGTGTCCATTTTTTTTTTTTTCCTATGAAGGTCTGTCGCAACTCTTATCCGATGACGACGCACTTTGGCAGCCATCGTTGGCCCTTGCGTCAGCCAGTGAGTTCACAAATTACAGAATTGTCTCGAAATCCGGCCAATTTGTCTTCCTTCCTAGATGTGCAAGAGGTAAAGGCGAGTAACTTCTTGTTATGCTTGCTGCCATTGCAGTTGCGGTTGCTCGGGAGCGAGCGGCATCTGTAGTGCGCTAAGTACCAGTCTCAAAAAAATGTACGGACGTTCTCGAGCCCTCCAAGAACGCAGTGATAGGTGAGGGTAGGCTGCTTGGAGATCCAGCCTCAAAATCCGAGCATCAGGGAGCCACAAACAACGATGACCTGGCTCCGTAGTGTGAAGCCGCGTTGCCACTGCCTTCTCCCAGCCCTTCTTTGAGGTGGAGCAGCCTTCTCTTGCAAGCTCGCTCCCGAAGCGGCACATGGGACTGCCCTTCCCAGACCCCGTGGCAGTTCCCTGGGGAAGGTTGGGGCCTGATCGAGGCAGGTTGTAATTTCCAGCCACTGTGGTTCAGTTGCTTCACCAATCCAAAAGATCCCTAGCTGGTTCATCTCCGTGGGCGGGAAGCTCCTCGTGGGTTTGTTGCGCTGGCTCTGGGTTGAGATGATCCAGAAGAGACTTATCGACTCCCCAGACACGGACTTGTTCGTCCACGATACCGATCCATTTGCGAATGACTGGGTGAGCCTGCGCCACCTGGTGGGCGGTAGAGTCCGAGGGAGAAATCGTGTAGTTGCGCTCTCCGTTAGGCTTCCAATGATCGGAGCTAAAAATCTTCTCAACGCTCAACTCAGTCCTGCCTTCATTTAACAGTGTCTCTATCTCTGCCGTGGGATTGTCCGCATTTGCCTTTGCCGCTTCGGCAATCCCCTCCAGGAGGCCAAGTAGCTGTCCAGCCTGCAGTCCCAGGGCGGCGCCTACAGAATATCCCTCGTCGAAACCTTGCTGCAGGGTCGCTTCTTTGCCGAGCGCTATCCCTTCACGGTACCCTGCCGTAGTGTGCTCCGTCTCCAGCCTCCTCATATCCGAAGGGTGGTAATCTTCAGCAGGTTGGAGATCATCCCCGCCGAAGATGTCATCAAGGGTGTCGTTCACATTCGAGGTTGCGATGAAGGCGCCACCTCCGCCAGAAACGTAGGCATCATCGCCCAGGTTCTCAATGGGTTGGAAATGCATACTGACAATGATTCTTCTTCCTTGGGAGATTTTTGCTTTGCCAGAGCAAGAGGATAAAAAATTTGAGGCTCTGGGGAACCTTCGAGGTGGGGAAGTCGCAAGTTTAGGGTAGCTTCTTCTTACCTAAGCGGGTTGAATTTCAAATTTCTACGTCACTGATGAGGTATGAATTGGACATTAGCTGACTAGGTATCCATGCAAGGCTTTGATAGAATGGTAAAAAGTCTGAAGGTTGCTTGGAATAAATATGCTATCTAATTATCAACCATGTGCCGCGTCTACAGCTCGTTGATTGTATCGATGATAGGCAGATGTGTGTGAACATGCCAACTGAGAGGATGAAAATACTCAAGAAATGATGATGCTATCTAATCTAGGTATTCTACGATTAATCTTTCTTCGTAAGTTGAAATTTTTGGGGTCATAGCCTACCTACCTCACCACCTACCTCAACAACTCCTTGCAATTGAAGCCACCTAGCTGCGCTCGACACAAGTACCCATGTTGCCGGCACTCATCTTGAGCGATTCAGGTTTTCTGTAACAGAGTACCAACACAGCATGAGCGGTGAGTATCGTCCGTGTTTGATGTGAGAAGGACGTGCGCCTCGTTCTAAATTCTTAGCTTCAGGGATTGGCGAGGGAGATTAGCGAATAGCAGAAGGTTCCCACAGGGGAAGTGCCTGTCAAGCCATGCGAATGCGCTCATGTAAATTTATTTGCATATCACGGGGACAGCTGGGAAGGTCAGTTAGACCCGAGTTCGGTCAGCCTGGGGGCTAACTTCTGGCCTTCCAAGCGTCCAGATGGGGGCCCGCTCAAGGACATAGGAGGATACAATGGCAATGTAGCGTCCAATTTGCCGTGGACCAAGCAGCAGGGCATGGGGAGATGCCGTTTCAATGGACGGCTTCAACTCAAAACCCACTGTTCCAAGCTGAGATGGGAACGGGCCGCCCTCCCCGGTCCACGGAACCGAACTGACGGACCAAAGGTTTAGTTACGGCCCCACCGGAGTGGCCAGTCCAGACCAAGAACAAGGAGCGAAGTAAGGTGAGGTCGTACTTAGATGGTGCTACATACCCGTCGCAGTGGGAGACGGCTGTCACGCAGACACAAGGCCGGACTCGCAGCGAATACGGGCATGCAAGAAGCCGGCACGAATACGCGTGGGCGGCGGTTAATGCTGCGCGGTGTTTCGGAAGGAAGCAGCAGTGGCCATGATGCGATAGGGTCGGTTGGCGATCAATTTCAAAAGTCGCCATTGACGTATGGATGTGCAACGGAGCAATTAGTCAGTGGCCAGACCGCGAGAGTGGATGGGCAAGGGGAGTACGTACAGGCGTCATCATCAATTCCGCGCTCGCGAAGGAATCTCATTGTTGGTTCTGAGAAAGGAGAGGAAGCCTTGTCGAGCTTCTAGTCTCGTCAGGGGGACTTGCTAGTAATTCGGTGTGTGTCTGCCTTCCCCGGCACCAATCATGTCATTAGAATGAAATTGGTGCTCTATCCGGAGCCTTCCCCGACAGAATAGTGCTTCCAACTCCTTCTCGGCCAGCCCATGGATCCCCCGGCCAGAATTCGTCGCGTTGGTACGCCTTCACCTTAGGCGGGAGACTAATGGTTTTTTCCTTTCCTTTCTTTTTCTTCTGGCCCGTCTGCCCCAGCCAATGCGGGCTCCACGGACATGGAACTGGGTCGATTGGGCCCTATGGTCGCGTTTCCAGGCTACCCCTACGATCTACCTATAGCATCTTGGGAAATGCCCCGGTGGAAGGGGACGCTGTTTCGGGACAGGCAGCGAGGTGAAGGAAGGTAAATTACGGTGAATCCAGGGGTTCCTTTCTGTCACCACCTCCCTGCTGGGTACCTGCGCTGCGCTGCACACGTGTTGACACAATGCTAGCGTTTTGACGGCTCTCCCACGAGACCTGGCGGCAATGTACATGCATGGCCTCGTCATGGGCCTTGCTTGTCTATTCCTGCGGCGGCGGACAAGCCGGAGACAAGCGAAGAGTCGCCGACGGCACACGATGCACCCGTCTCTGGGGGTGGATATCTAGCCCAAGGTACTTCTCTCGCCAGGTACATTCGGAGGTGTGTACCTGGAGCAAGAGTAGGTGTGCTATTTTTGTCTCCCCAAGACAGCTCATCATTTTGAGGATGTCCGTATCGGCTGGTTTCCTCACCGACACCTCTAGTCAAACGGCCTGTTGTCTTGCTGACGACGAGTCATCTAGTTGATGATGCTCCACCTGCCCTGTAGCAGGCCTCACCGTCAGAAACTATGCCTGCCTGCTGCCGAAACATTGAGCCCAACCGTGATCATTTCGTCCATTCTTTTTTCATGTTTCTTCTAGAATCTCGCCGTCTTCGTGCTACCCTTGCTCGTCTACCGTGGTCTAGTGTGACGCCCCGATCGCTTAGTCCCTCCAGTGGTATCACGCTCGCTTTCTTGGCCAACCAGCCCTTCAGTCGTTCCATCCTGAAGTCTTGTGCCGGGAAATTTGGTACTCAGTGTATTTTTCCCAATCTGATCCAAACGTGTCAGATCCGTCTCTGTAGTACATATGGAACACTAAGAAGCACAGCATCAAGCCCTACCGCAAGGTTATCTGTTTTTTCTTTTTCCCCTTGCCCTTTTTCCTTTTTTCCATCTCACTCAACAATGTCAGCTGAAACCCACACCGCAGACAACAGTACTTTGTAACCGAGAGTCACTCATGAATGTGAAAAACAAGCCCGGACGATGGCATGGGACTTGTCTGTCCAAATAGCTAATTACTGGCAATATCCCAACCAGTCACACCCCTGTCGATCTTAAAGGTGAGGTATGGCCACAGGGATTCCTTAGTTAGTCAAAGCCCAGGGGTATGAGCGCGCTGACCGCAAAGACCGGATCAGCCACTTGACACGCGCACAAAGCCAGGGCAGCAAAGACGAAGAAGCAAAAAAAAAAAATGGTACCGCCTTCTTTTTCTTCTTCTCCCTAGAAGATTTAAAGTCACCGGAGCTCGCACTCAGATTTAAAGTTCGCATCTATCACACCCTCTATCAGACCTGTAGGATCCTTCCATCCTTACCACTTCGATCAACCACATCCATACCCTCTCGACACCCACGTCTACCTTCCTACAGATAAGGAACTGTTCACTCTGCTGCCAAGTACACGCACGCACACCAACATCGAGAAGCACTTATACTTCTTTTACCTACAATATACCACTCTCCCACAACATGCCTCGAGGACCTTATGACACCACCGGCCTCCCCAAGCCCAACTCGCCCAAGCCCCCACCTAAATAGAGGCCCTACCCTCTTGCTTCCCTCTCCCACATTGAGAGCAATGCATTTCAGATGAAGATGGCGGCGGCAACATTCAACCTGGTAGGAAGCTCCGTATCATATAACCAAGTCCAAATAGTGCTAACGAACTTTGACAAACAGTTCGCCGCCATTTGATCATATGAGCAAACCACAACAACACTCAACCTTCTGTCTCTCATTTTCTTCGGTATTCGACGCAATGATCGAACCATGGGCGGTCTTTCTTGGGTGTTTTGGGAGTTACGGCATATATTTTTGCCCCGGTATGGAAAGGAAACCAAATTAGACTGGGAAGGGACTTAGGAGTATATCCATTATGACACGCCACGAGAGAACACTAGAGAAGCTTCATTCACATGAACATCACACCTTACATACTTAATACACAAAACGTCATTGCTTTCTGGACACTTTGAGAAATTTGCGAATATGTGTGACCGGGTGGATGAGACGAGGTTCATTTGACTTAAACAAATCGTAGGATAAAAGTGTGGGCTCGACGCTTTGGGCAGGGAACTTCGCCCAGCTTGGATGTTTCACATTTCAGAGGGAGATCTTTTGATAGTCACTCTAGTAGGTCCGGATCTTGCTTCCTCTGACGCACACGACCTGTAATTATTGTCGATCCAGTGTGGTAGCGATCAGGCCATTGAATCACTGGCCCCCACCCTCAAGCCAGGTTCAAGTGTGTTGGGTGCCACCATGAGAGGTGCTCATGTGATGTGCACTCAGCAAGCCCTGACATTTCTCATCCCAGCTGCGCGGACCAGTCCCGGCGGCGTATGCTTCATTTCGGTTGGTGATGATTGAAGGACCGGACGAGTGCGACGTCAGACAGGAGGCCAAGGGTCGGTCGAGAAGCAGTCCTGGGGGTGGTGCTGACGGCCTGGCTTGAGCCTCATCGGCTGGCAGGTGGCGATATATATGTAAGTACGATGCTTAATTTTTTTGGCCATGCCCTACCTGCTACCCGGTCCCCAAGTTCTCCGAGGTGGGGGCGGGGCATCTTGATAAGAGTGCATGATGAGGACCGCATGTGTATGTAGTAGTTGGTGGGAATAGGGGACTGATGGGGGAGAGCTGGAGGAAATTCTGCCCCTCCATTCCATGCACGTTTTGCGCCCTGTTTTAGGCCCAAAGCAGTTGAGGCTCGCCTAGTCCCGCGGGCCTCCAATCGAACTACATCCATCAGCACACCGAGCAGGGTCCCCAGTTTCTACCTATAGGAAGAGCCATATCACTTATACCATGGACCTATATTCTGTTCCCGAAGGCAGTTGTATCAAAGAGGTTTCACTAACTTCTTACTGTCCTGGGTCTCCATAAACACGAAGAGCAATCTCAGCACCTTGGTTCGGCTTGCTTTGCTAAGCGGGTTTCTCAACCGTGGTCTTACCCCCCCCCCTTTTACCACAGAATCTCTTCATCGTTGACGAAAGATATTTTCCCCCTCTTCCAGCCACCGCCATGTCCTTGTCTCTAGACATCTGGATATCCAACACTCCTCGCGCATGCATGTTTCGCATCCATCGGCTTGTCTGAGATGACGATGGACCTCGGCCCAAACGACTCATCTCAATCTCAGGACATCTGAGATGAACGATGCAAGCAGTCTTGGCTCACCCCCACAGCGAGGTCCAGCCTTGATCCCAGCAGGCGAGGTTTCCCAGCCTTTTCCACAAAAGGGGCGGGAGCACCACCGACTGCCCAACTTAGTAATTGGCCAGGGATGCAGCAAGGGGGGGCTTCCCACCTGGCTGGCATGAACCGGTTCGCCACTTTATTCCACCTTCGCCATGAACGGGCGCCACGATGCAGATCCTCGTTACACCACCTCCCATGTGGCGCTCTCACCATTCGCTTCAGAACCCTTCCAGGATCCAGCCTCTGTGTCCCACACCTCGGCCGGCCAAATCCGAACGCTTCTCTCCTCGTACCAATCACGGAGGCTGGTGGTTCCGCCAATAGATCTGGGGTTTCTGGCCTCTCACGCACAGGTACTACATGGCCACGTAGGTAACCGGAGCCACGAGGAGTTGGGCTGCACAATCTTGACCAGCCATAGCCAACCAGTGCACTGCACGACAGCAATGCAAACATGAGGTGATAGGGTTCGGCATTGGGCATTAGGCATTGGGGCAATGCGTTTGTTTATTATCAATCAAGGGCCACAGCCAACTTCGAAATACTGCATCCCATGTATGAGTGGGTGGCATATTCCGCCCTGGATAGCTTTGATGCGGTGTGCGCCAGAGAAAACCCCCCAGCCCCTTGAATATTACTAGCAGAGCTGGAGGTTTTTTTCTGTATTTTCAGAATGCCAAACATTCTGAGGACGAAAATATTTTGTTGGCCCCCTTGTTGATCCTGTCGTACTCGTACCGGGCATTCTCCGTCGTTCGCAGATTCAAGGCATGAGCACTGCAGGAGCCACATCATCGCCATGCAGCACCAAATGTCTCTCACATCATGAGAACTTGTCACCGCCAGAACAAGCGTAGATTGGCTGCCGTTTCCGTAGAGATATGCCCAAATACCCATTTGGCGCCTCGGCACCATGCAGAACCCATGCTCCCGCAGCACGCACCATTGGCCCAACCTTCCCTCAACATGCCATGCCACCCCAATATTGGCAAGTCGGGACCCTTGATGCGGCCCTTCGTGCAAGCATATCAGTGCACTAACAGGATTTCCAACCACGCAGTTGGCCATGTGTTGGGCGCCCAACAGACGTGTCAACGACTCACCTTCCGTGTGGCCACGACTTCACCGCCATTGGCTTGGGTTCTCCACCTGCAGCCGGCCCAGAATGCAGCCGCCCATGGCACATCAGACGGTGTGTAAGCCGGGGACCTCGCTCTCGAGAAGAGTACAAATGGGGGCCGTGTCTCGTCACCGAGGGCTGCCCGCTCTTCTTGATGTTTGACCGCAGGCGAAGGGCAGCTGCCTCTGTGGCAGCCTCCTCTATCAAAAACAAATCTGGTGCTACGGTACCGCCAAGGCGGAGTGGGATATGATGGCTTCACCGGAGTGGGTGCAGGCCATCTGCCTCTTTCTGGGCGTCTGGGTCGTCGGCATCGCGGTTGCGGCGACCCGGAGCTCTGGGGCAGGTCCCACCTCAAGCATCTTGAGGTCAAAGGCAGCAAGAATATTGCAAGAATCGAGGCGGGAGAGAGTCCTTGACCTGGGAGGGCGCAATCTGCAACAGCAGGCACGTGTAGCAGGGTTCAGCTTTTGCTCTGGCCTGAGTGCAGATGGTGTCCTACCTGGGAAGTCAGGATACAGATCGAAGAAACAGGTAAGCTTGCTCTGGAGACCATTTATCTCGGTCTGGGATAACTAACTTGTATAGATTGATGATGCTTCTTGTAAGCTAGTGAGAGATGGTCAATATCCTCACGGCGGCAAACATCAAGGTTAGTTTATCATCATCAAAGACTTAATGGAAGTAAATCCCTAACTCAATTCACAGGAAACTGCAACTTTTCGACCACGCAAACCTCCAGAACAACGATGACGGGATTCCAAATGGAGGAATCCCGCATCAAGCATATCTGTGTATCTTCGTTCCCCCTTCGCATACCAAACCCCAAATCTCCTTGCTGCATATATGGTAAGACTTTGATGATACAACCCTGTAGTGCTGCTTTTCAAGAGTATTCGCTCACTTCTTTAGGCTGCACCAGAACCTCAAACATGAGGACGACTGCTCCATGTGGAATGTTGAAGGGTAGAATGTTGAGGGTGATGGGGAAGGAGGAACGACTCAATCATAGCCCATGGCCGTACTGACACGAGGCATTTCTCCACTATGGAGAATGGGTTGCTCAGTTCTTCACAGGTTCGTGCTCATGTTCTGCTGCGTTGTGCCACCTATACTGACAGCTCATCGAACAGAAACTGAGCTCCTCGCTGCCGGTCAGCCATGACAACGAATTGAGAACACGAGATATGAAGATATAATGAGCCACGTATTCGGAAAAGAATCATACTCCTTTTCCGTACGACTCATGGATGGTTAAGCGATCCGACGTTGATATACGATGTTCGGATGGAATGTTGCAACCTTGATGTGCCTGCTTTTTGGAACGTTTACGTTTTCATGAATAATGGCCATCCCCCACAGCGTCTGCGGGCGCGCATCAATCTGTTTCCTTTGTCACATTTAAAATGAAGAAAAGCACAAAAAAAACTTGAAAATCAATAAAAAACCCCGATGCAATTTCCTCTCTCCAGGCCCCGCGAACCTTGCAGGTTACAGGGTATCTTCGTGTTGCGTGTTGATGGGTAAAAGAAGTGCGCTGACTGGTGGAGCTCGGACAGGCACTATCCGACTGCTCGAACAAGCCACTGCACAGCCTTGATGTTTCTGTAAGCTGTCTTCATTCTCCCCTGGGTGCTTTTGCCCAACCCGCTGTTCAATTCATTCTACTGCTCTCTTATTTTAGTTTACGTTAAACCCTTACTTTCGAGCGATACAATTTCACAAGGTTCTGGTGGATTTTGTCTGGATGTCGGCCTGACTGATCCCTTACCATCATCGAAAATGGCGGCTGCAGTTGACCCAGCAAGGCGGACGCAAGTCCTTCGCGTCATCTTTGTCTCTCTGCTTTTGGACTTGGTACGCTCACTTGCTCCCCTCCCCTGCCCAAATCTTGAAATCACAAAAGATCCTAATATTCAATAGATCTCATTCACCTTTATCCTCCCCTTGTTCCCGAAGCTCTTGGAATTCTACCGCGACCGCGAAGCTCCGGCTACCCACGACGGCGAATCGGCCACCCTTCTACAATGGATACTCACTGGGCTCCATCGATACAAGGCTGCATTTTCCCGGCCGATAGAATCCCGCTATGATATTGTTCTTCTGGGCGGAGCTATGGGTTCCTTATTCTCGTAAGGTTGCTCTGCCATGCTGCTGGAAATCACCTGACTGACGGCTGTGAAACCTCGCAGACTTCTCCAAGCCATTGCATCTCCGATCATAGGCTCATTCTCCGACCGATACGGCCGCCGGCGCGCCCTCCTATTCTCCATGTGCGGAAACGTTCTCTCCGTCCTTCTATGGGTGGCCGCCGTCGATTTCCGAACCTTCATTGCCAGCCGGGTGATTGGTGGCCTGTCGGAGGGCAACATACAGCTGGCCACCGCCATGGCGACGGATATCTCGGACGAGACCACTCGAGGTCGTACAATGGCCATCATTGGCGCTTGCTTCTCCATAGCGTTTACATTCGGGCCTGCCTTGGGAGCTTGGCTAAGCAGCATCTCTACCTTTGCCGCCAATCCCTTTGCGACAGCTGCAGGATTCAGCTTGGCCCTGATTGTGCTCGAGACGGTCTATCTATACTTCAAGCTCCCAGAGACGCTCCCAGCTCTGACAGGATCGGACACCAAGGCCAGCCGAGACAAGAAGAAAGACTCACCTCGCTCGGTGGAGCGAACAAACTCCCATTTCTTGCTCAATGCGATCCACTTCGTGTTTCTGCTCTTCTTCTCGGGGATGGAAAGCTCTCTCTCGTTCATGACGTACGAGCTCTTCGAATTTTCTTCCATGAAGAATGGAAGACTCCTCGGGTATGTTGGCCTGGTGTCGGCTGTCCTGCAGGGAGGCGTGACCCGTCGCCTTCCAGCCCTGACCTCGGTCCGCGCAGGCGTGCTTTCGTGCCTTGTCGCCTTTGTGCTTCTCGGCAGAATCTCCACGGTCGGGGGCCTCTATCTCGCTGCCACTTGCTTGGCAGTCACGTCCGCCACGGTGGTGACGGGACTCAATACCCTGAGTAGTTTCGAGGCCAGTGAGGACGAACGGGGCGGGAAGCTGGGCATCTTGCGAAGCTGGGGGCAGCTGGGCCGCGGGCTGGGACCTATCCTGTTCACCAGCGTGTACTGGTGGGCCGGGAGGGAGTTTGCCTACACGCTTGGAGCTACTGGCATGGCTGTGGTGAGCGCGGTGGTTCTTGTTGGGTTGAAAACACCCAGGACCGCTGCACCAGCCAAGCCTGCTGGCAATGGCCATTGAAGAATGTAGCAGTATCACACTTATAGAGCGATGTACATACTGGTCGCGTGGATCGCGGGTAGGAAATGGATTTGTATTTATTGGGAGCTGGCCCCAGCTACATGTAGAATTGCGAGTATCTAGGACTTGGACGTAGGTAATCATAGGGACAATTGCATTGTATTATAAGTGGTCTTACCATCGTTGAGTTCAGACTGTGATCTTGAGATCGCCCGGAAATTTATGCTTAAAAAGTGATGTGATATGCAGGATCGCTATCATCTTCTAATGGCTTTGGCTCTTCAGCCGTGCCTACGAACGGAACCGGAGAAGAATGGCGAACGGGGTTTTTCATGCGATCCGACAAGGGTCACAAGGCAATCGCAATACGCAGGTAGCTAGCAACTAGGCGGGTGAGGATCTCGGAGAGAAAAAAAAAGATGTAAAAAACGCCCGCACTCGGATTTGCACCGAGATCCTTGGCTTTCTCTAACGGTTTAGGAGTCCAACGAGTTGCTATTACTCTATACGGGCTTGACCACTGCACCAAAGGGCCCTTTTTTGGTTTGGAAAGTGCAATGAGGAAATGGCATAAGTGTTACTGTCGGGGCTGTTGGCAGCTGACGGCGGCTGGTGGCTGGCGGCAGGAGGCAGGAGGTGGCGGTTTCGTCGGCTTCGTCGCACAGGTGTGTCGGATCGGAGGCCCTCAACGCATGTGCCTATGGCAAGCAGCGGGGGAGAAATACCGGATGGCAAAGCGGGCGTTCTTGTTGGCAAAGAACAATCGAATTGAAGAGAGAAGAATAAAGGATAGGAAAAAAGGAAATAATGGTTGACGGGCCTGGTCGGGACGAGTTTTGGATATCCCCTGCCCGGCACCTATTTAGCTCTACCTAGCTACGCGACAAGCTCCATTAGCCGCTAGTACTAGGATAGCTACCACCGAGGCGACCTAAGAAGTGCTTTATAATTGCGTACGTATTCCTCGAGGGAATCAGTTTCAGCCAGCAGGATCCTGTCTGAAATCGACCCCGCTGCACAAACCTATTGGCCCTCTCCTGGGTCAGAATGTTATGTTTAACACTGCATCTGTGCCGATATATCCAAGTAGGCAAACACCATGAATGAACTCGAATACGAGCCTAAGCGTCCTCAGCTCGCCAATCCGCAGCTACGGATCGGACGATTTGCACGTAACCTTGCATCTCGAGATATCTAGTCATAACAGCTAGTATAATGACCCTCTAGACTGGGCCTCGATGCTTTGCTAGTTGCGCTGTCTGCTGGCAACGACCCCTCCTCGCGCTGCATGGAGATGGCCATCTGGGCGCTCTGGACACTTCTCAGCAGCAGCCCCACTGCCATTTGGGACACGGAGTTCTCAGAAAGCTTATTGCTACCTACAAAGGTGCATCCAAGATGAGGGTGACACCCACCGTCGAGGGCGGTGGGTTCTGGGGGATGGGCACACATGCTTTCAGAAGCGCACCCACAATGTGCAGGTTAGCGCACATATTCGCCGGATGGCTCACGCCCCTCGCAGCGTCTAGACCAGGCTGCAGGATTGGGAGAGGATGGGAGACTTGGCGGTTTGGCTGCCATGCAACGGGCGGCAGCGTGATCCGCTTGCGACTTTCCATCGCAAGCCGCGATGTCCACTGAAAACCAAACCATTCTGAGGAAATACCTCCAAGCGGTGGCGACGGGGCTTGGCCGTGGTGGGGCATGACGTTCCTGCAAAAAATGTGACATGGAGTGTTGGAGGGGTAATAATTATCTGCTGCGCCGTATCTGAGTAACGCTGCGCGCCAGCAGGGAGGGGGAGGGGTAGTTGGCTGGGTTTGTTTCGAATTCCGGAGGCATTGAGCTCCCTCATTGTGGCTGCGACTAGCTGAATCAAAGTCGTGCGCTCAGAGACAGCTCTCCGACTCCTTGGGAAATCGACGGCCAGCGGTTTGACTGATCTCGATGGGAGTGACTCACGCCGTCTCAGACCAACATCAGATCGTTGGGCTGAGACGTGTAAGCGTGTTGGGCAGGAGGGGCTCGGGCTGCAGGCCTGCCGCCGTCTTGGACGGGGTTGAAGTTTTTTTTTTCTCTCGTTAGCGACAGGGTATGGAAGCTCAAGTCCCCACCCGTATCTACTAACAGAGTCCAAGTACCGGCTGGCTAGTGGGAAAGTGGCGTGGAATACGTTTTGATAATGAATTTTTTTCTCCCATCTATTGACGGGGATCCAATAAAATGGGTGTGGTTACATTATTCCCTTGCCTTTTGGCTATGCAACGGGGAGACGAGTGCTGCGGCCAAAGATGACTGCTCTATCAGGCAACGTGCTGCGTTTTGAGTAAGATGAGTAGTGCATAGGTAGCCGGGAGGTACTCCCTGGTGATACTGGGCGGCTAGCTTGCTTGTGGCTGCAACTGCAGGTCATTTTTGGCACCTGCGGAGGAGTGACGCTTGTCGCAAAATAATACACCTAGATTGCCACGGGAACCAGGCGACCCGAGCATCAAGATGGCCCTCAAACCAGGCATCTGTGAATTTTCTCCGTAGAAGAGCTGGGCGCTCGTTGATAGCGATCAGATACTACCTGTAGCTAGTTGCCCTGGTGAAATAATATCCCGCGTAGCGCCTGAGCAGGAGCGATTGCTTTGCGTCTCACTGCTCCTGCTGTGAGATGGCAGGAACTCTTTGGATACAAGACCCACAATCGGACCAATCACATCGCACCACAGTCACGCCGAGTGACTGAAAAAAAACTTGATGGTGTTAGGGCTTCCCTTTTGTTGTGCGGCGGTAACGCGAGGGCTGCCTGAGATCGTTGCCCCGCGCGAGCAAGCAGCACCTTCTGGCCCCACCCCTCTTTGCCTCCTCTCCCCCACCAGACCTTTTAAAACTGCTCCTCCCACCACCCTCTTTCGAAATTTTTTCTCTTCTGCTCTTTGTCCTCGCATACCCGGTTCAAGCATCCGATCTGCGAAATTGTATGTTCCCTTCAGCTTGATGTCTCTTCACCAAGAGCTTCATCATTCCTTCATCACACAAGGCAGCGACTAATTTAGTTCGTGCTCGCAGATCTAGAAGTCAAGACTTCCACAAGAACCAACGTATCAAACTTCACACAACACCGCCAAAATGGGCAAGGACGATAAGACTCACATCAACGTCGTCGTTATCGTAAGTGCTTCCTGCCTTCCTACACGAATGAAGATGACAAGATGCTAACCGTCGCTTGTAGGGGTATGTTTTGAACCGATTGAATCTTACAATCGCCGGGCACTAAGCTAACCGACCGAAATAGCCACGTCGATTCCGGCAAGTCTACCACCACTGGTCACTTGATCTACCAGTGCGGTGGTATTGACAAGCGTACCATTGAGAAGTTCGAGAAGGTAAGAACAGCCACTCCTTTGATGCCCATATCGTGCGGCGACTCGCATCTCACCCTGGGCATTTTTTGTGCCCCTCTTACCCCTCCTCAAAAAGTTCAATTTTTTTGTGGCCCATTTTAGTGGGGCCACAACCCCGCCACAGTTATCGATACAATTCTCAAGGAAGGCACATGCTGACAATGACCAAACAGGAAGCCGCTGAACTCGGCAAGGGTTCCTTCAAGTACGCATGGGTCCTTGACAAGCTCAAGGCCGAGCGTGAGCGTGGTATCACCATCGATATCGCTCTCTGGAAGTTCGAGACTCCCAAGTACCAGGTCACCGTCATTGGTATGTGGTTGCACCTATGTTGTGTGTTGCAAAGGCATGTTGACTAACCGATACCCCACAGACGCTCCCGGTCACCGTGATTTCATCAAGAACATGATCACTGGTACTTCCCAGGCCGACTGCGCTATTCTCATCATCGCTGCCGGTACTGGTGAGTTCGAGGCTGGTATCTCCAAGGATGGCCAGACCCGTGAGCACGCTCTTCTCGCCTACACCCTTGGTGTCAAGCAGCTCATTGTTGCCATCAACAAGATGGACACCACCCAGTGGTCTGAGGCTCGTTTCCAGGAAATCATCAAGGAGACTTCCTCTTTCATCAAGAAGGTCGGCTACAACCCCAAGACCGTTGCCTTCGTCCCCATCTCCGGTTTCCACGGTGACAACATGCTGTCCCCCTCCACCAACGCCCCCTGGTACAAGGGTTGGGAGAAGGAGACCAAGGCTGGCAAGTCCTCCGGCAAGACCCTCCTCGAGGCCATTGACTCCATTGAGCCCCCCAAGCGTCCTCTTGACAAGCCCCTCCGTCTTCCCCTCCAGGATGTCTACAAGATCGGTGGTATTGGCACAGTACCCGTCGGCCGTATCGAGACTGGTGTCCTCAAGCCCGGTATGGTCGTTACCTTCGCTCCTTCCAACGTCACCACTGAAGTCAAGTCCGTTGAGATGCACCACGAGCAGCTCACCGAGGGTGTCCCCGGTGACAACGTTGGTTTCAACGTGAAGAACGTTTCCGTCAAGGATATCCGCCGTGGTAACGTCGCTTCCGACTCCAAGAACGACCCCGCCCAGGGTGCCGCTTCTTTCAACGCCCAGGTCATTGTCCTCAACCACCCTGGACAGGTCGGTGCTGGTTACGCTCCCGTCCTTGATTGCCACACTGCCCACATTGCTTGCAAGTTCTCCGAGCTTCTCGAGAAGATCGACCGCCGAACTGGTAAGGCTACTGAGACCAACCCCAAGTTCATCAAGTCTGGTGACTCCGCCATCGTCAAGATGGTTCCCTCCAAGCCCATGTGCGTTGAGGCTTTCACCGACTACCCTCCTCTGGGCCGTTTCGCCGTCCGTGACATGCGTCAGACCGTCGCCGTCGGTGTCATCAAGTCCGTCGAGAAGGCCGCTGCTGGTTCCGGTAAGGTTACCAAGTCCGCTGCCAAGGCTTCCAAGAAATAAGCGAATGAGTTGGCATGACACCTCGACCTGGATGGCTTCAATGACTTCTGGTGTCGGGAAAGTTTTGTACTCGCTTCTACGACGATATGATTTTCCCCTGAAATGCATGACCACTCCGGCTTTTTGTCTTCGGAGCACATAATGAGAGACTGGGTATAGGAATTTCTGCGTCATAGGTTCTCTTGAAATGTGCTGGTAAAAAGAATAGAAGTGACTTCTGCTGTCAATGAAAAAAACAAAAAGTTTCTAAAATTAATTTGCCTTTGCTTGCTTTCCATGTGAATCTGCTCCTCTCTGCCCGTTTCTATCAATCTCCTTGGCGAGAGTTTTGGCGAGTGCATGTTCACCTGAAGGTCGACTTGGTCCTTGCAGTATATCTCATCAAAATGCGCTGTTGATTCGTACACAACCCCTGTGATAACTAGGTACATGTTATGTGCGTCTATGGTGTTATACATGTGATTTTAACATTATAATACAGTGAGCTCTTCCTGGTCAATATAACCCCATCTTGATGAAGAAACTCAATTTCTTTCACCCTCCTTCATGATAGAAGTATCTCGGCCATCCACACTTTCATGGCTCTTCTGTTTTTCTACAGCCTCTTCGACCATTGCGGCGAGCTGCTCTGCTGTCCGCAATCCATTCTCGGCCCCATCAAGCGTGGAACTAGAAACAAGATCATCCGAAGTAATGCTGTCACTCTCTGGCGGAACTGCATCTTGGCCTATAATTTCCTCGCCCCCCTGACTATTTTGTTCCTCAAGAGATTCTTCAGTGGTTGTGGTAAGCTGTTCTGTTGTTCGTAGTACATCCTCTGCCTCGGCAATCGCGGATATAGATGCGTAATGATCATCAGAAGGAATGTTGTCACCCTCTAACGGAGTTGCTTCTTGGGCTAGAGTTTCTTCAACCAAGCTCACAAGCCTTTCGCCTGCCCGGATCGCATCTTCACTTTGGTTCGTATACCGCGTCGATTGTAATCCCTCCTCACCGGTCAAAGCTTGTCGAACGATAAGAGACAGCTCCTCCCCACTCTCAAGTGTTCTCTCGGACTGCTCATATATGGAGGTGGATTCTGCAGAGTGGACATGACTCTCATCCACAGCATGAGACCAAGTGTCACCCACATCGAAATTGGGAGTGTCGACTTTCAAGCTTTCCACATTATTATAACCCTGATTCTGCTCGCTGTCGAGCTCGTGCTCTTCGGGAAGCTTGCGAATCGCTTTGTAACCCTCGGTCCAGGAGAAAAACTTGCCGGTCACGATCCCATTCACGGCATGAAGGAACTGCGACCGATGGACTGAATTGGTGGGGCCGTTGGGGTCTTGAACTGCCTGGAGAGAAAGCTCTTGGCGGGTGCCTCCATGTTGACCCGCCTCGATGCTGTTGTACCTGAGGATGTGGTCGTGCCACTCGAGATCCATAGTCTGATGAATCTCGAGTCCTGCAAAAGTATATCCCACCTCAGAGGCAGTCTGCGCATCTTTTGATGGCTCGGGAAGTAAGTGTGCGGGTAAGGAGATTTGTGTATGACTTGGGGTTCGAAGCCGACCTTCTACGAGGTTGAACTCCGATGCCTTGAAGAATTCTCGAACGTGAGATTGTTTCGCCAAGTCTAACGGCAACTCGCTTTGTTGAGTTACACGAACGTCGACACTCTCTCTTGGGCACAAGAAGTCTTGCTGGTGGATCGGAGAGACAGCATAGAGCTTGGACTCATCAGACATGGTGAAGTCGGAAAAGTCGTCATCGGCATTGACTGGGAGAGAAAGCCGAACTTCTGGCGCTTTGCTGTCATGCTGTGTGGGTATGAAGTTGAGGACGATGGAGCTGCTTTTCGAGAGTGGAGGGTTCGCCTTTCCCTTCCCGATCAATCTTGTGAAGGCAGCTGGGTGTGGCAGCACTGGAAGAAGCACGCGGTGTCCGGTAGTCTTCTTCTTTTTGGAAGGCGAAGGCGCTGATGCGTCCGAATGTAAGATATGGCCAAATGTTGCTGCAAATCGAACCTGGGCTCCATCCGTCTTCAACTTTGATGTTTTACGCAGAAGACGCTTGCTACTGGACAACTTAAGTTGCGTTGTGTTTTCCGAAGATGATTTGCCTACAGGCATTACATATCGAGACCAGGTTCTCAACTTGTTTCTCCAAGACAAGCTTCGGACCTCGCGCCCATGAGGTATGAACATGGCCGTTTCTGAAGGAGGAAGCACGCAGTAATCTGACGCCGACTGGAAACGATCTCGAATAAAACGATCTTGTAGTAAGAGTCTGAGTACGATGTCTGGAGGACTTTCGGCCTGTAGACTTGCTCCACTAGGGGCTGGTTTCGTGTTTGCAGCTGGGCTATGTTGATCCAACCATTTAACGTTTAATATCTGAGATGAGATTACTGATTAGTATCTTTTGGAGGGTGGGGAAGGGATGATGGAAATAGAATTACCGAGTCTTCTTTATGATACTGAATGGATGTTTTGGTAATACTGGAGAGTCTGGCCAACACATCTTTTTGCAAATCAAGAGAGTCGACCCCTTTGATAGAAAGCTCCTGTGTCCGCATCAACCCCACAGCCTCGTCAATTCGCGACAAGATGGTGCGAACAGAAGCTTTGCGGGCGTAAATCCTAAGCTCATGCTTCTTCTCATTTGCTACAATATCTTCATTGCTCGACTCGTCCAAAATATCGTATTGAAGAGACTTAAGAGCACCAGTAGATGGATCTGCCAATGGTTAGTCAATAGCTGGTAGATAGAGTAAGACAATACCAACTAGAAATGAGCTCAAAAACATCTGGCCGAAGAGTCACGGACACAGCGCCCAGGTCCTCGTTTTGTTCCTGTATGTCTAGCGCCCAAGCTTCTTTCAGAATCAAGTAGGCAACTTTCTGCTTCGGGGATAATGGGCCCAGTAATTTAGGGTTTGAAGGAACCCATGTAGTTTGTCTGACAAGCCAGGGGCATTTTGGCGTTTGATTTGTCGCTCTGCTGCTGGTTTCCAAAGTTTGGCGGAAATATGCAGCTAGTTGTTCTTTTGTGAATCCATTAACAAGGGCTCGTATTAACTTCTTGAAGTCCTTTGCTTTCGTGACACTCGAGTCTTTTGGTCGAAATTCCTCAATGTTCCTTCTCACCTGAACGGAAATGTCGTCGTCCAAGGCATCCGTATCATCTAGAAGACTTGTCCAATCTAATTCAGACCCGACAACTCTTCTGTCCCGAGGGAGCGATACGACAGGGTTGGTTTTCCGCTTGAGTTTGTCTGGATTGGAGAGCACTAGAGCGCTGATGTCTTCCCCAAGAGCGCTTATGCTTATATTACGTTGCTCTAGATGCTGATGTTTGAATTCCCGCTTGGCATAACTCCTGGGCTCCTCTAAATCAGCAGGCCCTTCATCCGTCTCGGCGATTGCGCTGTCATCCCCTGCTTGCGCCGTGGATACGGCCTCATCATTGAAGGTTTCGGCTTCAGTGATGCTGATACTCTCAGGTGTGAACCCTAGACTGTTGCTAGAGACATCCTCTGGGTTAGCACCCAAAGATCCCGGTGCATTACCAGAGACTATTTCGTTATTGGAGCGTCGATCCTCTTCGAGGGATGCTGTAGCCGCAGGAGTAGTTTTGCCTTCGTCATATTCTTTGGCGTCTGTTCTGATCTCCTCAATCTTGGAAGCTCGATTTTCTTCATGTTTTGTTGTACTCTTGCCTCTGGATATTCGATGCCCTTCAACGTCCGATAAACCCTTGGCAGCGGCTTCTTTCCACATATTTGAGTTCTTTGAGCGGCTAATGGTTGGGCTTAGATCATATAATTGGCTGTGGATATTCGATCTCGAGGTAGATGTCTCGCCATCTCGGTCCCTGAAAGCCTTTTGTTTCTGGACAGCACGCTTTCTTTTCTGGACAGCGGGCTTTTTCTTCTCGCTAATAGGTTTCTTTTGCTCTGAAGAGAGTCCCCAGTCCGGCAATTCGTCGTCTCGAATTCCCCGAGACTTGGGCGTAGTTCGTCTCTTCCTACTCCCAGCAGGCTTATCCTCCTCCCAAGGCTTCCCCGAAATGAGGGCCTCTATCCTGGCTTTGCTCTGAACAACAGAGGCGTCATTTCCGCGTCGCTGGAGTACGGTGTCGGGGTGGAAGAAGCGGGCGGCGCTGAAGGTTGGGTTCCGGCGAAGTAGGAGGCCCTGCCGGCATGATTGGCAAATGCGCGGCACGCATGCCACCTGTGAAATCATGAATGAGAAAGAGGACGAACAGCTATCGCAATGGAGCGAGTGCCATTCCAATTTCCCCGGGTCGCAGACGCTGGACGTAGAGCTTCAATGGTGCAGCTGTTGGCCGCAATAATTTTTGCGGCGATAAGATAACCGATAAGATAGAACACGCCAAAATTAATTGATTGAGACGCGTTCCGGAGCATTGCATCACTTGCCAGAGCACTACCCCTCAGCTATTTAGACATCCAGCACAATTACCGTTTCAATTCGAATAAAATACTGCCGAATCTAGTTTATTTGAAATTCCGAGTGCTGACTGACATTGATTTCGAATTTTCGGTGAACCCTATCTCCCGACATGTCCTCAACGCAGAGGCGTCGACGAACGGTGAGAGCTCGTTGCCTACCGCGCCATGTAATCGCCAGTTGTTAATATTTCCCCAGCGCGACCATCGCGATGACCCAGAGGAACAAGACCGGCCCCGCCAACGCATGAACCGAAACGATCCTGATTCAGATGAAGATGTTTCATCTCAGGATGACATGGACATGGACGCTCCCTCAGCAGCGCAAGACGCCGAGGAACAGCTCGTTAAGAAGCTTGTAAGATACGCGTTATCGTGCGAGTTTTCAAGAACCCCGATTAAGAGAGACGGAATTAAGGAGAGAGGTTGGAGATTCCTAACGTAGAACCTGAAATGGCAAGGAGCTGGTAATTAACATGGCGCATAGTGCTTGGCAGTGAAGGCCGCTCGTTCAGGCGCATCTACGCGCTTGCGCAGAAACAGTTACAAGAAGTCTGGGGCATGGAGCTCAGAGAGTTACCCCTTCGAGAAAAACTATCACTTCACGAGAAACGAAAAGGTTTGTTTGTAAATTTTCGGCGCGCTGTTGTATCGCCCTTCATGCTGACCCTGGCCTCTTTAGCAATGAGCTCAGCCTCGCAGGCGAAAGCGGGCTCAGGGACCTACGTCCTATCCTCAATCTTACCGAGCGAATACCGAAGCGCAAGCATACTCGCACCCTCCAAATCCCCAAGCTCCGACGACGAAGCTACCTTTGCCGCTTTCTCTACGTTGGTGGTATCGTGTATTTGGCTGAGCGGAGGCGAGCTGAGTGACCAGAAACTCAATCGGCATCTCACGCGGCTCAACGCAGATCAGAACGTATCGGCAGAGAAGACAGAGGCCGTACTGAAGAGGATGGAAAAACAAAATTATGTGGTCAAAAGGGTCGACCGTCCGCCTGTCGGTCAGGACGGTGAACATTCGATTACCTGGCATATTGGACCGCGGGCTAAGGACGAGATCGGGCTTGATGGCGTCATGGGAATGACGAGGGAGGTATATGGGGATACAGAGCCAGAGTTGGAGAAGAAGCTCCGGGCCAGCCTGGGGATTAAGCAAAGCGGTGCGGATGCCGCTGCCGAGGAGGAGGAAGTTGGCGAGCCATCGAGGAGCCGGAGGGGATCTGGCACCACTATGAGTTGAAGCGAGTACGAATCATGAAATAAAAATATAATATTGACAGCAGGGCATTAAAACGCCCTGCACGAAGCCACCAGTTTGTTTGTTTCTCCTCGTTTTTGTATGACGGAAACTGTTGACTGTATGAAATAACGCTTTAAGAGGATAAATCCTAAGTGTGGCTACACGGGTATTTCGTAAGAATAAACGCCATTCCCAATATTGAGCTTGTCTCGGTCTTCGATTCGGTGTTGTGGTGAGCCAACCGATCGACTCTAGAGTCTTTCTATTTGAACTATTATAAAATCGAACGCTGGCCGATGATCATTCTTCTTTTTGGGGTGGAGGTCCGCAAGGCTGGATCATTTTCTGATCGCGGCGTACCAGTCAGCAAAATGGAAGCGCTCAAAGTCCAGATCAAATGGGAATTGGAGGCCAGAGAAAGGACGCTGGATAGAATGGGGCGAGCGCAGCACGTACCCGTATCATTTGAGCTCGAACCTTGGCTACAGGCTCGTTCTCGGCGAGCGCGATGTATGACAACAGAGGCCTGTGCCCGGCGATGGAAGAATATGTGTCGCGTTGGATGTTGGTCCGCCACTCCCAGCTCGTTGTATCGGGATGGCCAGTGCCGACGTACTTGGCCTGGAGGCGCTCGAGTTCTTGTTGGTTGCGAAGCTTGTCGGCCTATGTGCACGAGAGAACGTCAGCAAGATCAGATCGCGTGTGAGGCCATTAAAGGAGATGGGGTTTCTTACCATTGTTGCGGGTAACAGATGATAGGGGTTTTGACTGAAGGTGGAGGTTGAAGTTGACCGGTTGCTTGACTCTCGTGGTTGATGATATTTGCGACAAGCGGAATATCTTCGGGTGGGGCGATTTTGGAGATGCAGCGCGGGTTGACATGAACCTGGAACCTGCAACGAAGCATACACACATACTACCTTTTTAATCTCAACAGAATTTCGACAAGAACATAGCGACTTTCTTATTCCAATTTCATACTTCGGAATAGCGAGTCAGGCTCTTGGGGCTTTATCCTTGAACCCAGGCAATCACCCCCAGTGGTGTGGACTGTTTTACTCTTCCGCATCCGGAGCACCTCTCTGAATGAGAACGCGCGCTCGCTGACGGCTGGCTCCCGCAGGTGGGGGACAACTAATCTCATCCTTTTTCCCTTCGCGATAAGCCGGGTTCTCTTCAAGATGGCATGGGTGTCGAATTGCGCCCTTCCAGAGCATTGGTCTGAGCTCAACGCAGCACGGAAACAGAGACAGCAATGCGCCCAAGACATCGAGAGGATCAAAATTGCGTGCGCATCAGGATGCGGCAAGACCCATGTGTCGGAGTGTTCTGCCTGTTACAAGAAGATCCTGGATAGGATGCTGGCGCGATACAGCAATGAGGCGGGCGGGGAGTGGTTCTCTCAGCGCAGCGCGTTTGTGCTGGAGCTGGAGGACCAGTTCGCGCAGGCAAAGGAAAGGAAGCTGGCGCTCAAGGAGATCGAGTCCAACATCGAATCCGAGAAAGAGGCCTGGTATCGCTGGGTGTTGCGGCGCCACCCGGAGTTCCTGGCCGTTACTGACTGTGGCGTCGAACTGGATGAGCTCAGGGCTGTCCTCGACGATCCCGACCGTTCAAAGGATGAGCTCGTGAAGATGGTGTGGCAGGCTGTGGGTAAACCCGAGGACTGGTCTCCCAAAGTCGACGAGTTCGCCAACAAAGTTGCGTCTGTTGGCGAGGACCAAGCAGCATTGAGGAAGCTCTATGTCGAGGAGTTCCTGAAGGACCGTGTCACTGGAGCGCCTGTCAAGGGTGCCGAGAAATACATTGAGATGTATCTGGAGAAGCCAGATATGCGATTAGAGGAGATCATCGACAGTATTATCTCTGAAAACAAAACTAGCCAACGCTTCCAGGAACAACGAGAAATTCACCAGGGCAGGCTGGAGGAGCTACGGCGAGCAAAGACCGCTTTTGAACAAGACAATCCCGCAGCGGTTTCAAAAGGCCAGCAACGAAAATCGGCACCTGCCAATGCAAACGAGAAGCCAGTTGATCTCCCACCATGTTCGGTCTGCCAGAAGGAAGTGGATCCCAAGGATGTTCTTTCATGTTCTGTTTGCCAGGCTGTTAATCTCTTGGGAGGGGAGAAAACGCTCACTACTTATTGTACAGAAACATGCTTTCACGAAGGATATGTAAGTCTAGATGAATTTGACAGACCGTACATCGATGACAAGAAGATACATGGGCACTAACTTGGAGGCAGGAGCATCATATCGAGAGTGAACATGACTGTACGTCTGGTGACCAATGTGTGCAGGAGGGCGATGAAGACGAAGAGATGAAGGACGACATTAATGGCACAGTCATCTGCCTACGCTGTTTAGATGAGAAGAAGATGTCACTATTCTGCTCGTCAAGATGCGCCTACCAGAACCTACCATCACATCTTGACGCCCAACATGGGTTCAAAGGTGTAACGCCACAGGAGATCCAGAATCTAGTGAAACATGTTGAGCAGGTAGTGGAAGAAACGCTTCGGAAGCAGAACCCTGGTCTTGAATTTTCCTGGACCAGCTGAGCTGACGTGAAACGACTGTCATCAGGCCAAACAGCCTTGTCATATGTTGATTTGTATAGAATATACCCAGCAGCGGCATCTATATGTAGCATACTCTCTCTTGTTGTTCAAGGAGATATATAGCATTATATCGCTATATTTACAAAGTCTGAATAGCCTAGTGGTATGAAACTAAAGACACACATGTCCGTCATATTGGACAAAAGTAACCTAATTCATTTCTATATGCTGATGAAACACTAGTACGCCGCAGAATGAAGGGGGGAGTTGGGTGTGAGTGTAAAAAGGTTCCGTATTATACGGTACTACAAATAGGCGTTCGAACTGGTCCAAGGGTATGTTTAAAGCGCGAATCATACCACAAGACCACCAGATCACCATCATTACTAATCATGTGATGCTTGTTGATGGATTTCCGCTGTGTTAAGCCATGAAGTACCAGCCAAATCTGAAACTGATTTTTATTAGGCAAGACAAGATTACATATCGACGTAGGCGATGATTTGTACGAAATTCTGGGGAACATCACGCGCTACTTATAACGCTGGACTTGGGCTCCGCCCATGCCTCCTCGCAAAACGAACTAGACATCTAACAAACCATCTGGTAATAGTCCATTGATATTTTATGTATACAATTACCGGCTAATCCGCGTTCTATTTCGTCTTGATTCTATGTGCTGACTTAGTTACATCGTCGCTGGAACATCTTGCGGCTCCCGAAGTTTGCGCTGATTCTGTCCGTCTCTAGCCCCAAAACATGATGAGAAAGCAAGGATCTATAGGGACCAGGAGAGATAACTTATTGAGATTTGGGGCATGGCTCCATGAAAGTCGAGATTGTCTGCTCATTTGAATCAAGCCTTTTGCAAGGGTCCGATTGATTCGGGGTTGCTGAGGCTAAGTAGCACCAATCCAATCATGGAGACCAACTACCTGATCCTTTTCATCCAGCACCTACATGTCATGCCCATGTGCCCTGAAGAATCAGATTGATCAATCAGATGGAATCAATTCGGTGTCTAGTGATCTCGGCCCTGCAACCGTCATGATCTATCTACCAAGCAATCATCAGCGGGAAAGAGACCCACTGCGCAGATTTACAGCTGCCGGGAGCCACCGGCGTTTTGGGCAGGATTCGGCCTGTTGTTGCTCCGCTGCTTCCTCCATTTTAAACCTGATTTGTGCTGCTCTGCGCCGGCGCGGCGCCGATTTGTCTCCATTCATCTGCTAGATCTGGGGTGAAAGCATCGCCTGACGTTTACCAATTCTTTACGAGTGCCAGGGAAGCCATCGACTGCCTCCCCTCTCCTACAAAACCATCCCCTGCAAGCCCGTCCATCCAGGAATATCCACACAAAATCGTCTCATTTTCTCTCGCCCTAGACCCCGCCTGCTAAACGGCACAGCTGGTATCATGGATATTGAAGCGGAATCCACTGAGGCTAGGACTGCCGATTCTACTGGCCGAAGAAGGGTTCAGACGGCGTGTGAGGCCTGCAGAGCATGCAAGATCAAGTGCCAACCCAGCGAGCAGCCTGGAGTGTGCCGAAAGTAAGCAGCTGCTGGGCATAGTTATTCGATGCTCTTGAACCACCCGTTATCGAAGGAGACACCTGCTTATAGATCATGATTCTGCCAGATGCCTTGACACCAAGAAGGAATGCATCTCTAGGACAGGGCCAAGGACCCGGAGGTCCAGGAAGACCGGGCTCAGGGCGTAAGTGAAGTGCCTCTCGCTTTCTGTTTCAATGCATTACCCATTCCTTGAGTGGTTCGGTCAATCATGTTGCTGATGCCCTTTGAAGTAGCCCTGATGGCCAGCTTAAACCTCCCCCCTCAGCTCCAAATACTTCTGCTTCCACCACATTTAGCATCAATTTTGACGTGCCTGCACCACCTGAGCCGGACGACAGTTTCGAGGTTTTGCGAGAAACGCACGAGAGTCTCATGGACTCTCTCTTACCTTCTGTAGAAGGAGATGATGATATTGGCTTTGGCCAAGATCACGACTCCTTCATATCAGGATTACCCACCCCCGGGGCTTCCTCAACAACAAACTCTCATTCCATTGAAGATCTTAATGGGAAGCCACAGTTTAACCTGTCGTCTGCAGAGTCGCTACTGGAGGCATTCCACGCCATGATACCACAGTTCCCATGTATACTTCTTCCGAAAAACGCCACAGTCCCTACTCTGGCAGCTACCAAGCCGTTTCTTCTGTTGGCAATCTTGGCCTCTACTTCAGGGTCCAAGACGCTCCAAGGTCACACCCTATACGACGCCGAGTTTCGAAAAGTTCTCGGGCTCAAGTTCGTTGCTGGAGGGGAGAGAAACATCCAACTCCTCCAGGGACTTCTCATATATTGCGCATGGTAAGTACATCCCGGCAAGATCATGCAATGGGGGGATTAGGAACGAAGATGTGTTTCTTTTGGCGTGGGCCCTTGGTTTGCCCGTCTAACTTGAACTACGCTCTAGGTACCCATTTCATCTACGACCGAGGAACAAGCAAGTGTTTCACTACATTCGCATGATTGGTGACTTGATCCATGATCTTGATCTTGACCAAGATATCTCTGAGTATATGTATGGGGACATCACCGACGACCAGCTTGATGGAATTCGAGCCTATCTTGGCTACTCCTACCTTGTCTCAGCGTACGCCTATCACCCACCTCTCCAAATAGTCTTGCTCGGCTGCTCAATAATATCTAGGTTTCTCATCTCTTGGAGAGTTATGAAGAACATGGCATCCAATATCACACCTTGGACCCTAAAATGCTGCGATATCCTCGAGAAACATGCCAAATCCGACAACGACAAAGTCCTTGCTACACTGACAAGAATTTGTAGCATCAACAGCCACGCCGCAGATGCGGTTTACGAGAGCACAGAAAAGTCTAGCGAGCAGAGGCGACTCCTTCTGTTAGGTTTGGAGACGCAACTGCGCGAGCTCCAGCAGATGCTACCAAGCCAGATATCCTCGGCTCGTACGTCCACCCCTTTGACCTTCGACCCCACCCCTGACAGATATCCTGACTTTCTAACCTGAATAGAATCTGTCCAACTGTCAACGCTTTTCATAGACTTTTTCCTTACTTCAAGCAGCATCATCCCGGCCTACCCACGATCTAAGGAACTCCGGAACGGCTCGTCTCTCCAAGTGTCCCCTTCGAAACTATGTGTCGCAGTAGCCCACCTGAGGCGATACTTTGATTGTCTGCTTTCTCTCACTCGCAAAAACTTCACCGCGTTCATTGTCGTCGACTGGTGCCGTGTCGTCCTGAGTGTTGTCGTTGCACTCCGCCTCTGCTTCTTCGTCCCCGAGTGCCCGGGGTTTGACTACGTTTGGGCCCGTTCCGAACTACAGCTCAGCCACTTCCTGACCAAATTTTGCGAGGATGAATCCCCGTTCACTCCGGCCTCAAACAAGGTCGACGTGTGCTCCGCCAGCCGCGTGGTCATGGGCGTCGTCAAGGGCAAGTTCGAGAAACGGCTCGAGGCCGCAGCCAGAGAAGAAGCTGCGCGCGCCTCTGGGATTCGATGCCCCATGTTGGATGGTAGCCTGGAGCAGTACCTCCCGCTCTGGGACGTCGACCTGAGCGCTATGCCGCATGCCATGCCGCCAATGGGCAACAATGCCGACAGCACGTCAGCAGCTACTGGAGCTCCAGGGAATCCCGGGCGACAGGCCATCTTCCACGACCTGTGGGCGACAATGACCATGGGGTGGGCCAACGAGGACGAGTGATAGCAACCGCGACAGGCAAATGGGGACGGTGTGAGGGGCCAGATGGAGGGAGGTATCCAAGCGAAGCGAGCCAACCCGAAGACGGTCGGGCTTGTTCGAGGCGCGATTCCACATGTCTGCGGGCTGAGTCCATCCATCATTCACACGTAAATCCCCAAATTTCAATAGTACAATCCATCCAGAGACGTGGCACCTCACCGCAAGGATGCTCCAGCATCACATGGGAAGAGACAAGCGACTGTCCCGGTCGCCTCAGACCAACAAGCCGCCTCCCACCCTCCCTCAACACACCCACTCCCTCCCATCCAGACTCTCGGCCGACCGCCCTCCCAGCTGCATCCATGCATGGGGTCCTACCCTCCACGCTGTCTTATTCCGTAGAAAGCGACAGGTCCCCGATCTCAACAGGACGGCGGCAGCCGCCCGCCCTCCTCCCAGTCCCTGTCCACCGTCATCCACTCCCACTCACACAATGCGCCCTACCTACTTGAACAACACCCACCGATCCGGGTCTGCTCCCACCCTCCACCAAATCTCGTCACATCTCACAAAAAAATTAGAAACGTACACGCCAGAAGTAAAATAGAAAACCTGGCAAGGACCCCCCTCGACTCCATCTCCCACACGCCACACCACCAACCCTCTCCCGCTCGCCAGCACATCTCGCGTTTGAACCCCCCTCCTGGGCCAGGGCCACGCCCTTCCAAATCAAAATGTACTTTGGGAGCCCAGTCTCTGACCGGGGGGGGGGGGGGGGGGGGGGGGGGGGGGGGGGGGGGGGGGGGGGGGGGGGGGGGGGGGGGGGGGGGGGGGGGGGGGGGGGGGGGGGGGGGGGGGGGGGGGGGGGGGGGGGGGGGGGGGGGGG